>JARQOD010000004.1:386272979-386362239 GCA_033576555.1 Oophaga sylvatica | reverse complement strand
TTTAACTTTTGCCACACTTTTCCTTTCAAATCTTCGCAGCTCTTTTTTTTCAAAAATTTTCTTCTTTCACCTTCTTTATTTTTCCCCTTAAATTTTTTGTTTTCATTTTTTTTTTAAAACTTTCTCAAAATGTTCTTTTAAACTATTTTTTCTTATATTCTCTTCTTCATCTTCTTCCTTTCATTTCTTCATCAATTCTTATTTGTGACAGAGATTCCTGTACTTGTAATCTTTAAAAGTTGAATTTTTCCCCTTCCGTTTTTCCTGTAAAAAAAATTTTTAAAATTACAACAGTATTTGTCCGTTTCATTTAGCCTGCGCAAGCATTTTCCAGGGGCACCCAGGGGGAAAACGGACCCCCCCCCAAAACACTGCTTAGCTTTTTGATTATAATTTAGAGCATATATTTTGTTTTTCATTTTGGTCTTTACTTCATGTTCTTCTTTTTTTTGATCTTCGCTTTTTGTTTTCTGTCTCTTTTTCTGTATCTTGTTTTTGTTAAAATTTTTCTTTGTCCTGTTGTGATTTTTTTCGGTAATTTTATTTCTTTTTGTGTGGTGTTCGGCGGTTGGTTGATGCTCGTGCCTTTTGTGGTGCCTGTTAAAATTTTGGAGCTGGGAGAGCAGGAAAAAAAGAAATACACCGAGCATTGGGAAACTATGAATTGCAGTACCGACTAACCCCACAACGGGCAGCCGGGGAGCGTTCCTTTGGTCCTAGACGCCTCTCCCGCCTAAGAAACTAACTACACCAAAGATAGAAAAGGAAAGCTATCTCCCCGGAGCGATCCCCAAAGAAATAAAACCCCCAAACATGTAATGGGTTAAAAAGAAGAAATATGACACAGACAAAAAATAGTAGGCAAACGGGGGGCCCAAATTATAAATGAAAAGGTATAAAGGGGCACTTACTGCAACCCCAAAAAAAAACCCGGGAAAACCCCAAAACCACTTTTTTTAAAAACACCGAATCACCACCTCAACCCCCAAAAATTTTTCTCTGGTGTAACCAAAAACAAAACAGCAGCACTGAAAAAACGGAAAAACAAATGTCAAACTCAGTGGGGAACTAACTGAGGGGGAAAAAACCCCGAGGGGACCCGAAGGCCCCCACAGAAGTGCAGGACAAATGCAAAAACAAGCACAAAAAAAAAAAAAAAAATGTCTTATCTTTCGGGGTTTTAACACGACACAGGGGGGCCCCAAAGGGAAAAAAGGAATCAAGGATTAGACCAGAAAAAATTGTCACCGGCAACCCTATGGGAAGGCGACTCCCAAAAGCCATCAGTAAAACCTGATTTCCCATCCTCCAATCTTCACTGGACAGTCCGTACCCTTTTAACCCCAGAGGGCTTTGCTCAAATCATTCCGCCTTTTTCCAAAGTACCCCCCCTTAGGGGGGGGCCCAACCCCCCCATTTGAGCAACCAGGCAATCAGGTGATTTTTATGAACCCGGATGAGTCTCCTAGCTGGAAGTCCGAAGCAAACACCCAAGAATTTTTTTTTGACCAAAACCCCTCTCCATTTAACCAAATACGGGTTTCCTCTAAAAAAAAATTTTTAATTTTTTTAAAACCCAACTCCAATTGCCCTCAACCAAAAAGGGTCAGGGCACATAGTGGGCCACTGGCTCAACAAACCTTTCAACAAGGACTTATGGAACCTTTTTGGATTTTAAAGCCCTTTAAAAGAAGCAAACGAAAAAAACAGGTTAAAACTCCTGATTTTTAAGGCCAAAATAACCTAGGCTTAAATTTGGAAGCCACTCTCATGGAAATTTTTTCTTGAGGACAACCGACCAAGCCCCCCTTTTTAAACCGGGCCATCGTCCTATGCCCGGGTTTGCAAACCGCTGGCCCTTCCGAGAGAGGGCAACCTTCCCTACCCCCGGTCCCAAATCTGGTTTTATACGCTCCACAACAAGCAACACCTGGGGAACAGAAGACTCCGTCTGTCCTGAAGAAAAAAGAGGTGAAACCAAATTACAGAAAAAAGGGGGCATCAAAAGGAGAGCTGCCCTTTATTAAGGCAAACTCAGCCCCCAAAGGAAAAAAGAGACCCAGTCACCTATCAGCAACACAAAGCTCTTAGAAAGTCTCCAATGTCTGGTTTGTTCTCTCAGTTTGCCATTGGCCGAGGGAAACGCCGAGGGAAAACAATAGAACCCAAGTTGAACAAAGGTCCCCAAAATCTGGAAAAAAACGGGGCTCCTCTGTCAGCACAATGTTCTCAGAAAGCCGTGAAAAAAAACCCGTGCAAAGGGGAAAAAAGGCCCCCAAATTTAGAGGGGGAAGGAAATTAGGAAAAACAAAGATGTATCATCTTGGAAAACCATCGCAAAAAAACCCAGATGAGTATTCTTAAAACAGGGATGTGGAAAGGGGAAAACCATAGAGATAGGGGCCATGGTTTTTGGGGGACAGTAATGGGGATCAAAAACCATTTAAAAAGAGAGCAAGGTTGGGGGCGGGCAAGTCCCGCGGATGCAAAAACCCCGACATCACAGAAAGGGCCACCAAAAGGACCGAAACCAATTTCGGTACAAAAATTCCGGTGCCCCCCCAAGCGGACAAAGAATCCAGACATTACACTCTTTTTCCCGGGCCCGGGGGCAAAAATTTCCCCCCAAAAGGCAGCGCTCGGCTTTCCCCCTGACCCCTTCCAGACCTCTCAATTTGGGCGAGTGGGGGAAAGAACTACACCCTCTTTCAAAATAAAAAGGGGTAGATAACCGGAGAGCCGCCGGGGAAAACCCCGAGAGGGCACCCCCCTTAACATTTTTAGTGCCAGGGAAAAATGAAACCACAAAATTAAAACGTGTGAAAACAAAGGCCCCCCCGGCCTTCTAGGATTAAGTCCTTGGCAGATTCCCCAAAACAGATTCTTATGGCCGAAGGACCAACCATTTTGGCTCCCCCAGCCAATTTTCCACTCTTTTAAAACCCACTTCATGGCTAAACTCCCATTACCCCCGTATAATTACGTTCATGGGGGAAAAATTTTCGGAGAAAAAAAGGGACAAAGGTTACTTTGAGGTCTCTGGATTCTTTGGGGGAAAAAACACCTGCCCCAATTTAGAGGCATCAACTCCACCGAAAGGTAGGAAACATCAGGCTGCCGTAGAACAGGGCAGAAGTGAATCCTGCTTAATTCCCCGAAAGCAGAGCGCCTCGGAGGCCAATTCCCACATCAAACCCTTCTTGGTCAAATATTAATGGTTTAACAATACAGAGAATTACCAAAAAAATTTTTCGATAAAAAGGAAAAAACCCAAAATTTTTTAAACCTTTAATGAAGTAGGTTGGACCCAAAACACAGAGGGGCCGAACTTTGACCGGGTCCATTTAATAACAGATGGGGACAAAATAACCCAAAAAAGAATCCTCTGAACCCAAAAAAACACTTTGATCCCTTCACATACAGAGTTTTTCTCTCTCAAAATGGGGAACACAGTAAACATTTTTTCCCCGAAGTCCCGTCATTGGAAAAAATCAAAAAATCTCCAAATAAACAATCAAAATTTATCCACAAAATCCCTAAAATGTCATTCATAAGGACGGAAAGACAGAAGGGATTTATGACCCAAAAGGGCATAAAGGGGGACTCAAAATCCCTTGGGGGGTATTAAACCCCACTTCCTTTTCTCCCGTGTTAATGCGAAAAGGTTAAAAAACCCCCCTGGGTCAAGTTGGGGAAACCAAGTAGTTTTTTACCCGGGAAAACAGATCAGAGATAAAGGGGGAAAAAATATTTTTTACGTAATAGGTTCAAGAAATAATCAATACAGGCCTTAAGAACCACCCTTTTTTGGCCACAAAAAAAAAACCCGGGGACCTAGGGTGAAGGGAGGGGCTGATATGACCCCCCCTCCAATGACCCCCTTATTAAGCCGCATGGTCATTGGTAAAGACAAGAAAAAAAGGGGCCTTTTTGGGAATTTTTTCCCCCGGGACAATTCAATAGCGCAGTCATTCCTAGGGGGGGAAAAATGCATTTTTTTCTTTCGCTAAAACATCAGAAAAATCAATCAAAAAGGGGGGACTCCTGGCCTGGGGGGGCAGAAAAAAAAGGGGTTTTGGTATTAACTTTTTGGGACCCCCAATGTAACGACACAATTTCCACCCAAAAACGGGGTTATGGACTGTAACCCCGGGAAACCCGTACGAAAAAAGTTGCGATTTAAAAGAACCAAAATTTGCAACTCTCCGATATCAGGTTCTACCCCCATTACACCTGAGTAGAGAACGGGTTTTAAATTCAGCCAAAGGGTAGAACGACCCCAAAGGGGGGAAAGACTTCCCAGGGGTATCAAGGGAAACCCAAACGTTTCAAAATCAAAACCATAGGTTAATAGCTGCCCCGAATCAAAAAAAATCCGAGCAGAAAATGGGGACAGAGGCTTTTGGAAACGTTAAAAAAAATTAGTCTAACACTACCCAAAAAAATGAGCGTGAAAAAAGCTTCCCCCTTAGGGCAATGAAAAGCGAGAGGATCACCACAGTAAAACAAAACCCCCATTGCGTTTTCAAAATTTTCATGACCGTCCCCCCCGAAACACTCTATCACCGAAAAATTTTAAAGCAGGTTCACGGCAACACCACCCACGCATACTTCTCCGCTCACGCAAAGCTTAATTTAATCGCTAATGACATAGAATCATTTAACCAAGGGAAAGGGGGAACCCCCCTAACACCTTTACATTATCGACATCCCTTCCGAAAAAGAGCTGCCCAAACGCGCATTCATTTGGGGAGGACGCCCCCACGGGGAACTCTGACGTTTTAATCAGCGTCCTCAAAACCCCGATTAATGCCAAAAAATTTTTTCACTTGAACAGTGACATTAGGCCATCGTACAATAAACCCCCCAAACCCCAAAAAACCACAACTCCTCAAAAAGGATCCCCGGTGTAGGGAAAAAGCCCTCCTGAGGGTCGCCGCGCAGGAGAGAGATACAATTTTTAAACCGCTGCGCTGCGCTCCCTGAGGCTTTTATTTTTGCAAAAAACAATTTCAGTTTTTTGAAAATTGAAACTTAGCCCCCCCTCCCCCCAAAAAAAAACTGGGGTGGGAATCCTAGGTTTTCCCAACAGGCAACCAGCAAGAAAGGTAGCAATACCCGAACCTCATGACAAGCTGATCCCACGGGGCCGACAAAAGGCAAACTCCAAAAAATCCCCCCATCACCAGAATACAGAGGGAAAAAAAAATGCAACAAACAGAAAAAAAAAATTCTCTGAAACCTGACAACCTTTTTTTTTTACAATATTTTTCCCTTGGGGTACCAATAATTTTCAGTTTAGGCCGGTGAAACGTTATGATTTGGATGGGGAAAGACAAAAAAGGAAAAAACACCAAGCATTGGAAAAAGAGATTGCAGTACCCCGATAACCACCACAACTAGAGGCGCCGGGAGCGTTCCTACTTGGTCTGACCCTCGTCACACCCCCGAGAAACTAATACCCCTAATGAAAAGAGGGAAAACTATTCCCCGGAGCAGACCCCCCAAAAAACAAAAAAACCCCCAACATGTAAAGGCGGTTAGACAAGAAAAAAAATGACCAGACAAAAATAGTATGGCAAACGCTGGGCCCAAATTTCTAAATAAAAAGGATGGAAGGGCATTTTCTGCAATCCCCCCAAAAAACCCGAAAAAAACCCAACCTACTAATTTTCAAAAACCTGAGATCACACACCTCAACCACCTAAATTAGTTCTCTGGTTTTAACCCAAAAAAAAAAAGCAGCCACTGAAAAAACTGGAAAAAGCAAATGTACAAACATCAGTGCTGAACGAAATGAGGGGGCAAAAGCCCCCCAGGGGCCCTGAAGGCCCCCACAAAATGCAGGACAAAATGCAAAAATCAAGCCAAAAACAAAAAGAAGAAAATTCTTATCTGTTGAGGAAATTTCAGACACGACACAGCGGGGAACCAGGAAAAAGGAACAAGGTTTTAGACCAGAAAAATTTTATCCCCGGGGAACCCTGAGGGAAGGCACCCCCTTTTTTTTTTAAGACCAGCAGAAACCCTGATTCCCAACCCCCAAAAATTTACTGACAGTCCAGTACCGTTTTAACCACCAAAGAGGGTTCTTCTCAGAATCTTTTCCAGCCTATTAAAAGTCGCATCTTCTGGGGTGGTATAGGGGGGTCGTTTTCATTTTGGGGACCAGAGTGATTCCCAAAAAAAAAATTTAAAAATCTTAATTTGTAAAGTGGGAAAGGGGACAAGAAGGTGACAACTTCCGAAACCGCTGACTTTTCTGGAACCCGGGCGGGTATCAATGTAAAGAGACAAGGGGAATAAAAGGACCGCGACTGTCTGAACCCGGAGGGCAGCAGAAGGAAAAGACCCAGGGGACAACCGGGACCACTGCGTTAGGGCACGGTTACTAAGCAGGGGGTACCTGTGCCCAAAGCATACCAAGACCAGAAAACGTTGCGGGAAAATGGGGTACCGAATGGGCACCTAGGCCAAAGGCACTCGGAGAACCATTTTTACGGACTGGAAACCCGGACGTGTAGAGAAGGTACAAAAGCCAATGCAAGTAACGAGGACCAGCTGACTGTGCTGGAACCCGGGGGGCAGCAAAGGAAAAGACCCAAAAGGGCACAACCGGGACCACTGACTTATGGGACAGGGTTAAAAAAGCAGGAGGACCTGTCTCCAAAGCACTCCAAAAGGACCAGCAGACGGCTGGAAACGGGGGATCCGAAAGGGGCCCCCTACCAAAGGCCCGCAAACCAGCTGACAGAGGGAACCCCCGGCGGGTACCAAAAGGGGCACCCATGAAATAAAATTAAGGCCGCAAAGCCGCCCAGTTACCGAATCACCAGTCCACAGTGGGGCTTGTCCTATTGTCACAACGGAAACAGCCTTTTTTACCTATCCCCGAACACATAGGAATCACCTAAACTGGGCAGGCACCTAGAGTCGGCAACCAAAATGCAACCGACAGGACAACTTATTGGAGGCTTAATTGCGTTGACACTGCCAGGAAACAGCGTTGTGCGTAACCGCCTGGGCAGAGTCGACCGTGCCAATTACTTCCGAGCAACAACTGGAGTGTTGGACCCAGGGTGAGAAGAGAACAGGGTGGAGGCAGCAGGACTTTTTGCCGTACAAACAGCGGGGAACAGCTGATATTACTGAACCCCATAACCGGAGCAAGTGTTGACTGTGCTAACACCTTCCGAGCAACAACTGGCGGTGTTGGAGCCCAGGATAGAAGAGAACAGGGTGGAGGGGGCAGGGATTTTGCCTACACACAGCGGGGGAAAACTATTTATGAACCCCAGAAACTGGAGCAAGTTTTACGTGCAACAGCATTCCAGCAACAACGGCCGGGTTGGAGCCCAGGGGTGAGAAGGAACAGGGGGAGGCAGCGGACTTTTTGCCGTACACACAGCAGGGAACAGGACTTACTGAACCCCATAACACAGGGGCAAGTGTTGACTGGCTACCACACTTCCAGCAAAACTGGGGTTTGGGCCCAGTATGAGAAGAGAACGGTGCAGGCAGCAGGACTTTTTGTGTACCACAGCAGGGGAACAGCTGACATTACGAACCCCAGTAACACGGAGCAAGTGTTGACTGTGTAATAGCATTTGAGCAACAACTGGTGGTGTTGGAGCCAGGGAGAGAAGGAACAGGGTGGAGGCGCGGACTTTTTACCGTACACACAGCAGGGGAACAGCTGACATTACGGAAAAACCCCCGTAACACTGGCAAGTGTTGACTGTGCTAACACACTTCCGGCAACAACTGGCGGGGTTGGAGCCCAGGGTGAGAGGAGCAGGGTGGAGGCACAACTTTTTGCCGTACACACAGCAGGGGAACAGCTGACATTACAAAAACCCAGTAACACAGGGCAAGGTTGACTGTGCTAACGCACTTCCGAGCAACAACTGCGGTGTTGGAGCCCAGGATGGAAGAAAAAACAAAGGGGGGGGGCCCGCAGGGCTTTTTTTCCGTACACACAGCAGGGGAAACAGCTACATTACTGAACCCCCGTAACACTGGAGCAAGTGTTGACTGTGCAACGCACTTCCGAGCAACAACTGGCTGTTGGAGCCCAGGGATGGAGGAGAAAAGGGGGAGGCAGCAGGACTTTTGCCGTACACACAGCAGGGAACGCTGACATTACTGAACCCCATAACACAGGAAATGTTGACTGGCTAACAGCACTTCCCCAGCAACAACTGCGGTGTTGGAGCCCAGGAATGGAAGAGAACAGGGTGGAGGCAGCAGATCTTTTTGCCGTACACACAGCAGGGAACAGCTGACATTCTGAACCCCAGTAAACACTGGAGCAAGTGTTGACTGTGCTAACAGCACTTCCGAGCAACAACTGGGGGTGTTGGAGCCCCGGGATGGAAGAGAACAGGGTGGAGGCAGCAGGACTTTTTGCCGTACACACAGCGGGGAACAGCTGACATTACTGAACCCCAGTAACACTGAGCAAGTGTTGACTGTGCTAACAGCACTTCCGGCAACAACTGGCGGTGTTGGAGCCCAGGGATGAGAGAGGACGGGTGGAGGCAGCAGGACTTTTTGCCGTACACACAGCAGGGGAACAGCTGTCATACTGAACCCCAGTAACACAGGACAAGTGTTGACTGTGCTAACAGCACTTCCGAGCAACAACTGGGGGTTTGGAGCCCGGGATGAGAGGAGAACAGGGGAGGCAGCAGGACTTTTGCCGTCAACACAGCGGGGAACAGCTGACATACTGAACCCCAGTAACACAGGAGCAAGTGTTGACTGTGCTAACAGCACTTCCGAGCAAAAACTGGGGTGTTGGAGCCCAGGATGGAAGAGAACAGGGTGGGGCAGCAGGACTTTTTGCTGTACACACAGCAGGGGAAGAGCTGACATTACTGAACCCCATAACACAGAAACAAGTGTTTACTGGCTAACGCACTTCCGAGCAACAACTGGCGGTGTTGGACCCAGGGATGAGAGAACGGGGGGGAGGCAGCAGACTTTTTGCCGGACACACAGCAGGGGGAACAGCTGACATTACGAACCCCAGTAACACGGAGCAAGTGTTACTGTGTAACAGCACTTCCGAGCAACAACTGGCAGTGTTTTGGGGCCCAGGGATGAGAAAGGAACAGGGTGTAGGCAGCAGGACTTTTTGCCGTACACACAGCAGGGGAACAGCTGACATTATGACCCCAGTAACACTGGACAAGTGTTGACTGTGCTAACAGCACTTCCCCAGCAACAAATGGCGGTGTTGGGGCCCAGGAGAAAGGGAAAGGGGGGAGGGAGCGGGGCTTTTTGCCGTACACACAGGGGGAACAGCTGACTTTTCTGAACCCCATAACACAGGCAAGTGTGACTGTGGGTAAAAGCACTTCCGAGCAACAATGGCGGGGTTGGATCCCCGGGATGAAAAGAACAGGGGGGGAGGGACAAACTTTTGCCGACACACAGCGGGAACGCTGACATTACGAACCCCAGTAACCGAGCAAGTGTTTACTGTGCTAAACAGACTTCCGACAAAACTGGCGTTTGGACCCAGGGATGAGAGGAAACAGGGGGAGCAGCGGACTTTTTGCCGTACACCAGCAGGGGATGTAAGGTTCTGGTTAATGTTCCTAAACTCAGTTTGTTCGCAGCCATTTTATTTTTCTGTCTTGCTCAGCTATCTTGCCCCAGTCAAAAGGGTTTCCAGCTTGCATTTCCCGCCCTGATTTTTCCTTTTGCTTCTTAAGCAGCCACAGCTGAGCAATCAGTGCTTCAGAACAGCCTCAGTGAACCTGGACCTACTCCTAAAGCCTTGGACCTTGTACCCAGCTATTCCTATGAGGAACTCTGAAGCACTTGTGGACTTGAACCCTGCCTTTGAAAGACCCACGTTTGCATGGACTTACGGTAACAGAAAAAGAAGTCCGAACCTGTTGGGAGAGTGATTCTGAGCTTAGATTATCTGGCCTGGCTGTGTCTCCTCTTCTGGTCTGCAAATGTGTGACCTATTTTTGCCAACTTGTATAAGAATACAAGACTTTCTAAAACAAACCTGTGTCTCATGTATTTTCATCGCACCCCAAAACCCAAAACGCTATATAACTGTACCATACATTACAAGATTTGAAGTCAAAACGTTTTTTTTTGCTGCTGGGTTTGGAAAGGTGTGTCTGCTGTAACGTGGATACGGATGTCCGGTTGTACTTTCTGTGATGACAGTGGTTGTGACTTCTCACAACCATTCCAGGTGGCAATTCCCTTAAGTGTTTTTTTTTGCATGTTACCACAGGTAAAACATATTGTTTTTTTTTTTTCTTTTCTCTTTTTGTCGCTGTAACGTGGATACAGAGTCCGGGTGAACTTTCTGTGTGATAGTGGTTGGACTTCTCCACCATTCCAGGTGAGCAGTTCCCCTTAATTTTTTTTTTTTCTCTCTGCGTGTTACCACGAAACACTTTTTTTTTTTTTTTCCTCTCCTCTTTTCCAGTACTCCTGTTTTTAAAAGACTGGAAAATGGAGGCCCGCATAAAGGAACTTTGCGGAGTGCTGATAAACCTTGCAGATTTGCAAATTTAAAGACCCTTTTTCAAGCCTAAGGCCTTCATAATCCCAATTTGCAAGTGTTTTGAAATTGCCCAGGATTTGCGAGCCAGGATTAGTTCTAGAAGAGCGGTCCAGGCTCCTGCCGTAACCCCGATTCTGGGATTCCCAAGTTGCCCCCCCCCTTTTCGTTTTGGCGGTGAACGTGAGAAATTCAGGGGATTTATTATCAAGAATTTTTTTTTTTTCTGCCAGCTTTCACAATTTCCCATGAACGATCTAAGGTCTTACTATAATTAGTTGCTTACCAACAGGCTTTGATGTGGGAAACCCTCTGATTGAGACTGAGGATGATTGTTTGAATCACCTTCATGCTTTTATTTCAGCCAGGGGCAGGTTTTGATGACCCCAAACGAGGTTTCAAAGCTAACCCTGTTGCTTTGCGCCAAGGAAGCCCCCGGTAGCTGAATATCCTTGGAGTTCAGGAGATGGGCCCTTGATTACCACCTTGGGACAGTTCCGCCAAAAAATTATTTTCGAAAGGGGTTACTCCACTGATTAAGGATGAACTTGCTCGTGCCGACCCTCCCACTGCGTTAGGTGACTTTATAATTACTCATCCGTATTGATACCGTCTACAACGCAGGCAAGAGGAATTTGGGTTTGAAAGCAATCGCACTAACCTTTTCCTCCTTCCTCTCCGCAAGGAACCTTTGAGTAGGATAACACGGGAACCCCGAACCTGAACCCTGCAGGAATCTTTACAACACGGGGTTAGTGATGCACGCAAGGAACATCGTTTTAAGGGAATTTGTTTCTATTGTGGTAAGTCAGGGCACTTCTTATAAACTGCCCCGCCGTTTTTCGTAAGACTACTGCAGCCTCATTCATTGTGGTGTTGCGAGAGGGGTTTGTAGGTCGGCCTCAGGCTCCAGAAAGATTGCGCAACAGATCTTGATTTCCTGACTTAAACTCCGTTCCTCTGAGGAGTTGATTGAAACGCTGCCATTTTTCAATTTTCCCTCAGCGGTGTCCCAGCGAGTTGTAAGAAAAACAATTCTCTTGCTTTCTTTCCATCAACTCTGGGTTGACTCACTTGGGGTGGGCAGCTCTGCTATGATGACCAGGCAAGGAAATTTTATGGATTCTCCTTTGCTCTGAAACAGGGATACCTTCAGTGAAGAGCTATCCAGACAGAGGAAACGTGGAGGCCCCTGCTGACCTTGGACCAGGGGTCAGGAAACAGAGCCTTTGAGGGTCTTATGGGTAAAGATATCAAGAAACTGTCCTTTATGCTTACTCTTCTCCCCACTTTCCCTTATTCTAGGGCTACCAGGCTGCAGGCTCAGATCCACCTTAATGGGAGCCCCAAAGGGAAATTTCACTTTCCAGAGAAACGATGAGTCCAAAAGTTTCAGCTTGCTCTGTTTCTAAAGGAACCATGCATCCCTGAACTACCAGCTGTAACCAGACTAGTGGATTTATGTGACAAAAAACGCTGACCACTTTCCTCCTCCCGTCCCTTGAGTCCAATTGAATTATTGCCTGGGCGGGATACCTTTTGGTAAGATTACCCCCTGGCGGGCCCGAGCAAAGGCTTTAAAGGATTACATAACGAAAATCTAGCCAAGGGCTTCATACGCCCCTTCACTCCGCAGGTGCACCATCTTCTTTGTAAAGAAGAAAGAATGGATCTCTGAGACCATGCGTAGACTATAGGGAACTCAATAGGTTACTAAGAAACCGTTATCCATTGCCTTTAATCCCTGAGTTATTGGAGAGAGTGCGAACCATGCCAAAATTTTCCTCTAAACTAGATCTTCGGGGGCCTATAACTTAGTCCGTATTAGACCTGGGGAATGAATGGAGACTGCATTCAGGTCACCTATGGACACTTTGATATCTAGTTATGCCTTTTGGTCTGATACCGCCCCAGCCACTTTCCAACACTTGGTGAATGACATCTTCAGGATCTCCTAGATACATTCGTGGTAATTTATTTGGATGATATTCTAATTTTTTCTAACTCCACAGAGGAACATCATGGACATGTGAGGAATGGTCTTGAACGTCTAAGACAAATTCATCTTTACATCAAACTTGAAAAGTGTGAATTCCATAGGACCGAAATTCAATTTCTGGGGTATGTACTGTCTACACAAGGAATTAGTATGGATGGAAGCAAAAACCCAAGCCATCAAGGATTGGCCAAGTCCTAGAAATGTGAAGGAGGTGCAGCGTTTCATCGGTTTGCCAACTTCTATAGACGTTTCATTAGAATATTTCTCTGAGGTAGTGTCACCTATCACCCAACTTACCCGGAAAGAGTCTAGGTTCTTCCTGGATTCCCCAAGCCCAGGAAGCATTTTCCCATCTAAAAGATAAATTTACCACTGCACCTATCCTAGTACATCCCAACCCCGAGCTTGCCTTCATAATAGAGGTGGATGCTTCAGACTTGCCGTTGGAGCTATACTCTCTCAGAGAACGGGTGAGAGAATGTCTTGCATCCTGTGCCTTCTTTTCCCAGCAGTTGTTCTTCGCTGAGAGGAACTACGATGTGGGCAATAGAGAGTTGTTGGCCATTATTGCCGCCTTCAAAGAATGGAGACACCTTCTTCAGGGTGCTGCACAGCAAATAGTCGTCCTGACAGACCATCATAACCTTGAGTTTTTATCAGGTCGGCTAAGTGCCTGACTCCTCGCCAGGCTCGCTGGAATCTTTTCTTAAACCAATTTAATTTTATCATTTCTTATAGACCAGGATCGCGCAATGGAAAGGCTGATGCACTCTCTAGGATTTACTCAGCAAGAGACACGTCCAATTACTCCTCCTAAGACTATTCTTCCTGACTCTAGATTCCTAGGAGTAATTCATAATCAGACCTACTTAGGACATCAAGGAAGCATACCATCGGATTCCTTTTTGGCACAACCCCCAAGGATGAAGTCTTTTCTTTAAGAATGGTGTGTGGATTCAGGGCAACGCCTGTATATTCCGAAACAGTCAGATTGAGAGTATTGCACTCATTCACGTTCCAAGATAGCTGGGCATAGAGGAATTCTAAAGACACAGGAATTTCTCTCTCGTTTTTTTGTGCCCACTTGCAGAAGGATGTTTTTAAACATGTCACTTCATGTGAAGTCTTGTGCAAGATGCAAAACACCTCGCTCCTCACCAACGGTCTGTTTTACAGCCTCTTCCCACCCCGTCCCGCCCGTGGGGATCCATTTCTATGGACTTCATTGTGGAGTACCAACCCTCAAGGGAAGAACACCATTCTAGTGGTGGTTGACCGTTCTAACAAAGGCAGCTCATTTATCCCTTGTGTCGGCTTACCCACTGCAAACAGACATCAGATTTGATGATTAAGATGTGTTTCGCTTACATGGAGTACCGGATGAGGTTATTTCGGATCGAGGGGTGCAATTCACTTCTAGGTTTTGGCAAAATTTCTGTGCAGCATTGGACATTAAAGTAAACCTTTCTTCTGCTTTTCATCCTCAGACTAATGGACAGACCGAACGAACCAATCAAACCCTGGAGCAGTATCTCCGCTGCTTTTCTGCCACCTACAGGATGATTGGGTGGATCTACTTCCATTAGCTGATTCTCGTATAACAACTCTCAGAGTGCCTCCACAAGCAGTCCTCCTTTTTACCTAATCTAGGTTATCATCCTAACATTCTACCACATTTCCCATAGAAACGCCTTTACCAGCAGTGGCTGAAAGAATCACGTCTTTACAGAAGAAATGGATCTTCTAAAGGAGAATCTGGAATCGGCTCAGGAAAGGTACAAGAAAGCAGCAGATAATTTGTAAACCTGCACCAGCTTTTAAGTAGGAGACTTGGTCTGGCTGTCAACCAGAAAATCTTAAGTTAAGGATTCCATCGTCTAAGTTGGGACATAAGTACATTGGACCCTATAAAATCAGTAAAATTATAAGTGCCGTTGCTTGTCGCTTCAACGCCCAGAACTATGAGAAATTCACCCTGTCTTTCATGTATCCCTAACTAAAGGCTGTGTAAGTTCTGTATATCTGTTTCTGAAACTCAGTTTGTTCGTCGGCCATTTTGCTTTCTGTTTTGCTGCAGCTATCTTGCCTCAGTTAAAATGGAGTTTTCCAGCTTGCATGTTCCCGCCCCTGATTCTCTCCGTTTGCTTCTTAAACGCCACACCTGGCATCAGTGCTTCAGAATCTGGCCTGCAGTGAACCTGTGTTCTGACTCCTGAAGCCTTGGACTTTGTACTCCAGCCATTTCTACTGAAAACTCTGGAGCTCTTGTGGACTCTGAACTCTGCTCTTGAAAAGCCTCACGGTAGCATGACTTGCGGTAACATAGAAGAAGATCTGAATCTGTTGGTGGAGAGTTATTGTGAACTTAGATTACTTTGGCCTGCTGTGTCTCCTGCTTCTGTGTTTGCAACCTGTGTGTTTATTTTGCCATTTTGTATGAAGCAATCAAGACTTTCTTTTTCAACCTGTGTCTCAAGTATTTTCATCGCACCCAAGCACAAGACGCTATATGAACTGTATCACATACATTACAAGATTCTGAAGCCAAACGTTAGTGTCTGCTGGGTCGGGAAAGGCTTGTCTGCTGTACTGTGGATATCGGATGTCCGGTTGTACTTTCTGTGATAACAGTGGTTGTGACTTCTCACAACCATTCCAGGTGAGCAATTCCCTTAAGTTTTTTTTTCTGCAGAGTTATCACAGGTAAACACTATTGTTTTTTTTTTCTCTCTTCTCTTTTGTCTGCTGAAACTCTGGATATCAGATGTCTGGTTGAAAGCTTTCTGTGATGATAGTGGTTGTGACTTCTCACAACCATCCAGGTGAGCAGTTCCCTTAAAGTTTTTTTTTCTTTCTTCAGTGTTGCCACAGGTGAACACTATTGTTTTTTTTTCTCTCCTCTTCTTCAGTATCCTGTCTTAAAAGATCTGGAAAATGGAGGCCCGCATAAAGGAACTTTGTGGAGTGACTGATAATATCCTTGCAGATTTGCAGAATATAAAGACCCGTCTTACAAACTTCAGGACCTAAATAATCACAATTTGCAAGGGGTTTGGGGACAGACTACTCAGGATTTGCGAGCCAGGATTGAGGTTCTGAGGGGCAAGTCCAGGCTCCTGCCATGGCCCGAGTTCTGGGATTCCCAAGTTGCCCCCTTTTCGTTTTGGTGGTGAACGTGAAAAAATTCAGGGGATTTGTTAATCAATGTAATTTTTTTTTTTCTGCACATGCTTCACAATTTCCTACTGAACGATCTAAGGTGCTTACTATAATTATGTTGCTTACCAACAAGGCTTTGATATGGGCAAACCCTCTGATTGAGACTGAGGATGATTGTTTGAATCACCTTGATGACTTTATTTTCAGCCATGGGGCAGGTGTTTGATGACCCCAATCGAGGTGCAACAGCTGAAGCAGCCATGTTAGCTTTGCGCCAAGGTAAGCACTCAGTAGCTGAATATGCCTTGGATTTCAGGAGATGGGCCCTTGATACCACCTGGGACAATTCCGCCAAAAAATCTATTTTTCGAAAGGGGTTATCCCCACTAATTAAGGATGAACTTGCTCGTGCCGACCCCCCCCACTGCGTTAGGTGACTTTATTAACTACTGCATCCGTATTGATACTCGTTTAACTGAACGCAGGCAAGAGAGATGGTTCGAAAGCAATCGTACTAACCTTTTCCTACCTTCCTCTCCAGCTAAGGAACCTTTGAATAGGATTACACGGGAACCTGAACCTGAACCCATGCAGGTGGACTCTTTGCTACGACGGGTTAGTGATGCACGCAAGGAACATCGTTTTAAGGAGAATCTATGTTTTTACTGTGGTAAGTCAGGGCACTTTATTATTAACTGTCCCAGCCGTTCTCGCAAGACTACTGCAGCACTCATTCATTGTGAGTGTTGCGAGAGGGGATCTGTCAGGTCCGAGCCTCAGGCTCCAGAGATAGCTGCCGCAACAGATCTTGATTTCTCGGACTTAAACTCCGTTACCTCTGAGGACGTTGACTGTGTAAATGCTGCCATCTTTCAAGTTTCCTCAGCGGTGTCCCAGCTGAGTTGTAAGAAAAACAATTCTCACTGTTTTCTTTCCATCAAACTCTGGGTTGACTCAGCCTGGTGTCTAGCTCTGCCATGATCGACTCAGGTGCAAGTGGAAATTTTATGGATGTCCCTTTGCTCTAAAACAGGGAATACGTTCAGTGAAGAAGGCTGCTCCCGTACAGATGGAAACTGTGGATGGCTCCCTGCTGACCTCTGGACCAGTGGATCAGGAAACAGAGCCTTTAAAGGTTCTTATGGGTAAAGATCATCAAGAGAAACTGTCCTTTATGCTTATCTCTTCTCCTCACTTTCCCATTATTCTAGGGCTACCATGGTTGCAGGCTCAGAATCCTACCATTAACTGGGAGACCAAGGAATTACACTTCCCAGAGAAACAGATGAGTCAAAAAATTTCAGCTTGCTCTGTTCCTAAAGGAACCATGTCAGTCCCTGAATTACCAGCTGTATACCAGGACTATGTGGATTATGTGACAAGAAGAACGCTGACCAGCTTCCTCCTCACCGTCCATATGATTGTCCAATTGAATTTTTTGCCTGGAGCAGAGATACCTTTTTGGTAAGAAACTACCCCCTGGCGGGGCCCGAGCTGAAGGCTTTAAAAGAGTACATAGACGAAAATCTAGCCAAGGGCTTCATACGCCCCTCTTCATCTCCTGCAGGGGCACCCATATTCTTTGTAAGAAGAAAGATGGATCCCTGAGACCATGCGTAGACTATAGGGAACTTAATAAGGTTACTATTAGAAACCGTTATCCATTGCCTTTAATCCCTGAGTTATTGGAGAGAGTGCGACATGCTAAAATTTTTTTTTAAACTAGATCTTCGTGGGGCCTATAACTTAGTCCGTATTAGACCTGGGGATGAATGGAAGACTGCATTCAGGTCCGCTATGGACACTTTGAATATCTGGTTATGCCTTTTGGTCTGAGTACCCGCCCCAGCCACTTTCCAACACTTGGTGAATGACATCTTCAGGGATCTCCTAGATACATTCGTGGTAATTTATTTGGATGATATTTTAATTTTTTCTAACTCCACAGAGGAAAATCATGGACATGTGAGAATGGTCTTGGAACGTCTAAGACAAAATCATCTTTACATCAAGCTTGAAAAGTGTGAATTCCATAAGACCGAAATTCAATTTCTGGGGTATGTACTGTCTACACAAGGAATTAGTATGGATGGAAGTAAAACCCAAGCCATCAATGATTGGCCAAGTCCTAGAAATGTGAAGGAGGTACAGCGCTTCATCGGTTTGCAAACTTCTATAGACGTTTCATTAGAAATTTCTCTGAGGTAGTGTCACCTATCACCCAACTTACCCGGAAAGAGTCTAAGTTCTCCTGGACTCCCCAAGCCCAGAAGCATTTTCCCGTCTAAAAGATAAATTTACCACTGCACCTATTCTAGTACATCCCAACCCAGAGCTTGCCTTCATAATAGAGGTGGATGCTTCAGACTGTGCCGTGGAGCTATACTCTCTCAGAGAACAGTGAGAAGAATGTCTTGCATCCCTGTGCCTTCTTTTCCCAGCAGTTGTCTTCGGCTGAGAAGAACTACGATGTGGGCAATAGAGAGTTGTTAGCCATTATTGCCGCCTTCAAAGAATGGAGACACCTTCTGCAAGGAGCTGCACAGCAAATAGTCGTTCTGACAGATCATCGTAATCTTGAGTTTATCAGGTCGGCTAAGTGCCTGACTCCTCGCCAGGCTCGCTGGAATCTTTTCTTAAACCAATTTAATTTTATTATTTCTTATAGACCAGGATCGCGCAATGGAAAGGCTGATGCACTCTCTAGGATTTACTCAGCAGAGACACGTCCAATTACTCCTCCTAAGACTATTCTTCCTGACTCTAGATTCCTAGGAGTGATTCATCATCAAGACCTAATTAAAGACATCAAGGAAGCATACCATGCGGATTCTTTTTTGGCTCAACCCCAAGGGACGTAAGTCTTGTCTTTAAGAATGGTGTGTGGATTCTGGGACAACGTCTGTATATACCTGAAACAGTCAGATTGAGAGTATTGCAACTCATTCATGATTCCAAAATAGCCGGGCATAGAGGAATTCTAAAGACACAGGAATTTCTTTCTCGTTTCTTTTGGTGGCCCACTTGTAGGAAGGATGTTTTGGATTATGTCACTTCGTGTGAGGTTTGTGCAAGATGCAAAACACCTCGCTCTTCACCAACTGGTCTGTTACAGCCTCTTCCCACCCCGTCCCGCCCGTGGGGATCCATTTCTATGGACTTCATTGTCGAATTACCAACCTCTCAAGGGAAGAACACTATTCTAGTGGTGGTTGATCGTTTAACAAAGGCAGCTCATTTTATCCCTTGTGTCGGCTTACCCACTGCAAAACAGACATCAGATTTGATGATTAAAGATGTGTTTCGTTTACATGGAGTACCGGATGAGGTTATTTCGGATCGAGGGGTGCAATTCACTTCTAGGTTTTGGCAAAATTTCTGTGCAGCATTGGACATTAAAGTAAACCTTTCTTCTGCTTTTCATCCCCAGACTAATGGACAAACCGAACGAACCAATCAAACCCTGGAGCAGTATCTCCGCTGTTTTATCTGCCACCTACAGGATGATTGGTGGATCTACTTCCATTGGCTGAGTTCTCTTACAACAACTCTCAGAGTGCCTCCACTAAACAGTCTCCTTTTTTCTCTAATTTAGGTTATCATCCTAATATTCTACCACGATTTCCCATAGAGACGCCTTTGCCAGCAGTGGCTGAAAGAGTCACGACTTTACAGAAGAATATGGATCTTCTAAAGGAGAATCTGGAATCGGCTCAGGAAAGGTACAAGAAGGCAGCAGATAAATTTCGTAAACCTGCACCAGTTTTTAAGGTAGGAGACCTGGTCTGGCTGTCAACCAGAAATCTTAAGTTAAGGATTCCATCATCTAAGTTGGGACATAAGTACATTGGACCCTATAAAATCAGTAAGATTATAAGTGCCGTTGCTTGTCGTCTTCAATTGCCCAGAACTATGAGAATCCACCCTGTCTTTCATGTATCCCTACTAAAGGCTGCAACACCCAATACGTTTCCTGGACGTTCTTCTCCTTGCCCTGACCCAGTGCTAGTCGATGGTCAGGAAGAATTTGTGGTGGAAAGGATTTTAGATTCCAGGTTGTATAGAAATCAGTTACAATATCTGATCAAATGGCAGGGCTACCCAGTGGAGGACAACTCATGGGAGCCAGTCAATAACGTTAATGCTCCTCGCTTGCTCCGTCAGTTTCATCAGAGGTACCCACACAAGCCTGGTCTGAGGTCATCCGGAGGTTGCCCTTAAGGGGGAGTAATGTAAGGTTCTGTATATCTGTTTCTGAAACTCAGTTTGTTCGTCGGCCATTTTGCTTTCTGTTTTGCTGCAGCTATCTTGCCCTCAGTTAAAATGGAGTTTTCCAGCTTGCATGTTCCCGCCCTGATTCTCTCCGTTTGCTTCTTAAACAGCCACACCTGAGCAATCAGTGCTTCAGAATCTGGCCTGCAGTGAACCTGTGTTCTGACTCCTGAAGCCTTGGACTTTGTACTCCAGCCATTTCTACTGAGAAACTCTGGAGCTCTTGTGGACTCTGAACTCTGCTCTTGAAAGCCTCACGGTTGCATGGACTTGCGGTAACATAGAAGAAGATCTGAATCTGTTGTGGAGAGTTATTGATGAACTTAGATTACTTTGGCCTGCTGTGTCTCCTGCTTCTGTGTTTGCAACCTGTGTGTTTATTTTTGCCATTTTGTATGAAGCAATACAAGACTTTCTTTTTCAACCTGTGTCTCAAGTATTTTCATCGCACCCAAGCACAAGACGCTATATGAACTGTATCACATACATTACAGGCTGCGACACCCAATACGTTTCCTGGACGTTCTTCTCCTTGCCCTGACCCAGTGCTAGTCGATGGTCAGGAAGAATTTGTGGTGGAAAGGATTTTAGATTCCAGGTTGTATAGAAATCAGTTACAATATCTGATTAAATGGCAGGGCTACCCAGTGGAGGACAACTCATGGGAACCAGTCAATAACGTTAATGCTCCTCGCTTGCTCCGTCAGTTTCATCAGAGGTACCCACACAAGCCTGGCCTGAGGTCATCCGGATGTTGTCACTAAGGGGGGAGTAATGTAAGGTTCTGTGTACATGTTCCTGAAACTCAGTTTGTTCGTCAGCCATTTTACTTTCTGTCTTGCTGCAGCTATCTTGCCCTCAGTCAAAATGGAGTTTCCAGCTTGCATGTTCCCGCCCTGATTCTCTCCTTTTGCTTCTTAAGCAGCCACAGCTGAGCAATCAGTGCTTCAGAATCTAGCCTGCAGTGAACCTGTGACCTGACTCCTAAAGCCTTGGACCTTGTACTCCAGCTATTCCTACTGAGGAACTCTGAAGCACTTGTGGACTCTGAACCCTGCTCTTTGAAAGACCCACGTTTGCATGGACTTACGGTAACAGAGAAGAAGATCCTGAACCTGTTGTGGAGAGTGATTGCTGAGCTTAGATTACTCTGGCCTGCTGTGTCTCCTGCTTCTGTGTCTGCAAACTGTGTGACTATTTTTGCCAACTTGTATGAAGTAATACAAGACTTTCTATATCAAACCTGTGTCTCATGTATTTTCATCGCACCCAAGCACAAGACGCTATATGAACTGTACCACATACATTACAGGGGAACAGCTGACATTACTGAACCCCAGTAACACAGGAGCAAGTGTTGACTGTGCTAACAGCACTTCCGAGCAACAACTGGCGGTGTTGGAGCCCAGGGATGAGAAGAGAACAGGGTGGAGGCAGCAGGACTTTTTGCCGTACACACAGCAGGGGAACAGCTGACATTACTGAACCCCAGGAACACTGGAGCAAGTGTTGACTGTGCTAACAGCACTTCCAGGCAACAACTGGCGGTGTTGGAACCCAGGGTCAAGGAGGATGTTTAAATACTAGATCAAGTATTTTCCTTGTTATGTGTCAATTAAAAATGTCTATACTCCAAACAAGAGAAAGATAACCTTTACTACCATAAGATGATGATTTTAGTTAAAAAAAATCAATATAAATAAAGAATTGACAAACATAAACGCATACATTAACATGTTGAAAAGCAATGCAAACCACAAAAAAAATTGGTTAAGGAATCTGCTATACGGTTGTAAATAAAAGCATACAAGTACATATCAGAATCCATTAATGATGGATAAGTAACAGTATGTACACCATTTATATTGTATAGACAATGAATGTCTGACTTCAAAACATCATCATCATTACAAGTTATCTGTGACATTCATAAAATGTTACATTTGCTGAATAATGTCACTAAACAGTTTATAAAAAATATAAAATTTCCATCATGTAATACTCATAATATGTGCCAATAATCATTTTTATTAACAAACATTATGACGCAGACTAACATTCACGTTGCGCATCGTTCATCATCGCTAGCGTACCGACAACACAAAGGCGTTGTCATGACTGCTTTACTCAGTAAACATGCACCTATGATGAAACATACACGCATGTTCCCTATTACATAAGAAGCTACAAGAAAAATGCGTGTGAGGTGTGACGCAGCCTTTTTGTTAAGGGACAGTATTATATCGACATTGTACAGGTGACGCTATTCAGTCTGATAACTAGATATCATTCACCTTTTCTATCAGTTGTCGTTGTTTCAGCACCACTTGCAGGTATATATTTTGCTATTGTGACTATGCACTATTGACTTTAACAAGGTAATGCATGATTTTTGTTACCGATTCTCATGTTTACATGATGGACCTTTATGATATGGGGTGTTAAATTTGTAATTAAATATGTATTTTTTCAAATGACACAAATATAAGTAATGTTGAAGAGGATTAGTCCTACATCCATTGTTTGCACAATATTACAGGTGTAGATCACGTCCCTTAATCAACAATGGATTATTATATTTACTTGTATGCTTTTGTTTAAAAGCCAAGAACACTGAAGGCTAACCTTCACACTGCAGCTGTTGTCAAAGTTCAACCCACATTATGCACTTCCAACATTGCAGCATTTGAGGCATGATGTGAGTTGGATTTGTCTAAGTTATGGAGTGACAAGGTTCACCATCAGTACCCTATAGCATAAGTAGGCTTTTGTGTTAGCATTTGTGTTCGACATGTGCATATCTGCACTAATATGTCACAATTATTTTGTTACAGATTTGTGACAAAGACTAATCATTTTATGGTTTTAAAGGTGACGTTTCACTTGTTTACAGCTTAGAAATAAGGGTGTAGACTCATATCTATGTGTAGCACTAGCCACTTTGACATGTCATGTTTTTTTCAACATGTGTAGCTAGCTAGCAATAATTTTTGCCGGACACACAGCTGGGGAACAGCAGGCGTTACTGAACCCCACAAACACATCAGCGATTGTTTTGATCTGTGCATCCAACACTTCTGAGCAGCAACTGGCGGTGTTGAAGCCCAGGGTCAAGGAGGGTGGAGGCAGAGGCCTAGTATGAGATGTTGGAAGTTTAATTTGGAGTTAGCAGCAGTCATTTTTGCCAGACACACAGCAGGGGAACAGCAGGCGTTACTGAACCCCACAAACACATCAGCGATTGTTTTGATCTGTGCATCCAACACTTCTGAGCAGCAACTGGCGGTGTTGAAGCCCAGGGTCAAGGAGAGTGTAGGCAGAGGCCTAGTATGAGATGTTGGAAGTTTAATTTGGAGTTAGCAACAGTAATTTTTGCCAGACACACAGCAGGGGAACAGCAGGCGTTACTGAACCCCACAAATACATCAGCAATTGTTTTGATCTGTGCATCCAACACTTCTGAGCAGCAACTGGCGGTGTTGAAGCCCAGGGTCAAGAAGGGTTTTGAAATAAAATATTGAGTTATTGCCTTGTTACATGGCCATTGCAAATGTATGTACTTCAAACAAGAAAAAATGAAGGTTTACTAGGACAATAAAATGATGAATTTCAATTCCAAGAATAAAAATAAACACCCTTAAAATATAAACGCATATAAGCACATGGCAACAAGAAATGGAACAACACACCACCCAAAATTTATTTTACAAAATATAGTGTTGTAAATTTCTGAATAAAAGTCCATTTTTGTATTTAGGAATGATGCGTAAGGAACGTTATGTTAAACCATAACATAGTGAAGACAATGGATTTTGTAATAGTCACTCATCATCATCATTACAATTTATATGTGACAGTCACACAGATTTTAATTATTTCAGTTACGAAAATTGTTACTTCGGACAGCATTTATTACATGTCCAGCATGGACTCATCAATGTGATGACGCAATAATGTACGATAAAAAATAAACATTTAAAAAAAACATTATGCATTGTCACAATTTAAGTGGGTGCCTGCAAGTGGAGGTGAAACAAAGGCTACGGATAGCAAAGGTATATACTATGTCTGTATCAGACAGTGGCCAGCCTCTGATGGGTAATGGCGATGTTATACTGTACGTCAATAAAGGCTGCGGCTGCAATCATGCATTTTTTGCTTGTACAGTGTTGAAGAGGGTAAAAGCATGTCTGGTTGCGCAAGGCTTTATCCGGCAACACTACCTTCCTACTGTCACGGGTAGGGTAGCGTGTGTCTATTATATGACTCTCTCTAAAATGTGACGTTACGCAGCGTTATTCTGCCCTAGGGACGCAAAAAATACGACAGCAGTAATCATTTACTGTATAAAACTCCACCTATGAGCAACAAAACAAGCACGTTCCCTCTTCAACAATCTACAAGACAAACAAGCATGATGGGTGACGCTGCCTTTATTGAGGTACAGTATTAGATCAACATTGTCCATGAGTAACTATGCACTGTGATACCTATATAACATTATTAATTTATATCTGTTGTGGTTGTTTCACCAGCACTTGCTGGTCTAACTACCTATTGTCAGTATGCATGATGCACTTTCTAGATGTAATTATTTATTATTGCGCATTATTACCAGGTTTAGATGCTGGCCATTTCATATATGGTGTTTGAAGTTACAGTTGTCCTCAGTCTGTGTATTTTATTATGTCTGTCATAAATATAACTCGTGAGGATGATGATGATGATATGTTTATGATTCGTACATCCATTGACTGCATTATCTTACAGGTACAGATAACGTTCCTTAAGAAGCATTAATTGATAATTATGAAATATACGTTTAGGCATTAATTTCAAAAAGTAAACACTATGTTTTAGTTTTTGTTACCATTTCTAATAGCCATGTGCAGATATGCGCTGTGATGACAAATTAATATTTGTCCATATTTCTTATTAAAATTTATCATTTTAGGCCTTGAAAACTTCAATCTTTCCTGTTTTAAGCATAACAATCAGGGTGACGGCTCTTCCCTATTTGGAGCATGTTCAACATGGGTTTTTCTGTGCATGTGTAGGGAACAGGAGACTTCTTGCCGGACACACAGCAGGGGAACAGCTGGCGTTACTGAACCCCACTAACACTATAGCTTGTGTATTGGTTTGTGGACACGACACTTCTGAGCAGCAACTGGCAGTGTTGTAGCCCAGGGAGTAGAGTTCAGGTGGTAGAAAGATGAACATAACAGGAGACATGGATAACGTTGCCAACCAGTTATTTAATCGGAAACCGGACAGGCAAATTCAGGCGAGATCCATGCCTTGTTCATTTTCAGAAAAGTAAGCCGGTCTACATTATCGGAGGATAGTCACATGCGACGGTCTGTTAGTACACCACCTGCAGCACTAAAGACGCGCTCCGATAATACACTGGCAGCAGGGCAAGCCAGCACCTCCAATGCATACTGGCTAAGCTCTGGCCATGTATCCAGCTTAGAGACCCAAAACTTGAATGGGGAAGAGCCATCTGGGAGTACACTGAGAGGGCAAGACATGTAGTCTGTCACCATCTTACGGAAACGTTGCCTCCTGCTGACTGGAGCCGTCTCGGATGGTGTAGACATTGGTGGCGCTGCCACAAAACTTCGCCACATTTGGAACATACTGGTCTTGCCTTGTGCAGAGGCGCTGCTTGTGCTCCCTCTTGTTGCAGAGCTGTCTCCACTGCCTTGACGCACAGAGCTGCTTTGTAAAGCAGTAGCAGCAGCAGTGCTCTCGGCTGGAATGGAGAACATTATGGATTGCACCAGTGTGTCCTGGTACTCCCGCATTTTACGCTCCCGGTTCAACGGTGTGATGAGGCTTTGTAAGTTGTCCCGGTAGCGAGGGTCTAAGAGGGTGTACACCCAATAATCAGACGTGATGAGAATGTGGGCGATGCGGCGGTCGTTTCTCAGGCACTGCAGCATGAAATCAACCATGTGCTGCAGACTCCCAACTGGCCAAGAAACGCTGTCCCCTGCAAGAGGCGTCATCTCTGCCTGCTCTGCATCACCCCACCCTCGCTCTACATACTGACTAGAGCGTTGTGTACCTCCCTCTGGAGCGATGTCTTCCCCCTCCATTGACTCCTCCTCATCCTCCTCACAAAGTGAGCCCTGCCCAGCCCTTTGTGAGGAACCACGTTGCGCTGACTGTCCAGAAGATGATGGAATTTGTGACTCCTCATCCTCCACCTCTTCCAAAACCTCATCCCTTAGTGCTTGCAGTGTTTTTTGAAGCAGGCAGATAAGGGGGACAGTCAGGCTGACTAGTGCATCATCTGCACTCGCCATCCGTGTTGACTCATCAAACGCACGCAAAACGTGGCAGATGTCCTTCATAGAGGCCCACTCAGTAGTGGTGAAGTATGAACGGTGCAAATTGCGAGTTGATTGCACCTGATGCAGCTGATACTCCATTACTGCTGGCTGCTGCTCACACAACCGCTCCAACATATGTAACGTGGAATTCCACCTGGTGGGTACGTCACATATGATGCGATGTTCAGGAAGGCGAAATCTGTTTTGCAGTGCTGCAATGCGCGATCTGGCAATGCTGGAACGTCGCAAGTGAGCACACTCTAGGCGGACCTTGTGCAGCAGTGCATCAAGATCCGGATAGTCCCTCAAAAAACTCTGCACGACCAAGTTGAGCACATGTGCCAGACATGGTATGTGAGTGAGGTTGCCAAGGGCCAGAGCTGCCACCAGATTTCGGCCATTGTCACACAATACCAAGCCTGGCTGGAGATTCGCTGGCAAAAACCACACGTCGCTCTCCTGCTTGATGGCATTCCAGAGCTCCTGCGCTGTGTGGCTTCGATTCCCCATGGAAATTAATTTCAGGACGGCCTGTTGACGTTTGGCCACGGCTGTGCTCATATCGGTCGCAACAGGTAAGCGTTCACGGGTCCATGTGGAGGTAGACCGTGACGGCTCCTGCAGCGATGATTCTGAGGAACTGGAGTAGGAGGAGGAGTCAATGTGTACAGACTTGATTCCTGCAATCCTTCGAGTTGGCAGAACACGTACAGCGCCACTCGCAAGATCTGTACCCGGCTCCACAACATTGACCCAATGGGCAGTGAGGGAAAGGTATCGTCCCTGGCCATGGGTACTGTTCCATGCATCGGTGGTCAGGTGGACCTTGCTACTGACGGAGTTTAGTAGCGCATTTTTAATTTTTCCCTCAACATGCTTTTGCAGACCAGGACGGCTTGCCTGCTGAAATAAAATTGGCTTGGCACATTGTATTGTGGGACTGCCAATGCCATTAAGTTACGGAAACTGTCAGTCTCCACCAGCCTGAATGACAGCATTTCAAGGGACAGGAGTTTTGCAATGCCAGCATTCAGAGCCTGTGCTCGTGGATGGTTTGCCGAGTATGGCCATCTTTTATCCCATGCCTGTGCTACCAATGGCTGTTTTGTGGCCTGGGAGTGTGAGGATGACATGGAACTTGCTGCTGTGGGTGGAATAACAGTTTGTCTCTGGACAACAGTGACCGAGGTTATTCCATGGCGATCCTGTGAGGAAGCCGAACCAGCTGTGTGTGAGCTGGAGGAAGAGGCTCCAACATGACCTGAAGATGTAGGTGCTGCTGTAGGTTGGCCTACATCTCCAGTGTGTCTTTGTAACTCAACTACGTGCTTTGTCCGCACATGTTTCCACATATTAGTGGTATTGAGGTTATTGACACTTTTACCTCTTTTTACTTTTTGATTACACAGCTTGCATTTGACATAGCAAATATCATCTGCAAGTGTGTCAAAAAAGGACCACGCAGTGCAAGTCCTGGGAGCGCCAGTTTTGACTTTTGGAAGAGAACTGCTCCGAACAGGTGCCAAACTGGAGGCTACAGGCAACCGAGTCTGCAGCCTACCTCTCCCTCCTGTTTGGACCGTTGGGGCAATCTCTTCCTCAGAGCTGCTCCCACCACCTTCCTGTTCCTCACGCCATGTTGGGTCTTGGACCTCATCATCTCCACTACCCTCTTCCAACACCTGCTGCTGTTGGGTGGTCTGGCCAGCACCATGCTCAACAGAAACTGGCACCTGAGTCTCATCATCATCAGATGCGTTCTGCGGTGTGCTGACCATCGGCACTGGCTCACCCGCCTCTTCAGATTCAGAGAGACACAGCTGTTGCGCATCACTGCATACTCCCTCTTCTTCACATTCCAGAATGCTGCTTGGCTGGGCCCCTGTTTGCAAGCCAACAGATTCTGAGAACAGAAGTAGAGACTCAGCTGGCTCCTGTACAGAACTCTCTGACTGCCTAGGCAATTTGGCAGACGGTGAAGAGACAGATGGTTGCTCAACAGTGCTGTGGTCCTGAGAGGAGGTGGAAGCAAGTGAAGTCGATGCATTGGCTGCCATCCAACCAACAACGGCTTCAATTTGTTCTTCCCGCAGCAGGGGGGTACGCCGAGCTCCTGCAAAAGTGTGCATAAAGGAACGCTCACGGGGAAAACTGGTGGATGCTGTGTCACTGGGGGCGGCAGCAGCCACAGAATCCCCACGTCCTCTCCCTGCTGAAACTCCACGGCCACGACCACGTGCCTTACTCCCTGCCTTCTTCATCTTGGTAGATTGATAAAGAAAGTCAGAAAAGTTATAAGGCCTAAGTGTGGTTATTCCGCAGAGACTGCAGTGAACACTGCAGACAACTGTTCAGTAGCTGTGAAAGGCCCCTTTGTGTACTTCTATAGTGTTTGCAACCAATGTATTGTATACGGATGGAAGCGCGTCACACTAATAGATTTGAGTTATTTGAAATAGAATGGAGCAGCACCAATTAGAGAAAAATGTCAAGGATGAGTAAGGGACACACGCTCAGCAGACTCCAACCAGCAGTGGTTGAAGAACTAACTATAGCGTGATCTGCACTCCAAAAATATAAACCTCAGACTACTGTGAACACTGCACAGAACTGTTCACTATCTTTGAAAGGCCCCTTTGTGTACTTCTATAGTGTTTGCAACCAATGTATTGTATATGGATGGAAGCGCGTCACACTAATAGATTTGAGTTATTTGAAATAGAATGGAGCAGCACCAATTAGAGAAAAATGTCAAGGATGAGGCAGGGACACACGCTCAGCAGACTACAACCAGCAGTGGTTGAAGAACTAACTGGAGCGTGATCTGCACTCAAAATATCAAAACCTCACAGACTACAGTGAACACTGCACACAACTGTTCAGTAGCTGTGAAAGGCCCCTTTGTGTACTTCTACAGTGTTTGCAACCAATGTATTGTATACGGATGGAAGCGCGTCACACTAATAGATTTGAGTTATTTGAAATAGAATGGAGCAGCACCAATTAGAGAAAAATGTCAAGGATGAGTAAGGGACACACGCTCAGCAGACTCCAACCAGCAGTGGTTGAAGAACTAACTATAGCGTGATCTGCACTCCAAAAATATAAACCTCAGACTACTGTGAACACTGCACAGAACTGTTCACTATCTTTGAAAGGCCCCTTTGTGTACTTCTATAGTGTTTGCAACCAATGTATTGTATATGGATGGAAGCGCGTCACACTAATAGATTTGAGTTATTTGAAATAGAATGGAGCAGCACCAATTAGAGAAAAATGTCAAGGATGAGGCAGGGACACACGCTCAGCAGACTACAACCAGCAGTGGTTGAAGAACTAACTGGAGCGTGATCTGCACTCAAAATATCAAAACCTCACAGACTACAGTGAACACTGCACACAACTGTTCAGTAGCTGTGAAAGGCCCCTTTGTGTACTTCTATAGTGTTTGCAACCAATGTATTGTATACGGATGGAAGCGCGTCACACTAATAGATTTGAGTTATTTGAAATAGAATGGAGCAGCACCAATTAGAGAAAAATGTCAAGGATGAGTAAGGGACACACGCTCAGCAGACTCCAACCAGCAGTGGTTGAAGA
Source organism: Oophaga sylvatica (assembly GCA_033576555.1). Taxonomy (NCBI): domain Eukaryota; kingdom Metazoa; phylum Chordata; class Amphibia; order Anura; family Dendrobatidae; genus Oophaga; species Oophaga sylvatica. The sequence continues at coordinate 386,332,331 of JARQOD010000004.1, read as the reverse complement.
ACTAACTATAGCGTGATCTGCACTCCAAAAATATAAACCTCAGATTACTGTGAACACTGCACAGAACTGTTCACTATCTTTGAAAGGCCCCTTTGTGTACTTCTATAGTGTTTGCAACCAATGTATTGTATACGGATGGAAGCGCGTCACACTAATAGATTTGAGTTATTTGAAATAGAATGGAGCAGCACCAATTAGAGAAAAATGTCAAGGATGAGGCAGGGACACACGCTCAGCAGACTACAACCAGCAGTGGTTGAAGAACTAACTGGAGCGTGATCTGCACTCAAAAAATCAGAACCTCACAGACTACAGTGAACACTGCACACAACTGTTCAGTAGCTGTGAAAGGCCCCTTTGTGTACTTCTATAATGTTTGCAACCAATGTATTGTATACGGATGGAAGCGCGTCACACTAATAGATTTGAGTTATTTGAAATAGAATGGAGCAGCACCAATTAGAGAAAAATGTCAAGGATGAGTAAGGGACACACGCTCAGCAGACTCCAACCAGCAGTGGTTGAAGAACTAACTGTAGCGTGATCTGCACTCCAAAAATATAAACCTCAGACTACTGTGTACACTGCACAGAACTGTTCACTATCTTTGAAAGGCCCCTTTGTGTACTTCTATAGTGTTTGCAACCAATGTATTGTATACGGATGGAAGCGCGTCACACTAATAGATTTGAGTTATTTGAAATAGAATGGAGCAGCACCAATTAGAGAAAAATGTCAAGGATGAGGCAGGGACACACGCTCAGCAGACTACAACCAGCAGTGGTTGAAGAACTAACTGGAGCGTGATCTGCACTCAAAAAATCAAAACCTCACAGACTACAGTGAACACTGCACACAACTGTTCACTAGCTGTGAAAGGCCCCTTTGTGTACTTCTATAGTGTTTGCAACCAATGTATTGGATACGGATGGAAGCGCGTCACAGTAATAGATTTGAGTTATTTGAAATAGAATGGAGCAGCACCAATTAGAGAAAAATGTCAAGGATGAGGCAGTGACACACGCTCAGCAGACTACAACCAGCAGTGGTTGAAGAACTAACTGGAGCGTGATCTGCAATCCAAAAATGAAAACCTCAGACTACAGTGAACACTGCACACAACTGTTCACTAGCTGTGAAAGGCCCCTTTGTGTACTTCTATAGTGTTTGCAACCAATGTATTGGATACGGATGGAAGCACGTCACACTAATAGATCACTGTTAATTTCAATTGAATGGAGCAGCACCAATTCCACCAAATAAAAAAAAAAGAGTCAGTGAGTGACACGTGCAGATGATTACAAACAGTGTTGGATGCAGAGCAAACTGCAGCGTCACCTGCACTCACACACACACCTTGCACAGAGCTGTGAAAACAACACTGCAAGGAAAAAGGATGATTTACACAGCGGTTTCTCAAATAGCCTGCCTACAGAACAATTCACAAAAACGCTATCTGTAACTGTCCCTCAGAGTCAGCAGAACAGCGTTCTGTCCCTAACTGAATTCACAGCACAGTGACGCTAAAATGGCGGCGGCGCCTTTTATAGTGCATTCTGACATCATTTCAGCATCCAATCACAGCCATGCCATTAGTTAACATGACCGCAGCATTACAGGATGTGCCCACACTTCGCAGGATTCCTCATTGGCTGACTAAAATCACAGTGCCTCTCAAAGAATTATGGGAACTTCCGATTCCGGTATACGATATAGGAAAAATATTGGAACTAAGTATCGGAATTCCGATACAGCGAATATCGGCCGATACCCGATACTTGCGGTATCGGAATGCTCAACACTAGTAATTAGTAAAATGCATTGTGCATCTGCAGCCCATATAGGGGTACTAGAAAGACAGGTCTATTTACATGTGATGCCTATTACAAGGAACGAAAACTCAATGATATATACATCTATCTTTATAGCCAGCGTTAGCCCAAAGAAATCAATAGAAGTCATATAGTAAAGTTTTCACAGGTTAAATTACCCATTGTAGAAGTAGGGGTGTTTCAGTCCACGGAGCGTCCCGGACCCTGACGTACGTTTCGCAAGCACTAGGCTCGCTTCCTCAAAGGGGGCGCCCTTGCACAAATACATATAAAGCACTATTGTGCATATAAGTTACTATATATACATGTATTTTTTATCATTATTATATTTTGTTTCAGTTTTTAATAAACAATGTGTATGTGTCCTTTATATACTGAGTACATCACCCCAAATTAGGTAACTTAGAAGTTTTTAATTTTTAATTTTTAATTAAATTATTTAATTTTTATGAATAAAATCGTAGTTTTAATTTATGGTACAGTACATATTTTTATTTATTTATTTATTCATGACCTATACATACTTTCTAGTAATGTTGCTTATTATTCCCCATGCACATAATCAGTGATTCCATGCACCTCCAGGCAATGCACTAAAGAACAAATAGTGCAGGGGTCAACCCAATCAGCTTGATCTCTGTGCCAGCATTTATGATATTTGGAGGACTCCATCTCCACCATATTCACTTATCAACGGTACACCTAATCCTTATAGGGGGAGGGCAGGAGACTATTTAAGGACGGGTTGTCTACTATGGACACAACCCTGACGAAAAGGAGAGACGCTCCTTGAAACGCGTTGTTTTTTTGTCCTCTGTGCCCCTCCGTCCGTAGCTTTGTGATGTCACACTAGCTCCGCCCCCTCTTCCCCTCCACATCGCGATCTCTACACCGCTTCCGGACGGAGCATGTGAGATGCCTGTGGTATTGTGTTACCTAGCGACGGATCCCCCTGAGGCCCACTACACGCGGCAGGTTAACAAGATTATTGGATCCATATTTTTTCCACACCAGCGTCCTGGTACAGCGCCGCAATTAAGCACTTGCTAGCAAAGCTTTGAGCGGCCAGCTGCGCAGCCCTTGTGCCCTGCACGCTTGTGCCTCACATGCAGGTTCTGGGAGCCTGTAAAGATCCTACCATTCCACTGCACCACCGATGCTTATACAAGTAAGTGCCGCTCTATATATCAGTATCATCTCAGATCGCCAATACCAAGCATTATTGCTCTCACATAGTCAGAAGGGCAGCCAACTTAGGAGCCTTTTTTCTACTTAATATCAGTTCTCAGCAGTGACCTATGTCTCTTCGTTGTTTTAAATTTGTTTTAATTTGAATTGTCATTGACACCGAACATTGGGTGACTGCTTTCTCATTTCCATCAGTACTAATACATCAACATTTTATTTTTTCCTCTAGTGGCAGCCACTCCACTTGTTCATTGTTGGCCTCTTCCACATACTATTACAATTACACTAAGTGAGTTCATCATACTGTAATTCTTTTGGGTGCATTCATTGATCATTTAGCGTGGGTGATTGCCCTTTTTTCGTTTTTTAGTATTGAAATGTGTAAAAAAAAGGATGTTAAACCTTATATTCCTGAAAGTACCCCCCTTTTATTCTGATGATAGCTTTACACACCCTTGGCATTCTCTCAAATAGCTTTATCAGGTAGTCACCTGGAAACATTTCCAACAAACAGCTATACATTGTAAAAAGTTTATTTGTGGTATTGTTATGGAAATTTAATTAGGATAAATCTATCCTGAAGTGTTTGCTGCTTGCCGTCTCCAGTTTTCTATTTAATGTCTTTTTGAGCGCTCAGAACGAAATGAAACTGTCCACACGGAAGTGTCAGTATAGCAGTTCGTCAAGACTTCTCATTTATTATTCATTCAAGGTTTTATACGTTTACAAAAAGGGGCTGGTTAGTCAATTAACATACAATTAAAAGCTGCTCAATTATTGGCTGTTCTAGTGTAAGTATGATAATTATGATAATTATGATAAAAGGCTGAAGTTGCAGATTTATTGTTTACTGCTCTTTGCCCCAGCATTCCTGTATGACTAATAAAGACAACAATAGATATCTATTAAAACTTTCTGTACTTTATGAAGGCCAGAGTCGTTTAAAAGACTGATTATAGCTGAAATCAGCTTCTGCATAGATATGTGTGAGCACAGGATTTTTAGCAAGTGAGATCTATCTAACTGTGAATGCGTATATATGAATATACTTTGAATATATGGAATACATATATATTTCCATGACAGTCCCCCCTTAGATACCACTTGCCCTAAAAACCTGCTCCTGTCCCAAAGCGCTGCAACTCTTTTGTGCTGCCGGCGGGTTGAGAATATGCCTAGCGCATGCCTCCCCCACCGAATACAGACTTTTCGCAAATGGGCGGTCAGGAGGACTGTCCCTGTCGGGGGCTTATGTGTTTGCAATCATAGTCTCTTTATTTAACTGCATGTTCAGAAAAAAAACGTGTGTATTCTTCATCAGGTAGGTCATCTGTCTGGTCAGTCAGAGCATCCACGACATCCTTCATGGCTTAGGTGTCTCTCCTGGTACGGGAGCTTCCTTGCAATCGATATGTGGATCCAAACAGGCTTTCCCTCTAGTTACACAGAGGTTGGTGTCATCTGGGGCTCTTGGACAGGACCATCAAATCTGGCAGTGAAGAGAAAAACTCGAGAATGGACATTAGTTTTTGACCAATTCAATTACATAAGCAAACAAGATATATTTTGCATATTCTGCTGCTGAGGGAAGAATGCACCTAACTTGGGACTAGACCCAAACAAAATTTTGTATGGTGACAGCTTTTCTGGGTCTCTGGGAGTGTGCCTTACGCTAAACAGTGGAATTGGGAGAGTGTCATGCCATGGTTTTCGTGTCTCTTGGGCAATTTTTAACATCCTATTCTTAAGTGTTCCATTCAGTTTTTCTACCTTCCTGCTGCTCTGGGGGTGGTAAGGAGTGTGTAGGCCTAAATCTGACCCTACTGCTAACCAGATCTCTTGTGTCAGATTTGCTGTGAATGCGGGTCCCTGATCACTCTCTATCACTTCTGGAAACTCCTCCAGGGAGACCAATCATCTCGGGTAGAGGGAATTATCTTGAGAACATTAACAAATACATTGATTCGATTTTACAGCCGTTTGTTACAGTGCTTCCTTCCTACACAAGGGACACTACTGATTTCCTCAAAAAAATTGATGGGATGCACATTGATCATGATTGTTCATTGGTCACTTGTGACGTAGAGTCGTTATATACGAATATATGTCACAATGATGGTATTGCTGCCGTCACATATTTTTTACAGTTTTCCTCATTTTCTCGGGCTTTTATAATTTTTTTTATTAATTTGTTAGAATTTGCACTTACTCACAATTTTTTCATTTTTGGGGGGTCTTTCTTTCTTCAGACCCAAGGGACAGCGATGGGAGCTTCATTTGCTCCATCGTATGCCAATCTGTTCCTTGGGTTTTGGGAGACGGACCTCTTCAATTCTGACACATTTGGATCTATGGAGTGTGTCCTTTTTTGGACACGTTACATAGATGATATATTTTTCATTTGGCAGGATTCCACCACGTCATTATCTGAATTTATGCATAGGCTGAATTCCAACATGATCAATGTGCATCTTACCTACAACCATCAGAGGGACATCATTGAGTTCCTTGATGTTCAGGTTTTAAGGGATAGTGAAGGATGTCTTACAGACTAATTTATTTAGGAAACACACGGCTGTAAATGCTCTAGTTCATGCATCCTCATCTCATCCCAGGGCTCTAATTAACTCTATTCCCATAGGCCAGTTTCTCCGATTGAGGCGAATTTGCTCCCGGGAGGATGATTTTCTTGCACAGGCTGAACTATTGAAAGCTAGATTCTATGAGCGAGGTTATAGCAGGAGATCTGTTAAGAAGGCGTTTAACAGGGCAAAACACCATACCCGCCATAATGCCTTGTATGTGATTCCCCATAAGAAACATACAAACGAAGTACGGTTCATTACACAATTTAATGGACAAAGTGATCTACTACGTACATGTTTAAACAAACATTGGGGCATATTAAAAACAGATCCGGTTATATCTAAATTCATAGGGATGGACCCAGGATCACATTCAGGAGGTCTCAGAATCTTCACGATAAGTTGGTCAAAAGTCATTACGAACCTAATAATAAAAAACAGGCACCCCATCATGGTTGCAAACCGTGTGGTGCATGTGTGGCATGTCCTAATATCAACAAAACAGGTAATTTTGTGAATTCTGACAACACTCGTGAATTCAGCATTAGGCACAATATTTCCTGCAATTCCACACATGTTATCTATTTTGCTACGTGTCCGTGTGCCCTCATCTATGTGGGTCTCACCACGAGACAGCTCAAGGTGAGGGTACGCGAACATGTACTGGGTATCAAAGCGGCCAAAGATGTGGATGACATTTCTACTTTGAAGACGATTCCAAGGCACTTCAGACTGCATCACAATTGTGATGCCACTGGTCTGAGGGTCTCTGGAATTGACATGCTCACAACTAATGCCAGAGGTGGTAATGTGAGTAAGAGATTGGCATAGTTGGAGGCCAAGTGGATCTGGACCTTGAACACGGTCTCTCCACTTGGCCTCAATGAGAGTCTTTCATATGCACCATTTTTATGATGTGTTTTTGTGATTTTAACATGATCTTTTATTCATTTCAGTTTCGCTGCATTTTTTGTTTGTAATATCATCATCTGATGAATTCAGCACAGATCGTCACATATGAATAATTTTTGGACAATATTTGGAACATACTTGGATCATGAACATTACTACACTTTATATACTAATGGATAAAAAAATTTTTTGTTCATTATATATCTATTTATTTTCGTTGTTGTATTTTTTGTCGCTCTATGTTTAATTATGGAGGTATTTATTTACATTTCTGTATATTGTTTATTATCTGATTTTTGTTATGTTTATTCGGCACATTAGTAGATTTTGTGTGTGTGGAGCGCATGACGGTCGACCTGATCGCATGGTCCTCATCGCGGCGGTGTCTTTATGTGGTCTCACAGCTACATGACCCCGGTCGCGATGTTGGTCCTCGCTCAGAGTCTACCATACATGCGCCATTCAACACACACTTTACTTTATTTATGAGTATGTATTATTTATATTGTTACCCTGATATTATGGACATGGAGCATTTATTTCTATTTTTATTGTCCATACATTATATGCATTTACCCCTTGTTGTGCGGGGTTGCCATGGCAACGTTAACATCATGTGACCGGTGTTAGACCTTATGGGAGGATCTGGCATTTTTTACTATCTGGTCGCCGCCCGATCCACTACGCATGCGTGAACCTGTTACACAGATGCAGTGACATGAGATCTATACAAGGGATTATGGTGTATGCCTTTTGTCTGGCGCTTGTTTGTTGATTTAGAGCGCATGCGCTGTGTACACAGGGGTCGGGTCATGTGACCGGAACTGAGTCACACCATTGGTGACGTCGGCGTTGCTTCGGTGCGCATGCGCCGCTTTTCCATGAGCAATTGATCTGTCTATTTATAGACCGCGATATGAGCACATTATATCCCCCTGACGAAGGAATATCTTCCGAAACGCGCGTCGGGGCGCGTCTTTGGAAGCAGTCTCACCTACCCTTGCTCTCTCCCTCCCGGGATTTTCCAGGTATTGCTGTCTCATTTTTTTATTTTCATTTGGTAGCACATGTTGGATATGTTTTCACCTTGCTGCTATATACTTTCTCGCTCTTTTACTTGCTTTGGTGTGTCACATTTGGTTTTGAATATCAAGCACAATTAGCGATTTTTTGTATGATACATATGTTATTTATCACATCATCATTGTGATTTGGCACAGCGATTTTTGTGCACATTTTTTTGATTCCCTTTTTGCGCACATTTTATTTTTGTGCACATTTTATTCATTATACCATAATTGCGGTTTGGCGCAGCATTTTGAGTTCATTGGTATTCACACTTTGTTATACATTTATCAATTGATCTCATGTTATAATATATTGGCACATTGTGTGTTTTTTATTTTTATTTTTATTTATTATGTCACACATATACCTGTTATGTGTATATAAATCCCGACATTGTGTTTAGCAGGGTTGTATTTTGTTGTTTTTTGCTTCCTTCTTTTAACATCATTTTATATCATTATGTACGTGCAATTTTTTATGTTATATTATCAATAAATATACATTGTGTCTTATCCTGCCTTGGTGGTTCTTTTTTCCCCCTGTTACTTTGCACTCGGGTGTTCATTTTCACTTCTGGAACCCCGTATCTGCACACTATTTTCTGAAAGTAGCTTCTTTGCAGCAGTCTTTGCTGACTTGGAAGGCTTCTGTCCATCTTGAAAATACTTCTTTGACTACAATGGCGTATTTGAATCCTTCACTTGGCAATATCTGGATGTGGTCTATCTGGATCCTCTGAAGCTGGTAGAGTGGTCTTTCCAGATGAGGTGAGGGGGACTTTCTTCCATACGTCCAGGCTTGCATTTGCCGCAGGTCAGACAGCTGCTGGTGAATTTGGCTGTTAGCGTGGAGATCCCTGAAGCGAAACAGTAAGCACCAATCAGATCATTCATCTGTGTCTTTGATATGTGGGTGTGGGTCCATGTGCCCATTGGACCACCATAGGGTGCATACTTTGTGGTAGGCAGAGTTTGAAGTCCATTATTGATAGCCTTCCTTCTTCACGTGTTGCTTTTTTCGCATTCAGCTCTTCTTCTCCTTTTGGAGCTTGGTCTTGCAACTTCTTGAGCAGATCCCAGGACGTCTTTTTGTCAGGTTTTTTGTCTTCAGTCGTCATGTAGTAGCCGTCCGGCTCTACGACCTCTCTCACTTCTCCATGTTGTCTTCCTTTGGCCGCTTCTTTGGCTGCCATGTTCGCCATGTTGTTGCCTCACGTCTCTTCTGTTCTCAGTTTTTCATGCACTTTGATTTTTCAAATTGCCACCATTTTGGAAGTTGGAGTACACCCAGCAGGTCCCTGAAGGCTCCATGATGCTTCACGGTTGTCCCGTTTGTTGTGATGAAGTCCCTTGTAGCCCAGATGGGCCCAAAGTCGTGTGCTATGCCATGCGAGTACCTGTAGTCGGTGTAGATGTTTGCAGTCTTGCCTACTGCCATCTGGCAGGCCTTCGTCAGCGCTATCAGTTCTGCTTCCTGGGCTGACAGGCTAGGTGACAGACTTCTGGACCACAGGATTTCTTGATTGCTGGTCACTGCACTTCCTGTGTTGAAACTCCTTCATCATCTGCACTTCCTGTGTTGAAACTTCTTCATCATCTGCAAATCTGGAGCCATCCAAGTAGAGGATAAATTCTGTAAATTCTGTTCTGGAAAGTCCATATTGTATCCCCCCTTGGGAGTGGGAGTAGAGTAGCCGGGATGAGGACTGTAGGTCTGGAGACGGTGACATTATGAGACAAAGGCGATAGAGGCGCCACAAAGATGCCTGGCGGTGGGGAGATTATTGTTGGTTGAGCTTGATTGAAGATTGCCAAGATGTCATGTGGAGTGAGAGTTTCCAGTGGCTGTCCAAGAGTGATGTCAGCAACCTTGTCCAGGAGGGTGTGTGCTGCAGATACTGCCATCAGGCAGGAGGGTGCTCCTCTTGCAACTAAATCCAAGCGGGCTGAGAGGCAGCCTAAAAGTCTCTGTTTTCCCCCGTGAATCCATGCCAGGACTCCAGTAGCATGACCTTCTTTCTTCCATCAGGTAGACGGAAAGACTTCTCGTAGTCAGGTAGGCCTGGTATTGGCGCTGAGACTGTGGAGTTCTTCCAATCTCCTGAATGAGTTGAAGGCTGCGTCTGATAGAAGGAGCGGGGTTGCGTTGATGCAAGCGCACAGAGGCTGCATTAGGACTGAGGCATCAGGGATCCAGGTTCTGCAATACGACACTAGACCAGGGAAGGCCTGCAGCATTCTTGGAGTTGTTGGGGGAGCCATCTTCTCCACAGTGGTCTTCCAGTCTTTTGACATGTGTTTTGTCTAGTGGGCAATACAGTGTCCCAGGGATGTAACTTGCTTCTGACATCACTGGACTTTGTTCTTCCAGACCTTGCGTTGCTGTTCTTCCAGGTAGAGTAGGAGAGACAAGGAATAGACTGTGCAGGTGTCGATGTCAACCACACAAAAGAGAAGGTCATCCACGTGTTGTAGAAGAGTGACTCTTGCATATTCTGCAATCCAGTTGACGAGGATGGAGGACATTGTCTTGGTGAAACTTGAAGGGCTTGTTTTGAGCACCTTGAGGCAACACTGTCCATATGCACTGCACTGGTGCGTGAAGGCAGGCCTCCAGGTGGAGGGGAAACACTGGAGAAGGTACTGGCCAGGCTGATCACCGTGAATACCGTTGCGGTGACTGGGACTTTTGAGAGCAGAGTGTGCGGGTTCAGCACTGTTGGGGTTTCAAATACCGTACCCTCTTTCACGGCCTCCAGGCCTTGCACCATTCTGAACTCAGTGGGGTTTACAGTCTTTTTCTTCACTGTGGAAAGCTGGGATTGATTCCGATGGGCGAGGCAGCCCAGTTTTGCCTTGTCCTTCACTATGCGGCAGGGGACTCCCATCTCCCGGCACAGAGCTGGCGGGAAAACAAGCCGCCTACTAGGATCCACATCATGAGAGATGACGACCAGCTGGCTTTCTTGTTCTCCACCAAGGCAGTCACTGTGTTAGCACCTGCTCTGGTCACAGGGGGTCTTCTTGTTGGGACGTCTCCTTCACCGGCTGCTTTTTTCTCAGCACGGGCCATCAGTAGTTTCTTTTTCTCCAGCTCGGTCTCAGGTCAGTATTTGTGCACAAGTTTGAAGAGCTGAGTGGCCTTTTGCCGGTCTAGGGCCTGGGTGAATTGGTTGATTGCAGGGGGCACCTCCTGGTGCTTGCAAAAGATGAACCTCTGGCGTTGGAGCCGGATGAGGTGTTGCCATTCCATGAAGCGAGTAGGGTCCTTCTTGAGTTGAATATCCTGGCCAATGTCAAAGTTCTCAGGCCGTCTTCTTAGGCGAGTTCACTTAGACCTTCAGTTGGTCAGAGACATCTTAACTCTGGGTGATGGAGTGGCTTTTCTGGTACTATGTCCAGCACCTCCTGTGATAGGTCTGCAGTGTGGTTGTTCCTGTTTCTTCTTGGGTCAGGGGTGAAAAAAGTGTCATGGTCCCATCTTCCTGGAATACTCTGGTCGCTTTCAGCTGCTGCAGTAAGTCCACTCCCAATAGGTTGAGGGTGCAGGTCTTTGACACAACAAACTGGGACATGATGGAGTGTTCTGGCTGAGTCCACACGCTCAGGGGCTTCATAATCTGGAAATATCTGACTTGACCATCAATTCCCATGCAGGAAGCAGAAGATTCTGATAGATATGTGAGGTTGCGGAGTTCCACAAGAAAAGATCTGACTACGCCATCCACTCTCAGGATATTGGTCCCACTGGTGGGGTTCCCTGTGGACTTGGTGTGCTCCTGTCCTATGGACGGGGTTCTTCACTGCTTTCTGTGTTTCTTCTTCTTCTTTGCGAAGTCGGTGTTCTGCACCGGTTCCGGAAATTACCAAACTCGCCACAGTTGTAACACCGGACATCCCTTCTGTCCCGGCGGGACTCAATCCTTTTTGCTACTGCGAGCAGGGTATCCATTGCTATTGACGTGTACTCAGGCCTGGCTACTACCGGTGGTTTCCTGATTGGTTCTCTCAGTCCATGCACAAAAGCCTGTGCCAACATTCGTCTGTGTGTCTGATCATGGGTAATGAGGCCCAAATCTTGAAACACTTGCATTACTCTGTCATGGAACTTCTCCACAGACTCTGTCTTGTCTTGACTCATGTCATGTAGGCTGAGAGTTTGTCCTGTCAGTCTGCTTTTGGCCCACTCTCCGAGCTGCTCAATTAGCTTTGGTCCTGTCTCCCAAGCATACGCATCTAACTCTGCTGGAAGCTTGAAGTGTTCTCTCATAATTGGCCAGAATGCATCACCTGCTTTTATTTCCATTACGGTCCAGAGATCAATCCAGGCTGCTGCATACGTTCGCTGGATCTGCTGCATTTTTTGGCAAAATGGCATGGGGTGTATCCCTGGGTCTGGCAGCATACTGATCACCTGGCTTGGGATGAAGGGCTCATAGGATGGTGCCTCTACCTGTCCCTGCTCTATTGGTGCTTGTGTGTTTTCTTCCCTAGTATTGGGCAACATGTGTGACATTGCATCTTCATCTTCATCAGATAAGAAGTGACATGGTGTACTTGGTGCATACACTGGGTGAGATTTGGGCTTAAAAGTTGTCTTGCTGCATGGGGATTTCCCACTTCCTTGCTGAGGCTGCGGTGGATCAGTGTCATGGTTCCATGCTGGCAGCCCTGCTCGGCACTGAGGTTCCTCATTTGTGTCTGTAGCTATACCACCCCCCTGTGAAGCCCTAGCTGTGGGCTCTGCTAGTTGTTGTGTCTGGGGGCTACATGCAGCGTTTTGTGTAGGGAGATTTGCACTTTCTTCCCCTGATATAATGACTGGCAATGTTTGTACTGTGCTTGGGATAGACAGGGTGCCCTGTGCTGGAGGCACTGAATACAGGGACACCACATTGCTTTGATTGGGCGTTGACCCAGTTGATAACGAAGTAGAAAAAAAAGGAAGAGAAGGGAGGTGTGAGGGAGGAGCGAGAGAAAGAGGAGGGGAGAGAGATGGAGGGGAGGGTGTCCCCCCTGTGGCTCTCGAGAGGGGATGGTTGAAACAAAAATGCTTCTCCCTGTGGAGAGAGGCGGGGAGCGTTTTTCCCTGTACAAGGCTCCTTACTCAATGAGAGCAGCCTACACCTGTCCCGTGTCTCCACATGATGGACATGTGATGTGTGTGACTCTGAATTCTGCTCTTGTGACATGTCAGTGATCTTTTTCTCACAGACGATTTAACACCTTTTCAATCTTATTCACATAAAAATCATTTCCTGGCTTGTTCACATATCTTGCTATACCTTCTACACGATGCACCACTGCTCTTTTATAGCAGATGGTAATCTATTAACAAACTTTCCCGTTGCCTTATGAAGGCCAGAGTCGTTTAAAAGACTGATTATAGCTGAAATCAGCTTCTGCATAGATATGTGTGAGCACAGGATTTTTAGCAAGTGAGATCTATCTAACTGTGAATGCATATATATGAATATACTTTGAATATATGGAATACATATATATTTCCATGACAGTATCATCAACCTTCAGAAAGTTTGTGAACATCAAGTGTGTTTTGCAGAGGCTGTGTTGGTACACAGTTCCATGCAGAGCTGCTGAGCCCTATTTTACAACTGTTCTATGCCAGAATATGGCAAGAACTACTTTCACACTTAGGCCAGTGTCACACTTGTGGCGGCAGTGCCAGGTGTTGATGTGATAGACTCATGGGAGTTTCTCGCTTCCCACACGCAAGTGTGACACCGGCTTTAATTTGAACATGTCAGTAAAGAGAGATGACAGTCAATCATTACTTTAAGATGTGGAGGTCAATTAATCTGGAAACTTGCTATAGCATTGAAGCCATCCTCAAGTGCATTTGTGAAAAACATCAATCTCTATGACGAAACTGGCTCTTGAGAGGACCACCCCAGGAAAGGAAGACCAATAATGTACTCTGCTGCAAAGAATAAGTTGATCAGAGTTACTTGCCACAAAGACCACAAATTGACAATATCTCTGATAATATCCCCCATAAATGATGCACAGGCTCCAAAGACAGAAGTAGCAGACATAGCTCAACATCTTGTGTCTAGAGGAATTGCTGAAAATAAACTACTGCTGAGGACCATGAACAAGAAGAAGATACTTATTTGTGCCAATGAACACAAGGACTGGACTTTAGATCAGTGGAAATGAGTATTGTGGTCTGATGATTTTTTTGAACCAACTTCCATGTCTTTGGGAGATGCAGAAAAAGTGAGTAGATGGTTTCTACATGTGTGGCGCCCACCATGAAGCATGGAGGAGGAGGTGTGATAGTGTGGGAGTGTTTTGCTACTGACACTGTGATATATTCCAAATATAAGGCACACTAAACCAGCATGGCTACCACAATATTTGCATTCCATATTATCTAGCATGCATTTAGTGGGGCTATCATTTGAGTTCAGTGCCGCGTAACTAGGAAATGGGCGGGGCACTATAGCAAATTATGTGAACGGGGAAACTTTATCTACAAAGGTCGGCGGGGCACGGGGTTTCTATATGGCGAGCAATGCAGTGGTGCACGCAATTCACAGCAATTTCATTAGGCCAAAAAATACTCTTTCAGTTCATATTATTAGGCACATTTTCTTTTTGCCCATATTCAGAGCTTTAATTAAAGGGCATACATTAGGAAACAAAAATAATATAAGGACTGGTAGAAAAGGCCCCCTTATAGCTACAATTACTAGTAAACACTTATTTTGTTTTCTTTCAGTTATAATATTACAAAACTTTTAAATATTTATTAGAGGCACATTTGCCCTCATAACTAGTAAATAAGGTCTTATTTCTCAATCATTGTGGCCCTCTAATATTCCATCAAAGAATGCCAAGAGTTATCTTCACAAAGTTTTGTGCGTTAATCTTCTGGTATTTTAGATTCGTGAGCCATCTCAAGTGATCTACCTTTGGCTCCGCTATTAGTGCGTCGGGTGTTTATTTGATCACGCTCAGAGGTCTAACCCGGGGTCAGATTCAATTTGGGAAGGGTGTGAATATGGACACCATGTTCCAATTTGATTACCTGGAGACGGACACAGCAGCTTCCCCCGCCTGCAGCATGAACAGCCTGCACAGGGAATCGCCAGACACCAGCCATGGCGGGATCAAGCGACCCAAGGGAGACAGATGCGCAGTGAAGTGGCCCCTGTAGGGCCCTATGAAAGCTTTCCCTACTTAATAGTGGTTGATGTTAGAAAACAAAAAAAAACAAATGATACAAACTGCAGGTTATGTAACATGTGCATCAATTAACATAGGTACTTAGAAAATTATGTATTGATAGTTAAAAGTAAAAGGCCAAAACTTTTTATTGAATTATGGTAAGATTTTCTTATTCTAGAGGTTTCATCCCATTGGTTCACTAGTGGTATACCTTTGTGTTTTTATTAGTTGAAGCTACAGTCCCATTTGTTTCATGCACATTTAATCATTATTACATGAGGTATTACCTATTTTACCAGTTTGCTTTATTAGTGTAATGCACTACATCGCATTCAACTATTATATTCATTAATTCTATGGTGTTTAATGTTGAGGGCCCCAAAAAATGAACTGTAAGTGTCATAAGTTCAGATGGCAGAAAATCCCTGCTTATCATAAGGTTCATATACAGTGGTGGAATGATGGATCCCTGCAATTGAGATTATTACTCATTTTCTTTAAATTTTTGTTTTTTATTATTATCTTTCAGTTTTAATTGTCTTAATGAGAAATCCTAAAATTTACTAACAAATTGTTATTATTGCCAAGACCTTAATAAGGTGGCAAATTTATTTGAAAAATCGGTGATGTTCTTAATCTCGTGGTATCACACAACCTGTAATTTCCTGGCATCTAACGGTGGCAATAACAATCACACTTGCAGCAACAGGATTAATTGTCTCAACCTCTGTTGTGTCCTTGTGTGTACAATTAGATGAAAAAGGTACCAAAGACTGTCTTTTGCATCTGCAAGTGAAACTGAGACTTTGTTTCAGTGACTATTATTTGTGCTCCTGGGATAGTTTATTTAATCAACACTTGCTCAGGAGGATTAACAAACCTGCGTAGTTGTGCAGTATTGCAGATTAGTAGGAAAGAGGATAGTGTAGAATATGTTGCCAGCAGTCGTCATGTTTCCCACAATTTATAGAGTGATTCTCACAAACTCCTCGTTGACAGGACTGAGAACACAGGGGCATGCTAGCCCCCACAACCTGCAGAATGCACATTCAGATCCTGGCACCCTTATTAGCTAGGAAATCAAAACAAACACCATCCTCCATCTGGATCAAATGTCGTTACCCATAATTGTGTAGTGGGAAAAAGATGGACAGTGAAGTGTTGCTGTTGGTTTGTTCCCATACGAAAGCTTTTCTCCTTACTTGAATAGGTTAAGTATTTTAAGACAAAACCTAAGATAAAAACAAAATGAGTAAATAAACTGCAGTAAATAGATAACAATAGTGCATCAAAATAACATAGGGTACTTAGTAAACATAATTTTGATAGAAAAACGTAAAAGCCATCCACCACGTCATTTGGATCATTTGACATATGGTAAGGTTTTAATACTAGAGGTTATCATCCCGAATAGGATCACCTTGAAGTGGGTGGATACCTTTTATGTTTTTTTATTATGTTAGCTAAGTACCCTATGTTGTTTTCATGCACTATTGTTATCTATTTATTTACTGCAGGGTATTCACTCATTATGTTTTTATCTCAGGCTTTGTCTGCTTAGTGTGAACATGCACCTACATGCCGCATGCATACTAACTTATATTCAGTAAGTTCTTTGGGTTTAAGTATTTTGAGAGGCCCAAAAAAGTGAACTGTAAGTATGTGCATAATTCCTAGCATGGTCAGAAATATTCTCTACATTATCAATAAGTGCACACTATACATGGTGGCCAAAAGTATTGGCACCCCTGCAATTCTGTCAGATAATACTCAGTTTCTTCCTGAAAATGATTGCAAACACAAATTCTTTGGTATTATTATCTTCATTTAATTTGTCTTCAATGAAAAAACACAAAAAGAATTGACCTAAAGCCAAATTGTATATAATTCCACACCAAACCTAAAAAAGGGGGTGGACAAAAGTATTGGCACTGTTTGAAAAATCATGTGATGCTTCTCTAATTTGTGTAATCACCAGCACCTGTAACTTTCCTGTGGCACCTAACAGGTGTTGGCAATAACTAAATCACACTTGCAGCCAGTTAACATGGATTAAAGTTGTCTCAACCTCTGTCCTGTGTCCTTGTGTGTACCACATTGAGCATGGAGAAAAGAAAGAAGACCAAAGAACTGTCTGAGGACTAGAGAAACCAAATTGTGAGGAAGCATGAGCAATCTCAAGGCTACAAGTCCATCTCTAAAGACCTGAATGTTCCTGTGTCTTCCGTGCGCAGTGTCATGAAGAAGTTTAAAGCCCATGGCACTGCGGCTAATCTCCCTAGATGTGGAAGGAAAAGAAAAATTGACGAGAGATTTCAACGCAAGATTGTGCGGATGGTGGATAAAGAACCTCGACTAACATCCAAACAAGTTCAAGCTGCCCTGCAGTCCGAGGGTACAACAGTGTCAACCCGTACTATCCATCGGCGTCTGAATGAAAAGGGACTGTATGGTAGGATACCCGAGAAGACCCCACTTCTTACCCCGAGACATAAAAAAGTCAGGCTGCAGTTTGCCAAAACTTACCTGAGAAAGCCTAAAACGTTTTGGAAGAATGTTCTCTGGTCAGATGAGACAAAAGTCGAGCTTTTTGGGAAAAACCATCAACATAGAGTGTACAGGAAAAAAAAAGAGGCATTCAAAGAAAAGAACACGGTCCCTACAGTCAAACATGGCGGAGGTTTCCTGATGTTTTGGGGTTGCTTTGCTGCCTCTGGCACTGGACTGCTTGACCGTGTGCATGGTATTATGAAGTCTGAAGACTACCAACAAATTTTGCAGCATAATGTAGGGCCCAGTGTGAGAAAGCTGGGTCTCCCTCAGAGTCTTCCAGCAGGACAATGACCCAAAACACAATTCCAAAAGCACTATAAAATGGTTTGAGAGAAAGGACTGGAGACTTCTAAGGTGGCTAGCAATGAGTCCAGACCTGAATCCCATAGAACACCTGTGGAGAGATCTCAAATAGCAGTTTGGAGAAGGCACCCTTCAAATATCAGGGACCTGGAGCAGTTTGCCAAAGAAGAATGGTCTACAATTCCAGCAGAGCATTGTAAGAAACTCATTGATGGTTACCGGAAGCGGTTGTTCGCAGTTGTTTTGGCTAAAGGTTGTGCAGCCAAGTATTAGGCTTAGGGTGCCAATACTTTTGTCTGGCCCATTTTTGGAGTTTTGTGTGAAATGATCAAGGATTTGATTTTTGCTTCATTCTCTTTTGTGTATTTTTGTTGCAAGCAAATTAAATGAAGATAAAAATAGCAAATAATTTGTGATTGCAATCATTTTCAGGAAGAAACGGAGTATTATCTGACAGAATTGCAGGGGTGCCAATACTTTTGGCCACCACTGTAAAAGCCTTTCATTGTTCAACGACACAAATCTGCTTCACTGAAGGATCCAGATTCTGTATCAAAGTAGGCACAGCTTGTGTCCTTCATGATTGAATGATCATGCCATATTCCGTCATGACTTATGTAATCAGGATTCTTGTAGAAGACTGGCATGAAAACTGCAGGATCTGTATGAAGGATATCACAAAATGCAAACTATGATGTCAGTGTCTGTCCTCTCCAGTGTTTTTATCAGCAGTGAGATAACCTGCATAATTACAAAATTAGTCAAAATTCCTAAAGTTCAATGCTTTAACAAATAACAATTGTAAACACAGATGTCTTAAATGTCTTTTAAAAGAAATGCATTTCAAGAAAAAGGTCCATTGTGGGCCAGCATGGCATCTATACCTTTTACCACTTTCAAACTGCTGAATCGTTATACTTGGTAAAAAAGCAAAAAAAAAACCTGATTACGTGGAAACACACAAGATATCTGGTAAATTAGATAATTAATGTCCCCTTCAGAACCTTTTTTAAAATTTGATTTGGCAACCAAAGTGATCAGATGTAATATGTGGAAAAACCCAAGTGTTACTTTACCTTACAGTACCACCACAGAGAAAATGGATCATTATACAGTTCTCATTGTAATCAATGGGCTGTCCATATAATGCATGGTACATGGGTGCCACTGGTTCTCCAGAGACTGTGTAGTTGCTGGTTTGCAGAAGCCAAAGATACATTTTTTATACTTGACAATTCCTTAAAGCATATTTAACAATTCATTTTTAAAATGAGACAAATCCCTTGAAGCGTGAGTTGTGTTTTTAATTTTGTAATATAAACTTAGTATTAAATATATGATAATAAACTAATATTGTCAACACTAAGACACTGATAAATATAGCTAGACTACATTTGAAGCATAGTTAGTGATGATCTGAGCCTTACATTTAGGGCCCCGTCACACAAAGCGACACACCAGCGATCCTGACAACGATATGCACTTGTCAGGATCGCTGGTGTGTCGCTACATGATCGCTGGTGAGCTGCCAAACAGGCAGCAATCAGGACAGCAACACTGCGGGTAACGTCGCTTAGTTACCCGCAGTGTACGTTGGATACCAGCCCGCTAGTGCAGGGATCTGGTAACCAAGGTACACATCGGGTTTCCAGGCGCTTCGCGGCGCCTGGTAACCCGATGTGTACCTTGGTTAATAGCTCTCCTGCAGCAGCGCACTGGTATCCAACGTACACATCGGGTTTCCAGGCGCCGCCCGGCGCCTGGAAACCCGATGTGTACCTTGGTTACCAGCTGATCGTTGGTCTCCTGCCTGCCACACGCAGCGATGCGTGCTGGCCAGCGGGAGACCAACGATCAAAAAAAATGTCCAGGACATTCAGCGACGATCAGCGATACCCAGCAGAGGGGCTGATCATCGCTGAATGTCACACACAGCGATATCGCTGGGGAGATCGCTGCTGCGTCACAAAACTAGTGACTCAGCAGCGATCTCGCTGGCGAGATCGCTGTGTGTGACGGGGGCTTTAGGCTGATGTCACAAGTCAGTGAAATCCAGGTCATTCATGGATCTCAAAACCATTCCTGACCTCTATGTTATCTGACCTGAGTGACCTGCCTTATAGGCATATATGAGGCTTTTAGCTCAGGTCAGGAGAATCTTTAGTCAGTCCAGGTATTGCGATCCAATCATGTTCTCTGAAACCTGAATGCAATAACTATTTTTTATGACAGAATTGGGAATTACTGTTGAGTCTTCAAACAGTAATTACACACAGGGTCATACTGGGGAGCCTGGGGCCCAAAGAAGGAATTGAATCTAGGGGTTCACCCTACAGCTATATGCAAATATCTGTAGGTCTTTATCCCCGTTATAGCAGAGCATCGACTATAAACACAGGCGGGTCCTGCACATCTACTGTGTGTCCTCATAACTGGGATGTAAAATAGCAGAAGTTTACTAAAGTTGTTATTTTGTTAAAACAAGTTATCACTGATCCATGGGCTCTACAGGATAAGTGATTGTTTAGGTCCGACCTTTAGAAACTGCACCGATCGGAAGAGTGAGGAAGTTTTATCCAAGACAGGACACTTATCCCCATTTTAAAATGGAGTGGCAGGTGGGATATCTAACCACAGCTTCATTCATTCTCTTTTGGGCTTCCAGATAAAAACAAGTGCAGTTCTCACAGCCACAGAGGGAATGAATGGATCAGTGGTCAAGTCGAACATGCACTCCAGTCTAATTAGGATAAAAACTCCACATTCTGCCAATTGGGTCCAAGTAGTCTGACCCCCAACAATCAATGCGTCATCACTTGTCCTGTGGAGAGGTGATTACTTTTTTCACAGGAGTACCCCTGTAAATCCGGGGTCATACTAGCATATGGCATCCAATGCGAGAGCATCAAATGCAATATTCTAATGACCCACGGCTCCTGCTCTGAACCAAGTGTCAGGCTACTGTGTTCCGATCCTCTTGCACAGAGAGGATCGGTGCACAGCTGCGGAGGAGGCAGAGAAACTAATTTCTCCATCTCCTCCATTGCCAGGGTCGGCATATATCGCACAGCAGATGATATCCGAGTGATGTGCATTGTGTCACTCGCACCCATAAACTTATATGGGTGCAAGTGAGCCGAGACTCGGCTGAGTATCGTTGCCAATCACAGCATGCTGCAATTTTACAAGCACGCTGAATACGACCAAGAAAATAAATGGTGATGTGAGCTTCCCCATTGATTAACACTGTTCCGGGTGCTTTGCGATGTTTTCCCGTATAGCACTCGTCCGTATTCTACGCTAGTGTGACCCCGGCCTATGTGCATCTCTGCCGCTGTGATACAGTATTTAATCTCTAATGGAAATAAAGAATCTTCTTCTAATTAACCCCTTACTGCCATCGGAAGTACTATCCCGTCCATGGTACCTGGGCCCGTATGACCGGGGACGGGATAGTACGTCATAGGCGATCAGCTGCGCTCCTGAGGGGAGCGCAGCTAATCGCCGCCGGGTGTCAGCTGATTATCACAGCTGACACCCATGACTTTTTTTTAGGAGCGGTCACGGACCGCTCCCGGCACATTAACCCCTTGCACACCGCGATCAAACATGATCGCGGTGTACTGGTGGCACAGGGGAGGATCGCGCAGGGTGGGGGCTCCCTGCGCGCCCCCCTGAGACCCTCAGAGCAGCGCGATGTGATCGCGCTGTTCTGAGGGCTTCCTCCCTCCCAGGACCCGGATCCAAGATGGCGCCGGGGTCCTGGAGGGAGGCGGCTACCTCAGTGCCTGCCGAGAGCAGGCACTGAGAAGCCTGCATCTATGCCTGTGCGATCGCTGGTGTGACAGTGTGCTGTGCACACTGTCACACCAGCGATCTGATAAAATACTGTGATGTCCCACCCTGGGACAAAGTAAAAAAGTTAAAAAAGTAAAAAAAACATGTGTAAAAAAAAAATCCAAAATAAATAAAAAAAAAAAAAAATATTCCCCAATAAATTCACTTCTTCCTGTAAATAAAAAAAACAAAACAATAAAAGTACACATATTTGGTATCGCCGCGTCCGTAACGACCCCCCCTATAAAATTGTCCCACTAGTTAACCCCTTTAGTGAACCCCTTAAAAAAAAAAAAAACGAAGCAAAAAATCAATGCTTTATCATCATACCGCCGAACAAAAAGTGGAATAACACGCGATCAAAAAGACCGATATAAAAAAACATGGTACCGCTGAAAACGTCATCTTGTCCCGCAAAAAACGAGCCGTCATAAAGCATCATCAGCGAAAAAATAAAAAAGTTATAGCTCGCAGAATAAAGCGATGCAAAAATAATTATTTTTTATATAAAATTGTTTTTATTCTATAAAAGCGCCAAAACATGAAAAAATGATATAAATGAGGTATCGCCATAATCGTACTGACCCGAAGAATAAAACTGCTTTATCAATTTTACCACACGCGGAACGGTATAAACGCCTCCCCAAAAGAAAATCATGAATTGCTGATTTTTGTTCATTCTAACCTCCCAAAAATCGAAATAAAAAGCGATCAAAAAAAGTCACGTGCTCAAATATGGTACCAATAAAAACGTCAACTCGTCCCGCAAAAAATAAGACCTCACATGACTCTGTGGGCCAAAATATGCAAAAATTGTAGCTCTCAAAATGTGATGATGCAAAAACTATTTTTGCAATAAAAAGCGTCTTTTAGCGTGACAGCTGCCGATCATAAAAACCCGCTATAAATAGTAAATCAAACCCCCCTTTATCACCCCTTTAGTAAGGGAAAAATAATAAAATTAAAAAAAAGTATTTATTTCCATTTTCCCATTAGGGTTAGGGTTTCGGCTAAAGTTAGGGTTAGGGTTGGCGCTAAAGTTAGGATTAGGGTTAGGGTTGGGATTAGGGGTGTGTTAGGGTTAGGTTTGTGGTTAGGGTTGGGACTAGGGTTAGGGGTGTGTTGGGGTTAGGGTTGGAGTTAGAATTGGGGGGTTTCAGCTGTTTAGGCACATCAGGGGCTCTCCAAATGTGACATGGCGTCTGATCTCAATTCCAGCCAATTCTGCGTTGAAAAAGTCAAACGGTGCTCCTTCACTTCTCAGCTCTGCCATGCGTCCTAACAGTAGTTTATCCCCACATATGGGGTATCAGCGTACTCTGGACCCCAAGAGTTATTGTGCAATTTGTCCTATTTCTTCTGCTACCCTTGGGAAAATAAAAAACTGGGGCGAAAATATCATTTTTGTACAAAAAAAAAAATATTTTTTTGTTTTTACGGCTGTACATTATAAACTTCTGTGAAGCACTTGGGGCTTCATAGTGCTCACCACACATCTAGATAAGTTCCTTGTGGGGTCTATTTTCCAAAATGGGGTCACTTGTTGGGGATTTCCACTGTTTAGGCGCATCAGGGGCTCTCCAAATGCGACATGACGCTCCCAGACCATTCCATCAAAGTCTGCAATCCAAAACGTCACTACTTCCCTTCCGAGCCCCAACGTGTACCCATACAGTAGTTTTCTCCCACATATTGGATATCAGCGTACTCAGGACAAATTGGACAACAACTTTTGGGTTCCAATTTCTTCTGTTACTCTTGTGAAAATAAAATATTGGGGGCAAAAAAAATCATTTTTGTAAAAAAAAAAAAGATTTTTTATTTTTACGGCTGTACGTTATAAACTTCTGTGAAGCACTTCGGGGTTCAAAGTGCTCACCACACATGTAGATAAGTTCCTTGTGGGGTCTATTTGCCAAAATGGGGTCACTTGTTGGGGGTTTCCACTGTATAGGTGCATCGGGGGCTCTCCAAATGTGACATGACGCCCCCAGACCATTCCATCAAAGTCTGCAATCCAAAACGTCACTACTTCCCTTCCGAGCCCCGACGTGCGCCCATACAGTAGTTTTCTCCCACATATTGGGTATCAGCGTACTCAGGACAAATTGGACAACAACTTTTGGGTTCCAATTTCTTCTGTTACCCTTGTGAAAATAAAATATTGGGGACGAAAAAATAATTTTTGTAAAAAAAAAAAAGATTTTTTATTTTACGGCTGTACGTTATAAACTTTAGTGAAACACCTGGGGGTTAAAAGTTCTCACCACACATCTAGATAAGTTCCTTGAGGGGTCTAGTTTCCAAAATGGCGTCATTTATGGGGGTTTCCACTGTTTAGGCAGATCAGGAGCTCTCCAAACACGACATGGCGTCCAGCCAATTCTGCGTTGAAAAAGTCAGACGGCGCTCCTTCCCTTCCAAACTCTGCCATGCACCCAAACAGTGGTTTACCCCACATATGGGGTATCAGCGCACTCAGGACAAATTGCACAATAACTTTTGGAGTCTTGTTACCCTTGGAAAAATAAAAATTGGGGTGAAAAGATAATTTTTGTGGAAAAAATATGATTTTTAAATTTTACGGCTCTACGTTATAAACTTGTGTGAAGCACTTGGGGGTTCAAATTGCTCACCAAAGATCTAGAAAAGTTCCTTAGGGGGTCTAGTTTCCAAAATGGGGTCATTTGTGGGGGGTTTCCACTGTTTAGGCACATCAGGGGCTCTCCAAATGCAACATGGCATCCAATCTCAATTCCAGCCAATTTTGGTTGGAAAAAGTCAAATGGTGCTCCTTCCATTCCGAGCTCTGCCGTGCGCCCAAACAGTGGTTCCCACCCACATATGGGGTATCAGCGTACTCAGGACAAATTGGACAACAACGTATGTGGTCAAATTTCTCCTGTTACCCTTGAGAAAATAAAAAATTAGTGACTAAAAGATAATTTTTGTGCGAAAAAAATAGGATTTATTATTTTCATGCCCGGGCATTTAAACTTGTGTGAAGCACTTGGGGGTTCAAAGTGCTCACGAAAGATCTAGATAAGTTCCTTAGGGGGTATAGTTTCCAAAATGGGGTCACTTGTGGGGGGTTTCCACTGTTTAGGCTCATCTGGGGCACTGCAAACGGAACATGACCCCATCAACGTCTGCATTCCAAAACGTTACTACTTCCTTTCCAAGCCCTGCCGTGCACCCAAACAGTTCCCCCCCCCACATATGGGGTATCAGCGTACTCAGGACAAATTGGACAACAACTTTTGGGGTCCAATTTCCTTGGGAAAATTCAAAAATTTGGGACTAAAAAATCATTTTTGTGGAAAATTGTTTTTTTTTTTTTTCACACCCAGGCATTATAAGCTTTTGTGAAACACTTGGGAGTTCAAAGTGCTCACAACAGATCTAGATAAGTACCTTAGGGGGTCTAGTTTCCAAAATGGTGTCACTTGTGGGGGTTTCCACTGTTTAGGCGCATCAGGGGCTCTCCAAACACGACATGGCGTCCAATCTCAATTCCAGCCAATTTTAGTTTGAAAAAGTCAAACGGCGCTCCTTCCCTTACGAGCTCTGCCGTGTGCCCAAACAGTGGTTTTCCCCCACATATTGGGTATTGGCGTACTCAGGAGAAATTGCATAACAATCTTATCTGTCCATTTTCTCCTTTTACCCTTGTGAAAATAAAAAAAAAGTTTGTAAAAGATCATTTTTGAGGCTAAAAAGTTAAATATTCATTTTTTCCTTCCACGTTGCTTTAGTTCCTGTGAAGCACCTGAAGGGTTAATAATCTTCTTGAATGTGGTTTTGAGTACCTTGAGGGGTGCAGTTTTTAGAATGGTGTCACTTTTGGGTATTTTCTGCCATATAGACCCCTCAAAGTGACTTCAAATGAGAGGTGTTCCCTAAAAAAAATGGCTTTGTAAATTTTGTTGTAAAAATGAGAAATCGCTGGTCAACTTTTAACCCTTATAACTTCCTAACAAAAAAAAATGTTGGTTCCAAAATTGTGCTGATGTAAAGTAGACATGTGGGAAATGTTATTTCTTAACTATTTTATGTGACATATTTCTCTGTTTTAAGGGAATAAAAATTCAAAGTTTGAAAATTGCAAAATTTTAAAAATTTTCGCCATATTTGCGTTTTTTTCAAAAATAAACGCAAGTTATATAGAAGAAATTTTACTTCTAACGTGAAGTACAATATGTCACGAGAAAACAATCTCAGAATCGCGAAGATCCGTTGAAGCATTCCAGAGTTATAACCTCATAAAGAGACAGTGGTAAGAATTGTAAAAATTGGCCCGGTCATTAACGTGCAAACCACCCTTGGGAGTGAAGGGGTTAATATAGAGAGAGCAAATGACCACCATACAAAACACAATCCACTATACTAAGACAAATAATGCCACATACAGTGAAGAAATACCACCACACCATGACCAGACCACATAGTGACCAAATAATTCCGCATATAACCACCAAATAATACCACATACAAGGAAATACCTCCATACGATAACTAAACTACATATTCCACCACATAGTGACCAAACAATACAACATACAAGGGACAAATACGCCACACAGTGACCAGACCACAAATTACCACCACATAGTGACTGAATACCACTACATACAAGGGACAAATATGTCACACCATGACCAGACAACATAGTGACCGAATTATACCACATACAAGTAACAAACACGCCATGAACAGACCACATAGTGACCGACTAATACCACATACAAGGGACAAACACACCACACCATGTACAGACCACAAAGTAACTGAATAATACGACATACAAGGGCCAAATACCGCCACATCATGACCAGACCACAAATTACAACCACATAGTGATCGAATACAACAATACTGGCAATTAGAGTTGAGCGAAACAGGTCGGTCAGATTCAAAAAACACAGACTTTTGCCAAAGTCAGGTTTCTCCGAGCGAAACCCGACCATAGCGTGAGGTCGGCCATGCGTTCGGCGATCCGAGCGCCAAAGTCCGTTTTCCCATAATGCTTGCAGGCGCCTTTTCTCAGCCAATGATCAAGGACATACACTGTGGGCAACGGGATGACATGCGCAGCGGCCACCACCATCTTAGAGAAGGGCTTTGCAATGATTGGCTTGCTTTGTGTGGCGTCACAGTGCCTATAACAGCCCTCACCGCCGACCGCCATTTTACTTCTGCCGATCTTAGCGTAGGGAGAGATTGCTGCTGCTGTTTTCTCAGTAGGGAGAGCGTGAGGCAGGAAAAAAAACTTATTCTGTGCTTGTGCTGATAGCGATTAGCTGTATAGTTAGTGTGCAGTGACAGGGAGGATTTTGTTGTGTGCAGCAGCGCTGGTTATTAGGCTGCCTGCCACTAAGAGGGGAGGATTTTCTTGTGTGCAGCAGCGCTGGTTCTTGGCTGCCTGCCAGTGACAAGGGAGGAATTTTTTGTGTGTAGCAGCAGAGCTGATTATTAGGCTGCCTGCCAGTGAGAGGGGAGGAATTTCTTGTGTGCAGCAGCAGAGCTGATTATTCTTTTTTTCTGCACAGTTACCGAGCTTTCATTTCTCCCCACACCGTATAGAGCTGTAAGCTCCTCACACACTACCGTGTACCGGCTGGTATCACGGACAAATACATGCTGACTATCTGTGTGTGACTCCGGAAATATATACGGAAATTTAAATTTTCCCCAAAACCGTATACAGCTGGTATCTTCTGATACAGTACTGTTTTTCTGCCTTCTGTATTACGGTCAAATCCATACTGAGAGAGCGTCTGTGTATGACTCCGGAAATATATACGGAGATTTAAATTTTCCCCAAAACCATATACAGCTGATACCTTCTGATACAGTACCGTTATTCTGCCTTCTGTATTATGGTCAAATCCTTACTGAGAGAGCATCTGTGTGTTACTCCTGAATAGGGTTGAGCATTCCGATACTTCCGATACTTCCGATACCTGAAATCCAATGTAAGTCTATGGGAACAAAATATCGGAAGTAAGTATCGGAAGTACTTCCGATATTTTGTTCCCATAGACTTACATTGGATTTCAGGTATCGGAAGTATCGGAATGCTCAACCCTACTCCTGAAATATATACATATATTTAAAATTACCCAACACTGTATACAGCTGTATGCTACTAATACAGTAGACTTTTTCTGCTTTTCATACTCCATACTGAGCCTGTGAACATCTGTGTGTTAAGGTACTGCCACACTAAGCAATCCCGCTAGCGATCTCGTTAGCGTTGCATACTAATGAGATCGCTAGCGGGATCGTTTCTATATCGCTAAATGCGGCCACATTTAGCGATATAGTTAACGACGCTATCGCCGTTAGCGATCTTCTTAACGACTTTAGCGGTACAAAAGTACCGCTAAATCGCTAAGAAAAGGTGCCACACTAGCGATATATACTTACCCAGCGGGAGCGCCGACGAGAAATAGGGTCCGGAACGATTCCAGCGACGAGCGAGATCACAGCAGGAAGCTCGTCGCTGGAAGCTGCCGCACTGAACAATATCGCTAACGGGATCGCTAAATAGTGACGTTTTTTAGCGATCTCGTTAGCGATATGTTTAGTGTGGCATACCCTTTACTCCTGAAATATATACGGAGATTTAAAATTACCCTAACACTGTATACTGCTGTACGCTAATGATACAGTAGACTTTTTCTGCTTTTCATATTCTGGTCTACTCCATACTGAGCCTGTGAGCGTCTGTGTGTTACTTCTGAAATATATACGGAGATTTAAAATTACCCCAACATTGTATACAGCTGTACGCTACTGATACAGTACACTTTTTCTGCTTTTCATATTCTGGTCTACTCCATACTGAGGCTGTGAGCGTCTGTGTGTTACTCCTGAAATATATACGGAGATTTCAAATTACCCCAACACTGTATACAGCTGTACGCTACTGATACAGTACACTTTTTATGCTTTTCATATTCTGGTGTTATCCATACTGAGCCTATGAGCGTCTGTGTCTGACTCTGTAAATATATACGGAGATTAAAAATTACCCCAGCGCTGTATACGGCTGTATGCTTCTGATACAGTACACTTTTTTGCTTTTTCTATTCTGGTGTAATCCATACTGAGCCTGTGAGAGTCTGTGCCTGACTTTGGAAATATACAGGTCCTTCTCAAAAAATTAGCATATAGTGCTAAATTTCATTATTTCCATAATGTAATGATTACAATTAAACTTTCATATATTTTAGATTCATTACACACCAACTGAAATTTGTCAGGTCTTTTATTGTTTTAATACTGATGATTTTGGCATACAACTCCTGATAACCCAAAAAACCTGTCTCAAAAAATTAACATATTTCAACCGTTCAATAAAATAAAAGTGTTTTTTAAAAACAAACAAAAAAACCATCAAATAATAAAGTTCAGTTATGCACTCAATACTTGGTCGGGAATCCTTTTGCAGAAATGACTGCTTCAATGCGGCGTGGCATGGATGCAATCAGCCTGTGACACTGCTGAGGTGTTATGGAGGCCCAGGATGCTTCGATAGCGGCCTTAAGCTCATCCAGAGTGTTGGGTCTTGCGTCTCTCAACTTTCTCTTCACAATATCCCATAGATTCTCTATGGGGTTCAGGTCAGGAGAGTTGGCAGGCCAATTGAGCACAATAATACCATGGTCAGTAAACCATTTACCAGTGGTTTTGGCACTGTGAGCAGGTGCCAGGTCGTGCTGAAAAATGAAATCTTCATCTCCATAAAGCATTTCAGCCGATGGAAGCATGAAGTGCTCCAAAATCTCCTGATAGCTAGCTGCATTGACCCTGCCCTTGATGAAACACAGTGGACCAACACCAGCAGCTGACATGGCACCCCACACCATCACTGACTGTGGGTACTTGACACTGGACTTCAGGCATTTTGGCATTTCCTTCTCCCCAGTCTTCCTCCAGACTCTGGCACCTTGATTTCCGAATGACATGCAAAATTTGCTTTCATCAGAAAAAAGTACTTGGGACCACTTAGCAACAGTCCAGTGCTGCTTCTCTGTAGCCCAGGTCAGGCGCATGCGGCTGCTGTTTATGGTTCAAAAGTGGCTTTACCTGGGGAATGCGGCACCTGTAGCCCATTTCCTGCACACGCCTGTGCACGGTGGCTCTGGATGTTTCTACACCAGACTCAGTCCACTGCTTCCTCAGGTCCCCCAAGGTCTGGAATCGGTCCTTCTCCACAATCTTCCTCAGGGTCCGGTCACCTCTTCTCGTTGTACAGCGTTTTCTGCCACATTGTTTCCTTCCAACAGACTTCCCATTGAGGTGCCTTGATACAGCACTCTGGGAACAGCCTATTTGTTGAGAAATTTCTTTCTGGGTCTTACCCTCTTGCTTGAGGGTGTCAATGATGGCCTTCTTGACACCAGTCAGGTCGCTAGTCTTACCCATGATGGGGGTTTTGAGTAATGAACCAGGCAGAGAGTTTTTAAAAGCCTCAGGAATCTTTTGCATGTGTTTAGAGTTAATTAGTTGATTCAGAAGATTAGGGTAATAGGTCGTTTAGAGAACCTTTTCTTGATATGCTAATTTTTGAGACAGGTTTTTTGGGTTATCA
Organism: Oophaga sylvatica; assembly: GCA_033576555.1. Classification (NCBI taxonomy): domain Eukaryota; kingdom Metazoa; phylum Chordata; class Amphibia; order Anura; family Dendrobatidae; genus Oophaga; species Oophaga sylvatica. The sequence continues at coordinate 386,302,261 of JARQOD010000004.1, read as the reverse complement.
GGAGTTGTATGCCAAAATCATCAGTATTAAAACAATAAAAGACCTGACAAATTTCAGTTTGTGTGTAATGAATCTAAAATATATGAAAGTTTAATTGTAATCATTACATTATGGAAAATAATGAAATTTAGCACTATATGCTAATTTTTTGAGAAGGACCTGTATACAGAGATTTAAAATTACCCCAACACTGTATACAGCTGTACGCTTCTGATACATTACACTTTTTCTACTTTTTATACTCTGGTCTAATCCATACTGAGCCTGTGAGTCTGTGTCTGCTACTCCGCAAATACATATGGAGATTTAAATTTTTCACCTTCACCGTATACAGCTGTACGCTTCTGATACAGTACCATATATCTGCTGGTATTTTGGGTACATTTTCACAAACATGAGGAAGTATGGTGGAAGAGGCCGCATGTTAGGGTTCGAGTTCCCACTCCTGCACAAGGTGAATTTCGAGCTGTTTCCGCAGTGGTTCCTGCTCAGCAGAGACGTCGGTCCCAGCGTCTTGCCCGGCCCAGCACTGTGCAGAGACTTACTGCTGCAACCAGTGTTGGAGCAGGCAGATTTGGGACTAAGTTCTTTGTTGCTTCATCTGAGCATGCCCAGGGCAAGATCTCCCATTGGAGATCAGGGGTCACATGCTCAGATACAGCTACCACTCCTATGGGTCCTTCAGGAAGGTCCTGTAGCTGTTGATGTTCTGAAGCAGCTTCCCATTGGTCCTTCCTGGAATGTCTTTTTCTCGTGGCTGCTATAAAAGGCTGTCCTTACTGCACGGCCGTGCGCTAGTATCAACCGTTATATGCTTTGCGCCAGTATGGTCATGCGTGTGTGTGGTTAGGGCGGCTGAAATACGCCATTACAATACCGACCTAATCGGTGAGGAGCTTGGTATGCTAGCTGGTCAGGGTCGGTGTCTTAGATGCCTTAGATTACCGGCATAACTGGTGAGGAGTTTGATTGCCGTATTCAGGACCTGGTGTTCAGACGCCATAGATTGCGGGTGACTCCCGCAAGGACATTAGCGCATGATCACTTTCTATGTTCGCTTAGCAGTCAAATGTGTACCTGGGTGCCTAACGGGACACAGAAGTTTGTCTCAGCGGCTCTGTGATGCAACAGGGTTCGCTTTCAACGCTAGACAGCGCCCTAGCGTGTTTACTTTGCAACTCAGTGGTGTTAACTGGGTTCGCACACATCGCCATATAGCGCTGCGGCACTACTTCTAGCGGCTATGTGGAATAACAGAGTTCGCACATATTGCCACAGCGCATCATGGCGTTTATTTTGGCGACTCTGCGGGATAACAGAGTTCGCTTCTTGCGCCATCTTACTAGCAGCAGGCTCCTGTGTAGCCCAGCTGCGCTTGGAGTCACATTTCCCAGGAGGATGCACCAAAGGTAAACCCACAAGTGACCTGATATTCATTCACAGCTTCACCAATCCCGAGAGCCACCAGAGGGAGCCCTACATAGAGTATATAAGGATGGTGAAGCCACAGCAGAGGGGCTAGTCTAGCTGAGAGCTGAGAGAGATCAGAACAAGCGTAGTTTGTTGCTGTTACCTCAGAGAAGTGAGAAGCTGTTAGTTCTCTTGGAGTGTGGAAAGTCAGCTCCTAGAAGTGTGTACAGATCAGTAGACGGAAGGTCCTGATAGCTGCTTCAGACAGAGCATTAGAAAGAAAGAAAAGGAAAGAGAACAACAGTTATTGAGAGAACCTGAAGACTGCAGCTTGAGCTTAGTTCAATGTGTGGAGGCTAGTACGAGTGGAGAAAGATAGCCACTTCAGCCTAGTCAGAACTGAGTCAACTGGGTGCAGTTTCAGTGAGCAAGCGTGCCGACGCTTTGAGAGCGGTGAAGAGAGAGAAGAATCAGCTAATTTCTGCTAGTGTGCTTATGTTAAGGGTCGGAGTAGGACGAAAGGCGAGTGGAAGAGAAGAAGAGAGTAACGGAGGTTGAAACAGCATTGATAGCTTACCTCTACTCTGAATACCGGACACTGGGTATGAGCTTGCTAGCATCTACACGACTAGTAGGATATACCGGAGACCCTGCTGGACTACAGGTCGCAGGGGCCCAGGAGTGCTGATACGTAACCAGGGTCAGGAAGACGGGGGTCTAAGCAGGACGCTGCATACAGAGACATTGTTCTATCAAAGAGAAAGTTCTATCCACCACAAAGTCAGCCGGGCGTATAAGTGAAGACAGAGTTAGACTTTGTTTCAAAAAGGTCAGAAACTCACACTACAGGAGTAAGGAGGCCCTACACCTACTCAGTGGGAATACTGGACGTGCATCCTCCACCCTGCCAGCTTCCCGGGACATGCCTGCAACTACATCAGTAAAGGTACAGAAAGAGACTTTCGTGTGTGTGTCTGCATTATTGCTCCTGCGGCTGAAAGCCCCTTCTCCGTCTTGCACCCCAACACCGCCATCTACCCTGAGGGACCCAGTCTTGCCTGTGGAAGACTTAACACCTTGCTGCCCAGAAACAACCCCTCAGCGGATTTACACAGCAGCGCTGGTCACACTGACCAGGTACCACAGGTGGCGTCACGAATTTCTACAAACTTTATAATCCCCTGTAAATACCCCCCTTTTAAGTGAGCGCCCAGGGCCACGGACCGAGCTGTGTTACCCGTGACATCCCCCATAGAAGTGAACGGGCTCGGTGCCGAGTACCCCACAGGCCCTGGCGGGCGACTCACTCCGCCTGCACGGTGGACCCCGGGCTGCGAATGCAACCTCTCTACATCTTATATTTGGTGCGTTCCGCAGACCCTAACACCGCGGATGTGGGCGTGGGGGGGCCAGCTGGTACTGATGGTGGTGGTGGTGCATCTGCTTGTAGTGCCAAAAGCACAATAACAGCTAAGGCAGGAGGTGTTGAGCCTGCATCATTGTCTGGCTCCCTTTTCTGGGAGTACGTAAACCACTTTTAAAGCCGGAGCATCAGGAACAGGTTTTGGCTTACATTGCCGAAACAGCCTCCAGCTCTATCGCCTCCTCTTCTGAAGTTTCAATAACTCCAAGCACTGAGTCGTCAGTGCAGGCTTCTTGTCAGGAACAACCCCTTTCCTTGTGTCCTTCACCCCCACCAAAAGTTAAGGATGCGGCAGGCCACACTTCAGATTACTCCATGGAGCTCTTTTCACATACCATGCCTAGGTTATCAAGTCAAATACTGAATTCCCCAGTCCAAGATGAATCTGACATGGAGTGCACTGATGCACAGCCACTGCTATATGATTCTGCTGGTACATTCACCCAGAGCACTACATTGCCCTCGCCGTCTACTGAGCCAGAATGTGACCCTGATGAAATTTAGGTGCCCCTTCCTGCATACTATACCACCTTACACGGTGACTCAGAGCAAGGTGCAGATGAAATTGAAGAGGAGGTGATGGATGACCCAGTTGTTGACCCGGATTAGCATCCAGTGGGGGAAGAGGGTGCCGCTGGCAATAGCTCACAAGAGGAGGAGGATCAGCAGCAGGTATCTACATCACAGCTGGGGTTATCTGGCAGGCCCGTAGCAGTCCAAAAAGATGTTAAAAAAACAAAAGAGTTGAAGGAGAGCTTGGCCAGACGGTCAAATTTGCACAGCGTGCAAGCCCTGAAAATTTATACCATAGTAAGAAGAGTGCAGTGTGGCACTTTTTTGACCAAAATCCTATTGATGAGGCAAAGGTTATCTATAAGAAGTGCGGAAGGACCTTTAGCCGAGGGAAAAATCTCAGAAATTTGAATACAAGTTGCATGCTTAGACATTTAATGAACAAGCGTGGACGGACTACAAAACCTCAGGTAGCACATGTGCACCTGCTCCGACTGAAGTTATCCAGCAATGCTCCATCGCTTCCCCCACTGTAAGCCCACCGGTTAGCACACCACCAGCAAGAAATGTTGAGGTGTCGTCGCAAGCCAAAGCAGTCAGGAAATCACAATGTTTTTGCAAGGAAAGACTGAATCTAGGCCAGTGTTTCTCAACTCCAGTCCTCAGGACCCACCAGCAGGTCATGTTTTCAGGATTTCCTTAGTATTGCAAAGGTGATGGAATTAATGCTTGAGCAGGTGATAAAATTATCACCTGTGCAATACTAAGGAAATCCTGAAAACATGACCTGTTGGTGGGTCCTGAGGACTGGAGTTGAGAAACACTGATCTAGGCCATAACCACCACCACCATCACCATCACCAACCCCCTCTCAGTCCGTCATGTCCATCGCTAGTTCCCCCATATGCAGCTCTCAAGTCCAGCTCAACCTAGCAGACACTCTGAGTAGGACAAGAAAGTACTCATCCTCTCATCCGCGTACACTGGCTTTGAACGCCTACATTGCCAAACTGATCTCATTAGAGATGATGCTCTTCAGTTTGGTTGAAAGCGCAGCGTTCAGAGACCTCATGGCCTACTCTGTCCCACCCTATGACCTACCCAGTCAGCACTTCTTTTCTCGAAAAGCCATCCCTACCCTCCACCTGCATGTGAAAGACCGCATTGTCCATGCACTTAAACAATTAGTGAGTGGAAAGGTGCACCTCACAACAGAAGCATGGGCCAGTAGGCATGGCCAGGGCCGTTACGTGTCCATCACTGCGCACTGGGTTAATGTGGTGGATGCAGGGTCCACAGGGGACAGCGGCGGTGGGACAGTGCTGCCTAGCCCATGGTATAGGCAACAGTTGACTGTAGGCGTTCGACCCTCCTCCTGAAGCGAAAGCTCATCGACAGAGCGCAGTCGCACGAGCATTCCATCCGAGATGCAAATGTTGCACATGTGGTTTCCCACTATTGAACAGCTAGTGGTAAGCGTCAGCAGGCTGTTTTAAAAATGATGTCTTTGGGCGACAACAGACACACAGTGGAGGTACTGGCCGACTACTTGCAGCGAGAAACTGATTCATGGCTGGGCAGTCTACATCTTGTGCCAGGCAAGGTAGTCAGTGATAGCAGCCGTAATTTTGTGGCGGCCATAGCCCTGGCAAAACTCAGACACATACCTTGCCTGGCTCACACCTTGAACCTGGTGGTGCAGTGCTTCTTAAATAATTATCCGGAGTTAACAGCCCTGCTCCATAAAGTGCGAAGACTGTGCTCGCACATCCATCGCTCGCCCGTAGACTCCAGTTGTATGCAGAGGCTGCAGCGATCGCTCCAACTCCCCAAGCACCGCCTAATCATAGACGCTGCAACAAGGTGGAACTCCACCATGCACATGGTTGAGAGGCATTTATGGGAGGATACACGGGCAGGCAGTTTGAGGGCAGACATGGAGTTGTCGGGTGTGCAGTGGTCAAAGCTGAAAGACCTCTGTAAAGTCCTTCAGTGTTTTGAGGAATACACACGGCTGGTAAGCGCAGACGATGCCATCATAAGCATGAGCATCCAACTTATGCATCTACTCATGCAAACTTTGATGCACATTAAGGATCAGGCGTCTGCAGCGGAGGAGGAAGAGGAGGAGGGAAGCCTTCATGACAGTCATCCATTGTCTGCTCAGGGAACTGTCCTGGACGAGGTGCAGGAAGAAGAGGAAGAGGAGGAGGAGGATGAGGGGGATGATTATTTTGGGGAGAAGGATGCTTCTTAGGGGGCAAGAGAAAATGTTGGCTTGCCAAGGTCAGGTACAGGGTTTTTGCGTGACTGGAGATATGTGGATTTGGCAGAAAGTGCTCCTCCACCCACTCATGAAAACCTTGAACATTGGCCACATGTGTGATTATGCCTTGCGGATCCTAAAAAGGGACATCCGCTTTGCCAAAATTATGAAGGATGGCGACTACTAGTTGGCCAGCATCCTCGATCCACACTATAAAGGCAAATTACAGAACATCATGCCACAGGAGATTCTAGAGCTAATATTGGCGAACAAACAAGCAACTCTGGTAAACCGTTTGTTAGAGGCATTCCCAGCACACAGCAGCATGCAGGTTCTACCACGAGCCGTACTGGGCCAAATAGAAGAGGTGTTCGTGGTGCACACAGCCAAAGTGGCGTTGAGACAGGGGTTTCATGACCATGTTGTGGACTGATTTCTCGAGTACTGCTCACTTTACTGGTAATACTGAATCGATTGCAACAGACAGGAGACAGCAGTTGTCAACTATGGTTAACAATTACTTGTCTTCCCCTATCGATGTTCTCACTCACAGTTCTTTCCCCTTTGACTACTGGGCCTGTAAACTGGACACCTGGCCTGAATTGGCACAATATGCCTTACAGCAGCTCGCTTGCCCTGCTGGTAGTGTGCTAACAGAAAGAGTCTTCAGTGCTGCTGGATCAATCCTAACAGAAAGAAGGACCAGTCTGTTGACCCAAAATGTTCATGATCTAACCTTCATTAAAATGAACCATGCATGGGTTTCAAGTTGTCCCACCTTCCCCTGATGACACATAGGTTGCCAGCAAAATGGCTCGCTTTGTCCTCCTCTTCCTCGACTTCTCCAATTCCTCCATTTGCAGCTGCTGAACGTCCAGCCTACACCTCAACATATGCCATTTTTTCCACCTCCCTAACTGGGCTGTCCCCCCCCAGGGCCGGGATCACCACCTGGCGCACCCGGGCAAGTGCCGGTGCCCTGAGCAGGTGGGGACCCACTCTTGGGCGACGGCACTCGCACAGGGCCCCTCATAGTACAATAAAGTGTCTCTGATGATGGAGGGGCCGACTCGCCATCAGACACAGCGGCGTACTATGAGTGGACCTGTGCCAGTACCGACATCCCACGAGTGGGCCCCCCCGCTTGCTCAAGGCCCCAGCACCTGCAGTACTTACCTCTCCCTGCTCCACCGCTGTGGAATATGGGCAGTTAAATCCTTCACATGGACGGCCACTACAAATTTGGTGAACTTATCGATGATGGTTAAGACGTAGCTATGGCCTGTCCTGCTGGGCTCTACCTTCAGATGATCAAATGCTACCATTTCTAATGGATGTCGACTCACAGTCGGATGCAGTGGTGCTTTCTGATCAGCTTTCACAGTTTTCCTAGTCACAGACTTGTGACATTCCTGGCACCATTTTTCAATGTCTCCTCTCATGCCAATCCAATAGAATCGCCTACGGCCTGTGGCTTCTTCTTTTGCACTCCAAAGTGACCAGACTGATCATGATAGGCAGTGAGGACTATGTCTACATCTCTCCTTGGGATCACAATTTGATGGAGACGACTAACGGTGATGGGATCCACGCTACTGCGATACAGCAACTCTTTCTTCACAAACAACCGTTTTGGCTGTCTCCATAGACAAAGTAATTGAGGGTCAGCATCGCCTCTGCGAATTCTACTGGGAGGTTATTCCGTGATTAGGAATTCCCAAATTTCTGCAATCACTCTACTTTCAGTCTGTACTTGTATCCATCTAGTTTCCTGTAGCGGAGAGTCTGGACTGGCTTACTGAGACTGAAATATATACGAAGATTTAAAAGTACCCCAACACTGTATACAGCTCTACGCTTCTAATACATTACCCTTTTTCTACTTTTTATATTCTGGTTTAATCCATACTGAGCCTGTGAGAGTTGTGTCTGACTCGGGAAAAATATACGGAGATTTAAAATTACCACAACACTGTATTCAGATGTACGCTTCTAATACATTATCTTTTTCTACTTTTTATATTCTCGTGTAATCCATACTGAGCCTGTGAGTGTCTGTGTTTGACTCTGGACATATATACGGAGATTTAAAATTACCCCAACACTGTATACAGCTGTACGCTTCTGATATAGTACACTTTTTCTACTTTTTATATTGTGGTGTAATCCATACTGAGCCTGTGAGAGTCTGTGTCTGACTCAGGAAATATATACGGAGATTCAAAATTACCCCAACACTGTATACAGCTGTACGCTTCTGATACAGTACACTTTTTTTTAATTTTTAGTTTGTGGTGTAATCCATATTGAGCCTGTGAGAGTCTGTGTCTCACTCAGGAAATATATATGGAGATTTAAAATTACCCCAGCACTGTTTACAGCTGTACGCTTCTAATACATTACCCTTTTTCTACTTTTTATATTCTGGTGTGATCAATACTGAGCCTGTGAGCGTCTGTCTGTTAATCAGGAAATATATACGGAGATTTACATTTACCCCTGACTGTATACAGCTGTACGCTTGTGATACAGTACCATTTTTGCCAGAAAGCCTTCCTCCACCACCACTCTAAATGCATCATTGACACCTGTGTTGTAAATGTGTTGGAGATGACTTCAGAGATGAGGCTCCCTCCGGTGGTTGCTGAGGGTATTGAACCAATTGAGGAATGGGTGTCAGGTGGGGCTGACTGGCCTGATATAAGTGAGCTGAACTCCCATGATCCTCGCCGGTAATCAATTGTTGCTTCCAGGTCTTTGTTGGAACTTCAGCTTGCTTTCCTGCTATCATTCAGATAAGTGACTTTCTGTTTTTTTTCTGTGGTTGGATTTTCCTTGCTTTTTGCAGTCTGGCCTTGGACTTCAGCCGGGTCCCCTTTGGGGGCTTGCGCTGCCCCCTGTTCTCATTTTGTATTTGCACTTGTTCTCTGTTCCTGTGATATTTTTTATTGCTGGGTAGCTGTGTGTCACTCCAGAGATCTGATATAGGTGGTCGAGATCCTGTGGTCTCAGATTTTTTTGTAATCAGAAGTGCTAGTATTTTTGTTAGGGTTTTTCAGGGTTGCAGACAGAATTTCTCTCCTGTACTTTGTTTTCTAGACAGATTTGGGCCCCAACATTTGCTCATTCTATTTTCTGTCTGTGTTCGTGTTTTCCTCTTGTCTAACCGCCATTACATGATTGGGGGCTTCCTATTTCTTTGGGGTCTCTACTCCGGGGCAGTTAGTTTTCCTCTTTCTATCTTCAGGTGTAGCTAACTCTCCGGCTGTGCCGAGGCGTCTAGGATCACCGTAGGTACGCTCCACGGCTACTTCTAGTTGTGCGGTTAGTTTAGGGATCTGCAGCCCATTAGGTCCCAGCCTCTCTGATGTCTTGCTGCTTTGGCGGTTTTTTGCTCCTGTCCTCCTCAGCTACCGAAACATAACACACCTGGAACATTGGCCCACGTGTGTGATTATTTCTTGCGGATCTGCTTTTTATATTCTGGTGTGATCCATACTGAGCCTGTGAGAGTGTGTCTGTTACTCCGGAAATATATATGGAGATTTAAAAATTACCCCAACACTGTAAACAGCTGTACGCTTCAGAAACATTACGCTTTTTCTACTTTATATGTTCTGGTGTGATCCATATTGAGCCTGTGAGAGTCTGTGTCTGACTTCTGAAATATATACGGAGATTGACAATATTATCACTATACTATATACACCTGGTATCTGGTGATACAGTACCCTGTTTCAGCTTTTCATATTCTTGTCTAATCCATACTGAGCCTGTGAGAGTCTGTCTGTCTGTTACTCCGGAAATATATACGGAGATTTACAATATTTTCACTATACTATATACACCTTGTATCTGTTGATACAGTACCCTTTTTCAGATTTTCATATTGTGGTCTAATCCATACTGAGCCTGTGAGCGTCTGTCTGTTACTCCTAAAATATATACGGAGATTTAAAAACTACCCTAACACTGTATAAAGCAGTACGCTTCTAATACATTACCCTTTTTCTACTTTTTATATTCTGGTCTAATTCATACTGAGCCTGTGAGCCTCTGTCTGTTACTTCGGAAATATATACGGAGATTTAATAATTACCCCAACACTGTATACAGCTGTACGCTTCTGATACAGTACACTTTTTCTACTTTTTATATTGTGGTGTAATCCATACTGAGCCTGTGAGAATCTGTGTCTGACTCATGAAATATATACAGAGATTTAAAATTACCCCTACACTGTATACAGCTGTACGCTTGTGATACAGTACCCTTTTTGCCAGAATGTCCTCCTCCACCCACCACTCTAAGTGCATCATTAACACCTGAAACATTGGCCCACATGTGTGATTATTTCTTGTGGATCTGCTTTTTATATTCTGGTGTGATCCATACTGAGCCTTTGAGAGTGTGTCTGTTACTCCGGAAATATATACGGAGATTTAAAAATTACCCCAACACTGTACACAGCTGTACGATTCTGATACATTACCCTTTTTCTACTTTTTATATTCTGGTGTGATCCATACTGAGCCTGTGAGAGTCTGTGTCTGACTCTGGAAAAATATACGGAGATTTAAAATTACCCCAACACTGTATACAGCTGTACGCCTCTAATACATTACCCTTTTTCTACTTTTTATATTCTGGTCTAATCCATAGTGAGCCTGTGAGCGTCTTTGTCTGACTCCTGAAATATATACGGAGATTTACAATATTTTCACTATACTATATAAACCAGTACCCTTTACCAGCTTTTATGTTCTTGTCTAATCCATACTGAGCCTGAGAGCGTCTGTGTCTGACTCCTGAAATATATACGGAGATTTTCAATATTTTCACTATGCTATATGCACTTTGTATCTGTTGATACATTACCCTTTTTCAGATTTTCATATTGTGGTCTAATCCATGCTAAGCCTGTGAGCGTCTGTCTGTTACTCCGGAAATATATACGGAGATTTAAAATTACCCCAACACTGTATACAGCTGTACGCTTCTAATACATTACCCCTTTTCTACTTTTTATATTCTGGTCTAATCCATACAGAGCATGTGAGCGTCTGTCTGTTACTCCGGAAATATATACGGAGATTTACAATTACCCCTACACTGTATACAGCTGTACGCTTGTGATACAGTACCCTTTTTGTTAGAAAGTACTCCTCCACCCACCACTCTAAGTGCATCATTGACACCTGGAACATGGGCCCACATGTGTGATTATTTCTTGCGGATAAGCTTTTTATATTCTTGTCTAATCCATACTGAGCGCTTGCCCTGCTGATAGTGTGCTATCAGAAAGAGTGTTCAGTGCTGCTGGATCAATCCTGACAGAAAGAAGGACCCGGCTCTCGACCCAAAATGTTGGTGATCTCACCTTCATTAAAATGAACCGTGACTGGGTTTCAAAGGATTTTGTACCACCTTCCCCTGATGACACATAGGTTGCCAGTAAAATGGCTCGCTTTGTCCTCCTCTTCGTCCGACTTCTCCAATTCCTTCATTTGCAGCAGCTGAACGTCCAGCCTACACCTCAACATATGTCAGTATTTCCACCTCCCTAACTGGGCTGTACCCCCCCCAGGGTCAGCGTCAGCACCTGGCGCACCCGGGCCACAGCACTTGCAATACTTACCTCCCCCTGCTCCACCGCTGTGACGTCTTCCGCGTTTCCTGACAGTGACATTCAGTTCAGAGAGCGCGATGATGTCACGTCTGTAAGCCCTCTGCTAAACAGTCCAAGTGCAGAGAGCTGGAAGATGGTGACGCTAAGAAGTCCAGAGTAGAGCAGTGCCCAGCGAGGAGAGGTATTTCATTTTTTTTAATGTTGGGAGCAATATATGGGGAGCATTATACACTGGAGAATGATATATGGGGCCCATCATAGACTGGAGCATTATCCATGAGGCCCATCATATACTGGAGCATTCCAAATGGGGGACATCAGACACTGGAGCAGCATTTACGGGGCCCATTTACACTGGAGCATTATAAATGGGGCCCATTATATATGGAGCATTATATTGGCCCATCATACACTGGAACACCATCCATGGGGCCCATCATATACTGGAGTATTGTAAATGGGGCAGATCACACACTGGAGCAGCATCTACGGGGCCCATTATACACTGGAGCATTATAAATGGGGCCCATTATATATGGAGCATTATTTTGGCCCATAAGATACTGGAGCATCATGCATGGGGCCCATCATATACTGGAGCATTCTAAATGGGGCAGATCAGACACTGGAGCAGCATATCCAGGGCCCAATACACACTGGAGCATTATAAATGGGGCCCATTATATATGGAGCATTATATTGGCCCATAGGACACTGGAGCATCATCCATGGGGCCCATCATATACTGGAGCAGCATCTATGGGGCCCATTATACACTGGAGCATTATAAATGGGGCCCATTATATATGGAGCATTATTTTGGCCTGTAAGACACTGGAGCATCATCCATGGGGCCCATCATATACTGGAGCATTCTAAATGGGGAAGATCAGACACTGGAGCAGCATCTATGGGGCCCATTACACACTGGAGCATTATAAATGGGGCCCATTATATATGGAGCATTATTTTGGCCCATAAGACACTGGAGCATCATCCATGGGGCCCATCATATACTGGAGCATTCTAAATGGGGCAGATCAGACACTGGAGCAGCATATCCGGTGCCCATTATACACTGGAGCATTATAAATGGAGCCCCTTACATATGGAGCATTATATTGGCCCATAAGACACTGCAGCATGATCCATGGGGCTCATTATATACTGGAGCATTCTAAATGGGGGATATCAGACACTTGAGCAGCATTTGCGGGGCCCATTCTACACTGGAGCATTATAAATGGGGCCCATTATATATGGAGCATTATTTTGGCCCATAAGACACTGGAGCATCATCCATGGGGCCCATCATATACTGGAGCATTCTAAATGGGGCAGATCAGACACTGAGCAGCATCTATGGGGCCCATTATACACTGGAGCATTATAAATGGGGCTCATTATATATGGAGCATTATATGGCCCATAAGACACTGGAGCATCATCCATGGGGCCCATCTTATACTGGAGCATTCTAATGGGCAGATCAGACACTGTAGCAGCATCTATGGGCCCATTATACTCTGGAGCATTAAAATGGGGCTCATATATATGAGCATTATATTGGTCCATAAGACACTGAAGCATCATCATGGGCCATCATATACTGAGCATCATATGGGGTTCATTATTTATGGGGCATTATATAGGGTATGGAGCATCATATGGGGCACATATGGGGCCTATTCTGTATGGAGCATTATATGGAGCCCATTCTGTATGGAGCAATATATGGTGCCCATCATATACTGTATGGAGCTTTATATGCGACTCATTATACTGCATGGAGCAATATGTGGGGCTCATTCTACTCTATGGGGACCGTCCTATACTGTATGGCACATTACATGGGGACCATGATATACTGGAGCATTATGCGGAGCTCATTATATACTGTATGGAACATTATATGGGACCAATTATGTATGGTGAAATATATGGGGCTCATTATTCTGTATGGCGCACTATGTGGTGGCCATAATACTGTATGGAGGAATATACTGTCTGGTTTTTGAGCTATTGTGGATTTTAAAATAGATATCAGTCATGTCATCTAAGAAGTGAAGTTTTTGTCATTGTATTATACCTATATTTGTGTGCCGTATCGGAGCATCATGAATTGTGGTATATGTTAAAGGGGCACACTGACACTCTTTGGCCCGGGGCACACGAAAACCTGGAGCCAGCCCTACCCCCCCACAATTTTAGCCAAATAACCCCCAGTATTCAATGCGTAACTATTATTATAAAGTAAATGAAGGTTGCCAAGCTTAAGTAATAAGAATTGATGTAGTTGGCATTGAAAATGGGCACTGTAGGTGTGTTTACTGTCCTCCACTCCCTGCCGACTTTGCTTCCCCATTGACTTGCATTGGGTTTCGTGCTTCAGTCGGACCTCCGACTTTTCCCGATAAACGGCCGATTTCGTTCGACTCGACTTTTGAGAAAGTCGGTTTTCAAGAAACCCGACTCGACCCTAAAAAAGTCAAAGTCGCTCAATGAATAAAAACCACAATACTAAGAACACTGTTATTACCACCAGTTACATTATATACAGAGCTCAGCATATAGTATCACTGTACAGATAATACAGTGATCACCATTGACATACACAGGAGCTATGTATACAGTGTCAGTGTACAGGTAATATAGTGATCACCAGTGACATTATACACAGGAGCTCTGTATATAGTTTATAGTTTGTAGGTAATACAGTGATCACCAGTGACATTATACACAGGAGCTCTGTATATATTATATTGCGTACAGGTAATACAGTGATCTCCAGTGACATTATACACAGAAGCTCTGTACACAGTATATAGTGTATAGTGTGCATGTACATGTAATACACTGACTCACCAGTGACGTCTGTAGTTAAAGTCCTTCATCTTTGCTTTTCTTCTTTATCCAGCACAGACTGCCATCTTTTCTTCCTGCCAGGACTCGTCTCTGCAAAAAATTACACAGAATCATCAATAGCTGATCGCTTCCAGAGCACATTCCCCACTTTTTTCCCTGAATTCCACACTACGTCAGATTAAGAAAAAAAGTGATGTAGTGCCGCACTACACAGTAACAGGACACCCTTTTTGTTCCCTCATGGAAAACAGCAGTTTCCTAAAAATTTAATTATATTACAGCAGTAATAATATCCCTAATTGGACTCTAAAGAAATTGTGTTCCCCACTTGTCACCATAAGCTAATACAGCATGTTCCTTGTTCTGCTCCCAAACAGTATCTAAGTCCCTCTTCCTGGCCCCCCTTATTTAATTATCTCACCCAGCCTGGCACCCTTTACTTTTTAATATGCCCCAGCCTGGCCCCCTATGTCCCTTGTCCAGCCTGGCCCCAATATCTGCAGCCTGGCTTCCATATGTTCCTTGTACTGCCCCCCATATATCTATCCTAGCCCCCCAAAAAATATCCAACCTGGTCTCTTGTCCTGGCTCTCATATACTCATTCAGGCCCCCCATATATCCATCCTGGCTCCCATATGTTCCTTGTTCTTCCCCCCATATATCCATCCTGGATCCCCCATATATCCATCCTGGCCCTCCATACATACATCCTGGCCTCTCCATATATCAATCCTGGCCCCTCTATATATCAATCCTGGCCCCTCCATATATCCATCCTGGCCCCCCCATATAGCCATCCTGGCCGCTCCATATATCCATCCTGGCCTCTCCATATATTCATCCTGACCCCTCCATATATCCATCCTGGCCCCCCATAAATCCATCCTCACCCACTCATATGTACATCCCGGCTCCCCTATATCCATCCTGGCCACTCCATATATCCATCCTGTCTCCACCATATATCCATTCTGGCCCCTCTATATATCCATTCTGTCCCCTCCATATACCCATCCTGGCTCCCCTATATATTCATCCTGGATCCCACCATTTATCCACCATGGATCCCCCATATATCCATCCTGGCCCCCCATATATCATCCTGGCCTCTCTATATATTCATCCTGGCCCCTTGTTCTGCCCCCTCCATATTTCTATTCTGTTCCCTTGTCCTGCCCCCACATGTCCATCCTGGCCCCCCATATAGCCACCCTGGCCCCTTGTCCTGCTCCCCCATATATCCATCCTGACCCCTTGTCCTGCTCAACCATATATCCATCCAGGCCCTTTGTCTTGATCCCTCCATATATCCATCCTGGCCCCCTGTCCTGCTCCCTCCCCATATATCCATCCTGGTCCCTTGTCCTGCTCCCCCTCATATATCCATCCTAGCCCCTTGTCCTGCTCCCTTCACATATGTTCTTCCTTGCCCCTTGTCCTGCTCCCCCAATATATCCATTCTGGTGGTCCCTTGTCCTGCCCCCCATATATCCATCTTGTTCCCTTGTCCTGCTCTCCCCCATATATGCATCCTGGTCTCTTGTCCTGCTCCCCCACGTATCCATCCTGGCTCCTTGTACTGCCCCCTTATATGCATCCCCGTCCCATCTCCTCCCCCCATATATCTATCCTGGTCCTTTGTACTGCCCCCATATATCCATCCTGACCAGTGGAGTAGCAACTATTTGTGGCGCCCGGGCGGTCGAAAAATTTGCCGCCCCTTTGGTCGTGGATAATCCGGAAGCATCCGAAGAGCCCACACTACACTCAAAGATCTAATTTTTAGTCTGCTACTAACTCTGCTGTTATTATTTCTAAATTTCTAGACTTTCATCTTCTTGCAGTTCTCTATATATACAGTATGTATGTATTAGCTTGATGATGCTGGATGAAGACCTAATTGCTTTTTTAATAATAATTTTTAATAATGTGTTAATGTGTTTTAATAATGTGTTTTTAGCTTGCAGAATGCTTGTGCTTTTCCAAGCGATTTGAAGCATTGCTTGGAAAAGTGATTGACAGGTTGGTCACACTTGTCAAGCATAGTGCTTGACAAGTGTGACCAACTTTTAACTATGGATTCTGCCTATGCAGCATCCATAGTTAAAGATAGAATGTTAAAAATAATTTAAAAAAATATGGATATACTCACCTCCTGTCGGCCCCCTATCTCCTCAGCGGCGCTGCCGGCAAGTTCCGTTCCCAGTGAATCATTGCGAGAATGACCTCTGATGACGTAGCGGTCACTCGACCGCGACGTCACAAAGGTCATTTTGGCGCGAAGTACTCCTGGAACAAAGCCGCAGGGGAGGACTCCGGGGGCCAACAGAGGGTAAGTATATCCCTATTTTTTTTCATTTTAATTCTATTTATTACAGGAATATGGTACCCAGGGCCTGGAGGAGAGTCTCCTCCAGACCCTGGGTATCATCCGCACATGAAGCGCTCACTTTACGCATGATGGGCATAGCCACATGCGTAAAGTGAGCGTTTCAATACAATCCTATGGCGGTGGAATCTCTGAGATTCCGCCAAATTAATGAACATGCTGCGTTTTTTTACACCATGCGATTCCAATTGCGGAATCCCATAGGATTGCATGGGATGCGTCTTTTAAGCATTTCCGTGGCAGCCTTGCCGCTGTGGAAACACTTAAAAAACGCAACGTGGGCAACCAGCCTTACTGAAGCAGGATGAGGGGTCACCAAATGCCGTGCCTGATGCAGACCCCAGTAGTCTGGGAAGCTGCTATTTGGTGCCATATTTTCAGTGGTCAGTAAAAGAAATCAACCGCTGAGGACTCTCAAATTGTAATATTTTTCCACCAAATTTCTTGCACCCCTGCAGGAGATCATCCCCAGCGGAAACAGAATAGTGACCTGAGCTGTCTGCAATAAATAGGGCAGAATTCACCACAAAACCACTTCAAAATCTGAGAGAAATCACACGCGGCTTCCAGGATCTGTTCCTACATGTGAATGGGGCTCATCAGGCTTGCACAGCAGAGGCCGCAGGTCCGGACTTGCAGACACTTTCTGGCCATCCTGTCAGCAATACCTGTGCAGTATTCCAAGGCAAGGACGGCTGATAACATGGAGCACTAGCTGCAGTCCGGGCAGCAGATGTGGCCGGTCCTCTCATGCCCATGTGTGGCTCGGAGGTTTGTGTGAGAAGTGCTGGAGCTGCTGAGCCCGCCCTGTGTTTACATGGGCACTCCCTGCCCGGCACGACGTGGTGCGAGCCCTGGTGGTCCGGCCGGGGTCCGGCCGGGTACCGCACATGGCCGCCAGCACTCTGCAGCAGTGGCGTCTGTTAGGAATTGTGGCGGCTCTCGCTGTAGTAAATCTGTGTCTCACTCTGAACACGCCTGTCTGCGCTGCGCCCTCCCCTCTCCCTCTGCCCTGCACTCACCCTGCAGTCTCTGTTTCTCTCCTGCTGCCGCTGTCTCCGGTGTCTCTTCCTGCTGGGATTGGGAGAGACATCTGTGTGAGCGGATCCCAGGGACTGAGCAGAGCAAACAGCGCAAAACGCTCTGCCCCGGCCTCACTGCACACAGCACAGAGGATCATGGGAGTGTGGAGCGTGGGGCTGCTGCTGCTGTACTGTGCCTCCGCGCTTCTCCCACAGAGGAGAGGAATTGCTGCTGCTGCCGTGCCATCCCCACACACGTGCCGCCTGGGGCGAACCGCCCCCCCGCCCCTCACGCTACGCCACAGATCCTGACCCCTTGTCCTGCTCCTCCTGCTTTTCTGCTTGCTTTTTCCACAGATTCTATTGTCTATCAGTGTGTCTTTACACATGGTGCATAGAGAATGTCATTACAATTTTATCTTGTTGATTGGTCAGCGTTTACTATATACAGTGGGTATGGCAAGTATTCAGACCCCTTTAAATTTTTCACTCTGTTTCATTGCAGCCATTTGGTAAATTCAAAAAAGTTCATTTTTTTCTCATTAATGTACACTCTGCACCCCATCTTGACTGAAAAAAACAGAAATGTAGAAATTTTTGCAAATGTATTAAAAAAGCAAAACTGAAATATCACATGGTCATAAGTATTCAGACCCTTTGCTCAGACACTCATATTTACGTCACATGCTGTCCTTTTCTTTGTGATAATCCTTGTGTAGTGCCGGCGTCTCTGCCCTCTGCCAGGCAGGGACGCTGTTCCCCTGCGACAGCGTCCTCTGCCAGGCAGGGACGTCGCCCCCCTTACCCGCGCTCAGCGTCCTCCTTCCGCCCTGCTGGGGCCGCGCGCTCCTTCCCTGCTACTGGTCTTAGGGCGCGCGCCCGTGCGCTCCCCCGCTCTTAAAGGGGCCGCGCGCATCTTTCAAAAAGGTCCCCGGCCAATGCCGGAGGACTCCACCCTATATAAAGTACTTCCTCCTTAATGGAGGTGCCCGAGCAATGTTGTTGTTGCACTGTTTAACTCTGCTTCAGCCCTCAGGGTCCGTTACCAGTTACCTGCCTGTTTCCTGCCAGTTTGCTTTCTGCTACCTGCCCACAAGCCTGCCTGGAGGTTCGGCCGTCACATGCGGTGACCATCGGCAATTCCAGAGACTCTCGCCTGCTCACTTGGGGGCGCTCATCTGCTATCTGCCTGCAAGCCTATCTGGAGGTTCGGCCGTCACATGCGGTGACCATCGGCAATTCCAGAGACTCTCGCCTGCTCACTTGGGGGCGCTCATCTGCTATCTGCCTGCAAGCCTATCTGGAGGTTCGGCCATCACCTGCGGTGTCCATCGGCTATTCCAGAGACTCTCGCCTGCTCACTTGGGGGTGCTCATCTGCCATCTGCCTGCAAGCCTACCTGGAGGTTCGGCCATCACCTGCGGTGTTCATCGGCTATTCCAGAGACTCTCGCCTGCTCACTTGGGGGCGCTCATCTGTCATCTGCCTGCTAGCCTACCGGGAGGCTCCACCATCTCAGGTCGTATATGTGTAGCCCAGGTACACAATACCAGGAGGATGAGTGGAGAGGTAACAGTTAAGGGCTCTTCATGACATCACGTACACTTCGGACACACCCAGCAGGGGTGTGGAGGGGAGTGATTCATTCAGTCAGTTTCCTGTCCTTGGACAGAGCAGACGTGTTCAGTCTGAGCCTGTTAGCAGTTCAGAAAGTGGAGGCTAGTACAGGTGGTCTAGTTCACCTCAGCCTAGTCAGAGCTGTGCCCCACTGGAAGACAGACTGAGATATCTATTAAGAGTGTGAGCAAATCGAAGGGCAAAGTGGAAGAGAACAGAGAAGTGCCATAGGTCAAGGATACCTGCACATTGTAACCGGTCACTGGGGACCGAAGGATCACTATAGCTTCAAGCTTAGTGGTAAGAAAACCAGAGGCTTACCGGACCTTAGGTCGTGGCGAGCAGCCCTGAAGAGTCAGTACGTAACTGGGGTCAGGGGAAGTGAGGACCTTGAGTCTCTGCAGGACAAGATAGGAATTCAGCTTTCTCACAGGAAGGCTCCGACCACAAAAACTGACCGGGCAGAACAGCTTTGGAATAGCTGGAATTATAGAGGGAACTACGCTTCAGGCTGGTTGGACTCATCATCATTGGACAGTAAAGGAGGCCCCTAACTTGCTTAGCCGTTGCCTCAAAGCTCATCCTCCATCAACCCCATCAGCCTCCCTGGGAATTGCCTTACCATCTTACAAGTAAAGGTATGGAAAGACGCTGACGGTGTGAGACTGAGTTATTTATTTGCATGCCTGCACAATCCCTACCTAACTACCGACCTGAGGGAAGAGTCCCACCTGTAGGGGACCCGACATCTAGCTGCCTCACCATCCCCTCAGAGATCTACAGCAGCGCTGGTACAAATTACCAGAAGACTACAGGTGGCGTCACGAACTGTAAATATATCTATCCCCTGTAAATATATCCCCAACATACGCCAGACCGCCAGGGCCACAGACCGAGCCACAGCTACCTGTGACAAAACCCCATAGACTTCCATGGGCTCGGCTCTGAGTACCCCATTGCCCTGGTAATCCACAATTGTGGTGGCGGGTCGAGACAAATTGGCGTCACGAACAGGATACGAAACTTGCAGCATTGCGAGCCCTGTGTGCCTGTGGAGTGTTTTGGCGAAAAAGACTGTTGCTGTTGTTTGGCGCCAAATACCGCCATATTTGCCGCCAGATTCGCGCCCTAAGGCGCTGGAGAAGAAGGTGGGCGTACCTGAAAGAGCGCGCAGAGTCTTGGACACGCCCCTGGCTCTGACTCATCGGCAGGTCCTGCAACAGGAAGTGAACGCTCTGACATCAGAGCGCCTGCGACGAAGGTCCTGTTCCCACTGCGGTGCCTGTGAAATAGCAGCGTCTGAAACCGGTAGGCTCCGTTTAACCAAGGGGGCGCTAAGATGTCACAACAACCGGCTGACAGTGCGGCCCCGGCCGGAGGCCCCAATCCCGCACCGCTTGGTATTGTAGCGCCAGATGGGGGCGCAGGCCCTGCACCCAGTCCGGTAGTCCCGATCATGCCACTAACGCTCCCATATATGCCTGGGGCGAAATGGCTTCCCCAGTACAGCGGTGAGCCAGGCACATTAGCAGGCTTCAAGCGGAAGTTATGCAGCATCCTAGAAATGTACTCCATGCCTGAGAGACAAAAAGCTGCTGTGCTAATAGGGCAGCTAACTGGCGCTGCTGAGAGGAAAGTGGAGACTTGGGATACCGTTGATCAGGAGTCGGTACCTGCGATCTTCCTTAAGCTGCATGCCATATTTGAAGACCGCACAGAAACGGATCTCCGGATGGCCTTCTATCACTGTTCACAACAGCCAGGTGACAGCATCCGGGACTATGCTTGCCGACTACAGGGAGCCCTGAGAGCCCTCAAGCAGATTAACAATTTAAATGCTATCGATGAGAATAAAATGCTGAAAGAACAATTTATACAGGGATTGAGATCCCAAGAGGAACGCAGAACTGTAAATTGGTGGTCCTTAGATCATCCGGATGCTACCTTTGATGCCCTAAAGGACATGGCAATAAAAGGGCTGCGGCCCCTGGGCAAACCTGAGGTGGCAACCCAACATCATCAGGCTGAAGTCACTCTGGAATCGGCAGTAACCCCCTGTTCCCCGTTAGTGGCCGAAGCCAAAGCGCAGGTGACACCCCCCAGTGAATTGGATTGTCTGAGCTCAGAGGTGCGCCAGCTGACTAAAAATCTGGCCGCTGTGATGAGTGCCCTGCAGCTGCGGAAAGAGGAGGAAGGGAAGATCTTGTTAGCTGACTGCCCAGAAGACGTTCCGTGGATGCACCGGAGAAGAAAGAAGACGTCGCCCCCCCGGAGGAGGACAACGCCACCCCCAGGAGCGACCTCTGATCAACACCCTCCTCGTCGAGAGATCATCTGTTATCGCTGCAACCGGAAAGGTCATCTGTCTCCACAGTGTCCTTTAAACGGGCGGAACCTGGGTCCAAGGGCCAACACCCAGGAGAATACCCGTCAGGCCCCCTAGACTGGAACCGCAGGTATGTGGGCGGGCGACCCTACCTGTCTATTATTCTAGATGGTATTGCTGTTCCGGCATTGTTAGACACTGGGTCGCAGGTGACCCTAATACCTGATGCCCTATATACCAAGTACTGGTCAATGGACAGTCTTAAACCTCCGAGCCTTGACTTTACCGTGTATGCTTCTAATGGTCTTCCTGTAGAAGTACTCGGGACAAAAAGTGTAGATGTAAAAGTGGGCAGAGAGGAATTGAAAGACCAGGGGCTTCTGGTAGTAAAGACTGTAAATGAGGAGAACGGTTTAAATATAATTTTGGGTACTAACATTATCGGTAATTGTTTGGGAGAAGTTGTGTTCTTGCTCCAACAGCTCGCTGAGATTGCCCGACCAAGGCAGAAAGGAGTAATCCAAAGAGAGATCCGGCCCTGGTGTGTCAGCAGCAAGCGAAGCTTACCGACGGCGAAATTGGTAATGTACGGGTCACTGACTCGGATCCTATTGTGATACCCCCAATGAGTGAAATGATCATCTGGTGCAGGGCAGCCATAGGTCTGAGAGGACAGAATTATCAAGCTGTAGTAGAACCCCACCATTCAGAACATAGACCTACACTTATGACTGCTAGAGGAGTAGTAGAAGTGGTGAATGGAAGAGTACCGGTACGGCTTCTCAATTGGGGAGATGATGAGGTAAATTTATCCCGTTATGCAACCATTGCTAAACTTCATGCTGTCGACAATAATTCTATTCTCCCGGCTGAGTCCTTAGACTCCTGTCAAATAGCGGAGGACAATGACCCAGCAACTCAGGTGGCGGAATGGTGTCAGCAGCTCCATGTTGGGACGGACACCACTCCCGCTCACCAGAAGCAAGGGGTATTACGGGTGGTGCAAGAGTATGCCCAAGTGTTTAGCAAGAATCCACTTGATTTTGGGATAATTAAGGGAGTACAACATCATATCCCTACAGGCAGTCATCCTCCCATCAAAGAGTGGTATAGGCCCATACCTCCAGCTCATTATCAGAAGGCTAAAGAAATGTTGAATGATATGAAGAAAGCCGGGGTGATAAGGGGATAGTTGTAGCCCCTGGGCAGCACCTCTAGTTCTGGTTAAAAAGAAAGATGGTAGTATGAGAATGTGTGTGGATTACAGGCAGGTGAACCGCATAACACACAAGGATGCATACCCGTTACCACGTATAGAGGAATCATTAGCTGCTCTGAAAACGGCTAACTACTTTTCTACCCTCGATCTGACTAGTGGTTACTGGCAAGTGGCTGTGGCTGAGGAGGATCGTGAGAAAACGGCTTTCACCACCCCAATGGGGCTCTGTGATTTCGACAGAATGCCGTTTGGGCTCAGCAGTGCCCCAGGAACATTTCAGAGAGTGATGGAAAACTGTCTGGGACATCTCAATTTTGAAACCGTGCTGCTATACCTAGACGACGTTATCGTGTATTCCAAGACATATGAGGACCATCTGAAGCACCTGGCAGAAGTATTCGAGTCCCTGTCCAGGTACGGGATGAAGTTGAAACCCTCAAAATGTCATCTACTCAAACAGAAGGTACAATACTTGGGGCACATCGTCAGTTCGGAAGGAGTAGCGCCGGACCCAGAGAAAGTCACCGCCATCCAGAAGTGGCCGGAGCCGAAAAACCTTAAGGAAGTGCGACAGTTCCTGGACTAACGGGTTACTACAGAAGGTTCGTGAAAGATTACACGAAGAAGGCAGCTCCTTTACAGGACCTCCTGGTAGGACAATCCTTAAAGAGCAGAAACCCTCCCTTTAACTGGGGTAAAGAACAGGCTGAAGCATTCCAAAAGATGAAAGAGATCCTTACAGGTGATGAGATCTTGGCCTATCCTGATTACAGCCAACCGTTCCTGTTGTACACCGACGCCAGTAATGAAGGTTTGGGAGCAGTTCTCAGTCAGAAGCAGAATGGCCAAGAAAAAGTCATCGCATATGCTAGCAGAAAACTCAGGCCAACTGAAAGGAATCCGGAAAATTATAGCAGCTTCAAGCTGGAGTTTCTGGCGCTGGTCTGGGCCATTACTGAAAGATTTAAGCACTATCTGGCCTCCAATAAGTTCACGGCGTACACAGACAACAACCCGTTAACGCACCTGGAAACCGCCAAGCTGGGCGCCATGGAGCAGCGTTGGATGGCTCGGTTGTCCAATTACCAGTTTACTATCAAGTACCGGGCAGGTCGAAAGAATGCTAATGCTGACGCGTTGTCCCGAAGGCCGCATGACTCTGACACGGAAGAAGAATCGGACGACCTGGAAGAAATTGAGCTCCCTGCGTTCCATCGAAATGGGGTAGTCCACGAGCATCGAGTCCACAGAAAGCAGTATGGTGCAACATTAAATCCTTTACCCCATCACAGTTGGAAAGAGACTCAGGACAGTGATCCAGTGGTCAGCCGCATCAAGGAGTTGTTAAGACAGGAAGGCTCCTCTTTGGAAAAGGATGCACCTATGTCCGCAAAGCTCCTGTGGAACGAGAAAAGCAGGTTGTTCCTATACCGTGAGAAGTTGTGCAGGAGATACGTCAACCCCAGAACCCATGAGATGGTCTGGCAAATAGTGGTCCCCAAGGCAGACGTCCCAATGGTGTTGGAAGCATACCACAATCAAGCAGGACACTTTGGCTGGAGAAAGCTGGAGACCCTGTTGAGATGCCGGTTCTACTGGGTAGGGATGCGCAGCTCCATCGAGAGGTGGTGTCGGAACTGTGGACCCTGTGGTCTCAGAAGAAAGGACTACGGTAGTCAGAAGGCACCCCTGCAACCTATCCGGACGACTCGTCCTCTGGAGATTGTGGCCCTGGACCACGTCAAATTGTCGCCAAGTAGATCTGGATACTCATACGCCTTGACTATGGTGGACCATTACTCCAGATTTCTGGTGGTTGTTCCAGTTAAGGACCAGACCGCAGTGACGGCAGCGAAGACCTTTCAAGCAAGCTTCTGCAGACCGCATGGGTATCCGGAGCAAGTATTAACCGATCAGGGACCTGCTTTCGAAGCTGATCTATTCAAGGAATTCTGTCACATGTATGGGTGCAAGAAAATTAGAACGACACCATACCACCCTCAAACCAACGGTCTTTGCGAAAAAATGAACCATATCGTTCTTGATTTGTTGAGATCCATACCGTTGGAAGACAGGAATCGATGGCCGGACTTACTACCTGATTTGGTTGATTTGTATAATCATATACCTGTAAGTTCAACTAACTGCACTCCAGCTTATCTTATGAGAGCAAGGCCTGGAAAACTACCAATGGATCTAGAACTTGGAGTGGTAGAACCGGAGGCAGACGACGCCGTTGAAAACTGGGACATCAATCGGCAAGAGCAATACAGAAGAGTACAAATCTGTGTAGAGGAAAGTCTCAACAAGGCACGGGAGAAACAGGAAGATGTTTACAACCGAAATGCTCCTGCCAAGCCTTTGATGCCTGGAGAGGTAGTATTAAAAAGAAAAAGGAAGATGCACAAATTGGATAACCAGTGGGAGCAAGAACCCTACGTTGTACAAGATTCTAAATATGACAACAGAAAAGTTTGTATCATCAGTAAGGACGGAGGAAGAACAATAACCACTGTGTCCAGAGACCATTTGAAATTGTGTCCAGAACCCTTAAAATGTTGTGACAAGAACCCTGTCATCAATCAAAAAGAAAGGAAAGAAGAGGTCATACACACCGATCTGGGAGATTTTCCTGCGGATTGGCCTAGACTGGGAGATGCTGTGATAATTCCAGTGTTGCAGTTTTATCAGCCACAAGAGGAAGTTCTACCTCCAGTTGTGCCCGTGGTGCCAGTTGAGCCCGTTCAGGAGTTACCCATTCCAGCAACACCTCAACCTACGGAATCTCAAGAAGGATCATCTGAAGCAGCGCCCCATACTATGGGATCCCCTGGTGAAGCTGACTCACACCGCCCAGCCATCAGTACGCTTGCCAGATCCATAGAAAGATTGAGGCAGTTCTATAGTTTGCCGTTACGCAGTGCAGACAGATCGCAACTTGATATACCTGAAGCTACACCACGTAGATCAGAGCGAACCACCAAAGGGAAGTTACCCATTAGATATCAGCAGTGATTATAACGAATTAATGTGAATATTGTAAAAAGTCTATATATATATGTGTTTTTCCCTATTATGTCTTATAATGGACTCAGAGGCTGAGGACTGAGCCAGCCCAAAAACTGTATCTTGTAAATAGTTGCACTAAGGTGCCTTTTAATGGTTTCACACGAAGCCTTGACTTACCTCTGAATACAAAAACCCGTGTGGTGTGGCACTGAGTGAGGTCTGCATTTGGATGTCCTGCAGCCCACCCAGGACCCACGTTGAAGGTTTGGTGCGGGTCCTTCACAAGAATACTGTGTATTTATTGAATGTTTTGATGCCTTAATACTTTTTGTATTTTTCTATATTTGATGTTTTATCGCAACGTTCAAGACATCCTTACCTCCCGGATGGGACGAATTAATGTTTATTGTTGATGTTAAATGCATAAACAAAATGTCTCTTTGTATTTTACAGCCCGGGAGTGCTGTCGTTTACCATGGGGAATGTGTAGCCCTGGTACACAATACCAGGAGGATGAGTGGAGAGGTAACAGTTAAGGGCTCTTCATGACATCACGTACACTTCGGACACACCCAGCAGGGGTGTGGAGGGGAGTGATTCATTCAGTCAGTTTCCTGTCCTTGGACAGAGCAGACGTGTTCAGTCTGAGCCTGTTAGCAGTTCAGAAAGTGGAGGCTAGTACAGGTGGTCTAGTTCACCTCAGCCTAGTCAGAGCTGTGCCCCACTGGAAGACAGACTGAGATATCTATTAAGAGTGTGAGCAAATCGAAGGGCAAAGTGGAAGAGAACAGAGAAGTGCCATAGGTCAAGGATACCTGCACATTGTAACCGGTCACTGGGGACCGAAGGATCACTATAGCTTCAAGCTTAGTGGTAAGAAAACCAGAGGCTTACCGGACCTTAGGTCATGGCGAGCAGCCCTGAAGAGTCAGTACGTAACTGGGGTCAGGGGAAGTGAGGACCTTGAGTCTCTGCAGGACAAGATAGGAATTCAGCTTTCTCACAGGAAGGCTCCGACCACAAAAACTGACCGGGCAGAACAGCTTTGGAATAGCTGGAATTATAGAGGGAACTACGCTTCAGGCTGGTTGGACTCATCATCATTGGACAGTAAAGGAGGCCCCTAACTTGCTTAGCCGTTGCCTCAAAGCTCATCCTCCATCAACCCCATCAGCCTCCCTGGGAATTGCCTTACCATCTTACAAGTAAAGGTATGGAAAGACGCTGACGGTGTGAGACTGAGTTATTTATTTGCATGCCTGCACAATCCCTACCTAACTACCGACCTGAGGGAAGAGTCCCACCTGTAGGGGACCCGACATCTAGCTGCCTCACCATCCCCTCAGAGATCTACAGCAGCGCTGGTACAAATTACCAGAAGACTACAGGTGGCGTCACGAACTGTAAATATATCTATCCCCTGTAAATATATCCCCAACATACGCCAGACCGCCAGGGCCACAGACCGAGCCACAGCTACCTGTGACAAAACCCCATAGATTTCCATGGGCTCGGCTCTGAGTACCCCATTGCCCTGGTAATCCACAATTGTGGTGGCGGGTCGAGACATATATACCTGACCATTCAGAGACTGCCCCGGCCCCTTGCCTGCCTGTTTATCCAGAGACTGCCCCGGTCACTTGCCGTGACTACCTGCCTGTCTTCCCAGAGACTGCCCCAGTCACTTGCCGTGACTACCCGCCTGTTTATCCAGAGACTGCCCCGGTCACTTGCCGTGACTACCTGCCTGTCTACCCAGAGACTGCCCCGGTCACTTGCCGTGACTACCCGCCTGTCTATCCAGAGACTGCCCTGGTCACTTGCCGTGACTACCTGCCTGTCTACCCAGAGACTGCCCCGGTCACTTGCCGTGACTACCCACCTGTCTATCCAGAGACTGCCCCCGTCACTTGCAGTGACTTCCTGTCCGTCTCCCCGGGTGCTACCCGCTCCTTTACAAGGAAAGCCTCCTTGTATAATAAAGCTCAGAGGTTCCGCCTCCCAGACCCGTTACACCTTGAGATGGTTCTACTCCTTCGTTTGAGTCCAGCTGTGTTTAATTAAACTGATAGGACTTGAATTCTAAAGGCACACACCTGTCTATATAAGACCTCACAGCTCACAGTGCATGTCAGACCAAATGAGAATCATGAGGTCAAAAAAGCTGGCCAAGGAGCTCAGAGACAGAATTGTGGCATGGCACAGATCTGGCCAAGGTTACAAAATAATTTCTGTAGTACTCAAGGTTCCTAAAAGCACGGTGGCATCCATAATCCTTAAATGGAAGAAGTTTAGGACTACCAGAAGTCTTCCTAGACCTGGCTGTCCAGCTAAACTGAGCAATCATGGGAGAAGAGCCTTGGTGAAAGAGGTAAAGAAGAACCCAAGATCACTGTGACTGAGCTCCACAGATGCAGTAGGGAGAGGGGAGAAAGTTCCACAAAGTCAACTATCACTACAGCCCTCCACCAGTCGGGCCTTTATGGCAGAGTGGCCCAACAGATGCCTCTCCTCAGTGCCAGACATATGAAAGCCCACGTACAGTTTGCTAAAAAACACATGAAGGACTCCCAGACTATGAGAAATAAGATTCTCTGGTCTGATGAGATGAAGATAGAACTTTTTGGTGATAATTCTAAGAGGTATGTGTGGAGAAAACCAGGCACAGCTCATCATCTGCCCAATACATTCCCAACAGTGAAACATGGTGGTGGCAGCATCATGCTATGGGGGTGCTTTTCTTCTGCAGGGACAGGACAACTGATTGAAATTGAAGGAAACATGAATGCGGCCAAGTTCACCTTTCAATAAGACAATGACCCTAAGCACACAGCTAAAATAACAAAGGAGTGTCTTCAGAACAACTCTGACCATTCTTGACTGGCCCAACCAGAGTCCTGACCCAAATCCAATTGAGCATCTCTGGAGAGACCTAAAAATGGCTGTCCACCAACGTTCATCATCCAAACTGACGGAACTGGAGAAGATCTGCAAGGAAGAATGGCAGAGGATCCCAAATCCAGGTGTGAAAAACTTGTTGCATCATTCCCAAGAAGACTCATGGCTGTACTAGCTCAAAAGGGTGCTTCTACTCAATACTGAGCAAAGGGTCTGAATACTTATGACCATGTGATATTTCAGTGTTTTTTTTACAAATTTGCAAAAATTTCTACATTTGTTTTTTTTTCAGTCAAGATGGGGTGCAGAGTGTAAATTAATGAGAAAATAAATAACTTTTTTGAATTTACCAAATGCTGCAATGAAATAAAGAGTGAAAAATATAAAGGGGTCTGAATACTTTCTGTACCCACAGTATATTTGTCTATTTGCTTTCCTTGATATGCCTATGACTAAGGCCGCAGTACCGCGCCAGAAAGGCGTAAGGTTTTTTAATCCACTCCCCTGTTTTTTGCTGCACTTTATGTCTGAATAAAATAACAATCATTTTCACCAACCTCATTGGAGTGCCTGAGAAATCCTTTCCTTTTATAACTACTCTGTCATTTGCACCAGCTTATGTACTTGCTGGGACTGTACTATGTGTTTTTGACTGTTGGTGATCCAATAAAGTAGTATTTTGCCACGAGGAAGGA
>JARQOD010000004.1:386184946-386272879 GCA_033576555.1 Oophaga sylvatica | reverse complement strand
ACCCACACGCAACCTTCGATCCTCTCAAGATCTCCTTCTCTACTCCCCTCTTATCTCTTCTTCCCACAACCGCATACAAAGCTTCTCCCGTGCCTCTCCCATACTCTGGAACTCTCTACCCCAACACATCAGACTCGCACCTACCATGGAAACCTTCAAAAAGAACCTGAAGACCCACCCTTCCGACAAGCCTACAACCTGCAGTGATCATCAGTCTACTGAACCACCGCACGACCAGCTCTACCCTCTCCTAGTGTATCCTCACCCATCCCTGTAGACTGTGAGCCCTTGCGGGCAGGGTCCTCTCTCCTTCTGTACTTGTGTGTGCCTTGTATTGCTCATGTTTACTGTACTTGTCTATATTTGCCCCTCTTCACATGTAAAGCGCCATGGAATAAATGGGCTTTAAAAATTTATAATAATAATAATTAGAGGAAAAAGAAATTGAAACCTACAGGGCCCTGTGTGAAAAAGTGATTACCCCCTAAACCTAATAACAGGTTGGGCCACTCTTCACACATTTGTAATTACTGGCAATAAGTCTTTTACAATGCTTTTACAGCATGACAATAACCCAAAACACACAGCCAGGGCAACTAAAGGAGGAGTGACTTCATAAAAGGCACTTCAAGGTCCTGGAGTAGCCTAGCCAGACTCCAGACCTGAACTCAACAGAAAAACACTGTGTTACCAAGGTTTTGTCCCCAGGACAATTTTGAGTGTTCCTGATAGATTTTTTCATGCTGATTTCAGAAATGACTTCAGATTTTTCCTATCATGTAAGGTTTTTGAGAAATGATACAAAACATTATAATATTCTGTTATAATTCTAAAAATTCATATATAAACTTTTTCTGAAACAGTATATTCTGAATTTTCCACTGAAATAACATAAATAGCTGATCTACACATATGCAAGCACTTATTATGCGAATTCCGTGCAGGCGTAGTGAACCATTCAGCTGACCGTGCACGGAGCATACCACATCTCCTGGGCAGGGGAGGAATCAAAAGACAATACTGACATTACAGAAGGGGATCACCGAGGATTCATTTTGTAAGGTAAAATATTTCACTGACTGTTTTTAAACAATATTTTACCTCACAAAATGTATCCTCTGTGATCTCAAGAGAGCACAGACCGGAGAAGTCAGCACATGGGGAAAGAGAGAGTGGATAGGTGGGTGAGCACATGGAGGGGATTCTCAATGCTGTAAAGCCTGCCCCCATCTTGACATTACCGCCCTCCCGATGCAATAGCATCGGGTCTCCATCTAGTTACTATCATATATGCGATTCGTCTGAATACTTTTTATTGTAAAAACTGAAGATTTATTTTGAAATGTCATGTCGGCGTCTCAACAGCAGTGATAATTTCTGCTACATATGCAGAGAATATACAATGAAAGCACAAAAGAAGGAAATGACTCCACTTGCTAAAAAAGCATATGAATTATACTTTGAATGTTCAATTGGAGATCAGGACAAACAGTGAGCACCTCATATATGCTGTGCATCTTGTTCTAGAAGCCTTATAGCATGGCTGAATGGATCACGACCTTCAATGCCGTTTGCTGTCCCAATGATATGGAGAGAGCAGAGAGATCATGTAACAGATTGCTACTTCTGCCTTACAAATGTAACAGAATATTCAGCAAAGAACAAGAAATCAATAGGATATCCTAATCTTCCTTCAGCCATAAGACCAGTGCCACACGATGAAAATCTTCGTGTTCCAAAGCCGCCCAAAGTATGGACAATGGAGGACGATGAAGTTGAACTTACAATGTCAGTGGAAAATGAAACTGCTGCAGACCCAGATTGAGCCTTCAACATCTAATCCACATCTATTCAGTCAAGCTGATCTGAGTGACTTGGTCTTGGTTTGAAATTGTCAAATAGGCAGGCAGAATTATTGGGATCAAGGTTACAAGAAGTGAATCTCTTATTACCAGGACCAAGAGTTTCTGTTTTTCGCAGTCGTTAAGAAGACTTAATCAATTTTTCAACCATGTCAACAGTATAACCTTTTGCAACGACGTCTTGGGGTTGTTTGGTGCTCTTGGATGCGAACATGACATGAAGGAATGGAGACTGTTCATTGACTCGTCAGTTTTAAGTTTGAAGGCTTTTTTTTCTACGCAACGGAAATATCTATCCAATGGAGTTACTGTTGACCCACATTAATTATAGAAATTATAACTGGAACATATGTGGTGATCTAAAAGTTGTTGCACTTCTTCTTGGACTGCAGCTTGGATATACCAAGTATTGCTGTTTTATTTGTGAGCGGGACAGTCGTGCACGAGAAATGCACTATTTGAGAAAGGACTGGCCACTCTGCAAAAACCTGGTTGCTGGACAGAAGAATGTTAAACATAATCCTCTCGTTGATCCAGCAAAGATATTTCTCCCTCCTTTGCATATTAAACTTGGGCTTATGAAGAATTTTGTCAAAGCAATGAACAAAGAATGGGAAGCCTTATATTACTTGCGACAGAAATTTCCAAGAATAAGTGATGCAAAGATTAAAGAAGGTATTTTTATTGACCCACAGATCAGAGGTATAATGAATGACAGTAGCTTTGATGATCTTTTGCAAGGTGCTGAACAAGTGGCATGGAGAGCCTTTAAAGATGTGACCTTCAACTTCCTTGGCAACAGCAGGGCACCGAACTTTGAACAACTCGTGGACAACATGCTCACAGCATATCATTTGATGAAATGCAATATGTCACTAAAAATGCATTTTCTACATTCTCACTTGGACTTTATTCCACCCAATTTTGATGCCGTTAGCGATTAACATGGTGAAAGATTTCACCAAGACATTGCGCTGATGGAGAAAAGGTACCAGGGAAAGTGGATACGTCAATGCTGGCTGACTATTGCTGGAATCTTATTCGAGAAGCATCTGACATGGATTATAAATGAAAGTCGTCTGCAAAACACTTTTGAACAATTGCTTTTGCTACTGATATCAATGCACATGTATGTAGTGTCTCGAACGTCATAATGTAGACTACAAACTGTTGTTTTCTTAAAAACATTACGTGATTACAGACTTTTGGAGCACATATTCGTGTTCAGCATATCAAAATCTATAAGATACAATAAAACTTTCTCAGGGGACAAGAACTTCTCTGAAATTTGTTGTGCAGTGAAATCTTTGGAGGCAGATGAAACTCAATGTTGCCCAGCAGACAGATATGGAGAAGATCTGTATGGAGGAGTGGGCCAAAATCCCTGCTGCAGTGTGTGCAAACTTGGTCAAGAACTACAGGATATGTCTGACCTCTGTAATTGCAATTTTTCTGTTGTGTCAAATACTTATTTTGTGCAATAAAATGAAAATTAATTATGTAAAAAGCATACAATGTGATTTTCTAGATTTTTTTTAAGATTCTGTCTCTCATAATTGAAGTGTACCTACGACAAAAAGTACAGAACTCTCCATTCTTTGTAGGTGGGAAAACCTATCCAATACTCATTTTCCAAACTGGGTATGAGTGCTGTGGTGTTGATCATACTATATACTGGTGGCTTATTTTAGATATCATATTGAATGGCCGGCTGTGGTGACCATTGTACTGTGCAGGGGACAGTCTGAGTAGTGGTTACAGTTTGAAGAACCCAGCATGGTGGGTAGTGTGAGGGCATAGTGTGAAGAGGGTGCACAGAATGAATATGGTGAGGGGCAGTGTGAAATGGTGGCACAATATGCATTGGGGTTAGCATGGTGGGGGGGACAGTGTGGAGCTATAGGAAGTGTAGTGGAAAATCAGAGAGAGAACAACCATGTTAAAGGCTGTGATTCCTAAGGACTGGTAGTGTGGTGGTTATAGCTGATAATGGTAAACAGTGTGGAGGTCATATACATACTGTGTATGTCATATACCATCGGAGTCTTATTTAAGGTACAGTATGGACTGATAGTTTTATGCAGAAGGCATTTTAATAACCCTCTTATTTTTAGGGGGCACCTTGTGGGGATGTACTGCAAAAGACATAAGAAGGGGAAAGTCTGCAGAGACTAGCTGTGTATGTGACAAGTTATCATGGCATCTAGACAAGATGGAGATGAAAAGGAAGAGATGACTCCAGAGAAGATGTCATCTATAAGGTACCTGGATGTAAATGTTATTTGTGATGCTGACTAATTCTCATCAGTACTGTGGTTCCTGTATGGTCTGCAGTCTGAAGATTAGTGATGCGCGAACCCAAACAGTAAGGTTCAGGGTCCGTACTGAACATCTAGTGCCCATGCATGGACCCCGAATGCGGACTTCTCCAGGAAGTTCTTGTTACTGTTTGGGTTCATCAGCCCGAAAATTGGCTGTTTTCCAAACTGTCATCTGCATGACAGCGTGAGGAATACTGGCAACTCTAATCGGCAGTAAGTTCGTTAAGTTTGTTCGCACTTCGATGGCACTTCTCACTTGCCATGGTGTAGTGGAAAGTGGTGTAATATTTGTGGGGTTGATGTCAGCTGTTTATTGGCTGCTGACATCAAGTCCACAGGTTAGTAATGAAGAGGCATCTCTAAGATGCCCCCATTACTAACATCATAGTAAGATTGTAATAAATATACAGCCAGAATAGAGTCCTTTAATTGAAATAACACATCCACCCTCTCTTACCCATTTATTTAAAACATTTAAATTAAAAAAGCAAAGTTATACTCACTTGTCCGACGAGAAGATAATCCACCGATGCCTATGTTCCCTATAAAGGACAAAAAATAATAAAACACCAAATTCCTCACCTGTCCTATGAGAAGATAATCCATATAGGCGTCTTATAGATGCCTCTCCGTTACTAACCTGTGAGCTTGATGTCAGCAGCTATAAAACATCTGACATCAATCCCACAACTATTACCCCACTTGACACCGCACCAGGGCAAGTGGGAAGAGTCGGTTAAAGAGCCAGAATTGCCGCATCTAATAGCTGCTATTTTTAGGCTGGGGGTGGCCAATATCCATGGTCCCTTCCCAGTCTGAGAATACCAGCCCCCAGCTGTCTGCTTTAGCCTTGCTGGTTGTCCTATTTCCTAGAACTGTCTCCTTTTCTTCGATTATTAAATTTCCGTGGATTGTAAATTCGTTGAGTTGTTTCACCATCACACTCTCTGGAGGATAGAGAGGAGAGGGAAGATGATCTTGTTGCATTAAATTCACCACTCTTTATAAATTGCCATCTATAAATGGTTCCACTTTTAAAATCCTGAAGATCCCTTTGAAACTTTTTTGTCTTAATTTCCTTCACTTCCTTTTCCCAAGCCTGGAATTGAGTATCAATGTCTTTGTTCAGACTGTCTACTTCAGAAGTGGACAAATTTTCAAGTAATTTTTTCCGTGTATTATTATTATTATTATTATTTATTTATATAGCGCCATTAATTCCATGGTGCTGTACATGAGAAGGGGTTACATACAAAGTTATAGATATCGTTTACAGTAAACAAATTTACAATGACAGACTGGTACATAGGGGAGAGGACTCTGTCCTTGCGGACTTACATTCTGCGGACTACTTTCCGTGTATTCTCTATATCCATATCAAATTGATCCAAACTCTTTTTATTACATCCAATCAGTAGTTCCATCAATGATTTTGAACAGGTGTTGCACGCCTCCTCCCACCTTGTCCTAAATGTAATATCTTCAATTGGGAATGAAGGCAAGTTGTTACAACCCAGTATGTAGTCATGTACTTTGAATCCTCTTTAAGAGTTTGGCATTTCAAGGTCCACATATAGATATATATATTTCGTCTGGAAATGCATTCCTGCTATAAGTATTTTTTTGTATGCACTAAGTGTCCCTCTTATTCTATATTTATATCTCCTTTTTTTAATAATTATGGTCTAAATAAAGTTTGTGATTATACGGCAATTTTGCTTCCTCTTGATTTTTGGTTTACTCATTTTTAAGAAGATGCTACTTATTCTTCTAACTAAATCGGAGAGAAACCAAATCTTTAAAATTGAATTTGAGCTAATTGTCCAAAAAGCAAAATGAGAACAGCAGTTTGTTTCAGTCATTTCTAAAGACATTCAGCTGGACAAATTATTAGTTAATATCTTTTTGAAAACAGCTCTGTTTTTATAAGGAGACACATTAGAAGACAGTGGGCTCCAAACATTGCCTAGAAAATGCTTTTGGCTCTTAATGTTGATCATTGTGCTGAGAAACAAGCATATATGTGGTATACTAGCGGCAGAAGTTCTTTAAGGATGTTTACACAAACTATTATTATTCCAGATATGGCTGTTTGCCTACAGCTGTGTGAGGTTTTTCAGCAGGACCTTAACACTTCCAAACAGATGTTTGAAAAATGACTTTACGAAATCCAATATGTGTACAACTGCCCATATTTTTGCTACAGATGTCAAACATATCGACATGTTAAATAATGAAGGTGTTGCAAAGTTTTTTCCGCCAAGCCAGCTACAAAATGAAAATTAATTTAAATCCTGTGACCATTGTATATTTCTACTTGTTTTGTAAATCTTTCGGGAGCTTCTATGTTCCTGTAAGGGCAGCAGATGGATGTATAATAACCAGGCAAAATACTCTCTATTCCCTACAATGAAGTGAAGTCTTCTTTTAAAACACCCCTAGGACAACATAAAATCTACTGAGGGGATGAATAGTCCTACGACAGGAATAACGTGAATAATGCGGATGGACACATGGGATAATTAAAAAAAGTTTCAGATAACAATTGTAAAAACAGCAAGGATACATTAATTTTCACACCATCTTAACCTACAGTGAGTGTGCTTGCTAAAGAGGAAACATTTATGTGTATTCTTTGTGTCCCCTTTCCATATATGTAATTGCAAATCCATGATCTATAAGGAATGTTGTATTGCCCCTTAAAAATCGCCCTCGGTCCCGAATACAGGTCGTCATTCAAGGGGATTTTACCTATTTTTTTGGGACTCCAACAATAACAAGGATGGTAGGACTTATGTCCCCTAATCTCCAAAATCCAAATTAAATAACTGAAAATATTGGAGTTGAGACCTTTCATGTGTGGCATGCATCATAAATGTCTATGACAAATATAGAAACAGCCCAACATGGTCATCCAGCTATTTCCATATTTTCCAATGCTAACACTCTCACACCTCTTCAGTCCATCCTTAACTCCGCTGAATGGCTAATCCACCTCTCTCCTCTTCCTTGGCTTCTCCCCTCTGCAAATTCCTTCATTAGCTTCCAATTCCTCAGCGTATCCAGTTCAAACTACTAACACTGACCTATAAAGCCGTCCATAATCTGTCTCTTCCATGTATCTCCGAACTAATCTCCCAATATCTTCCAACAGGTAATCTTAGGTCCTCCCAAAACCTCCATCTCGCTTCCATGTTCATAGGTTCCTCACTCAATCGCCTCCAAAACTTCTCCTAAATATCCCCCATCCTATGGAATCCCCATCCTCTGGAATTCTGTGCCTCAACACGCCCGATTATCCGCCACAGGGCTCATACTCACTGGAGACAAAAACGGACGATTGCAAGCCGATAAAAAATCGGATTGCAATCGGACCAATGTTATTCAATAGGGGACTTCTCATTTGCGATTTTTTTCTCAGCTGAAATCGGTCTGAGAAAAAAATTGCAGCATGCTGCGATTTGCAGCGATTTTGGCATGATAATCGCTAATGCAAGTCAATGGATGCGATAAAAAATCTAACAGCACTTGCACCATGCGAGTGCTGTCCGATTTATATGCACCAGTGTCCTTTGAAAAGCGGGCAAATCATCCCCCGCTACTGTAAAATCACACTGACAGCTCACAAAAGAGTTCCAGCGCTTTTCCAAAGTCTTGGACTGTCTTGGGCAATGGGCACAAAAGATGGATGATGTCCAGAATAATGATGAAAAAACATTGTTTATTTAAAACATCTCTAAAGCACAACTCGTTTCAGGGCAATGTGTAGCCCTGGTGTTAGGCACACGCAGTACCCTGGAGAATGTGTGGAGAGATAGCAGTTCAATGCTCAATACCCATTCACTCAACATACACTAGACACACCCTTAGGGTAGTGTAGTCACTTGTGAGGGAGTGGTCAGTGTGTATTCGTTGAGTGATTAGAGTAGTCAGTGTCCTGTCCTCGGACAGAGCAGACGTGTGGAGTCTAGCTGGGACCTGGAGGGAGGAAGCAGTCCAGCCTGGTTCTATCAGCAGTTCAGCAAGTGGAGGCCAGTAAGGGCGAGATAGAGATCACCTCAGCCTGGTCAGAGCTGTACCTCACTTGAAGACATTGATAAAGAAAGAAGAGCTTAGTACAGAAATACTTCAGTCTCCTGTCCCAAGGACAGTGAAAGGTTCAGAGACGTGCTCCTGCCTAGTGGATTACTGAGAGTCTGTCAACTAACTCTGAAGGAAGAGAAGAAGGGAGTGATTATATGACTTTTTGCAAGTGTGAGTGTTTATGCTACAAGCGCGGACAAGGCGAAAGGCACAGTGGAAAGGAATATTTGAAAAGTGCTTTTGGATTGAAGAAGTCCTGCACATTGTTACCGGTCACTGGGGACCGAAGGATCACTAAAGCTTCACGCTTAGTGGTAAGAAAACCAGAGACTTACCGGACCTTAGGTCGCGGCAAGCAGCCCCTAAATAGTCGGTACGTAACTGGGGTCAGGGGGAGTGAAGACTTTGAGCCTGATCAGCAAGATAGGAATTCAGCTCTCTCACAGGAAGGCTCCGACCACAAAACTGACTGGCAGTACAGCTATGGAATAGCTGGAGTTATAGAGGGAACTACGCTTCAGGCTGGTTGTACTCATCGTGTTGAAAGTAAAGGAGGCCCCTAACTTGTCCAGCTGCTATCTCGAAATACATTCTCCTTGGATCAGCCTCCCTGGACCTGCCTTACCATCTTACAAGTAAAGGTATGGAAAGACGCTGACTGTGTGAGACTGTGTTATTTACTTGCATGCCTGCACAACCCTGCCTTAACCATCGACCTGAGGGAAGAGTCCTACCTGTAGGGGACCCGACATCTAGCTGCCTCACCATCCCCTCAGAGCTCTACAGCAGCGCTGGTATAAATTACCAGAAGACTACAGGTGGCGTCACGAACTGTAAATATATCTGTCCCCTGTAAATATACCCCCCAACATACGCCAGACCGCCAGGGCCACAGACCGAGCCACAGCTACCTGTGACAACCCCATAGACTTCCATGGGCTCGGCTCTGAGTACCCCATTGCCCTGGTAACCCACAATTGTGGTGGCGGGTCGACACAAAACTTTGGCGTCACGAACAGGATGCGAAACTCGCAAAATTGCGAGCCCTGTGTGCCTATGGAGTTGTTTTTGTGAAAAGAACTGTTTGCACTTTTGGCGCCAAAAATCGCCATCTTTGTCGCCATATTCGCGCCCTCAGGCGCTGGAGAAGAAGGTGGGCGTACCTTCGTGGGCGTGTACCCCCCTGTGGCGCGAAGAAAATGCCTGCCCTCTCAAAGTGCTATTACAATATGCGATCCTGCCCTACAGCAAAGGAGGTCCGCCTCCTCTTCACCTTTCCTGCAAAGAGGAGGAGGCGCAAACCCCGCCTCCACGGAAGAGACCGGACGTCTCTGGAGGGAGAAGATGTAAGAATCTTCTGGAACATCATGGAAGCAGGACGTGTGCAGCCGAGCAGGGAAGCGGAGGAAGGCAGGCCCCGCTCCCCAGCCAAGCTGCCACCAGCACCGGAGTCATCCGTGGTCCTGCACCTGCAGCAAGCGTTGCTAGAAATTCAGGAAGAAAATGCACGCCTGAAAAAGATGGTCCAGCACCAACCTGGATTTGAAGAGATCGAGAGACGCCGGCGTACCCAGGAGCAGCGGAGGCTGTGGGACGTGGTGTTCTCTCCCCTCAACGACCCCCCACGATTCGAGTTACCGAAAATTCTGCTGCCCAAGGCAAAGGAGCAACCGGAGGCTGCCCCCGAAAGTACCAATCCTGATCCCACCGGTGAAGCGGTGGAGGCGAAGGAGGTTGAGGAGGTACCGCCAGTTCCGAAACTCCCGCCCGGCCAGGAGGCCGCAGCAGATGATCGAACCCCGGCAGGGACACCGGAGGGGTCCTGTCCGTCGTTACCAGACGTCGACTGGGACGAGATGGCGCGCCTGGATGACGTCGCCTACACCGCCCAGTGGGAATATGAGTGGCAGCGTCGTGAGGAGAAGCAGAAACGCCAGCAGGAGGAAGAGCGGGAAGCTCAGCGGAATCGACAGCGGCAACATGCAGAGCTGATCGCGGACAAGGAGAGTGTCCGTCGAGAGAAAGGTACCTTGAGGGAACCGCGGCGGCAGGGGTGTGTGACTGAGTTCCAGCTCCGGAAGGGCTGGGGCTTCATCCGTGAACCGGGCCTCTACCCAGGGGTCTTTGTTAGTCGCAGGGACGTAGAATCCCACCTACCGCAAGGCCATCCCGGGAGGGACTTAGTTAATGGAGACATTGTCACGTATACACGGCACTGGGGAATGAAGGGATGGTATGCCCTTAACGTCACCATCGTCCGTCACCCCGTCCCCGACGCAGGTAACGTCACCACTACCGCAGCGTCCCCGTCTCCAGCACAAGCAGTATCCGGCCGTGCCCCAGCATCGCCCCCTGCAGGTACTTCGCAAGTGGAAGCGACACCTGTATACCGTTATCCTTCTACATCGCAACATGCGACCCAGTTTCCATCGCAATCCATAACACGATCCATATCGTTAACTGTGACTCAGATTGAAACGCAATCGGTGTCTCGCAAGGAGAATGTACCCGTTGCGCCCCTAGAGGTTCGCACAAGAACTGTGGCAACTCAAACCCCAATAGCAGGTCACGACTTGTTAGTTCTGGGATCTAGGGACCATTGCATTGTTCCAGCCCCCGGGGTGGAAAATGTAGTTGAAATAAATAAATAGTAAAAGAAAAACCGGTGAGATCCAGATAGGGGTCTACCATAAGTAAAGTTGTAAAAAGTTTAAGAATGTTTGCCAATTTTTGCACAAGTTAAATGAGTATATAATATATTTATATATTGCCAACAGTAGAATGCCCGGCTGGGTAAACAGATAAAAAGTTTTGCACTTTATCATTATTATAATGTGATATAATATGTGTCGTTTTGCTAACAATGGACTCAGAGGCTGAGGACTGTGCCAGCCCAGAACTTATTTGTATATAGTTGCGCTTCGGTGCTTTATCTTGGTTTTACATAAAACCACACAATTACCTCTGAATACAAAACCCGTGTGGTGTGGCACTGAGTGAGGTCTGCATTCGGATGTCCTGCAGCCCACCCAGGACCCACGTTGAAGGTTTGGTGCGGGTCCTTCACAAGCATATTGTCTATTTATATGAAAATGTTATTTAATTTTGTATTTTCCTATATATAATGTTTTATTTGCAACGTTCAAGACATCCTTACCTCCCGGATGGGACGAATTACTGTTTAATGTTGATGTTTTCATGCATAAACAAAACTGTCTCTTTGTATTTTACAGCCCGGGAGTGCTGTCATTTACCATGGGGGAATGTGTAGCCCTGGTGTTAGGCACACGCAGTACCCTGGAGAATGTGTGGAGAGATAGCAGTTCAATGCTCAATACCCATTCACTCAACATACACTAGACACACCCTTAGGGTAGTGTAGTCACTTGTGAGGGAGTGGTCAGTGTGTATTCGTTGAGTGATTAGAGTAGTCAGTGTCCTGTCCTCGGACAGAGCAGACGTGTGGAGTCTAGCTGGGACCTGGAGGGAGGAAGCAGTCCAGCCTGGTTCTATCAGCAGTTCAGCAAGTGGAGGCCAGTAAGGGCGAGATAGAGATCACCTCAGCCTGGTCAGAGCTGTACCTCACTTGAAGACATTGATAAAGAAAGAAGAGCTTAGTACAGAAATACTTCAGTCTCCTGTCCCAAGGACAGTGAAAGGTTCAGAGACGTGCTCCTGCCTAGTGGATTACTGAGAGTCTGTCAACTAACTCTGAAGGAAGAGAAGAAGGGAGTGATTATATGACTTTTTGCAAGTGTGAGTGTTTATGCTACAAGCGCGGACAAGGCGAAAGGCACAGTGGAAAGGAATATTTGAAAAGTGCTTTTGGATTGAAGAAGTCCTGCACATTGTTACCGGTCACTGGGGACCGAAGGATCACTAAAGCTTCACGCTTAGTGGTAAGAAAACCAGAGACTTACCGGACCTTAGGTCGCGGCAAGCAGCCCCTAAATAGTCGGTACGTAACTGGGGTCAGGGGGAGTGAAGACTTTGAGCCTGATCAGCAAGATAGGAATTCAGCTCTCTCACAGGAAGGCTCCAACCACAAAACTGACTGGGCAGTACAGCTATGGAATAGCTGGAGTTTATAGAGGGAACTACGCTTCAGGCTGGTTGTACTCATCGTGTTGAAAGTAAAGGAGGCCCCTAACTTGTCCAGCTGCTATCTCGAAATACATTCTCCTTGGATCAGCCTCCCTGGGACCTGCCTTACCATCTTACAAGTAAAGGTATGGAAAGACGCTGACTGTGTGAGACTGTGTTATTTACTTGCATGCCTGCACAACCCTGCCTTAACCATCGACCTGAGGGAAGAGTCCTACCTGTAGGGGACCCGACATCTAGCTGCCTCACCATCCCCTCAGAGCTCTACAGCAGCGCTGGTATAAATTACCAGAAGACTACAGGTGGCGTCACGAACTGTAAATATATCTGTCCCCTGTAAATATACCCCCCAACATACGCCAGACCGCCAGGGCCACAGACCGAGCCACAGCTACCTGTGACAACCCCATAGACTTCCATGGGCTCGGCTCTGAGTACCCCATTGCCCTGGTAACCCACAATTGTGGTGGCGGGTCGACACAGCTCCATGGCCCTTTTCTCAAGTAGCATAGATAACCTTTGAAATCCAGGAAGAGATCAAAAATTCTCGGTCAACCATTATTCCAGACCTCATCAATGTTTTGTGCCCAAGACTTTCCTCTACTTTGGAGAAGCATTGGTACTCCAAGTCTTATAATCTGTTAGATTTCCCTCCCGCCTCCGTTTAGCATTTCTCAGCTGTAGGACAAGGAGAGTGGCAGTATATTGAATAATTGATCTGCCCACCAGTGGAGTTGTGCCCACGTACTCACCCTATGTGCGCCTATTTGGGTTTTTTCTTCTTTTATATGTTTCATTTATTACTATAGTAACAGGCATTCTTACAATAACAGGTAACAATCTATGCATGGAATGTAATTCACAATAGGTGATGTCACAGCTCCCCATAGTAACATAGTTAGCAAGGCCGAAAAAAGACATTTGTCCATCCAGTTCAGCCTATATTCTGTCAGAATAAATCCCCAGATCTACGTCCTTCTAAAGAACCTAATAACTGTAAGATACAATATTGTTACGCTTCAGGAAGACATCCAGGCCTCTCTTGAACCCCTTGAGTTCGCCATCACCACCTCCTCAGGCAAGGAATTCCAGATTCTCACTGCCCTAACAGTAAAGTCTCTTCTTCTATGGTGGAAAAACCTTCTCTCCTCCAGACGCAGAGAATGCCCCCTTGTGACCCCATGTTCCACCTACTTTCACAATGGCCTTTGCACATGCTCATTAGATGTTTCAATTCAAAAGACAGGGTTGGGTCAGTCTATTGCTTCTTGGATTATCTAAAAGAACAGTAAGTATGAGCTAGAATAGAATATGTCTGGAACAACTCAAGTAGTAAGTGAGAACATCTCAAGGTTTCAGCTTTTTTTTTAAACAATGATAATGGTATGAAATAAAAAAAAACTGTCAAAAATATGTAAAAGAATAAATATCTGGTTAAACACTAGATCATTTTCTGAATAAATATTCTAATTAAGGAGTAAGGCATCTCAACCTTTTCCCACTAGGTCATTGATGTCAGAACATGGGGAGATCTGGGTGTTGCCATTGTTCAAAATCCTTACCAAATATTAAAAAAAATCTTAAAGGGAATCTGTCACCCCATTTTGGCTATATCAGATAAAGATATGACTGAATAGTGCGTCCCATAA
This sequence comes from Oophaga sylvatica, assembly GCA_033576555.1. NCBI lineage: Eukaryota > Metazoa > Chordata > Amphibia > Anura > Dendrobatidae > Oophaga > Oophaga sylvatica. The sequence continues at coordinate 386,258,860 of JARQOD010000004.1, read as the reverse complement.
GTAACCTATCAGTATCTATCATATATCCTGACACCCCCGTTTTCATGCCAAAATACCTTTTAAAGATTTCGGTATGCAAATCCGGGCGGTCCGGTCCGGAGGGCGGTGTGTTAGGCCTGGCGGAACGCACAAAATAAATATAAATAATAGGTGCGTTCGCAGCCCGGGTCCACCGTGCAGGTAGAGCCTGCTGCTAGTAGGATGGCGGTATGGCGAACTCTGTTACTTCACAGAGTCGCAACTATAGATACTGTGGCACTATATGGCGGTATAAGCGAACTCTGTTACACCACAGAGTCGCTAAGGTAGAGATGCAGAGATATGGACTGTGTCCTGTTAACTTCACAGGTATGCACAGACAACTGCTGTGCGGACAGCAGTCCGTAGTAACGCAATCAGCAACGCAATCAGACAATCTCCTCACCGGAGAAGCCGGTATTCTAGGGGCTTATTTCAGCCGAGCCCTAACACATGCGTGCAAGATCACACTGGCGCAAAGCACATAATGCAATTGATACTAGCGCATGGCCGCATGGTCATACAACCCTTTTATAGCAGCAACTACAGGGCCTGCCAGAAAAGGACCAATAAGAAACTATTCCAGAACACGTAGTTTCAGGACCTTCCTAGCGGACCAATAGGAGCTGTTGCAGTACCTGAGCATGTGACCCCTGATCTCCAATGAGAAATCTTACCCTGGGCATGCTCAGAAGGGGAAACGCAGGACTTAGTCTTAAAGACGTCTGCTCGCCACTAAGCAGAACTGGCTACAATAGCAGAACCTGGAGAGGCAGCAGCAAGTCTCTGCATAGTATTAGAAGGGGCGAGATGCTGGCACTGATGTCTTTGCTGAGCAGGCTCCACTGCGGCGGAGATGGATGGGGACCGCAGCGGGACTGGTTTGAGACTCCCCTTGTGCAGAAGTGGGAACTCGACCCTAACATATGATAGATACTTATGGGATGCACTATTCAGTCATATCTTTATCTGATATAGCCAAAATGGGGTGACAGATTGCCTTTAATTTACCTTTTATTAAACATTAAAATGAGTGCAGTTGAGTCAGTTATCCTTGTAGTTTGTACAACATATAATTACTTTTGTCAGAACTGTCTCCCCAGTTGAGTCGCACAAACAACTTCATGCCCTCAGATCAGCTCAATTTATCTCTTCTCCTCTTCATAAATAAATTATGAACAATGTGGGACACCAATGAATAGTGAATTTGCAGATGGGAAAACCTCATTAAAGGGTATTATACATGCTTTTGTAAACAGCCACGTTATTTTCAGCACACCAATCATATTATTATTTATTATTATAGCGCCATTTATTATATGGCACTTTACATGTGAAAAAGTGTATACATAGTGAAAAAACAAGTACAATGATGTTAAACAAAACAAGTCACCAACTGGCGCAGGAGGAGAGAGGACGCAGCCCACGAGGCCTCACAATCTACAAGGGACGGGTGAGGATACAATAGGTGAGAGGAGAGCTGGTCGTGCAGTGGTTTGGTAGAACAAGGTTTATTGCAGGCTGTAGGCTAGTCAGAAGAGGTGCAAACTTATTGGTCTCCGGCTGCATTTGACAGCCAGAAACCTGACCTACTCCTGCTAGATGGCAGGAGCTTTAATCTTGACTGGAAATTTACAATGGCATTGGTCACCAGATTAAAGCCATGACCAAGTGTGGTCGATGTAAGGAGCTTGATCATTATCAGGTTAAAAGTAATAGTGTTCATTAAGATGATATGATATCAGTTACTATGAACATAACTTTTGATCAAATGGGAAACAATTATTACACACAATGGCTTTGATTTCCTACTTAGAACAGTTTGGAATAATTATGTTATATCTTTATCTTTGACATTCAATGTCCTCTACTTGTGTCTCACACTTTAGTGAAGATATATCATGCTTCAGTGTGATAGTTACATTACACAGCACTTTTCACAGTTAGTAATCATGAAAATAATATTTACAGAAGACATTTAACTGCACGTCATGCCATGCACTACGGGAAACCACCGAACAACACACTAAAATGTTCAGGGATATGGAGCATGACATGTGGACAGTAAGTTCAAGAAAGCACAATAATCATTAACCTCATCCTGACAAAAGCTGTCAATATACTGAGAATAATCAGGAAAGAGGAGACAGCGGCCACTGTGGTTGTAGCCTTTCAGTCCTTCCTTCATTTATTATGAGATGTACTATTTATAACAAACGCAGCACCAAACCTTACTGCATGATGGAATCAGATGATCCTGATTAAGTTAGGGGTGCAGACCTTTTAATGAATGCGGAGCATCTTGCAAGTGATGTGCACCTCTCCACAAATCAGACGTGTCAGTGCCTGGATTAAGATTAATGGCGTAAGATATGTAGAGAATTAAGGTACTACCACACTAAGCAATCTCGCTAGCGATCATGATAACGACGCAAGCTAACGAGATCGTTGGTGTGATCTCTTTTAGGTCGCTAGTAGCTGCCAAACAGGAGATCTCATAAACGACTCATCGGCAGTCAGCGATCTCTTTAACGACTTTGGCGGTCGTTAGGATGTCATTAGCATGTACTGAGCGCAACCTTTTCCACGCCCCTCAGCACAGATATATGTTATATATGTGCAATAATTTATGTTTTGACCGCGTCATGAAAGATGGCGTATAGCGCTCCCTTTCATTGTTCTCGAGCGCTTCTGATTCATAGGAATTTCCAGCATCGCTCCTGCTCTCTGCGTCCTGCTAGCCTGCTTTGCAGCTACTGCGATCCTCTCTGTGACGCAAAAAAAAACCTAGTCCCACCTGCCTGCTTCTACAGCTATTGCATCCACTCTGTGACGCTAAAAAAAACCTAGTCCCGCCTGCGCCACTGTCATATGCGTCACAAACGAGGTCGCTCGTCGTTCGCAAAAGGTGCCAAACACAGCTATATAGGCTCACCAGCGGGACGCCAACAATCAAAAAACGGTCCAGAACGCTAGTGAACGATCAGCGACATCACAGCAGGGGCCACATCGCTGCTACATGCCACACACAACGACGTCGCTAACGAGATCGCTAAATAGTGACGTTGTAGCATTGTCGTTAGCGATCTTGTTAGCGATCTCGCTTAGTGTGGCATACCCTTTGGACAATTAGAATTAGGGAATATCAGGGTGAGTCTACATGGAACGGGGCACCATTTGCTTTGGTTTAGGGAGCCAACCTCCGTGACCAGGTAGGAACTCAGAATAGGTGGTAGTGTTATCTTCTCCTCCCCATAGCATACCCTGGACTTCCTCTCATTATATTTTTCACTAAATCTGTCGTCTTTGCAAGAACGATATATACATGAGATTTTTGTCTTTAGTGATTAAAGTAAACTTTGAGTTTTAATATATACACTACCGGTCAAAAGTTTAGGGTCACTTAGAAATTTCCTTATTTTTGAAAGAAAAGCAGTTTTTTTCCAATGAAGCTAACATTAAATGATTCAGAAATACACTCTATACAGTGTTAATGTGGTAAATGACTATTCTAGCGGCAAACGTCTAGTTTGTAATGCAATATCTTCATAGGTGTATAGAGGCCCATTTCCAACAACCATCACTCCAGTGTACTTATGGTATTTTGTGTTCGCTAACTGTGTAAGAAGGCTAATAGATGGTTAAAATACCCTTTAAAACCCTTGTGCAAGTATGTTAACACAGCTGAAAACCGTTTGGTTGATTAGAGAAGCTATAAACCTGACCTTCCTTTGAGCTTGTTGAGAATCTGGAGCATTACATTTGTTGGTTCCATTAAACTCTCAAAATGGCCAAAAAAAAAAGAACTTTCTTGTGAAACTCGACAGTCTATTCTTGTTCTTAGAAATGAAGGCTATTCCATGCGAAAAATTACCAAGAAACTTAAGAATTCATACAATGGTGTGTAGTACTCCCTTTAGAGGAGTGCACAAACAAGCTCTAACCAGAGAAGAAAGACAAGTGGGAGGCTCCACTGCACAACTGAGCAACAAGACAAGTACATTAGAGTCTTTAGTTTGAAAAATTGACACCTCACAGGTCCTCAACTGGCAGCTTCATTAAACAGTACACATTAAACGCCAGTGTCAACATCTACAGTGAAGAGGCGATTTGGGGATGCTGGTCTTCAGGGCAGATTGGCAAAACAAAAGCCAATATTCCTCTGTCCAATGTCTGTGTTCTTTTGCCCATATTAATCTTTTCCTTTCATTTAAGCCAGTCTTAAATATGGCTTTTTTTTGCCAATCTGCCCTGAAGGCCAGCATCCCCAAATCGCCTCTTCACTGTAGATGTTGACACTGGCGTTTAATGTGTACTGTTTAATGAAGCTGCCAGTTGAGGACCTGTGAGGCGTCAATTTTTCAAACTAAAGACTCTAATGTACTTGTCTTGTTGCTAAGTTGTGCAGCGGGGCCTCCCACTTGTCTTTCTTCTCTGGTTAGAGCTTGTTTGTGCACTCCTCTAAAGGGAGTACTACACACCATGGTATGAATTCTTCAGTTTCTTGGTAATTTTTCGCATGGAATAGCCTTCATTCCTAAGAACAAGAATAGACTGTCGAGTTTCACAAGGAAGTTCTTTTTTTTTGGCCATTTTGAGAGTTTAATGGAACCAACAAATGTAATGCTCCAGATTCTCAACAAGCTCAAAGGAAGGTCAGGTTTATAGCTTCTCTAATCAACCAAACGGTTTTCAGCTGTGTTAACATACTTGCACAAGGGTTTTAAAGGGTATTTTAACCATCTATTAGCCTTCTTACACAGTTAGCGAACACAAAATACCATAAGTACACTGGAGTGATGGTTGTTGGAAATGGGCCTCTATACACCTATGAAGATATTGCATTACAAACTAGACGTTTGCCGCTAGAATAGTCATTTACCACATTAACACTGTATAGAGTGTATTTCTGAATCATTTAATGTTAGCTTCATTGGAAAAAAACTGCTTTTCTTTCAAAAATAAGGAAATTTCTAAGTGACCTAAACTTTTGACTGGTAGTGTAACAATAATGGAATGTTTTTATAAGTGTATAATCTGTGAATTTCGACAATTAGAATTAGACTAGCTGTGGCGTTATGCCTCTATCCTGCAACAGATCCACCCATATCTGTTATGTTTCGGTAGCTGAGGAGAAATTGCAAAAATAGCAAAACTAGTAATACACCAGTGAGGCTGGAAACTATTGGATTGCAGTACACTAAACTAACCCCACACTAGAAGTAGCCGTGGAGCGTACCTACGGTGATCCTAGACGCCTCGTCACAGCCGGAGAGATAACTACACCTAAAGGCAGAAAGATGAAAGCTATCTGCCCCGGAGCAGATTCCCCAAAGAAATAGGAAGCCCCCAAACATGTAATGGCGGTTAGACAGGAAGAAAATACGGACACACACAGAAAATAGAATGAGCAAACGCTGGGGCCCAATCTGTCTAGATAGAAAAGTATAGGAAAGAATTCTGACTGCAACCCAAAAAAACCCTGACAAAAATACCAACACTTCTGATTAACAAAAAACCTGAGATCACACGATCTCTACCACCTAAATCAGATCTCTGGTGTAACACACAGCAATTCAGCAAAAAAGTGACAAAGTAACAGAGCAAAAGTGCAAATGCAAAATGAGCACAATTGCAGCGCCAGACCCCAAAAGGGGACCAGGCTGCAGTCCCCTGCAAGCAGCAAAAAAGGCAAGGAAAATTCAACCAGAGGAAAAAAACTATCAAATCACTTATCTGAAAGAGAGCAGGAATGCAAGCTGAGCTCCAAGCAAAACCAGGAAGAACAATTGATTACCGGCAAGGCTGATGGGAACGCAGGTCACTTATATCAGACCATTCAGAGCCAGCTGAAGGCCATTCAGCAATTAGTTCATTACCCTCAGCAACCACCGGAGGGAGCCCCAGCTCAGAATTCGCCTCCAGAGTATTCACAATACATATCCATGTAGCTGGGTAAAGCTAGCGTAAAATCACCAAAAGTCACAATGTTTTTGCACAGCTCAACATCGCGTAAAAATTTTGTGACATTAAAAGTGATTTGAAACAGAATTCTGGCATAATCACTTTTATGAATTGGGGCCCCTAGTTTCTAACTGGACTTACTTTGAAACTTGCATTGTAAGTTACCATGGCTGATGGGAGAAATGCAAAGTCAGAAAGGAATGTACTAAAAAAAATAAAAAACTGAACATCACCTCCATACATAATAAATCAAGTGTGAACATGTGCAAGCTGTCCCGACTATTCGATATAATCAAGAAAATACATGTGTACTCTGAAATTCTATAATATGCATGCATTGGATATATGAAATTGGAACTGCATTACTGCTTTAGAAAATATGTTTGAAAATTAAGGTACTTAGCTGTTGTGATTTGGTAGCTGAGGAGAGCAGGCAAAAAAGGCAGTACACCAGAGAGGTTGGAATCTACTGGATTGCAGTACCCTGACTAACCACCACAACTAAAGGCAGCCGTGGAGCGTACCTACGTTGGTCCTAGACGCCTCGTCACAGCCTGAGAAGCTAACTACACCTAAAGATAGAAAGAGGAAAACTATCTGCCCCGGAGCAGATCCCCAAAGAACATAGGAAGCCCCCAAACATGTAATGGCGGTTAGACAAGAGGAAATACAGACACAGACAGAAAATAGTATGAGCAAACGTTGGGGCCCAATCTTCCTAGAAAGAAAAGGGTAGGAAGGACATTTACTGCAATCCAAAAAACCCTAAAAAAATACCAACTCACTAATTGCAAAAACACCTGAGATCACACGACTTCTACCACCTAAATTAGTTCTCTGGTGTAACAAAACTAAGCAGCAGCCACTGAAAAAACTGGAAAAGGCAAATGAACAAACAACAGTGGCTCAGATAAACTGAGAGGAGCACAAGCCCCCGGAGGGGACCTGGCTGACCTCCACAGAAGTGCAGGAAACAATGCAAAAAGCAAGCACAAAAATAAAAGCAGAAAATATCTTATCTGTTAGCAGAAGATGCAGGCAAGACACAGCAAGCTTCCAAGAGAACCAGGGAACCAAAGTTGAGACAAGAACAATTGATCACCGGCAACCCTGATGGGAGGGAACCTCCCTTATATAAGACCAGTCTGTAACACCTGATTGCCAATCTTCACAATCTTCATTGAATAGTTCAGTACTGTTTGTAACCACCAGAGGGAGCTTCTGCTCAGAATTCATTTCTAACACATTCACAACACTTAGCGCACAAAGTGGCAAATTTATGATCCTAACCATACATGCCTCTCCTGTGCTAAAATCGTACAAATGTAAAAGGCAGGCAGGATCCAGGGCTGGAAAGGTTTTTAATTTGGTAGTGAGCACTGAGCATTCCTACCATCAGCCTATGTGCTATAATTATATCTGGATCCTGCCTGCCCTTTAAATTTCTAGACTTTTAGCCTTCAAGAGTAGTGTTGAGCGATACTGCTCGATATCTAAAAATATCGGATCGGAATGGTATCGCCGATATCACTAAATATCGTCGATATCCGATTCCGATACCGGAAGTCCCATGTAAGTCTATGGGAACCAAATATCGACATTAAAAAAAAACATTCTTGCCTTGTTGGTTAATTGTACATGAAGGAAAACAACAAAGACTAATGTAGAATGTATTGGGGGAGGTTGAGGAGACAATAAAGGCATACATGTTTAACCCAATGCATTGGAATAGCATTAATATATATTTTTTTGGAAATACGTTTGGATTGACTAACAAATTGACAATGTTGTTAACCTTTTTTCTATTTTGGCAAATATGTATGTTTCACAACTTCCATGCTCTTCACCTTTTTAACTTTTGCCAGTGCCACACTTTCTCCTTCATAATCTTCAGCAGCATCATCTTTCTCATCAAATTATTCTTCATCTTCACCTTCTTAATCTTCTTCTTAAACTTCTTGCTATTCATGTTTTTGTTTACATTACTCATATTGTTATTATTAAACTAATTAATCTTCTTCATATTCAAATTCTTCATCTTCTTCCTCTTCATCTTCTTCATCATATTCTTATTTGTGACAGAGATTCCTGTACTTGTAATCTGTAAAAGTATGAATTGTTCATCCTTCCGTTCTTGCTGTCACAAAAGATTTAAATTACAACAGTATTTGTCCGTGTTCAGTTTAGCCTGCAGCAGCAGGCATTTTCCAGGGGCACCACGAGGAGGAACGGACTCACCCCCATACACTGCTTAGTATTCTTCTGCTTAGAATTTAGAGCATATATTTGCTTTTCATTTTGGTCTTATACTTCATGTTCTTCTGCTTTTTGATCTTCTGCTTATTGTTCTTCTGTCTCTTGTTCTGTATCTTGTAGTTTGTCTTAACCTTCTTTGTCCTGTTGGTGATCTTCTTCTGGGTAATCTTTTATTTTTTCTTTGTGATGGTGTTCAGGCTGGATGGCTTCATGCTCGTCGTCCTTGTTGTCGTCATCTTCTTCTGGGTGGTCTTTAAGGTCGTCTAATTTCCGAGAACCAGCTGACGTTACTGGAACCCTGATGGGTATCAGATGGAGCAAGAGACAATGGAAGTAACGAGGACCAGCTGACTGTGCTGGAACCCGGAGGGGCAGCAGAAGGAAAAGAGGCAATGTCACAACCGAGTACCAGCTGACGTTACTGTGACACGGTTACTAAGCAGGAGGTACCTGTGCTCCAAAGCACTACCAAGGACCAGCAGACGTTGGTGGAACTCGGATGCGGAGATGGAGGCACCTAGGCCAAAGGCACTGGGGAGAACCAGTTGACGGTACTGGACCCCGGACGGGTAGCAGAACGCACCCATGAAAATGTAAGTTGACAGGACGCAAGCCGTCCGCAGTTACCGAATCACACAGTCCTACAGTGGGTGCTTGTCCTATTGTCACAATGGAAACAGCCTTTATTTACATATCCCACAGCACACATAGGAATCACCTAAACTGCAGGCACCATAGAGTCGGCTAACCCGAATGCAACACGACAGCACAACTTATTGGAGGATAATTGACGTTCACACTGCCAGGAAACAGCTGTCGTGCTGTAACCAGGCTGGCCAGGAGTCAGTACCCCTGCCAATTACTTACGAGCAACAAATGGCGGTGTTGTAGCCCAGGGAGTAGAGTTCAGGTGGTAGAAAGATGAACATAACAGGAGACATGGAAAACGTTGCCAAACAGTTATTTAGTCTGAAAACGGACAGGCAAATTCAGGTGAGATCCATGCCTTGTTCATTTTCAGAAAAGTAAGCCGGTCTACATTCTCTGAGGATAGTCGCATGCGACGGTCTGTTACTACACCACCTGCAGCACTAAAGACGCGCTCAGATAATACACTGGCAGCAGGGCAAGCCAGCACCTCCAATGCATACTGGCTAAGCTCTGGCCATGTATCCAACTTAGAGACCCAAAATTTGAAAGGGGAAGAGGCATCTGGGAGTACACTTAGAGGGAAAGCCAAGTAGTCTGTCACCATCTTACGGAAACGTTTCTTCCTGGTGACTGGAGCCGTCTCGGATGGTGTAGACCTTGCTGGCGCTGTCACAAAACTTCGCCACATTTGTAACATACAGCTCTTGCCCTGTGCAAGGCGCTGCTTGTGCTCCCTCTTGTTGTAGAAGTGTCTACACTGCCTCGACGCACAGAGCTGCTTTGTAAAGCAGTAGCAGCAGCAGCAGCTCTCTCGGCTGGAATGTACAACAGTATGGATTGCACCAGTGTGTCTTGGTACTCCTGCATTTTACGGTCCCGGTTCACCGGTGTGATGAGGGTTTGTAAGTTGTCCCGGTAGCGAGGGTCTAGGAGGGTGTACACCCAATAATCTGACGTGGTGAGAATGTGGGCGATGCGGCGGTCGTTTCTCAGGCACTGAAGCATGAAATCAACCATGTGCTGCAGACTCCCAACTGGCCAACAAAGGCTGTCCTCTGGAAGAGGCGTCATCTCTGCCTCCTCTGCATCACCCCACCCTCGCTCTACATACTGACTAGAGCGTTGTGTACCTCCCTCTGTAGGGATTTCTTCCTCCTCCATTGACTCCTCCTCCTCCTCCTCATCCTCCTCACAAAGTGAGCCCTGCCCAGCCCTTTGTGAGGAACCACGTTGCGATGACTGTCCTGAAGGTAATTGAATTTGTGACTCCTCATCCTCCACCTCTTCCAAAACCTCTTCCTTTTGTGCTTTCAGTGATTTCTGAAGCAGGCAGATAAGGGGGACAGTCATGCTGACTAGTGCATCATCTGCACTCGCCATCCGCGTTGAGACATCAAACGCACGCAAAACGTCGCAGATGTCCTTCATAGAGGCCCACTCAGTAGTGGTGAAGTGTGAACGGCGCAAATTGCGAGTTGATTGCGCCTGTTGCAGCTGATACTCCATTACTGCTGGCTGCTGCTCACACAACCGCTCCAACATATGTAACGTGGAATTCCACCTGGTGGGTACGTCACATATGATGCGATGTTCAGGAAGGCGAAATCTGCTTGCAGAGCTGCAATGCGCGATCTGGCCATGCTGGAACGTCGCAAGTGAGCGCACTCTAGGCGGACCTTGTGCAGCAGTGCATCAAGATCCGTATAGTCCCTCAAAAAACTCTGCACGACCAAGTTGAGCACATGTGCCAGACATGGTATGTGAGTGAGGTTGCCAAGGCCCAGAGCTGCCACCAGATTTCGGCCATTGTCACACACTACCAAGCCTGGCTGGAGATTAGCTGACTTTAACCACACGTCGCTCTCCTGCTTGATGGCATCCCAGAGCTCCTGCGCTGTGTGGCTTCGATTCCCCATGGAAATTAATTTCAGGACGGCCTGTTGACGTTTGGCCACGGCTGTGCTCATATCGGTCGCAACAGGTAAGCGTTCACGGGTCCATGTGGAGGTATACCGTGACGGCTCGTGCAGCGATGATTCTGAGGAACTGGAGTAGGAGGAGGAATCAATGTGTACAGACTTGATTCCTGCAATCCTTGGAGTTGGCAGAACACGTACAGCGCCACTGGCAAGATCTGTACCCGGCTCCACAACATTGACCCAATGGGCAGTGAGGGAAAGGTATCGTCCCTGGCCATGGGTACTGGTCCATGCATCGGTGGTCAGGTGGACCCTGCTACTGACGGCGTTTAGTAGCGCATGTTTAATGTTTCCCTCGACATGTTTTTGCAGAGCAGGGACGGCTTGCCTGCTGAAATAAAATCGGCTTGGCACATTATATTGTGGGACTGCCAATGCCATAAAGTTCCTGAAACTGTCAGTCTCCACCAGCCTGAATGACAGCATTTCAAGGGACAGGAGTTTTGCAATGCCAGCATTCAGAGCCTGTGCTCGTGGATGGTTTGCCGAGTATGGCCGTCTTTTATCCCATGCCTGTGGTACCGATGGCTGTTTTGTGGTCTGGGAGTGTGACGATGACTGTGAACTTGCTGCTGTGGGTGGAATAACAGTTTGTCTATGGACAACAGTGACCGAGGTTCTTCCATGGAGATCCTGTGAGGAAGCCGAACCAGGTGTGTGTGAGCTGGAGGTAGAGGCTCCAACATGACCTGAAGATGTAGGTGCTGCTGTAGGTTGGCCTACATCTCCAGTGTGTCTTTGTAACTCAGCTATGTGCTTTGTCCGTACATGTTTCCACATATTTGTGGTATTCAGGTTACTGATATTTTTACCTCTTTTAACTTTTTGCTTACACAGCTTGCATTGAACATAGCAAATATCATCTACAAGTCTGTCAAAAAAGGACCACGCAGTGCAAGTCATGGGAGCGCCAATTTTGACATTTCTAAGAGAACTGCTCCAAACAGGTGCCAAACTGGAGGCTACAGGCAAGCGAGTCTGCAGCCTACCTCTCCCTCCTCTTTGTACCGTTGGGACAATCTCTTCCTCAGAGCTGCTCCCACCACCTTCCTGTTGCTCACGCCATGTTGGGTCTCGGACTTCATCATCTCCACTACCCTCTTCCAACACCTGCTGCTGTTGGATGGTCTGGGCAGCACCATGCTCCACAAAACCTGGCACCTGAGTCTCATCATCATCATAAGATGCGTTCTGCGGTGTGCTGTCCATCGGCACTGGCTCACCCGCCTCTTCAGATTGAGAGAGCCACAGCTGTTGCGCATCACTGCATAATCCCTCTTCTTCAAATTGCAGAATGCTGCTTGCCTGTGCCCGTGTTTGCGAGCCAACAGATTCTGAGAACAGAAGCAGAGACTCAGCTGGCTCCTTTACAGAACTCTCTGACTGCCTGGGCAATTTGACAGGCGGTGAACAGACAGATGGTTGCTCAACAGTGTTGTGTTCCTGAGAGGAGGTGGAAGGAATTGAAGTCGATGCATTGGCTGCCATCCAACCAACAACGGCTTCAATTTGTTCTTCCCGCAACAGGGGGGCACGCCGAGCTCCTACCAAAGTGCGCATAAAGGAACGCTCATGGGTAAAACTGGTGGATGCTGTGTCACTGAGGGCGGCAGCAGCCACAGAATCCCCACGTCCTCTCCCTGCTGAAACTCCACGGCCACGACCACGTGCCTTACTCCCTGCCTTCTTCATCTTGGTAGATTGATAAAGAAAGTCAGAAAAGTTATAAGGCCTAAGTGTGGTTATTACGCAGAGACTGAAGTGAACACTGAAACACAACTGTTCACAATCTGTGAAAGGCTACTCCTTTGTCTACTTCTATAGTGTTTGCAACCAATGTATTGGATACGGATGGAAGCGTGTCACACTAATAGATTATATTTATTTTAAATGGAATGGAGCAGAACCAATTGGAGAGAAATGAAAAGGATGAGGCACTGAGACACGCTCAGCAGAGTACAAGCAGCAGTGCTTGAACAAGTAACTGGAGCGTGATGTGCACTCAAAAAATAAAAAACACAGACTGAAGTGAACACTGAAACACAACTGTTCACAATCTGTGAAAGGCTACTCCTTTGTCTACTTCTATAGTGTTTGCAACCAATGTATTGGATACGGATGGAAGCGCGTCACACTAATAGATTATATTTATTTTAAATGGAATGGAGCAGAACCAATTGGAGAGAAATGAAAAGGATGAGGCACTGAGACACGCTCAGCAGAGTACAAGCAGCAGTGCTTGAACAAGTAACTGGAGCGTGATGTGCACTCAAAAAATAAAAACACAGACTGAAGTGAACACTGAAACACAACTGTTCACAATCTGGGAAAGGCTACTCCTTTGTCTACTTCTATAGTGTTTGCAACCAATGTATTGGATACGGATGGAAGCGCGTCACACTAATAGATTATATTTATTTAAATGGAATGGAGCAGAACCAATTGGAGAGAAATGAAAAGGATGAGGCACTGAGACACGCTCAGCAGAGTACAAGCAGCAGTGCTTGAACAAGTAACTGGAGCGTGATGTGCACTCAAAAAATAAAAAACACAGACTGAAGTGAACACTGAAACACAACTGTTCACAATCTGTGAAAGGCTACTCCTTTGTCTACTTCTATAGTGTTTGCAACCAATGTATTGGATACGGATGGAAGCGCGTCACACTAATAGATTATATTTATTTTAAATGGAATGGAGCAGAACCAATTGGAGAGAAATGAAAAGGATGAGGCACTGAGACATGCTCAGCAGAGTACAAGCAGCAGTGCTTGAACAAGTAACTGGAGCGTGATGTGCACTCAAAAAATAAAAAACACAGACTGAAGTGAACACTGAAACACAACTGTTCACAATCTGTGAAAGGCTACTCCTTTGTCTACTTCTATAGTGTTTGCAACCAATGTATTGGATACGGATGGAAGCGCGTCACACTAATAGTTAAATTGCATGGAGCAGCAAGAATTACACTGAAGAAAAAAAAAAAAAAGAGTCTGTGAGTGACACGTGCAGATGCCTACAGACAGCGTTGCATGCAGAGCAAACTGCAGCGTCACCTGCACTCACACACACCTTGCAGAGCTGTTAAAACAACACTGCAGGCAAAAGGAAGCTTTACACAGCGGTTGATGCTAGCCTGCCTACAGCACAGTACACTAAATCGCAATCTCTAACTGTCCCTCAGAGTCAGCACAGCAGCGTTCTGTCCCTTACTGAATCCACAGCACAGTGACGCTAAAATGGCGGCGGCGCCTTTTATAGTGCATTCTGACATCATTTCAGCATCAAATCACAGCCATGCCATTAGTTAACATGACCGCAGCAGTACAGGATGTGCCCACACTTCTTAGGATTCATCATTGGCTGACTAAAATCACATTGCCTCTCAAAGAATTATGGGAACTTCCGATTCCGGTATACGATATATGGAAAATATCGGAACTAAGTATCGAAAGGCCGAAACAGCTAATATCGGCCGATACCCGATACTTGCGGTATCGTATCGCTCAACACTATTCAAGAGGCAAATAAGGTTAGGGTCATGTCAAAGTGGTACCCTTTGTCTTGGCTGATGGACTCTCAAGAATTGGCTAGTTTGAGTACATTCATTTTTAGGCTAAGTTCACACGTTGCGGAATTGCCGCGAAATTTCCGCGGCAATCCCGCACTTCTCCCGCAGGAAATACGCACGTTTTTTGTATGCTGATTCCCGCCAGAATAATAGCGTTTTGCAAGCGTAATTAGCATGCAGAATGCTAGCGTTTTCCTAGCGATCTGTAGCATCGCTTGGAAAACTGATTGACAGGTTGATCACACGAGTCACACATAGTGTTTCACACGTGTGACCAACTTTTTACTATTGATGCCGCCTATGCCGCATCAATAGTAAAAAGATCTAATGTAAAAATAATAAAAAAAATAATAAATAATGATATTCTCACCTTCCGGCGGCCCCCGCAGCCTTCCCGCCTCTCAGCGACGCTCCCGGCAACTCGCGGTCCCAAGGATGCATTGCGACAAATCACACCGATGACGTGCATCTCGCGAGACCGCTATGCCATCTGGGTGATTCTCGCAAAGGACTCTTGGGACCGGAAGTTGCCGGGAGCGTCGCTGAAGGCGGGAAAGCTGCGTGGGACGCCGGAAGGTGAGAATAGCATTATTTTTTATTTTAATTATTGTTTTACCAGGGATATGGTACCCAGGGCCTGGAGGAGAGTCTCCTCTGCTCCAGACCCTGGGTACCATCCGCACATGAACCGCTTACATTGCGCATAGTGGGCATAGCCACATGCGGAAAGTAAGCGGTTCAATGCACTCCTATGGCGGCGGAATCACCGCGGTTACGCTAAATTAATGAACATGTTGCTTTTTTTCCGCTAAGCGTTTTTTTTCGCGGAAAAAAACGCAACATGTGTACAAAACATGCGGAATCAATTAAAACGTATAGAATGCTTAATGCTTGCATTTTGTTCGCGGTTTAACCGCGGAAAATAGCGGAAAAACCGCGAAAAAAACGCAATTATTCCTGATCGTGTGCACTTAGCCTTAAACATATTTTCTATAACAGTAATGCAGTTCCGATTTCATATATTCAGTGTTTGTATATTATAGCATTTCAAAATGTAGCTGTATTTTCTTGGTTATATTGAATAGTCTTAGGCTAAGTTCACACGTTGCGGAATTGCCGCGGAAATTTCTGCGGCAATCCCGCACTTCTCCCGCAGGAAATACGCACGTTTTTTGTATGCTGATTCCCGCCAGAATAATAGCGCTTTGCAAGGTAATTAGCTTGCAGAATGCTAGCGTTTTCCTAGCGATCTGTAGCATCGCTTGGAAAACTGATTGACAGGTTGGTCACACGAGTCACACATAGTGTTTGACACGTGTGACCAACTTTTTACTATTGATGCCGCCTATGCCGCATCAATAGTAAAAAGATCTAATGTAAAAATAATAAAAAAATAATAAATAATGATATTCTCACCTTCCGGCGGCCCCCGCAGCCTTCCCGCCTTCAGCGACGCTCCCGGCAACTCCGGTCCCAGGAGTCCTTTGCGACAAATCACCCCGATGACGTAGCATCTCGCGAGACCGCTACGCCATCTGGGTGATCTCGCAAAGCATCACTGGGAACGGAAGTTGGCGGGAGCGTCGCTGAAGGCGGGAAGGCTGCGTGGGACGCCGGAAGGTGAGAAATATCATTATTTTTTATTTTAAGTATTGTTTTACCAGGGATATGGTACCCAGGGCCTGGAGGAGAGTCTCCTCTGCTCCAGACCCTGGGTACCATCCGCACATGAACCGCTTACATTGCGCATAGTGGGCATAGCCACATGCGGAAAGTAAGCGGTTCAATGCATTCCTATGGCGGCGGAATCACCGCGGTTACGCTAAATTAATGAACATGTTGCTAGATTTTCCGCAAAGCTTTTTTTTGCGGAAAATACCGCAACATGTGTACAAAACATGCGCAATCAATTAACAAGTATAGAATGCTTAATGCTTGCGTTTTTTTGCGGTTTTAAACCGCGGAAAATCGCGGAAAAAACGCGAAAAAAACCAATTATTCCTGATCGTGTGCACTTAGCCTTACTTTGAGGGTACTGGTTAGTTTTTTATGTGATAATCAATGGCAGGCTGTTGTCTGAAAAAAATTATTGTGCTGTTGTCAGCTGAAAATACAATGGTATGACACTGAATTCTGGCATATTGATGGTGGGATCATTCCAATTAAATTGACAATTGATTATATTTGACAAATGTAGTTGCCAGTTTTGAAAAACATTTGCCTGTATACCTGACATGTACTGAAGATGAATGTCTTTGTTGCATCAACTATTTGAAACTTCAGGTTCCCTCACACTGCACAATTATGTGGAATGCTTGTTTCCCAATAATCATGCATCTGAAAAATGAGAAAAACGGTGAAATGATCTTTTGACTTGATAAAAAATAATTGTTCTTGGCTGCACATCAACCTGTATGAACAGGACAAGAATTGCAGAGAACAATGAAAGCCTATGCTGTTGTGTGCTTAGGATTATTATATTATTATTATTTATTTATATAGCGCCATTAATTCCATGGTGCTGTACATGAGAGGGGTTACATACAAAGTTATAGATATCGTTTACAGTAAACAAATTTACAATGACAGACTGGTACAGAGGGGAGAGGACCCTGTCCTTGCGGACTTACATTCTACGGGATAATGGGGGAGAAACAGAAGGTCGGGGTGCGGCAGCTCTGGTGGTGGCGAGGCGGCAGCTCTGCTATTCCAAGCCTTCTTCATACTTCATCCCATCAGTCCGGTACAGGTTGATCTTAGTTTTATTTGTGCATCTTTAGATGTTTTTTGACAAAGTCTAATCTGGCCTCTATTTTTAGGGCTGATTAATGTTTTGCTTCTTGTGGTGAACCCTCTGTATTTGTTCTTATGACGTCTTCTCTTTATGGTAGAGTTAGATAGTAAAACACCTACTTCCTGGAGAGTGTGCTTCACTTGGTTGGCTGTTGTGAAGGGTCTTTCTCCACCAAGGAAAGAATTCTGAGATCAGCCACAACTGTTGTCTTCCATGTACGTCCAGGCCTTTTTGAATTCCAAAGCTCCCCAGTGCTCTCTTTTTTGTTTGCAGAATGTGTCAAACTGTTAATTTGGCCACTTCTAACATTTGGCCACTTCTAACATTTCTGCTACCTCTCTGGTGGTCTTCTTTAATTCAGCCTAATGATGGTCTGTTTCTCTTCCATTGAGAGATTCTTTGACCACATGTTGTGGGTTCATAGCAACAGGTTCCAAATACAAATGCCACACTGGAAGTCACTTTTTAACTGCTTAATTGATGATGGATTGATAATGGAATAGCCCATGCACCATTAAAGAGCTTTTGAGATAATTGTCCAATTGCTTTTAGTTCCTTTAAAAAGAGTCAACTACCTATTAACCCTTTCACTCCAAAGCCTGTTTTCACCTCCCTGAATAGGCAATTTTCTTCAATACTGACCACTGGCCCTTTATGAGGTAATAACTCTGGAACACTTCAACGGATCCCACTGATTCTGAGACTATTTTCTCATGACTTATTGAATTCCTTTTTCACAAAAATGTTTCTTTAGATTGAATTTTTTTTACTTTCACAAGGGTAAAAGGAGAAAATAGACCCCAAAATTTGTTGTGCAATTTTTCACGAGCATGCTGATACCACAAATGTGGGAGAAAACCCACTGTTTGGGTGCACGTCAGGGCTGAAAGGAAATAAGCACCATTAGACTTTTTGAATGCAAAATTTGCTAGAATAATTAGAGAACACCATGTGGCATTTGGAGAGCCCTTGATAAGCCTAAACAGTGAAAAAAAAACACACTTGACACAATTTTTCCAACTAAACCCCTTGGTGGCAAAACCCTTGCTGGCAAGCAGAGCAATCAGATGTTTTTTGTAGTTGATGATGAGGTTTGTGCACGTCAGGAGGAATTTTGGTCCACTCCTCTTTGCAGATCATCTCTAAATCATTAAGATTTTGAGGTTGTCGCTTGGCAACTCGGAGCTTCATCTCCCTCCATAAATTTTCTGTGAGATTAAGGTCTGGAGACTGGCTATGCCACTCCATGACCTTAATGTGCTTCTTTTTGAACCACTCCTTTGTTGCCTTGGCTGTATGTTTTGGGTCATTCTCTTGCTGGGAGACCCAGCCACAACCCATTTTTAATGTTCTGGCGGAGGGAAGGATGTTGTCACTCAGGATTTTACAGTACCTGGCTCCATTCATTCTCCCATTGATGGGGTGAAATAGTCCTGTGCCAATAGTAGAGAAACACCCCCAAAACATAATGTTTCCACCTCTATGCTTGACAGTGGGGACGGTGTTCTTTGGGTCATAGGTAGAATTTCTCTTCCTCTAAACACGGCGAGTTGAGTTAATGCCAAAGAGATACATTTTTGTCTCATCTGACCACAGCACCTTCTCCCAATCACTCACAGAATCATCCAGATGTTCATTGGCAAGCTTCAGACTGGCCTGCACATGTGCAATCTTGAGCAGGGGACCTTGCGGGCACTGCAGGATTTTAAACCTTTACGGCGTAATGTGTTACCAATGGTTTTCTTGGTGACTGTGGTCCCAGCTGCATTTAGATCATTAGCAAGTTCCCCCATGTAGTTGTAGGCTGATTTGTCACCTTCCTCATGATCAAGGATACCTCATGAGGTGAGATTTTACATGGTGCCCCAGATCGATGTCGATTGACAGTCATTTTGTATTTCTTCCATTTTCTTACTATTGCTCCAACAGTTGTCTCCTTCTCACCCAGCATCTTACTTATGGTTTTGTAACCCATTCCAGCTTTGTGCAGGTCAATGATCTTGTCCCTGACATCCTTATAAAGCTCTTTGGTCTTGCCCATGTTGTAGAGGTTAGAGTCTGACTGATTAATTGAGTCTGTGGACAGGAGTCTTTTATAAAAGTGACTATGTAAGACAGCTGTCTTTAATGCAGGTAACGAGTTGATTAGGAGCATCTAACTGGTCTGTAGGAGCCCGAACTCTTAATGGTTGGTAGGGGTTCAAATACTTCTCACTGTAAAATGCAAATAAATTTATATAATTTATACAATGTGATTTTCTGGATTTTATTTTTGTTATTCTGTCTATTAATGTTAAAATTATTCATGTCTTTTCATGTCTTTGTCAGTAGGCAAACTTACAGAATCAGCAAAGAATCAAATATTTATTTCCCACACTGTGGGTGTGTGGTGAGCATCTTGAATCCCCAGATACTTCATAGAAATTTATAATGTTGAGCCGTGAAAATTAAAAAAATCTAATTTTTCCCACAAAAATGTTTTTTAGCCCCAAATTTTGCATTTTCACAAGGGTTCCAGGGGAAAATGGACCCCAAACTTTGTTGTGCAATTTCTCCTGTGTACACCGATACCCAATATGTGGTCAAAAACTACTTTTGAGGCACAGTGCAAAGCTCAGAAGGGAAGCAGCGCCATAATGAAGTTCAGATTTAGCTGGACTGATTTGAGCATGCCATGTCACATTTGTAGAGCCTCTGAGGTGCCAGACCAGCAGAACCCCCCATAAGTGACCCCATATTGCAAAATACACCTCTCAATGAATTCATCTAGGGATGCAGTGATCATATGGACACCACAGGTGTCACAGAATTTTATACCATTGGGTAGTGAAGAAAAAATAATTACATTTTTACCACCAAGAATTTGTGTTAGATGCAGATTTTACATTTTCATACTGGGAAATTGGTTAAAATGGCAGCAAAATTTGTCCCACAATTTCTGCTGAATGTAGAAATACCCGATTTGTGGCTGTACTATATTGCTTAGCCATACGGCGAGACTCGGGAGGGACTGAGCACTATTTGCCTTCTGGAGCGCAGATTTTCCTAGAATAGTTTGTGGACTCCATATACAGAGCCCCTAAGTGCTAGAAAAGCAGAATTCCCCCTCAAGTGACCCAATTTTGAAAATTATACTCCTTTGAGATTTTGACTCCATGGGTATTTTCCAGAAACAAGCAGTAGTGGATGTTGCTGAGTGAAAATTGCAAACTGCCATTATAGTGGTCAGTATTTTGAAGTGACCAGTATGTTGTAGTGCCTAGCACATTGTAGTATCCAGTACGTTATAGTGACCAGCTCATGCTTCTGGATTCATTCACCCGTAAATTAAGCGGGCTCTCATCGATACAGAAATGCCAAACATGTGGACGCTAAATGTGGTTTAGACACACTTGGGTTCAGAAGGGAGGGGGCATTTGGATTTGGGAGCACAGAATTTGCTAAATTTCTTTTAGGGGTGAGGCGCCATTTAGCTTTTTTAAAGCCTTTGTACGACCAGTAACGCGGAGGACCTCTATATTTTCATTAACAGATTACAGAGCTGAGTGGGGACTTTTTTGTGGATTGATTTGAAGATTTTATTGGGAACATTTCACAGAACATTTAGGATCATATTTATCCTGTGCTCTATGCTGAGCACTTACTTTGTGGTTTCTATCTAATTCTCCAAGTGACGTGACAGATGAAACCCCTGATGGATCCATTCACTATAATGGAGCAGCAGAGATACTTTGGACTCCATCTGGCCTCTGTTCATTGGTGTTCTTCTTTTCAAAAGTGAACAAAGCTGGTCAACCGCACTTTTATGCACGCCTAAAAAGACGGACAAATGCCGGATCACAGGTCCTATGGCGTCCACAGTACCTCCACCTGTCTCATTATAGAGGATCATCCCCCGGAGGGTTCCACCTGAATCACATATTTCAGAGATTTACATGGAAAATCTGGTATAAGCGCTCAGCACAGAGCGCAGGATTAATGTGAGCGGAGCCTTACTGCAATCTTTGGGTGGCAGAATGAACAAATAAACAGCAGATGAACAACTGGTTTTATTTATTTTCTACGCCAATCCTCGAGTGGTATTAGTGATTAAAAAATTTTATTCTTTTGGTCGGTGCGATTATAGCAATACCAGATTTGTAATGGATTTTTATCTTTGGCAGCTGTCACACACTTTAAAACACTTTTTATTGCATTGCCATATTTTGAGAGCTATAATTTTTTCATATTTCGGCTGACAGAGTCATGTGACAACTTCTTTTTCACGAGTTACAATTTTATTGATACCATATTTGGACACATGATATTTTTTGATCATTTTCTATTCCAATTTGTGGGAGGAAGAATGAACAAAAACAGCAATTCATGAATTATTTTTGTGTTTTTTTTTATGCCATTCCACTTATGATAAATTGAATAAGGCAGCTTTATTCTTCGGATTAGTACGATTACAGTGATATCTCATTTATATAATTTGTTTATTTTTTGGCGCTTTTGCACAATAAAAACTATTTTATAGAAAAAATAATTATTTTTGCATTACTTTATTCTGAGAGCTATAACTTTTATATCTTTCTGCTGATGGAGCTGTATGGCAGCTTGTTTTTTTGCTGGACAAGATGACGTTTTCAGTGGTTGCATTTTTATTTACATTCGTTTTTATTGCACTTTTTGGTCAGCTGTATGATGATATAGCATAATTTTTTTGCATAATTTTTTATATTTTTTCTACGGTGTTCACTGAAGGGCTTAACTAGAAGGAACAGTTTTATAGGTCGATTGTTCCGAAAGCGACATTACCAAATATGTGTACTTTTTTTTTAAAAAAAAATGTTTTTACATAAATAAATGTATTCATTTGAATAATATTTTTCATTTTTTTCTTCTTTATTAGTTTTTATTTTATATAAATTTAAAAATTTTTAATAACTTTTTTTTTTGCTTTTTTACATTGTCCCACTATGGGACATCATCTTTAAACTGATCTGATATTCTCTGCAATTCTTCTGCACAGCAGAGCATTTGAGCAGCATCTGACAGACAGGGAGGAGGCGCGTCAGCGACTGCTCTTAGCAGACTCTTACAGGCCACATTTCCTGAAGGACCTTGATGGACCCTGCGGCCATCATGTGGCTTGGGGGTCATCATGAAGACCTACAGCACAAAGCGATTGCATGGCGTTGTGCTGATGGGAGCAGATGCTCCTCGATGTCGCTGTCACTTTTGACGGTGGCATCAAAGGAGTTAAACGTCCGCTGCTTGCACCGATCGTGGTCTTTGCTACAGTGTGGCAGCTATCATATAGAGCTGACACCCACACTCAATCGCGGCGGCGCTCAGCATAAGCCTGTGCGATCGAGAAGTGTAGGGAAGGGGTTAAAGAGCTGTAATTCCTAAAACCCCTAGGATCTGAATATTTTCACATTAAGGCTATGTGCACACAATGCAGATTTGTAGAGTTTCCGCAGCGTTTTTTTCTGTGTGGAAATGCACCAAAAATGCAAAGGATTGCTAAAGCTAGGTTAATCAATCACAATCCTGAATTGTTGTGCACATGATGCGGAAATTTCCGTCCTTATTCGCAGCGTTTTATTTTCTGCAGCATGTCAATTCTTTTTGCGGATCTGCAGCATTTTTCACCCATGCACTTCCACTGAGTCACTCAAATCTGCAGCAAAAACGCAGGTGTCAAAAGGTTTGCGGATTTGCTGCCAAAAATGCAGCAGATTTGTCAAAGGAAATGATGTTAGAAGGAGGAAGAGTGCGTGGGCGGAATTTCCACTGCATTTTCTGCCAAGAGATGCAGAAACCGCTCAGAAATTTCCGCAAGCAACTCCGCCTTGTGTGCACATAGCCTAAAGCTGAGAGTCTGCACTTTAAGCCCATATTAATTGTATAACTGTATCTTGAATATGTTTCGGTAAATAGCTAAAATGTCAAAACTTGTGTCACTGTCCAAATATTTCTGGATCCAACTGTATATATTTAGTATATATAGATGTAAATACATATCAAACCTGTATATACATATCCGCACATGTACATAAATATTGCAGATTTGTACACTTCCATTAATAGTTTCATTACGTAATTAACTATCATCTACTATGTAATCGTCTAATTCTGTCTGTCTGTAACGGAAATCCCGCATCGCTGATTGGTCGCACCCGGCCAGACGCGACCAATCAGCGACAGGCGCAGTCCGGCCTCGCCAATTGGCGCAGGATTTAGACCATGCACGCCACCACTATCGTCGGGAGATCAGCAGCGCTAGCCAATGATCTCCCGATGGTAGCCGCGGGTCATCTCCTGCCGCATGGAGGTCAGCGGCGACGCAGTCGTGAGATGACCGGCGCCAGCCTGTCATCTCCCGGCTGCTCACAGCGGAAGTACCTACATACATATTCTCGAATACCCGATGCGTTAGAATCAGGCCACCATCTAGTAGTTCCTTATAATAAGCCAATATGTTTGGTGCTGGCTACTAAAATATAATGATGAACCATTTTACACTACTGTTACTGCCAGAGTGTTTTGTAACAATTTATTTTCCTTTGTCAAAAGGGGTTTAAAAGTGAGTACCAGCCTTTATAACTTGGCTGTACTATACAATTATAGCTCTCTGAAATTGTCTGAAAAAGCTCTTGAATCTGACTTGAAATAAGGATAGTCATAGGTAGCTTTTGAAGAAAGTCAAAATATAATCATCTTGTCTTTACTATTTAAAAAAGCTCTAAACAATGAAAAACTGTAAAATCTTTAGTAACATGAATTGGTTCTCTCTTAAAGGTAACCTCCTTTGTTGAACAAGTTACTCCATCTGCAGACAGCTTATTATAAAACAGAAGGAGCCAAGCTGATTGACAGCCTTCCCCATGAGTGTGCATACACATACAGCTGTCAGTCAATGAATAGGACTGTTTACTGGAGTTTTAAGAAGGTCAAGGCCAGGGTAACAGCCCGGCAAACAATGACATAGTAGGAAAAAACGTCAGCCTGTCTCTTTCACAGAGGCTGTGGAAATTAATGTGTTTGACTTGCATTTAGTCTAAAGTGTATGTGTACCTTTAAAGAGAAGCTAGAATCAGAAAATGACCTATTATTTAAATCATGTTTTTGCATTGCACGTACTTTTTCCAAAATTTGGGCCATTTCTTTTAATATCATAATTTTTATTAAAAAGAAAATTGTAAACTTGCAATTTTCACCCTGGCCACTGGGAATGTATTCAGACTCATACTTCCAGCACTTTCAGGAAGAATTTTCAGTAGGCTCTTTATCAGCAAGAGGCAGGGTTACAATGACAGGTCACACCGCTAAACACAGCTCACAACACATGATTTACCAAGCATAATAGGCGATGTCACAACTGACCTTAGTTCCAATTCCTTTACAATGACCTTTGCACATGCTCATTAGAAGCTTCAATGAAAAAGAGAAAGTGAGTGTTTGTCTTGGCTCTTATACATGTGCATTTTCAAAACAACAGGATGTTATCATCTAAAAAAAGCCCCAGTGTCCAGTGTGAAAATTGCAAGATTAAAATTTTTTATTTTTAATATAGATTGTGATATGAAAAAAGTACCTTTTTATTAAATGCATAGATATAACACAAAAAACGGATTTATAAAATAGGTTATTTTCTGATGATTACTTCCATTTAAACCTTAATATTTAACTATACCACAAATATAACTGGGTTAGCAGAACATGTTGAGCTTGTATAGACTGCCTTTTTATTTGTTGTCATTTTTCTCCTTCATCACGAAGCCAATAGACTTTAATAAATTACCATTGATATTTCTAGATCCTCAAATGAAGATGCCTCTAATAATCTCATATGCAAAGTCATAACCAAGAACGTGTAAAAGATTAGCTTGGCTCTCTGCATATTCATTTCCCAGCTGGAGAAAGTGCGAAAACAGACCTGTAAATACTTCATTCATTTCAGCATTCCATTTAGAAATCAGAACCCTGGATAAAAATATGGCTCCCAGCAGCACCGTCCATGTGTTACAGCCTGAGATTCAAGCTCCATAACCCAGATCGCTCAGGAAAGCCTCCTTACATTCCAGTTTCAGGTGCTTTCCCAGTGTTAGAATGTTCTCCAAGGAATTAAGCTGATCGCAATTCAAAATGTTACGAATAGAAGCGGGCAAGGAAATCCCTGACAGAATGGGGATATTTAGGTATCTCATGCTGCATACATTGCATCGGAGCTTGGGGACCAGGATGCAATATTATGGAAGAAACAGATACAGACAACAAATATAATCTTCTGACATATGGTTTAACCCTTATTTTCTAATACTTGGCACATAGACAGGACTGTCAACACTGGATGTGCGCTAAAACCCTTATAAACATTTTAATTAGTGTGGATTAACGTAAAACCTGCTATATCCTACTGGAGATCATTTTGTGTTTAATAAAACTGCCGTATGTGTAGGTTTTGAAAATTGGCCTCTCTGCAGCCTTTTTGAACCAGGACCAACAAATTGCTTGCCAACATATCTTATTAGAGGACAGTATTTAAGTAGCAAGCATGTGTTGGGAGACTTGACCTGGTGTTTTAAGGAAGGTCTCACTGCCTAAACAGTAACATATTGTTCTGAGGTTTTATTGATTCAGCTCATTCTTCTTTTTAGCAAAGTAGCCTTCATTGAAGCTAATGGTTAAAATGTCTATTTAATTTGTTTATTTGTTGTTTTAATGTTTAGTTTGCCAAATTATTCTAGATTTAAATGGCACAATTGTTGCCATAACTTCAAGAGCTAAATTCAAGATTTCATAAAAAAGATTCCTCCATCTTCTCCATTATGTCAGTCTGTGGAAATCGAACTGTAATCAGATGTCATCCGAATGGAGTCATAAGTTTTCCACAGATTCATTGACTTGCAGCTCAAACTCAGGCTAAGGCCGGGGTCACACTTGTGAGAAACTTGGGCGAGTCTCTCGCCTCAATACCCGGCACTGCCGCCAGCACTCAGACCGTGTAGAAATACATGCAGCCGCACACTCCGGTCCCGAGTACCGGCGGCAGAGCCATGTATTGAGGCAAAAGACTTGTGCGAGTTTCTCGAACTGCACTGGCAAGTGTGACACCGGCCTTTGGCTGGAGACACACTAGCAATTTTAAAATCGGTCCGATTTTGAAGCAGGAGAGTCGGACAAGTGTAATGCAAGTGTCACACATTTTTTATGCGAGTACAATCCGATTTTTCACACCTAGCATCCGATTTACATCCGAATGCAATGCGATTCATATCTGATTGCAATGCGATTTTCACATGATCTTTTACATACAGCAATTCTCTGTCATTTACAGATCGTTTTCAAACTAAATATTCTTCTGAACACACACACATATATATATATATATTATATATATATATATATATATATATATATATAATAGATAGATAGATTAAAAGCCGGCAAATCATCTGCCGCGTACAGTATAATCACAGAGTGACAAGTTAGAACAGAATAGATAGAATAGATATATACACATAGAATAGATGTGTGCATATATAAATATATGTCAGTGACACACATACAGTACATGTGAGTAAATCACCGTTCCAGAACCACCGTCATTCGCAATAAACAAGATATGGGGGGCAGGATTGCTTTCGTACATCATTACCATCCCTATGCGAACATATTACACAAGTCCATTCGCCAGCATTGGCCGCTCCTCCAGACTGCGCACCCGGACATTAAAGAATTCTCTAAACCATTTCTCCCATGTTTTCGCCGTGCACCCATCCTGAGGGACTCATTGATTAGATCCGACTTAGGCCCCAAAAAATCAGGAACTGCACAACCATTCCTGAAAAAAACAAGAATGGGCACTTTCCCATGTTTGGGATGCACTCAATGTAATAACGTACTCAGAGGAGAAACCATTCATCACCCATACACGGGAAAAACATTTAGAGTCCGTGGTTTCTTTACCTGTGACACCGCCTTCGTGATTTACGTGATTAAGTGTCCTTGTGGGTTATTATATGTTGGGGAAACCAGTCAACCTGTAAAACAACGCATCTCAAAACACAAATCAACCATAAGATGCAAAAATACCCAACTCCCCATCCCACACCACTTCATCACGATGGGACATACCATAGCCCAACTAAAATACCAAGTTTTGGAACAAATACCACATTCACGACGAGGGGGTGACCGTATACGACAATTGAAAAGGAGAGAGGCCTATTGGATACACACCTTAGACACTCTATCACCTAAGGGTC
Organism: Oophaga sylvatica; assembly: GCA_033576555.1. Classification (NCBI taxonomy): domain Eukaryota; kingdom Metazoa; phylum Chordata; class Amphibia; order Anura; family Dendrobatidae; genus Oophaga; species Oophaga sylvatica. Next base: position 386,231,368 of record JARQOD010000004.1, on the reverse strand, counting down.
TTAATCGTGAATACGATTTACTCTCCTTTATGTAACTTTGCATATGACCACTAAGGCTTTCCCCTCCTGATATTTATACATCACCTGCCATATACCATATGTTGCCTTGATCTCTGCTAGGTGCTTTTTAAATAATTCTTGTCGCCTGTATTTTTGTCTTCCATACTGCCTTATGATAATACATCAAACTAGAATGTACATTGCTGTGATACCCTTTCACTTTATAAGTGACGCATACCGATGTTTATACATCACCTGCCATATACCATATGTTGCCTTGATCTCTGCTAGGTGATTATTAATTATTCTTTGTTGCCTATAATTTTGTCTTCCATACTGTCTTATGATTATGCACTAAACCAGAACGTTTATTGTTGTGATACCTTTTCACTTTATAAGTGACGCATACCGATATTGCAAGCCTGATTTGAACCATTTCCAATCCCATATTACTTGAAGCTTATGTATAAGATCACAATGTTTATTGCTTTAAACTTTATTGTCATCCTATTAACATGTTTCTTTTTCCTTCACTTTTGAGCCGCCTGTATTAATACTATAATGCTGCCACGCCATCCTGTTGGTCACACCTCCATCAGCACGCTGCTCCTTTACTCCTCCCATCTGTAGGACGGCTTCTGGCTACCTAGCTGTCATGTGTGCATCGCCACGAAGATCGTCGCGGTTGCACATTCTGACTTCTCACAGCTGAGTTGCTGTTTCTTTGTGTTTGGCAGTTAGGGAGTTAATTCTGTCTGTGCTCAGTTCTGGGACTGGGTGCAGTTTCTCCCGGCTGCAATTAATTATTTGTTGATTGGTTTCCTTTAAATCTGTGGTTGTCTGTGTTGGGAGTTGCCAGTGAAATTCTTCATGCAGACCACAGATAGGATTGTATCTGTATAGACTTAAGTTAAAGAGCTCCTTAGTTGTTTTAAGCTCACCTTGCTTAGAGTTTAATATCCCAGATCATTTATGTTCCTTCTGTGTTTGAGTGTGTATGCAAGTCTGTGTTTTCTCCAGTCTGTCTTATATGTCTAATCTGTGTATTTAGCAGAGATCAGCCCATATCCCTTTGGTGGTAATCAGAATCCTTCTTAGGACTGATTACAGGGTTCAGGGACTGATAGGAGACAGGGTTAGGCTGGAGACTTGGACCTCTGAACCATTATCAGTACCTCCAAGGTGAGGGATTAGTTAGGACCCCAGTTTAGGGTCAGGTTAGACCCCCGGTCCTCCTCTTTCCTGTGACAGTGTATCAAGTCCTCAAGATTAACCCTGAGTTCAACGGATATCGTGTCAGGTAAATCTATTCTATATTTACATGCTGATGTTGCTAATCTATATGTTGTATAGAGTGTTGTTCTTTTAAGAATAGTTTACTGACATCGTACACATATCATAAGACCGCGTGACATTTTCACTGGCCCATAAAATTATTCCCAGTTGCCATGGATCCAGTAGCCCAGCTGGCTCTGCAGTTGCAGGGATTATCCATGGAGCTGACGGACATTAAGTCCAAAGTTTTGTCTCCCTCGGAGCAAACCAGATTTGAACCTAAAGTAGCTCTCCCGGACAGGTTCACTGGTGGGCGAGACAAATTTTTTACCTTCAGGGAAGCATGTAAATTGTATTTTCGGCTTCGGCCTCGATCATCAGGGAGTGAAGAGCAGAGAGTGGGAATTGTTATCTCGCTCCTACAAGGGGACCCTCAATCCTGGGCCTTCTCCCTTCCTCCGGGATCCCCGGCTCTACAGTCAGTAGATCGATTTTTTACTGCCCTGGGTTTGGTATATGATGACCCAGATCGGGTCTCTCTTGCTGAGACAAAATTACGTAAGATACAGCAGGGAGATCGTCCGGCGGAGGAATTTGCTTCTGAGTTCCGTAGATGGGCCACAGATACTCAGTGGAATGACCCAGCTCTTAGGAGCCAGTTTTGTCATGGGCTTTCTGACAAATTAAAGGACGTTTTGGCTCAGTATGATTCTCCTCCATCACTGGAGGCTGCTATGGCCCTAGCTATCCGTACTGATAGACGGCTCCGGGAGAGGTGCGAGGTAACTCCGCCCCCTGTTGTTACTCCACCTACTACTAAAGTCCCTTATGTTGAGGTTCCCCTTGTCTGTTCGGAGGAGCCTATGCAGTTGGGAGGGACATCATTTCGTAGGAGGGGATTGGCGGTACGCCGCAGGACTAGAAGGTGTTTCTTCTGCGGGAAAGAGGGACATTTTGTTGGGGGATGTCCATCCCGTGCCTTGTTGAGCAAAAAGTCGCCGGAAAACTGTTAATCCCAGGTTGTGTGGTGGACGACAACCTGGGAGTATGTATTTCGTCCGCTAGTTCTTCTCAGTTCCTTGTACCAGTGGAGGTGGTGGTTGGTACGAGAGTGGAGAGATTTTCTGTTCTTCTTGATAGTGGGTCCGGGGCTAATCTGGTTGACGCTCAGTTTGCTCAGGCTCAAGGTATGCATCTGAGTGTATTGGTCAAACCGATCCCTATATTCTCCATTGACGCCAGGCCTCTCGGCCAAGGTAGCTTTGTTCATGAGGTTCATAACATTGACCTTCGGGTAGGGGCAATACATAGGGAACTATTATCTTGTTATGTGTTGGAGGGTCTACCTACTCCTATTGTGTTGGGACTTCCTTGGTTGGTTAAACATAACCCTGTGATTAATTGGCAGTCCAGAGATATAAGCCAATGGGGGGAGTTTTGCAAAAGTAACTGCATGAACACAGTCATCAGTGCGGTCGTGCCTAGTACTTTGCCTCCTTTTTTGGAGGACTTTGGGGATGTGTTCTCTGAGGAGGGGTGTCAGGAGTTGCCTCCTCATCGCGTGTATGACTGCTCTATTAATTTACTTCCTGATGCTAAGTTACCTAAAGCTAGGTTATATAACCTTTCTGGTCCTGAGAGGCAGGCTATGAAAGATTATATTTCGGAAAGTCTGGCCAAAGGGCATATTAGACCTTCATCTTCCCCAGTGGCCGCGGGGTTCTTCTTTGTGAAGAAAAAAGATGGAGGCCTACGCCCTTGCTTGGATTTCCGTGAACTTAATCGGATTACTGTTCGAGATCCGTATCCACTCCCTCTGATTCCTGATCTCTTCAATCAAATTGTTGGCGCCAAATGGTTCTCTAAATTGGATCTCAGGGGGGCGTATAATCTGATTAGGATAAAAGAGGGGGATGAGTGGAAAACGGCGTTTAACACGCCGGAGGGACATTATGAGAACCTTGTCATGCCTTTTGGTCTGACTACTGCACCAGCAGTATTCCAACATTTTGTTAATGACATTTTTCGTCATCTGGTGGGGCTGTTTGTGGTCGTATATTTGGATGACATTTTAATTTACTCACCAGATCTTGTGTCTCACCAGGAGCATGTGAGACAGGTGTTGCAGATCTTGCGAGACAATAAACTATACGCCAAACTGGAAAAGTGTGTATTCGCCGTACAGGAACTTCAGTTTTTGGGTTTCTTGGTGTCAGCCTCCGGTTTCCGTATGGACCCTGAAAAGGTGAGAGCAGTGCTTGAATGGGATCAGCCAGAGGATCTTAAGGCTCTGCAGCGTTTTCTGGGGTTTGTTAACTACTACCGGAAATTTATTTGTAATTTCTCATCTGTTGTCAAACCTCTCACTGACATGACAAGAAAAGGGACGGATTTTTCTAAATGGTCGGACAAAGCTTGCCAAGCTTTTTCCTCTTTGAAAAAATGTTTTGCTTCGGCACCCGTTCTCATCCAACCAGATGCATCACAGCCGTTCGTTGTGGAGGTGGACGCGTCTGACGTAGGGTGGGTGCAATATTGTCCCAGGGTCCGTCCCCTGGTAAATGGCATCCGTGCGCTTTCTTTTCTAAAAAATTGTCGTCCGCCGAAAGGAATTATGATATCGGCAATAGGGAACTTTTGGCCATTAAGTTGGCTTTTGAAGAATGGCGTCACTTTTTGGAGGGGGCAGTCCACCCGGTCACCGTCATTACTGATCACAAGAACCTGCTGTATTTGGAATCTGCTAAGCATCTGAATTCCAGACAAGCTCGATGGTCGTTGTTTTTTACCAGGTTTAATTTTGTTGTCACTTATCGCCCTGGATCTAAGAATGTTAAGGCGGATGCCTTGTCTCGCAGTTTCCCAGGGGCCGGGAAAATGGATGACCCGATTCCTATCCTTCAGGAGGGGGTGGTAGTGTCGGCTGTATGTTCTGAGCTTGAGGAGGAGGTGTTAGAGGCTCAGGGGGACGCCCCTGCAGGACCTCCAGGGAGACTGTTTGTCCCAAATCAGTTGAGACAAAAGGTTATTGAGGCACATCATAATTCTGCTTTAGCAGGACATCCAGGGAGTAAGGCTACTTTAGATCTCCTTTCTCGCCGGTTTTGGTGGCCTAACGTTAATAAAGATGTTTTAACTTTTGTCGCGTCCTGTGGGGTTTGTGCTCGCTCTAAGACCCCTCATACCCGTCCGTCTGGGACCCTCTTACCCTTGAAACTTCCGGAGCGTCCATGGACTCATTTGTCTATGGACTTCATCACGGACCTTCCTCAGTCGTCAGGGAAGACTGTCATACTGGTGGTTGTTGACAGGTTCAGTAAGATGGCACATTTCATTGCTCTTCCTGCCCTCCCTAATGCTAAAACTCTGGCGCAGGTGTTCATTGGGGAGATTGTGAGACTTCATGGGTTGCCTTCTGATGTGGTGTCAGATAGGGGGTCTCAGTTTGTGTCCAAGTTTTGGAGGGCATTTTGTTTACGTCGGGGGATGCAATTGTCATTTTCCTCGGCTTTTCATCCGCAGACCAATGGTCAGACAGAGCGTCTGAATCAAAGCCTAGAGACTTATCTTCGGTGTTTTGTCTCAGAGAACCAGGAGGACTGGTCTTCTTTCTTGCCTCTGGCAGAGTTCGCTCTTAACAACAGGCGGAGCGAGTCCACTGGTAAGTCCCCGTTTTTTGGGGCATATGGTTTTCATCCCCAGTTTTGTACATTCAATGGGGGGGGCCCTTCTGGGGTTCCTGAGGAGGAGCGTTTCTCGTCGTCACTTGCTTCAGTGTGGAGAGGTGTATTGAATAATCTGAGTGCTATGGGGAACCGTTATAAACGTATGGCTGATAGGAGGAGAGTTTCTGGTCCAGATCTTAATGTGAACGATCTGGTATGGTTGTCTACCAGGAATATAAAACTTAAAGTTCCCTCCTGGAAGCTGGGCCCCAGATTCATCGGGCCGTACAGGATCAGTTCCATAATTAATCCTGTGGCATTTCGTCTGGACCTCCCTCCTACGTTTAAAATTCATAATGTGTTCCACAAGTCATTACTTAAGAGGTACGTGGCACCAGTCATACCATCACCTCTACCTCCTCCTCCAGTGGTGGTCAATGGTAACTTGGAGTTTCAAGTGTCAAAGATCATTGACTCACGTCTGAATCGCCGGTCCCTTCAGTACTTGGTGCATTGGAAGGGGTATGGTCCAGAGGAGAGGACGTGGGTTCCTGCGTCTGACATTAACGCAGATCGTTTGGTGCGGACCTTCCACAGAACTCACCCGGGCAAACCTGGCCCTGAGGGTCCGGAGGCCCCTCGTAGAAGGGGGGGTACTGTCATGTGTGCATCGCCACGAAGATCGTCGCGGTTGCACATTCTGACTTCTCACAGCTGAGTTGCTGTTTCTTTGTGTTTGGCAGTTAGGGAGTTAATTCTGTCTGTGCTCAGTTCTGGACTGGGTGCAGTTTCTCCCGGCTGCAATTAATTATTTGTTGATTGGTTTCCTTTAAATCTGTGGTTGTCTGTGTTGGGAGTTGCCAGTGAAATTCTTCATGCAGACCACAGATAGGATTGTATCTGTATAGACTTAAGTTAAAGAGCTCCTTAGTTGTTTTAAGCTCACCTTGCTTAGAGTTTAATATCCCAGATCATTTATGTTCCTTCTGTGTTTGAGTGTGTATGCAAGTCTGTGTTTTCTCCAGTCTGTCTTATATGTCTAATCTGTGTATTTAGCAGAGATCAGCCCATATCCCTTTGGTGGTAATCAGAATCCTTCTTAGGACTGATTACAGGGTTCAGGGACTGATAGGAGACAGGGTTAGGCTGGAGACTTGGACCTCTGAACCATTATCAGTACCTCCAAGGTGAGGGATTAGTTAGGACCCCAGTTTAGGGTCAGGTTAGACCCCCGGTCCTCCTCTTTCCTGTGACAGTGTATCAAGTCCTCAAGATTAACCCTGAGTTCAACGGATATCGTGTCAGGTAAATCTATTCTATATTTACATGCTGATGTTGCTAATCTATATGTTGTATAGAGTGTTGTTCTTTTAAGAATAGTTTACTGACATCGTACACATATCATAAGACCGCGTGACACTAGCATTCACTTGGAATGCAAATCTATAGCTGTGGAACGCACGTCCATTAATTTCCTGTCACCTCACTTCCTGTCTGACGCTCTGTCTGACTGACACTGTAGTCCCGCCTCTTCCTTTCTTATACACGCTGGTTTCTAGCTCCCTCTGCACTCAGACTAGCGGTGGACACCGCGTCCCATGCAGAGACCTATCCTCACTGCCGGACTCTTTTTCAACAGGTCAGTCACGGACAAATATAGCGGCTCCACTGCTTCACCACCATACTGGTATTTATGTTTAGCGCTGTATTTACAGGCTACCGGTGCAATAGAGGCATTGTCCTCTGTTTTCATCTCACTCTACCAACACAGGGTATGTTTCATCTCCAGGCACAAAATCTGCCTATACATAAGAGTATTTTGGCACTTATAATCATCTTATTTTCACCTACAGCTGTGTCCAGCCTCTTCTTTCTTCCGTTTGTGGATTAAGCCCTTCCAAGTAGTATCTGGTATGTCCTCACTATATTTTGGCCTCTCTGTTACCTCTGATTCAATTCTGACCTATGATGGCTCCCTAAATCTCCTAAAGCATCCTATACAATTACTCCCTACCTTTTCTCTGTATTGACCAATTTTTCCTGTATATACCTTATTTTGTTAATATGATTTTTTCTTTTGTTTTTTTACTATAAATGTAGTGACTGATGAAGGTCCATGGTAAAGGACCGAAACGTTTCATGTTACTACTGTGAATAAATATCTTTATACTCAATACACTAAAGTTGAGTGCCGAGTTCATTTTCTACTAACACATACAGTACAGACCAAAAGTTTGGACACACCATCTCATTCAAAGATTTTTCTGTATTTTCATGGCTATGAAAATTGTAGAATCACACTGAAGGCATCAAAACTATGAATTAACACATGTGGAATTATACATTACACTTTACAAAAAAGTGTGAAACAACTGAAAATACAGTCAGGGCCAGAAATATTTGGACAGTGACACAATTTTCGCGAGTTGGGCTCTGCATGCCACCACATTGGATTTGAAATGAAACCTCTACAACAGAATTCAAGTGCAGATTGTAACGTTTAATTTGAAGGGTTGAACAAAAATATGTGTTAGAAAATGTAGGAATTGTACACATTTCTTTACAAACACTCCACATTTTAGGAGGTCAAAAGTAATTGGACAAATAAACATAACCCAAACAAAATATTTTTATTTTCAAAATTTTGTGGCGAATCCTTTGGAGGCAATCACTGCCTTAAGTCTGGAACCCATGGACATCACCAAACGCTGGGTTTCCTCCTTCTTAATGCTTTGCCAGGCCTTTACAGCCGCAGCCTTCAGGTCTTGCTTGTTTGTGGGTCTTTCCCTCTTAAGTCTGGATTTCAGCAAGTGAAATGCATGCTCAATTGGGTTAAGATCTGGTGATTGACTTGGCCATTGAAGAATGTTCCACTTTTTTGCACTCATGAACTCCTGTGTAGCTTTGGCTGTATGCTTGGGGTCATTATCCATCTGTACTATGAAGCGCCGTCCAATCAAGTTTGCAGCATTTGGCTGAATCTGGGCTGAAAGTATATCCCGGTACACTTCAGAATTCATCCGGCTACTCTTGTCTGCTGTTATGTCATCAATAAACACAAGTGACCCAGTGCCATTGAAAGCCATGCATGGCCATGCCATCACGTTGCCTCCACCATGTTTTACAGAGGATGTGGTGTGCCTTGGATCATGTGCCGTTCCCTTTCTTCTCCAAACTTTTGGCTTCCCATCATTCTGGTACAGGTTGATCTTTGTCTCATCTGTCCATAGAATACTTTTCCAGAACTGAGCTGGCTTCTGGAGGTGTTTTTCTGCAAATTTAACTCTGGCCTGTCTTTTTTGGAATTGATGAATGGTTTGCATCTAGATGTGAACCCTTTGTATTTACTTTCATGGAGTCTTCTCTTTACTGTTGACTTAGAGACAGATACACCTACTTCACTGAGATTGTTCTGGACTTCAGTTGATGTTGTGAATGGGTTCTTCTTCACCAAAGAAAGTATGCGGCGATCATCCACCACTGTTGTCTTCCGTGGGCTCCCAGGTCTTTTTGGATTGATGAGTTCACCAGTGCTTTCTTTCTTTCTCAGGATGTACCAAATTGTAGATTTTGCCACTTCTAATGTTGTAGCAATTTCTTGGATGGTTTTTTTTCTGTTCTTGCAGCTTAAGGATGGCTTGTTTCACCTGCATGGAGAGCTCCTGTGACCACATGTTTCCTTCACAGCAAAACCTTCCAAATGCAAACACCACACCTCAAATCAACTCCGGCCCTTTCATCTGCTTAATTGAGAATGACATAACAAAGGGATTGCCCACACCTGTCCATGAAATAGCCTTGGAGTCATTTGTCCAATTACTTTTGGTCCCTTTAAAAACAGGGTGGCACATGTTAAGGAGCTGAAACTCCTAAACCCTTCATCCAATTTTAATGTGGATACCCTCAAATGAAAGCTGAAAGTCTGAACTTCAACTGCATCTGATTTGTTTTGTTTCAAATTCATTGTGGTAATGTCTAGAACCAAAATTAGATAAATGTTGTCTCTGTCCAAATATTTATGGACCTAACTGTATGTCTTATATTCTAGGTTCTTCAAAGTAGCCACCTTTTGCTTTGATTACTTCTTTGCATGCAGAAAAGGTGAATGGATGGATTCTACATGCCTGGTTCCCACCGTGAAGCATGGAGGAGGAGGTGTGATGGTGTGGGGGTGCTTAGCTGGGACACTGTTGGGGATTTATTCAAAATTGAAGGCATAGTGAACCTGAATGGCTACTACAGCATCTTGCAGCAGCATGCTATTCCATCTGGTTTGCGTTTAGTTGGACCATCATTTATTTTTCAACAGGACAATGACCCCAAACACACCTCCAGACTGTGTAAGGGCTATTTGACCAAGAAGGAGAGTGTTGGGGTGCTATGCCAGATGACCTGGCCTCCACAGTCACCAGACCTGAACCCAATCGAAATGGTTTGGGGTCAGCTGGACCGCTCAACGCTTAAATTTTGAATAAATCCCCAACAGTGTCACCAGCAAAGCACCCCCACACCATCACACCACCTCCTCCATGCTTCACGGTGGGAACTAGGCATGTAGAGTCCAGCCGTTCTTCTTTTCTGTGTGAAAAGCGGTAATCAAAGCAAAAGGTGGCTACTTTGAAGAACCTAGAATATAAGACATATTTTCAGTAGTGTTGAGCGATACGATAATGCAAATATCGGCTATCGGCCGATATTAGCTCTATCGGCCTTTCGATAATTCGTTTCGATATTTTCGTCTTATCGAATACCGGAATCGGATTTGTCACTGTCACTGTGAGTGTCCGTCGGTCGGGTCTGTCAGGAGTCAGCGGCACTTACCTGGCAGAAGATCTCCGGCGGTCACGTCCTGGACTGCTTGATGGCCGCCATTATCTTCTCCCTGGCGGTCACATGCAGTTTTTTCGCGATAACTGCAGTGACTGCAGGGTAATCCCGGCCGTAAAGCAGTCAGTCCGATGACGTCACCGCCGGGGAAGCAGGTAATCAGCTGTGCTGCGCCGGGATGACAGGCTCTGCCTGTCATTCTGATGTAGCAGAGCTGGATCGTCGTGGGACACTCGTTACTATGGACTGCGTCGGTCAGGTGGTATACTTTTTTTTTTTTTTTTTTCATTTTTTTACAGGAGATCGATGGCGTCGCAGGATGAGACAGTAATAAAAGAAATGAAAACTGTGTTGTTTTTTTTTTTTAATTAAATTAAAAAATTTTTTTAGGAACATTCACCCGTCCGGGTACATAAACAAGTTAACTATTTACATACAGGGACCCTGTCCGGGTTATTTAGACTTCTTTGGCTGGCCTCTTCCAGGTACCACCTGGTACTCTTCTTGAGATTGCCAAACATCCGAGGCACCAAGGACCACCAGGACCTGATGACGTCGTGTGGCCTGTACAGTGACGTCGTGACCCGCTATCTGGGTCTGTGTGGCCACCTCTTTCATCTCCCTCCGGGTCTGGAGCCCTATGTCCCGGACTGTACGAACCCCAGGGTGCCTAACAGGCGCCGGGTACGAGCCAGCTATACTTATCATGTCCATAGCTGGGGCTGCTGAGGAGACCACTGAGGGAGGCTGGGGAGATTTACGGCGTGGGGTGGGCACTTTTGCAGAGGCCTGGATGTGGGAGGCTGAAGGCTTCGAGGGTCTCACAGGTTCCTGACACACTGGGGAGTAGGGGTCGCACCTGGTAACATTTAGGGCGTACCACCCATTGTAACCCCAGTGTCGGGTGTAAGTCACCAAGTCTCCTGGCAACAGGTCCCTCCCCGGGTGTCCTTCTGGGAGGTGAGCCTCCACGTCCTGCCGGGTCACAAAGACTTCTAAATAAAGTCCAGGCTCCTTGATGAAGCCCCAACCACCTTTCAATTTAAAGCTCCGTACTGCACCCTTACGCCGCGGCTCACTCAGGGTTCCTTTATCCTTTCTCATCCGGTCCTTATCTGCCCGGTCCTTCTCCAGGTGACGTTGGCGAAGTTTTAGGGTTTCTCGCTGCTCCCTTTGTCGCTCTGCTTCCCGCTCCCAACGTCTCCACTCTTCCTCCTGACGCCGGTTGAAATTCTCCTCCACCAGCTGCTCCATGTCTCCACCACTCCACTGCAGCTTACAGTGTCCGGTTTGCGGCAGCTCTCCTGTCGCCCCCCAGTCCTGCGGAGGAAGCAGACGGCTCTAAATCAGATGACAGTCGGGGCTCCGGTACAGGCAGGTAGTGCTCTGGTGCCTGCGCGGCCTCCTCCATGAGGACGGGTGTCGCTTCTTCTGTCTCAGCGACGGGGGCAGACAGCGGGATCTGGGGTGCTGCTGACGGTGCTGCGGTTTTTGCAGGAACGGGTGCCTCCACTGCGACAACGTCAACCGGATCACATTGCAAGGACTCCTCTACTAGAACAGGTGCCTCACCTTCCGGTACAGACACTTCAGGTAAGAGGGATTGGCGCCGCTCCAAGTTTATTTTTAGGGCACGCCAGCTGGCTTCCATCCTGGCGACCTCCTCCCGGTGCCGGGCCAGGCCTCTTAGGGTATCCGCCGCTTCTTGCAGCGTAGGAGTGTTTACAGGCCGGGTGCCCAACGGTGATTCTGTGGCGATCGGGTCGCTTCCGTGGGGGGAGAGCTCTGACTGCTCCATCCCTTCCCACTTCTGCTCGTCGTGTCCATTAGCCATCTCTGCCAAGTCACATGTGTCATATCTGGAGAGGGCCCCTCTTTTGTAGGGAGGCGGGACCTTCGTGTTAGTTTCCGCACACTGAGGAGGATGAGGAGGCGGAACTCCAGAGCTGTGGGGCACGATGTTACATTGCAGTACCATTTACAGTGGGCGGCCATCGTTTTCACGCCATTGAGTGAGTGACACCCCTGAAGAGCACGCCCTTCTTCTTCACCAATGCCTCGTCGTGACGCAGATATGGCAGAAAAATGGCAAATACATTCTCTGATGATTTTAGCAATTCTCAACCCACAAAACCAGTGCAATTCAGGCACACAGGACTCGCTTATAGCGAGCTACAGAATCCTGTTCGTGATGCCCAAGTTGAGTCGCACAGGGCCAGAGGTTTTCGGGGTACTCGGCACCGAGCCCGTCAACTTCTATGGGGTATGTCACGTCTTTACCCGGCAATTGAATTAGAGTCGATTTTACTATGTAGAAGTGTATAAACTATAAATATATGTATATATATATGTCACAATGACATGTATATATATATATATATGTATTCTATGTGTGTATATTTTGTGTTTACAACGAAAGAAAGGGTTTTTTTTGTTGCAATATTTTGTTCCCATAGACTTACATGGGACTTCCGGTATCGAAATCGGATATCGACGATATTTAGTGCTATCGGCGATACAATTTCGATACGATATTTTTAGATATCGAGCAATATCGCTCAACACTAATTTTCAGTTGTTTCACACTTTTTTGTAAAGTGTAATGTATAATACCACATGTGTTAATTCATTGTTTTGATACCTTCAGTGTGATTCTACAATATTCATAGTCATGAAAATACAGAAAAATCTTTGAATGAGAAGGTGTGTCCAAACTTTTGGTCTGTACTGTATGTATAAATATATATATATATATATATATATATATATATTTCGGACTATAAGACACACCGGACCATAAGATGCACCTAGGTTTTAGAGCAGGAAGTTTGGAAAAATAACTGAAGCAAAAAATGTGGTCAATTCTGTACTTAATATCACCTATCCTGGTAAATATGGTCCCCTCATCCCCATCCTGATACACATGGCCCCTCATCCCTATCCTGGTATGCATGTTCCCCTTATCCCTATCCTGATATGCATAGCCCTCATCCATAGCCTGGTATGCATGCGTCCTCATCCCTATCCTGGTACTCATGCCCCCCTCATCCCTATCCTGGTAGGAATGGTCCCCCTCATCCTTATCCTGGCAGGAATGATTGCTGTCATCCCTATACTGGTATGCAGGGTCCCCATCTCGTTCAAGTATGCATGGCCCCATCCCTATACTGGTATGCAGGGCCCCATCATCAACCTGGTATGATTGGCCCCCATCCCAGTCCTGGTATGCATGGCCCCATCCTTATCCTGGTATGATTGACCCCATCCCAGTCCTGGTATGCATGGCCTCATCCTTATCCTGGTATGATTGGCCCCATCCCAGTCCTGGTATGCATGGCCCCATCCTTATCCTTGTATGCATGGCCCCATCCCAGTCCTGGTTTGATTGGGCTCATCCTTATTGTGGTATGATTGGCCCGATCCTAGTCCTGGTTTGATTGGTCCCATCCTTATTCTGGTATGATTGGCCCCATCCTTATTCTGGTATGATTAGTCCCATCCTTATTCTGGTATGATTTGCCCCATCCCGTTCCTTGAATGATTGGTCCCATCCTTTTTCTTGTATGATTGGCCCCATCTCGTTCCTGGAATGCATGGCCCCATCAGAAAAGATTAAAAAAACAAACCATTACACTTACCTTCCTTCGCCCCCTCGCAGTGTCCTGCTCTGGTGCCAGCAGCTGCTTAATGGTTGTAAGCAGCGCATGGCAGGGATGTCATGCGCTGCTCACAAGCAAAGCACAGCTGCCGGACTGTTCATTGGAGATCACGGTGAGTATTCATTCCTCTTCAACAGCGCGCAGTGTTATCCACCGACTTCCTGCTGCTGCTTCGGTCACGTTTGCCTTTTCAGGGGAGGCTGAGAGCTGATGTTTTTAGCTGGGGGGGCCAGTATCCATGGCCCCTTCCTAGGCTATTTATATCAGCCCGCAGCTGTCTGCATAGCCTTTGCTGGTTATTAATTATAGGGTGATCCCACGTCATTTTTTGGGGGGTCCCCCATTTTAATAGCCAGTAAAGGCTAAGTACACAGGTACAATCTCTACAACCTCTGCTTGCTGGGATCTGACTTTTACTACTGTGCAACCTTTCCCTTTTAAATGGTACAATCTCTACAACCTCTGCTTGCTGGGATCTGACTTTTACTACTGTGCAACCTTTCCGTTTTAAATGGTACAATCTCTACAACCTCTGCTTGCTGGGATCTGACTTTTACTACTGTGCAACCTTTCCCTTTTAAATGGTACAATCTCTACAACCTCTGCTTGCTGGGATCTGACTTTTACTACTGTGCAACCTTTCCCTTTTAAATGGTACAATCTCTACAACCTCTGCTTGCTGGATCTGACTTTTACTACTGTGCAACCTTTCCCTTTTAAATGGTACAATCTCTACAACCTCTGCTTGCTGGGATCTGACTTTTACTACTGTGCAACCTTTCCCTTTTAAATGGTACAATCTCTACAACCTCTGCTTGCTGGGATCTGACTTTTACTACTGTGCAACCTTTCCCTTTTAAATGGTACAATCTCTACAACCTCTGCTTGCTGGGATCTGACTTTTACTACTGTGCAACCTTTCCCTTCTAAATGGTACAATCTCTACAACCTCTGCTTGCTGGGATCTGACTTTTACTACTGTGCAACCTTTCCCTTTTAAATGGTACAATCTCTACAACCTCTGCTTGCTGGGATCTGACTTTTACTACTGTGCAACATTTCCCTTTTAAATGGTACAATCTCTACAACCTCTGCTTGCTGGGATCTGACTTTTACTACTGTGCAACCTTTCCCTTTTAAATGGTACAATCTCTACAACCTCTGCTTGCTGGGATCTGACTTTTACTACTGTGCAATCTTTCCCTTTTAAATGGTACAATCTCTACAACCTCTGCTTGCTGGGATCTGACTTTTACTACTGTGCAACCTTTCCCTTTTAAATGGTACAATCTCTACAACCTCTGCTTGCTGGGATCTGACTTTTACTACTGTGCAACCTTTCCCTTTTAAATGGTACAATCTCTACAACCTCTGCTTGCTGGGATCTGACTTTTACTACTGTGCAACCTTTCCCTTTTAAATGGTACAATCTCTACAACCTCTGCTTGCTGGGATCTGACTTTTACTACTGTGCAACCTTTCCCTTTTAAATGGTACAATCTCTACAACCTCTGCTTGCTGGGATCTGACTTTTACTACTGTGCAACCTTTCCCTTTTAAATGGTACAATCTCTACAACCTCTGCTTGCTGGGATCTGACTTTTACTACTGTGCAACCTTTCCCTTTTAAATGGTACAATCTCTACAACCTCTGCTTGCTGGGATCTGACTTTTACTACTGTGCAACCTTTCCCTTTAAATGTGCCTGCTGAATGTTTGCTAAATTAATTTGTTGCATTGTATTCAATACTTACTGCTGTATAGCCATGCTGGGGCCAGTAGAGATGCTATCAGGTGCAAGGTGTTACCAGCATATGGATGCAGCCAGGCCCTGTGCCTTTGATTGTGTATCCTCCCCTGGTGTGCTGGGCAGCTGCTAATTTATCCCAAAGCAGCTACCACAACTCCTCCCACCTGATCCTCTACTCAGTCCTATATATTCAGTAGCAGTCTAAGGGGGGCACGCGTGTGGGGTCAGGCACGCACATGCAGCAGAAGTACCACTGCAGCAAAAGTACAGTGAAGCTGCAGTTATTTCAACGGCAGTTAGTCACGGCAGGAGTCAGGACCCCACACTATGTCTCTTTTGGGTATGTCTGCTGAGTAAGCACTTCCAATTACTTGTACCTGGCTTTTCTATTTACCCATCTCACTCTTTCACCATGTTTACATATGCCTTCACAGTGTTTGCTCCGTTAATCCTCTCTCTCCTACGCTATCCCCAAACCCCAGCACCCTCTAATCAAATAATCATCTCCCCTTCCCTCCTTCCTCCCCACCTGTCCTCCTCTGCTGACCTGCTCCTCAACCTCAAATCTGTCCTAATAAAACACAAAACAAGCTTCCCTCTCTCCTTCTCCCACCTGCTCTCCCTTTCTCTGCTCCTCCTCACTGCTGGTGACATATCTCCCAATCCTGGACCTCCACAGTTCATACCCACCATTAGTACTCCTTCCTACCGCTCCCTATCTAATAGGAACTACCGCAATCTTTCCAACGTAAAACCTGTGCCATTGACACCCACCCCCCTGCTCCCTCTCTCTGGAGCACTCTGGAATGCCCGCTCCATCTGCAATAAGCTTCATGTGATTCATGACCTCTTTCTCTCTCGCAATCTTGCTTTCCTCGCCCTCACAGAAACATGGCTGACACCCTCTGACACCGCCTCCCCTGCTGCGCTGTGTTACGGTGGCCTCCAATTCACCCACACTCCTCGCCCTGGAAACAGACATGGTGGAGGAGTGGGTGTTCTCCTTTCCTCTAACTGCAACTTTAACCCAATCCCACCTCTTCCCTCCCTAATCCTCCCTTCCTTTGAAGTCCACTCTGTCCGCATCTACTCTCCCTCCAACCTCCAAGTGGCCGTCATATACCGACCTCCAGGTCCGATCACTGCCTTCATCGACCAATTCACTACCTGGCTTCTTCACTTTCTCTCCACTGACATCCCCACCATCATCATGGGTGACTTCAACATCCCCACTGATACCCTTCAGTCAGCAGCCTCCAAACTTCTGTCCCTTACTTCATCCTTTGGACTTACTCAGTGGTCCTCCTCAGCCACCCACACGGATGGTCATACATTAGACTTGGTCTTCACCCGCCTCTGCTCTCTATCTAACTTCACCATCTCCCCTCTCCCTCTATCCGACCACCATCTACTCACTTTCTCATCCCTGTCCTCCTCTCCTGTCACCCATGTCCAGCAACACGTGCACCCCCGCAGACACCTTGCACACCTAGACATCCACACACTCTCTGACTCTATTCTTTCACTGGCATCAATATCCTCACTCCACGATACAGACAGTGCCACTGCTTTCTACAATGCCACTCTCACATCAGCTATTGACACGGTCGCCCCTCTCGTTCATGGCAGAGTGCGACGTACCAACAGACAACCTTGGCACAATAACACCACTAAAAAGCTCCGGCAAGTGTCCAGGATTACAGAGCGGCGTTGGAAAAAAACAAATTCGCAAGACGACTTCACTGCATTCAAACAAGCAACAATCTCTTTCAAATCTGCCCTCACCTCTGCTAAACAGGCCTACTTCACAACCCTCGTATCTTCCCTATCCTACAACCCCAAACAGTTATTCAAAACTTTTAACTCCCTCCTCCGCCCACCACTGCCCCCTCCTACCTCCCTCATCTCTGCTGAGGACTTTGCCACACACTTCAAAAATAAGATCGACCAAACAAGGCAAGTCTTCATTGTTCAACCACCTCAACCACTTTGTATACCAGACCAATGCCCCAACCCCATAACCTCCCTCTCCAACATAACTGAAGGGGAGCTTAATTGTCTTCTCTCCAAATCGCACCTCACAACCTGTGCACTTGACCCCATCCCAACCCACCTCCTCCCCAACCTCACCACCACTATTATTCCATCCCTAACCCACCTCTTCAACCTATCACTAACTTCCGGTACCTTCCCTTCTGCTTTCAAGCATGCCACAATCACGCCTATTCTTAAAAAGCCAACCCTCGACCCAACCGCTATGTCCAGCTATCGCCCAATATCGCTGCTCCCATTCGCTTCCAAACTCCTGGAGCTGCATGTCCACGCTGAGCTTTCCTACCACTTCTCTTCTAACTTGCTCTTTGACACTCTACAATCTGGTTTCCGCCCCTATCACTCCACTGAGACAGCCCTGACCAAAATTACTAATGACCTACTTACAGCCAAAGCGAACAGACAATACTCTATACTCCTGCTTCTTGACCTGTCCTCTGCTTTTGACACAGTTGACCACTGCCTTCTACTACAGATTCTTTCCTCCTTTGGCGTCAAAGACCTTGCCCTATCCTGGATCTCCTCATACCTTTCCAACTGCACATTCAGCGTCTCCCACTCACACACTACCTCCTCGTCCCACCCTCTCTCCATTGGAGTCCCCCAAGGATCTGTTCTAGGACCCCTACTCTTCTCAATCTATACACTTGGCCTGGGGCAACTCATAAAGTCCCACGGATTCCAGTACCACCTTTACGCTGATGACACTCAGATCTACCTCTCTGGCCCAGACATCACCTCTCTGCTATCCAGAATCCCGGAGTGTCTATCAGCCATATCCTCCTTCTTCTCCTCCCGCTTCCTCAAACTCAATGTGGACAAATCTGAACTCATAATCTTTCCCCCATCCCGCAGATCTTCCTTACCTGACCTATCTATCACAATTAATGACATCACGCTTTCCCCTGTACCAGAAGTCCGCTGCCTCGGAGTAACCCTTGACTCTGCCCTGTCCTTCAAACCGCACATCCAAGCTCTTTCTACCTCCTGTCGCCTTCAGCTCAAAAATATTTCAAGAATCCGTCCTTTCCTCAACCCTCAATCTACTAAAATGATTGTGCACGCCCTCATCATCTCCCGCCTCGACTACTGCAACACCCTTTTCTCTGGCCTCCCTGCTAACAGCCTCGCACCTCTCCAGTCCATCCTTAACTCTGCTGCACGACTAATTCACCTCTCTCCTCGCTACTACTCCGCTTCTCCCCTCTGCAAATCTCTTCACTGGCTCCCATTCCCTCAGCGTATCCAGTTCAAATTACTAATACTGACCTACAAGGCCATCTATAATCTGTCTCCTCCTTATATCTCTGAACTAATCTCCCGATATCTTCCCTCACGTAATCTCCGATCCTCCCAAGACATCCTTCTCTCCTCCACACTTATTCGCTCCTCACCCAACCGCCTCCAAGACTTCTACCGAATATCCCCCATCCTCTGGAATTCTTTGCCCCAACACGTCCGACTATCAAACACATTCGGATCCTTCAGACGGAACCTGAAAACCCATCTCTTCAGGAAAGCCTACAGCCTGCAATGATCCCCGCTGTCTCCTCACCACTACCGGAGATATCGCCTCAACCAACACTGGAACTGCTGCAACCCACCAACCTGCTGTCTCCTGCCTCACAATCCTGTAGAATGTAAGCCTACAGCCTGCAATGACCCTGCTACCTCCTCACCACTACCGGAGATATTGCCTCAACCAACCCCGGAACTGCTGCAACCCCCCGACCTACTGTCTCCTGCCTCACAATCCTGTAGAATGTAAGCCCGAAAGGGCAGGGTCCTCTCCCCTCTGTATCAGTCTGTCATTGTTAGTTTGTTTACTGTAAGTGATACCTGTAATTTGTATGTAACCCCTTCTCATGTACAGCACCATGGAATCAATGGTGCTATAGAAATAAATAATATTAATAATAATAATAAAAGTACAGTTGTGAGCTGATATTAATAGCCTGGGAAGCTTCATGGGTATTACCCACTTTCCAGGCTATAAATATCTTCCCACAGTCGTCGGCTTTCACTCTGCTGGTTCCGAAAATTGGGCTGGAGCCCATGACATTTTTTTACAAAAGATAATCTTTTATTAATTAAATACATGTACAGTAATTTCCAAACACACTGTACTTATTGTATTTGTCACTGACATCTATATATCTATCTATTCTATTTCTATTTACTGTATGTAATCCATCTCTTCTATCCTGTCAGCTCCTGCAGTGATTTTACAGAACCCGGCAGATGTATTACCGGTAGAGTTGAGCATTCCGATACCGCAAGTATCGGGTATCGGCCGATATTCGCTGTATCGGAATTCCGATACTTAGTTCCATATTTTTCATATATCGTATACCGGAATCGGAAGTTCCCATAATTCTTTGAGAGGTAATGTGATTTTAGACAGCCAATGAGGAATCCTACGAAGTGTGGGCACATCCTGTAATGCTGCGGTCATGTTAACTAATGGCATGGCTGTGATTGGATGCTGAAATGATGTCAGAATGCACTATAAAAGGCGCCGCCGCCATTTTAGCGTCACTGTGCTGTGAATTCAGTTAGGGACAGGACGCTGCTCTGCTGACTCTGAGGGACAGTTAGAGATAGCGTTTTTGTGAATTGTTCTGTAGCAGGCTATTTGAGAAACCGCTCTGTAAATCATCTTTTTCCTTGCAGTGTTGTTTTCACAGCTCTGTGCAAGGTGTGTGTGTGAGTGCAGGTGACGCTGCAGTTTGCTCTGCATCCAACGCTGTTTGTAGTCATCTGCACGTGTCACTCACTGACTCTTTTTTTTTTTATTTTGTGGAACTGGTGCTGCTCCATGCAATTGAAATTAACAGTGATCTATTAGTGTGACGTGCTTCCATCCGTATCCAATACATTGGTTGCAAACACTATAGAAGTACACAAAGGGGCCTTTCACAGCTAGTGAACAGTTGTGTGCAGTGTTCACTGTAGTCTGATGTTTTAATTTTTGGAGTGCAGATCACGCTACAGTTAGTTCTTCAACCACTGCTGCTTGTAGTCTGCTGAGCGTGTGCCACTGCCTCATCCTTGACATTTTTCTATAATTGGTGCTGCTCCATTCTATTTAAAATAACTCAAATCTATTAGTGTGACGCGCTTCCATCCGTATCCAATACATTGGTTGCAAACAGTCTAGAAGTACACAAAGGGGCTTTCACACCTAGTGAACAGTTGTGTGCAGTGTTCACTGTAGTCAGAGGTTTTCATTTTTGGAGTGCAATCCCGCTCCACTTAGTTCTTCAACCACTGCTGCTTGTACTCTGCTGAGCGTGTCTCACTGCCTCATCCTTGACATTTTTCTCGAATTGGTGCTGCTACATTCTATTTCAAATAATTCAAATCTATTAGTGTGACGTGCTTCCATCCGTATCCAATACATTGGTTGCAAACAATATAGAATACACAAACGGGCCTTTCACAGCTACTGAACAGTTGTGTGCAGTGTTTACTGTAGTCAGAGGTTTTCATTTTTGGAGTGCAGATCCCGCTCCACTTAGTTCTTCAACCACTGCTGCTTGTACTCTGCTGAGCGTGTCTCACTGCCTCATCCTTGACATTTTTCTCGAATTGGTGCTGCTACATTCTATTTCAAATAATTCAAATCTATTAGTGTGACGTGCTTCCATCCGTATCCAATACATTGGTTGCAAACAATATAGAAGTACACAAACGGGACTTTCACAGCTACTGAACAGTTGGTGCAGTGTTTACTGTAGTCAGAGGTTTTCATTTTTGGAGTGCAGATCCCGCTCCACTTAGTTCTTCAACCACTGCTGCTTGTACTCTGCTGAGCGTGTCTCACTGCCTCATCCTTGACATTTTTCTCGAATTGGTGCTGCTACATTCTATTTCAAATAATTCAAATCTATTAGTGTGACGTGCTTCCATCCGTATCCAATACATTGGTTGCAAACAATATAGAAGTACACAAACGGGCATTTCACAGCTACTGAACAGTTGTGTGCAGTGTTTACTGTAGTCAGAGGTTTTTATTTTTGGAGTGCAGATCCCGCTCCACTTAGTTCTTCAACCACTGCTGCTTGTACTCAGCTGAGCGTGTCTCACTGCCTCATCCTTGTCATTTTTCTCTCAATTTGGTGCTGCTCCATTCTATTTCAAATAACTCAAATCTATTAGTGTGACGCACTTCCATCCGTATCCAAAACATTGTTTGCAAAACTATAGAAGTACACAAAGGGGCCTTTCACACCTAGTGAACAGTTGTGTGCAGTGTTCACTGTAGTCTGAGGTTTTCATTTTTGGAGTGCAGATCACGCTCCACTTAGTTCTTCAACCACTGCTGCTTGTACTCTGCTGAGCGTGTCTCACTGCCTCATCCTTGACATTTTTCTCGAATTGGTGCTGCTACATTCTATTTCAAATAATTCAAATCTATTAGTGTGACGTGCTTCCATCCGTATCCAATACATTGGTTGCAAACAATATAGAAGTACACAAACGGGCCTTTCACAGCTACTGAACAGTTGTGTGCAGTGTTTACTGTAGTCAGAGGTTTTCATTTTTGGAGTGCAGATCCCGCTCCCACTTAGTTCTTCAACCACTGCTGCTTGTACTCTGCTGAGCGTGTCTCACTGCCTCATCCTTGACATTTTTCTCGAATTGGTGCTGCTATATTCTATTTCAAATAATTCGAATCTATTAGTGTGACGTGCTTCCATCCGTATCCAATACATTGGTTGCAAACAATATAGAAGTACACAAACGGGCCTTTCACAGCTACTGAACAGTTGTGTGCAGTGTTTACTGTAGTCAGAGGTTTTCATTTTTGGAGTGCAGATCCCGCTCCACTTAGTTCTTCAACCACTGCTTGCTTGTACTCTGCTGAGCGTGTCTCACTGCCTCATCCTTGACATTTTTCTCGAATTGGTGCTGCTACATTCTATTTCAAATAATTCAAATCTATTAGTGTGACGTGCTTCCATCTGTATCCAATACATTGGTTGCAAACAATATAGAAGTACACAAACGGGCCTTTCACAGCTACTAACAGTTGTGTGCAGTGTTTACTGTAGTCAGAGGTTTTCATTTTTGGAGTGCAGATCCCGCTCCACTTAGTTCTTCAACCACTGCTGCTTGTACTCTGCTGAGCGTGTCTCACTGCCTCATCCTTGACATTTTTCTCGAATTGGTGCTGCTACATTCTATTTCAAATAATTCAAATCTATTAGTGTGACGTGCTTCCATCCGTATCCAATACATTGGTTGCAAACAATATAGAAGTACACAAACGGGCCTTTCACAGCTACTGAACAGTTGTGTGCAGTGTTTACTGTAGTCAGAGGTTTTCATTTTTGGAGTGCAGATCCCGCACCACTTAGTTCTTCAACCACTTCTGCTTGTACTCTGCTGAGCGTGTCTCACTGCCTCATATTTACTTGTATGATTTTATTTAACCCCTTCATCACCTGTGACACAGTGTGTCATGTGTCATGAAAGGATCGCGTTCCTGCGGCTCGGGTGACCGGGGTCACTGAAAGGTTACCCAACACGCAGGCACAAGACAATTTGTGCTTCACCACAGGGGGTTGGCTTAACCCCTCTTGTGGCTACGATCGCTCTGATTGGCTGTTAAAAGTGAAACAGTGCTCCCTTTATTCCGAGCCCCGACGTGTGCCCAAACAGTGGTTTAACCCCACATATGGGGTATCAGCGTACTCAGTAAAAATTGCACAAGAACTTTGGGGGTCTAATTTCTCCAGTTAGTCTTGTGAAAAAAAAAATTGTGGACTCCAAAAATTTTTTTTTGGAAAAAAAAATATATATATTTTCACAGCTCACCACACATCTAGAGGAGTTCCTTGGGGGATCTAGTTTCCAAAATGGGGTCACTTGGGGGGGTTTCTACTGTTTAGGCACATCATGGGCTCTGCAAACGTAACATTATGCCCACAGACCATTCCATCAAGTCGGCATTTCAAAACAACATGTGCCCATACAGTAGTTTTCTCCCACATATGGGTACCAGTGTACTCAGGACAAACTGTCCAACAACTTTTGGGGTCCAATTTCTCCTGTTACCATTGTGAAAATAAAAAATAGGTGGCGAAAAAAATTAGTTTTTGATACAAAACATTTTTTTTGATTTTGAAGGCTGTGCGTTATAAACTTCTGTATAGCACCTGGGTGTTCAAAGTGCTCACTGTGCATCTAAATAAGTTCCTTAGGGGGTCTTGTTTCCAAAATGGGGTCATTTGTGGGGAGCTCCAAAGTTTAGGCACACAGGGGCTCTCCAAACACGACATGGTGTCCGCTAACGATTGGAGCTAATTTCCATTAAAGTCAAATGGCGCTCCTTCCCTTCTGAGCCCTGCCGTGCGCCCAAACAGTGGTTTATGACAACATATGAGGTATCTGTGTACTCAGGAAAAATTGCCCAACAAATTTTAGGAACCATTTTATCCTGTTGCCCATGCAAAAATGAAAAAATTTATGCTAAAATAAAATTTTTGTTTGAAAAATTAAAATGTCCATTTTTTCCGTCCACGTTGCTTTAGTTCCTGTGCAGCACCTGAAGGGTTAATAATGTTCTTGAATGTAGTTTTGAGTAGCTTGAGGGGTGCATTTTTTATAATGTTGTCACTTTTGTGTATTTGCTACCATATAGACCCCTCAAAAGTGTCTTCAAATGTGAGGTGGTCCCTAAAAATATGGTTTTGTAAATTTTGCTGTAAAAATGATAAATCGCTGGTCAACTTTTAACCCTTATAAGTTCCTGAAAAAAAAATTTTTTGCTTAAAAAATTGTGCTGATGCAAAGAACACAAGTGGGAAATGTAATTTATTAACTATTTTGTGTCACATAACTCTCTGGTTTAACAGAATTAAAATTATAAATTTTTAAATTGCTAAATTTTCTAAATTTTACCCAAATTAACATTTTTTTCACAAATAAATGCAAAAATTATCGACCTAAATTTACCACTAACATGAAGCCCAATATGTCACAAAAAAACTGTCTCAGAATCGCTAGGATCCGTTGAAGCGTTCCTGAGTTATTACCTCATAAAGGGACACTGGTCAGAATTTCAAAAAATGGCAAGGTCATGAAGGGGTTAAAAGCCAAGAACAATGAAGGATAACCTTTGCACTGCAGCTGTTGTCAAAGTTCAACCCACATTATGCACTTCCAACATTGCAGCATTTGAGGCATGATGTGAGTTTGATTTGTCAATAGAGTTGAGCGATACTTTCCGATATCCTAAAGTATCGGAATCGGAATGGTATCGCCGATATCACTAAAATATCGGCGATACCCGATACCGATACCGGAAGTCCCATGTAAGTCTATGGGAACAAAATATCGCAACTAAAAAAAAACCCATTCTTTCCTTGTAAACACTAAATATACACACATAGAATACATATATATATATATACATGTCATTGTGACATATATATATATATACATATATGTATAGTTTATACACTTCTACATAGTAAAATATCCTCTGATTCAATTGCCGGGTAAAGCCGGCTTCAGTGAAAAGACAGAAGCACCCGACATGAAATGACACTTGGTGTACATAGGGTTAACCATGTCTTTTCATGTCGTTTGCTATCTGATTTGCACAAACAATTAAATCAGTCTATGTGTGCAAAATTTCACACCTGTAGGGGTTAATTAAAGGTGTAAATTCGTTGTAAAAAAAACGGACTTTTTTGCTACGAATTTACACCTTTAACCCCTACAGGTGTGAAATTTTGCACACATAGACTGATTTAATTGTTTGTGCAAATTAGATAGCAAAGGACATGAAAAGACATGGTTAACCCTATGTACACCAAGTGTCATTTCATGTCGGGTTCTGCATTTTCACAAAAGCCGGCAATTGAATTAGCGGCTATTATACTATGTAGAAGTGTATGAACTACAAATATAAATATATATATATATGTGTCACAAATTCAATGACATGTATATATATATATGAGGTGTAAAATTGCTGAAAAAAAATGCGTGGGCTCCCGCCCTATTTTCGCAACCAGACAGACAAAGCCAGTGAGTGGGGGCAGATAATAATAGCCCAGAGAGGGACCATTATTTTTGCCCCCCCCCGGCTACTAACATCTGCCCCCAGACACCCCAGGTGTCACGCGGTCTTATGATATGTGTATGATGTCAGTAAACTATTCTTAAAAGAACAACACTCTATACAACATATAGATTAGCAACATCAGCATGTAAATATAGAATAGATTTACCTGACACGATATCCGTTGAACTCAGGGTTAATCTTGAGGACTTGATACACTGTCACAGGAAAGAGGAGGACCGGGGGTGTAACCTGACCCTAAACTGGGGTCCTAACTAATCCCTCACCTTGGAGGTACTGATAATGGTTCAGAGGTCCAAGTCTCCAGCTTAACCCTGTCTCCTATCAGTCCCTGAACCCTGTAATCAGTCCTAAGAAGGATACTGATTACCACCAAAGGGATATGGGCTGATCTCTGCTAAATACACAGATTAGACATATAAGACAGACTGGAGAAAACACAGACTTGCATACACACTCAAACACAGAAGGAACATAAATGATCTGGGATATTAAACTCTAAGCAAGGTGAGCTTAAAACAACTAAGGAGCTCTTTAACTTAAGTCTATACAGATACAATCCTATCTGTGGTCTGCATGAAGAATTTCACTGGCAACTCCCAACACAGACAACCAGAGATTTAAAGGAAACCAATCAACAAATAATTAATTGCAGCCGGGAGAAACTGCACCCAGTCCCAGAACTGAGCACAGACAGAATTAACTCCCTAACTGCCAAACACAAAGAAACAGCAACTCAGCTGTGAGAAGTCAGAATGTGCAACCGCGACGATCTTCGTGGCGATGCACACATGACAGTACCCCCCCTTCTACGAGGGGCCTCCGGACCCTCAGGGCCAGGTTTGCTCGGGTGAGTTCTGTGGAAGGTCCGCACCAAACGATCTGCGTTAATGTCAGACGCAGGAACCCACGTCCTCTCCTCTGGACCATACCCCTTCCAATGCACCAAGTACTGAAGGGACCGGCGATTCAGACGTGAGTCAATGATCTTTGACACTTGAAACTCCAAGTTACCATTGACCACCACTGGAGGAGGAGGTAGAGGTGATGGTATGACTGGTGCCACGTACCTCTTAAGTAATGACTTGTGGAACACATTGTGGATTTTAAACGTAGGAGGGAGGTCCAGACGAAATGCCACAGGATTAATTATGGAACTGATCCTGTACGGCCCGATGAATCTGGGGCCCAGCTTCCAGGAGGGAACTTTAAGTTTTATATTCCTGGTAGACAACCATACCAGATCGTTCACATTAAGATCTGGACCAGAAACTCTCCTCCTATCAGCCATACGTTTATAACGGTTCCCCATAGCACTCAGATTATTCAATACACCTCTCCACACTGAAGCAAGTGACGACGAGAAACGCTCCTCCTCAGGAACCCCAGAAGGGCCCCCCCCATTGAATGTACAAAACTGGGGATGAAAACCATATGCCCCAAAAAACGGGGACTTACCAGTGGACTCGCTCCGCCTGTTGTTAAGAGCGAACTCTGCCAGAGGCAAGAAAGAAGACAAGTCCTCCTGGTTCTCTGAGACAAAACACCGAAGATAAGTCTCTAGGCTTTGATTCAGACGCTTAGCAGATTCCAAATACAGCAGGTTCTTGTGATCAGTAATGACGGTGACCGGGTGGACTGCCCCCTCCAAAAAGTGACGCCATTCTTCAAAAGCCAACTTAATGGCCAAAAGTTCCCTATTGCCGATATCATAATTCCTTTCGGCGGACGACAATTTTTTAGAAAAGAAAGCGCACGGATGCCATTTACCAGGGGACGGACCCTGGGACAATATTGCACCCACCCCTACGTCAGACGCGTCCACCTCCACAACGAACGGCTGTGATGCATCTGGTTGGATGAGAACGGGTGCCGAAGCAAAACATTTTTTCAAAGAGGAAAAAGCTTGGCAAGCTTTGTCCGACCATTTAGAAAAATCCGTCCCTTTTCTTGTCATGTCAGTGAGAGGTTTGACAACAGATGAGAAATTACAAATAAATTTCCGGTAGTAGTTAGCAAACCCCAGAAAACTCCTGCAGAGCCTTAAGATCCTCTGGCTGATCCCATTCAAGCACTGCTCTCACCTTTTCAGGGTCCATACGGAAACCGGAGGCTGACACCAAGAAACCCAAAAACTGAAGTTCCTGTACGGCGAATACACACTTTTCCAGTTTGGCGTATAGTTTATTGTCTCGCAAGATCTGCAACACCTGTCTCACATGCTCCTGGTGAGACACAAGATCTGGTGAGTAAATTAAAATGTCATCCAAATATACGACCACAAACAGCCCCACCAGATGACGAAAAATGTCATTAACAAAATGTTGGAATACTGCTGGTGCAGTAGTCAGACCAAAAGGCATGACAAGGTTCTCATAATGTCCCTCCGGCGTGTTAAACGCCGTTTTCCACTCATCCCCCTCTTTTATCCTAATCAGATTATACGCCCCCCTGAGATCCAATTTAGAGAACCATTTGGCGCCAACAATTTGATTGAAGAGATCAGGAATCAGAGGGAGTGGATACGGATCTCGAACAGTAATCCGATTAAGTTCGCGGAAATCCAAGCAAGGGCGTAGGCCTCCATCTTTTTTCTTCACAAAGAAGAACCCCGCGGCCACTGGGGAAGATGAAGGTCTAATATGCCCTTTGGCCAGACTTTCCGAAATATAATCTTTCATAGCCTGCCTCTCAGGACCAGAAAGGTTATATAACCTAGCTTTAGGTAACTTAGCATCAGGAAGTAAATTAATAGAGCAGTCATACACGCGATGAGGAGGCAACTCCTGACACCCCTCCTCAGAGAACACATCCCCAAAGTCCTCCAAAAAAGGAGGCAAAGTACTAGGCACGACCGCACTGATGACTGTGTTCATGCAGTTACTTTTGCAAAACTCCCCCCATTGGCTTATATCTCTGGACTGCCAATTAATCACAGGGTTATGTTTAACCAACCAAGGAAGTCCCAACACAATAGGAGTAGGTAGACCCTCCAACACATAACAAGATAATAGTTCCCTATGTATTGCCCCTACCCGAAGGTCAATGTTATGAACCTCATGAACAAAGCTACCTTGGCCGAGAGGCCTGGCGTCAATGGAGAATATAGGGATCGGTTTGACCAATACACTCAGATGCATACCTTGAGCCTGAGCAAACTGAGCGTCAACCAGATTAGCCCCGGACCCACTATCAAGAAGAACAGAAAATCTCTCCACTCTCGTACCAACCACCACCTCCACTGGTACAAGGAACTGAGAAGAACTAGCGGACGAAATACATACTCCCAGGTTGTCGTCCACCACACAACCTGGGATTAACAGTTTTCCGGCGACTTTTTGCTCAACAAGGCACGGGATGGACATCCCCCAACAAAATGTCCCTCTTTCCCGCAGAAGAAACACCTTCTAGTCCTGCGGCGTACCGCCAATCCCCTCCTACGAAATGATGTCCCTCCCAACTGCATAGGCTCCTCCGAACAGACAAGGGGAACCTCAACATAAGGGACTTTAGTAGTAGGTGGAGTAACAACAGGGGGCGGAGTTACCTCGCACCTCTCCCGGAGCCGTCTATCAGTACGGATAGCTAGGGCCATAGCAGCCTCCAGTGATGGAGGAGAATCATACTGAGCCAAAACGTCCTTTAATTTGTCAGAAAGCCCATGACAAAACTGGCTTCTAAGAGCTGGGTCATTCCACTGAGTATCTGTGGCCCATCTACGGAACTCAGAAGCAAATTCCTCCGCCGGACGATCTCCCTGCTGTATCTTACGTAATTTTGTCTCAGCAAGAGAGACCCGATCTGGGTCATCATATACCAAACCCAGGGCAATAAAAAATCGATCTACTGACTGTAGAGCCGGGGATCCCGGAGGAAGGGAGAAGGCCCAGGATTGAGGGTCCCCTTGTAGGAGCGAGATAACAATTCCCACTCTCTGCTCTTCACTCCCTGATGATCGAGGCCGAAGCCGAAAATACAATTTACATGCTTCCCTGAAGGTAAAAAATTTGTCTCGCCCACCAGTGAACCTGACCGGGAGAGCTACTTTAGGTTCAAATCTGGTTTGCTCCGAGGGAACAAAACTTTGGACTTAATGTCCGTCAGCTCCATGGATAATCCCTGCAACTGCAGAGCCAGCTGGGCTACTGGATCCATGGCAACTGGGAATAATTTTATGGGCCAGTGAAAATGTCACGCGGTCTTATGATATGTGTACGATGTCAGTAAACTATTCTTAAAAGAACAGCACTCTATACAACATATAGATTAGCAACATCAGCATGTAAATATAGAATAGATTTACCTGACACGATATCCGTTGAACTCAGGGTTAATCTTGAGGACTTGATACACTGTCACAGGAAAGAGGAGGACCGGGGGTGTAACCTGACCCTAAACTGGGGTCCTAACTAATCCCTCACCTTGGAGGTACTGATAATGGTTCAGAGGTCCAAGTCTCCAGCCTAACCCTGTCTCCTATCAGTCCCTGAACCCTGTAATCAGTCCTAAGAAGGATACTGATTACCACCAAAGGGATATGGGCTGATCTCTGCTAAATACACAGATTAGACATATAAGACAGACTGGAGAAAACACAGACTTGCATACACACTCAAACACAGAAGGAACATAAATGATCTGGGATATTAAACTCTAAGCAAGGTGAGCTTAAAACAACTAAGGAGCTCTTTAACTTAAGTCTATACAGATACAATCCTATCTGTGGTCTGCATGAAGAATTTCACTGGCAACTCCCAACACAGACAACCAGAGATTTAAAGGAAACCAATCAACAAATAATTAATTGCAGCCGGGAGAAACTGCACCCAGTCCCAGAACTGAGCACAGACAGAATTAACTCCCTAACTGCCAAACACAAAGAAACAGCAACTCAGCTGTGAGAAGTCAGAATGTGCAACCGCGACGATCTTCGTGGCGATGCACACATGACACCAGGAAAGACAAATCTATAATTAGATTCGCTCTTTCTGGCACTTTGCCCATCTATTCCCATTGCCCTGTAGCGGTGGCGAATGGGTTAATATGGGGTTATAGCCACCTTGCTATTGAAAGGTGACCTTAAGCCAGGTTAATAATTGAGAGCTGTCAATTAGACAACTATCAATTATTAATCCTATTGCATGAAATAAAAATAAAACACACACACTTTAATTAAAAATCATTTTAATGAAATAAAGACACGTTTTTGACCATCTTTTATTTTACTGCAAAAACCATTTCCTGTAATAAAAATAAAATAAAAAAGCAAAATTATTCTTACCTATCCCATGCACAGTCAGGTCCCACGGTGTAATCCTTCAGAAAGGGTTAATGTTTACTGCAGGGACCGCAGCTAATGCTGCAGCCTCACAGTAAACCCCAAATGAATGAGTTCCTCTCCTGCCTGACAGGAGAGTAAAGGCTGGGTGTCACATAACGATACACCAGCGATCCCGACAATGATATGCACTTGTCAGGATCGCTGGTGTATCGCTACATGATCGCTGCTGAGCTGCCAAACAGGCAGCTCAGGCAGCGATCTGGGACAGCGACACTGCGGGTAACATCGCTTAAGGGCCCGTCTCACATAGCGATATCGCTACCAAGATCGCTGCTGAGTCACTAGTTTTGTGACGCAGCAGCGAGCTCACCAGCGATATCGCTGTGTGTGACATTCAGCGACGATCAGCCCCCCTGCCGGGTATCGCTGATCGTCGCAGAAATGTCAGGACCTTTTTTTGATCGCTGGTCTCCCGCTGACAGGCACGCATCGCTGCGTGTGACAGGCGGGAGACCAGCGATCCGCTGGTAACCAAGGTACACAGCGGGTTTACAGGCACCGCGCAGCGCTTGGAAACCCGCTGTGTACCTTGGATACCAGCTCCCTGCATCAGGGCGCTGGTATCCAAGGTACACAGCGGGTTTCTAGGCACAGCCCGCGCCTGGAAACCCGCTGTGTACCTTGGTTACCAGCGGATCGCTGGTCTCCCGCCTGTCACACGCAGCAATGTGTGCCTGTCAGCGGGAAACCAGCGATCAAAAAAAGGTCCTGACATTTCAGCGACGATCAGCGATACCCGGCAGGGGGGCTGATCGTCGCTGAATGTCACACACAGCGATATCGCTGGTGAGCTCGCTGCTGCGTCACAAAACTAGTGACTCAGCAGCGATCTCGGTAGCGATATCGCTATGTGAGACGGGCCCTTAAGTGGAAAGCTTAATTGATTGCTTTCCACTTTCACTTCAGGTCAGCCAGGGACACAATCAGTGACGTCAGAGGGAACTGATTAACAAAAATAGGGGTTCCCTTCGAAAAAAAAATGGCGTGGGGTCCCCCCTATTTTTGTTAACCAGCCAGATGAAGCAGACCGCTGAGGCCTGGATTTTCAGGCTGTTAAGGAGCCAAGATCCATGGACCTTGCCAGCCTGATAATACTAGGCCACAGCAGTCTGCATATCTTGGCTGATTAACAAAAATAGGGGATCCCCTCGAAAAAAATTGGCGTGGGGTCCCCCCTATTTTTGTTAACCAGCCAGATGAAGCAGACCGCTGAGGCCTGGATTTTCAGGCTGTTAAGGAGCCAAGATCCATGGACCTTGCCAGCCTGATAATACCAGGCCACAGCAGTCTGCATATCTTGGCTGATTAACAAAAATAGGGGATCCCCTCGAAAAAAATTGGCGTGGGGTCCCCCTATTTTTGTTAACCAGCCAGATGAAGCAGACCGCTGAGGCCTGGTTTTTCAGGCTGGTAAGGATCCAATATCCATGGACCTTGCCAGCCTGATAATACCAGGCCACAGCAGTCTGCTTAGCTTGGCTGGTTAACAAAAATAGGGGATCCCCTCGAAAAAAAAACGGCATAGGGGTCCCCCTATTTTTGTTAACCAGCCAAGTAAAATGCAGACTGCTGCGGCCTGGTATTAAAAGACTGTCAAGGCCCATGGATTTTGGCCCTCAACAGCCTGATAATACCAGGCTACAGCAGCCCCACATTTGGCGCATCAAAAGATGTGTCAATTGTGGCACTTTACCCGGCTCTTCCCACTTGCCCTGTAGCGGTGGCAAGCGGGGTAATAAGGGGTTAATGTCACCGTTGATTGCACGGTGACAATAAGCCCGGTTAATAATGGAGAGGTGTCAATAAGACACCGATCCATTATTAATCCCAAAGTTATTAAATGTGTAAAAAAAAAACACAGCAAGAAAAAAGTATTTTAATGAAATAAAAGAGACAACACAGTTTTCATTAATTTTATTGTACTCTCATTCCTGCGACGCCATCGATCTCCTGTAAAAAAAGAAAAAAAAAAAAACCAACAGTATACCACCTGTCCGACGCAGTCCATAACGATAGTCCCACGACGATCCAACTCTGCTACATCGCAATGACAGGCAGAGCCTGTCATCGCAACGCAGCACAGCTGATTACCTGCTTCCCCGGTGGTGACGTCATCGGACTGACTGCTTTACGGCCGGGATTACCCAGCAGTCACTGCAGTTATCGCGAGATACTGCATGTGACCGCCGGGGAAAGAAGATTGCGGCCATCAAGCAGTCCAGGACGTGACCGCCGGAGATCTTCTGCCAGGTAAGTGCCGCTGACTCCTGACAGACCCGACCGACGGACACAGACAGTGACAGTGACAATCCCGATTCCGGTATCCGATACGACGAAAATATCGGAACTCGGAATCGGAATTCCGATACAGCCAATATCGGCCGATACCCGATATTTGCAGCATCGGAATGCTAAACCCTATTTGTCAAAGTTATGGAGTGACAAGGTTCACCATCAGTACCCTATAGCATAAGTATGCTTTTGTGTTAGCATTTGTGTTAGACATGTGGATATCTGCAATAATATGTCACAGTTATTTTGTTACAGATTTGTTACCAAGACTAATCATTTCATGGTTGTAAAGGTGACGTTTCACTTGTTTACAGCTTAGAAATAAGGGTGTAGCCTGATATCTATGTGTAGCACTACCCACTTTAAGATGTCATGTTTTTTTCAACATGTGTAGCTAGGTAGCAGTATTTTTGGCCGGACACACAGCAGGGAACAGCAGGCGTTACTGAACCCCACAAACACATCAGCGATTGTTTTGATCTGTGCATCCAACACTTCTGAGCAGCAACTGGCGGTGTTTAAGCCCAGGGTCAAGGAGGGTGTAGGCAGAGGCCTAGTATGAGATGTTTGAACTTTAATTTGTAGTTAGCAGCATTAATTTTTGCCAGACACACAGCAGGGGAACAGCAGTCGTTACTGAACCCCACTAACACTATAGCTTGTGTATTGGTCTGTGGACACCACACTTCTGAGCAGCAACTGGCAGTGTTGTAGCCCAGGGAGTAGAGTTCAGGTGGTGGAAAGATGAACATAACAGGAGACATGGATAACGTTGCCAACCAGTTATTTAATCGGAAACCGGACAGGCAAATCCAGGCGAGATACATGCCTTGTTCATTTTCTGAAAAGTAAGCCGTTGTACATTATCGGAGGATACTCGCATGCAACGGTCTGTTAGTACAACACCTGCAGCAGTAAAGACGCGCTCAGATAATACACTGGCAGCAGGGCAAGCCAGCACCTCCAATGCATACTGGCTAAGCTCTGGCCATGTATCCAGCTTAGAGACCCAAAACTTGAATGGGGAACAGCCATCTGGGAGTACACTGAGAGGGCAAGACATGTAGTCTGTCACCATCTTACGGAAACGTTGCCTCCTGCTGACTGGAGCCGTCTCGGATGGTGTAGACATTGGTGGCACTGGCACAAAACTTTGCCACATTTGGAACATACTGGTCTTGCCCTGTGCAGAGGCGCTGCTTGTGCTCCCTCGTGTTGCAGAGCTGTCTCCACTGCCTCGACGCACAGAGCTGCTTTGTAAAGCAGTAGCAGCAGCAGTGCTCTCTGCTGTAATGGAGAACATTATGGATTGCACCAGTGTGTCTTGGTACTCCCGTATTTTACGCTCCCGGTTCAACGGTGTGATGAGGCTTTGTAAGTTGTCCCGGTAGCGAGGGTCTAGGAGGGTGTACACCCAATAATCAGACGTGGTGAGAATGTGGGCGATGCGGCGGTCGTTTCTCAGGCACTGCAGCATGAAATCAACCATGTGCTGCAGACTACCAACTGGCCAAGAAACGCTGTCCCCTGCAAGAGGCGTCATCTCTGCCTGCTCTGCATCACCCCACCCACGCTCTACATACTGACTAGAGCATTATGTACCTCCCTCTGGAGCGATGTCTTCCTCCTCCATTGACTCCTCCTCATCCTCCTCACAAAGTCCTTCAAATACATTAAAAAATGTACAAAATTTAAAAATCATAAAATTTTAAAACATTTTATCATAATTCTGTAACATCAGTTTATGGAAACACATTAGCATTACAAAAGGATAGACAAAAACTGTACATTATGTGCTTTGTAAATACATTAAAAGTTTGCAATGGTTATGAAAATATAGACAGCGACTCTGGAGGTTCAATTGTTGATACAGCATGCTACTTTGAAAGTCCTCCAGCCCTTTGTGAGGAACCACGTTGCGCTGACTGTCCAGAAGGTGATGGAATTTGTGACTCCTCATCCTCCACCTCTTCCAAAACCTCACCCCTTAGTGCTTGCAGTGTTTTTTGAAGCAGGCAGATAAGGGGGACAGTCAGGCTGACTAGTGCATCATCTGCACTCGCCATCCGCGTTGACTCATCAAACGCACGCAAAACGTGGCAGATGTCCTTCATAGAGTCCTTCGCCAGTCCTTACACTGGCTGGCCATTCATTATAGTATCCAATTCAAATTACTGGTTGTCACCCACAAAGCTCTCCACAGTGCAGCACCCCCCTACATCTCCTCCCTCATTTCTATCTATCGGCCTAACCGACTGCTGCGCTCTGCAAACGACCTTCGATTAACCTCTGCACTAATACGTACCTCCCACTCCCGACTCCAAGACTTCTCCCGTGCTGCGCCAATCCTCTGGAATGCTCTACCCCAAGAAATTAGGGCTATCCACAATTAGCATGGTTTTAGGCGCTCCCTCAAAACACATTTTTTCAGAGCGGCCTATCACATTCACTAATCAAAGTAATTCTATGTGTGTAGCCCATTCACTATCTCCATCCATCCATCCATCACTCCCTCAAAATGGCTGGACCATCATTGTAAATACACCATTGTATATAAACACCTGTACTTTGTATCTCCCCCACCTCATTGTAGATTGTAAGCTCTCACAAGCAGGGGCGGCTTATATTGCTTTAATTATTGTATTGTTAACGTTGTTACTTATGACTTGTGTTCTGAAACTGTTAAACTGTAAAGTGCTGCAGAATATGTTGGTGCTATATAAATAAAGATTATTATTATTATTATTATAGAGGCTCACTCAGTAGTGGTGAAGTGTGAACGGCGCAAATTGCGAGTTGATTGCGCCTGATGCAGCTGATACTCCATTACTGTTGGCTGCTGCTCACACAACCGCTCAAACATATGTAAAGTGGAACTCCATGTGGTGGGTACGTCACATATGATGCGATGTTCAGGAAGGCGAAATCTGCGTTGCAGAGCTGCAATCAGCGATCTGGCCATGCTGGAACGTCGCAAGTGAGCGCACTCTAGGCGGACCTTGTGCAGCAGTGCATCAAGATCCTGATAGTCCCTCAAAAAACTCTGCACGACCAAGTTGAGCACATGTGCCAGACATGGTATGTGAGTGAGGTTGCCAAGGCCCAGAGCTGCCACCAGATTTCGGCCATTGTCACACACTACCAAGCCTGGCTGGAGATTCGCTGGCAAAAAACCACACGTCGCTCTCCTGCTTGATGGCATTCCAGAGCTCCTGCGCTGTGTGGCTTCGATTCCCCATGGAAATTAATTTCAGGACGGCCTGTTGACATTTGGCCACGGCTGTGCTCATATCGGTCGCAACAGGTAAGCGTTCACGGGTCCATGTGGAGGTAGACCGTGACGGCTCCTGCAGCGATGATTCTGAGGAACTGGAGTAGGAGGAGGAGTCAATGTGTACAGACTTGATTCCTGCAATCCTTGGAGTTGGCAGAACACGTACAGCGCCACTCGCAAGATCAGTACCCGGCTCCACAACATTGACCCAATGGGCAGTGAGGGAAAGGTATCGTCCCTGGCCATGGGTACTGGTCCACGCATCGGTGGTCAGGTGGACCTTGCTACTGACGGTGTTTAGTAGCGCATGTTTAATTTTTCCCTCAACATGCTTTTGCAGACCAGGGACGGCTTGCCTGCTGAAATTAAATCGGCTTGGCACATTGTATTGTGGGACTGCCAATGATATTAAGTTACGTCAACTGTCAGTCTCCACCGGCCTGAATGACAGCATTTCAAGGGACAGGAGTTTTGCAATGCCAGCATTCAGAGCCTGTGCTCGTGGATGGTTTGCCGAGTATGGCCGTTTTTATCCCATGCCTGTGCTACCGATGGCTGTTTTGTGGCCTGGGAGTGTGAGGATGACAGGGAACTTGCTGCTGTGGGTGGAATAACACTTTGTCTCTGGACAACAGTGACCGAGGTTCTTCCATGGCGATCCTGTGAGGAAGCCGAACCAGCTGTGTGTGAGACTCGATGAAGAGGCTTCAACACGACCTGAAGATGTAGGTGCAGCTGTAGGTTGGCCTACATCTCCAGTGTGTCTTTGTAACTCAACTACGTGCTTTGTCCGCACATGTTTACACATATTAGTGGTATTGAGGTTACTGACACTTTTACCTCTTTTTACTTTTTGATTACACAGCTTGCATTTGACATAGCAAATATCATCTGCAAGTGTGTCAAAAAAGGACCACGCAGTGCAAGTCCTGGGAGCGCACGTTTTGACTTTTGGAAGACAACTGCTCCGAACAGGTGCCAAACTGGAGGCTACAGGCAACCGAGTCTGCAGCCTAACTCTCCCTCCTGTTTGAACCGTTGGGGCAATGTCTTCCTCTATCTTCCTTCTATCACTAACCACTTCTCTAGGCCTCTCACAGCTTTCAACCTCTGAGACACACAAGGATGGTAACACCCTTGACCTGGTCTTTGTCCGCCTCTGTTCAATCTCCCACCTAAATAACTCACCGCTTCCACTGTCTGACCACAACATTCTCTCCTTCACGCTCACAAATCCTCCACCACCCCAGCGCACTCCTACCTACCACACATTCAGAAATCTACAAGCCATTAACCCTCAGACACTTTCAGATTCCCTACACTCATCACTGTCCCCAATCTCCTCTTTTTCCTGTCCTGATCTGGCTGTTCATCACTACAATGACACTCTTAGAAGCACCCTTGATCAAGTAGCGCCGCTCACCCTCAGAACTTCCAAACACACAGTAAAACAGCCCTGGCTCACATTGCAAACTCAACTTCTTCAGCGATGCTCTAGGAGTGCTGAACGCCTTTGGAGAAAAACCCGCACACCACAAGACTTCATCCATTTAAATTCATGTTAAGAACTTATAATGCTGCCCTTCACCTCGCCAAACAGACCTACTTCACCACCCTGATCTCCTCACTAGCCAACAACCCACAATTTGCATGGTTTCAGGCGCTCCCTCAAAACACATTTGTTCAGAGCGGCCTATCACATTCACTAATCAAAGTCATTCAATGTATTCTGTGTAAGTGTGTGTGTGTCTAGCCCATTCACTATCTCCATCCGTCACTCCCTTAAGATGGCTGGACCATCATTGTAAATGCACCATTGTATATAAACACCTATACTTTGTATCTCCCCCACCTCATTGTAGATTGTAAGCTGTCACGAGCAGGGGCGACTTATTTTGCTTTAATTATTGTATTGTTAACGTTGTTACTTATGACTTGTGTTCTGAAACTGCTAAACTGTAAAGCGCTGCGGAATATGATGGCAGTATATAAATAAAGATATTTATTATTATTATTATTATTATTCCTCTGAGCTGCTCCCACCACCTTCCTGTTCCTCACGCCATGTTGGGTCTTGGACCTCATCATCTCCACTACCCTCTTCCAACACCTGCTGCTGTTGGGTGGTCTGGCCAGCACCATGCTCAGCAGAAACTGGCACCTGAGTCTCATCATCATCAGATGCGTTCTGCGGTGTGCTGACCATCGGCACTGTCTCACCCGCCTCTTCAGATTCAGAGAGACACAGCTGTTGCGCATCACTGCATACTCCCTCTTCTTCACATTCCAGAATGCTGCTTGGCTGGGCCCCTGTTTGCAAGCCAACAGATTCTGAGAACAGAAGCAGACACTCAGCTGGCTCCTGTACAAAACTCTCTGACTGCCTGGGCAATTTGGCAGGCGGTGAAGAGACAGATGGTTGCTCAACAGTGCTGTGGTCCTGAGAGGAGGTGGAAGCAATTGAAGTCGATGCATTGGCTGACATCCAACCAACAACGGCTTCAATTTGTTCTTCCCGCAGCAGGGGGGTACGCCGAGCTCCTACAAAAGTGCGCATAAAGGAACGTTCACGGGGAAAACTGGTGGATGCTGTGTCACTGGGGGCGGCAGCAGCCACAGAATCCCCACGTCCTCTCCCTGCTGAAACTCCACGGCCACGACCACGTGCCTTACTCCCTGCCTTCTTCATCTTGGTAGATTGATAAAGAAAGTCTGAAAAGTTATAAGGCCTAAGTGTGGTTATTCCGCAGAGACTGCAGTGAACACTGCACACAACTGTTCACTGGGTTTGAAAGGCCCCTTTGTGTACTTCTATAGTGTTTGCAACCAATGTATTGTATACGGATGGAAGCGCGTCACACTAATAGATTTTAGTTATTTGAAATAGAATGGAGCAGCACCAATTAGAGAAAAATTTCAAGGATGTGCCAGTGACACACGCTCAGCAGACTACAACCAGCAGTGGTTGAAGAACTAACTGGAGCGTGATCTGCACTCCAAAAATGAAAACCTCAGACTACAGTGAACACTGCACACAACTGTTCACTACCCAACGCGTCACAGCAGGAAGGCAGTCTGTGCGTCCAAACAAAGGCGCAAGCATACATTCACGTACCCTGTTTATAAAGCTATATAAAAACAATTATGTAGTAGTGACGCACACTTTATTGAGGTACAGTATTACATCGCCATTCACCATCTGTGGCTATGCAGTCTCATCTATATATACCTTATCTATCCGTTGTCATGCTTGCAAGTCCACAGTCAGGCATAAATAGCAATTTTCAAAATGCACTATGCACTTTTTAAAGGTTATGTTTGTTAATAAAAATTATTATTGCCACATATTATGAGTATTACATGATGGAAATTGTATAATTTTTATAAACTGTTTAGTGACATTATTCAGCAAATGTAACATTTTATTAATGTCACAGATAACTTGTAATGCTGATGATGTTTTGAAGTCAGACATTCATTGAATATACAATAAAAATGGTGTACATACTGTTACTTATCCATCATTAATGGATTCAGATATGTACTTGTATGCTTTTATGTACAACCGTATAGCAGATTCCTTAACTAATTTATTTTGTGGTTTGCATTGCTGTTCAACATGTTAATGTATGTGTTTATGTTTGTCAATTCTTTATTTATCTAGATATTATTTTAAATTAAATCATCATCTTATGCTAGTAAAGGTTATCTTTCTCTTGTTTGAAGTATAGACATTTAAAATTGACAGGTAACAAGGAAAATACTTGATCTAGTATTTAAACATCCTCCTTGACCCTGGGCTCCAACACCGCCAGTTGTGGCCTGGAAGTGCTGTTAGCACAGTCAACACTTGCTCCTGTGTTACTGGGGTTCAGTAATGTCAGCTGTTCCCCTGCTGTGTGTACGGCAAAAAGTCCTGCTGCCTCCACCCTGTTCTCTTCTCATCCCTGGGCTCCAACACCGCCAGTTGTTGCCTGGAAGTGCTGTTAGCACAGTCAACACTTGCTCCTGTGTTACTGGGGTTCAGTAATGTCAGCTGTTCCCTTGCTGTGTGTATGGCAAAAAGTCCTGCTGCCTCCACACTGTTCTCTTCTCATCCCTTGGCTCCAACACCGCCAGTTGTTGCCTGGAAGTGCTGTTAGCACAGTCAACACTTGCTCCTGTGTTACTGGGGTTCAGTAATGTCAGCTGTTCCCCTGCTGTGTGTACAGCAAAAAGTCCTGCTGCCTCCACCCTGTTCTCTTCTCATCCCTGGGCTCCAACACCGCCAGTTGTTGCCTGGAAGTGCTGTTAGCACAGTCAACACTTGCTCCTGTGTTACTGGGGTTCAGTAATGTCAGTTGTTCCCCTGCTGTGTGTACGGCAAAAAGTCCTGCTGCCTCCACCCTGTTCTCTTCTCATCCCTGGGCTCCAACACTGCCAGTTGTTTCTCGGAAGTACTTGGCACGGGTACTGACTCCTGCCCAGCTTGGTTACAGCACGACAGCTGTTTCCTGGCAGTGTCAAAGTCAGTTAGCCTCCAATAAGTTGTCCTGTCGTGTTGCATTCTGGTTAGCAGACTCTATGGTGCCTGCAGTTTAGGTCATTCCTATGTGTGCTGTGGGATATGTAAATAAAGGCTATTTCCGTTGTGACAATAGGACAAGCACCCACTGTAGGACTGTGTGATTCGGTAACTGCGGACGGCTTGCGGCCTGTCAACTTACATTTTCATGGGTCCTCGTTACTTGCATTGGCTCTTGTACCTTCTGCTACCCGTCCGGGTTCCAGTACCGTCAACTGGTTCTCCGCAGTGCCTTTGGCCTAGGTGCCTCCATCTCGGTATCCGAGTTCCAGCAATGTCTGCTGGTCCTTGGTAGTGCTTTGGAGCACAAGTACCTCCTGCTTAGTAACCGTGTCCCAGTAACGTCAGCTGGTCCTCGTTGTGCCATTGGCTCTTTTCCTTCTGCTGTCACTCCGGGTTCCAGCACAGTCAGCTGGTCCTCGTTACTTGCATTGGCTCTTGTACCTTCTGCTACCCGTCCGGGTTCCAGTACCGTCAGCTGGTTCTCCACAGTGCCTTTGGCCTAGGTGCCTCCATCTCGGTATCCGAGTTCCAGCAACGTCTGCTGGTCCTTGGTAGTGCTTTGGAGCACAGGTACCTCCTGCTTAGTAACCGTGTCCCAGTAACGTCAGCTGGTCCTCAGTTGTGCCATTGGCTCTTTTCCTTCTGCTGCCACTCTGGGTTCCAGCACAGTCAGCTGGTCCTCGTTACTTGCATTGGCTCTTGTACCTTCTGCTACCCGTCCGGGTTCCAGTACCGTCAACTGGTTCTCCGCAGTGCCTTTGACCTAGGTGCCTCCATCTCGGTATCCGAGTTCCAGCAACGTCTGCTGGTCCTTGGTAGTGCTTTGGAGCACAGGTACCTCCTGCTTAGTAACCGTGTCCCAGTAACGTCAGCTGGTCCTCGGTTGTGCCATTGGCTCTTTTCCTTCTGCTGTCACTCCGGGTTCCAGCACAGTCAGCTGGTCCTTGTTACTTGCATTGGCTCTTGTACCTTCTGCTACCCGTCCGGGTTCCAGTACCGTCAACTGGTTCTCCGCAGTGCCTTTGGCCTAGGTGCCTCCATCTCGGTATCCGAGTTCCAGCAACGTCTGCTGGTCCTTGGTAGTGCTTTGGAGCACAGGTACCTCCTGCTTAGTAACCGTGTCCCAGTAACGTCAGCTGGTCCTCAGTTGTGCCATTGGCTCTTTTCCTTCTGCTGCCCCTCCGGGTTCCAGCACAGTCAGCTGGTCCTCGTTACTTCCATTGTCTCTTGTACCATCTGATACCAGTCCGGGTTCCAGTAACGTCAGCTGGTTCTCGGAAGTTAGTCAGCCTTCTTGTACCTTCAGCTACATTTACAAATTGAAGATTTTTTAAATGTTTTTTTGGGTAATCACTCTGGATCTCCAACAATGAAGACGACGACCCTGATGACCACCCGAAGAAGATGACGACCACAAGGACGACGAGCATCAAGCCAACCAGCCTGAACACCATCACAAAGAAGAAATAAAAGATTACCCAGAAGAATATCCCCAAAACCAGGAAACAAAGAAGAAGACAAACTACAAGATACAGCAACAAGAACAAAGAACAATAAGCAGAAGATCAAAGCAAAGAACATGAAGTATAAGACCAAAATGAAGAGCTAAATATATGCTCTAAATTGTAAGCAGAAGAAGACTAAGCAGTGTATGGGGGTGAGTCCGTTCCTCCTCGTGGTGCCCCTGGAAAATGCCTGCTGCTGCAGGCTATACTGAACACGGACAAATACTGTTGTAATTTAAATCTTTTGTGACAGCAAGAACGGAAGGAAGAAAAATTCATACTTTTACAGATTACAAGTACAGGAATCTCTGTCACAAATAAGAATATGATGAAGAAGATGAAGATGAAGTAGAATATGAAGAAGAATAATAGTTTAATAAGAACAATATGAGTAATGTAAACAAAAAGATGAATAGCAAGAAGTTTAAGAAGAAGATAAAGAAGGTGAAGATGAAGAATAATTGGATGAAAAAGATGATGCTGCTGAAGATTATGAAGGAGAAAGTGTGGCAAAAGTTAAAAAGGTGAAGAGCATGGAAGTTGTGAAACATACATATTTGCCAAAATAGAAAAATGGTTAACAACATTGTCAATTTCTTTGTCAATCCGAACATCTTTAAAAAAAAAAATATTAATGCTATTCCATTTGATTGGGTTAAACATCTATGCCTTTAATGTCTACTCAGCCTCCCCCAATACATTCTACATTACTCTTTGTTGTTTTCCTTCATGTACAATTAGCCACCAAGGCAAGAATGGTTTTTTTTTAATTCCGATATTTTGTTCCCATAGACTTACATTGGATTTCCGGTATCGGTATCGGGTATCGCCGATACTTTTTGGGTATCGGCGATACCAATTCCGATCCGATACTTATTGGTATCGGAAAGTATCGCTCAACTCTAATTACCGGCTTTTCTTCTATCTATCTCTCTATGCAATATAAATATATATATATATTGTGTGTGTGTGTGTCACTGATATATATATATATATATATAATAGAAAAATGAAGGCAGCACTCCTTTATTTAAAAGGTGAAAAAAATGTGGCTTTTTTCAGACCAACAAACCAAGCAATGTTTCGGCCTAAACTGAGCCTTTTTCAAGCAGTGAATCTATTACAAGTGTGAGTATATACACCATGTTCCAAATTATTATGCAAATGATTTTTTTCTCTGATTTTCCTAAGTGGTCGGTGCAAATGACAGTCAGTCTAATAAAAGTCATCACCCGTTAGAGTATACATCAAATTTTATTGAAGAAACCCCCCAATGATAACAGTATAATCTCCAAAATGAATAAAAACTCAAAATGCACTGTTCCAAATTATTAGGCACAGTAGAATTTCTAAACATGTGATATGTTTTAAAGAACTGAAAATGCTCATTTGTGGAATTTGCAGCATTAGGAGGTCACATTCACTGAACAAAAAAGCTATTTAACTCCAAAACATCCTAACAGGCCAAAGTTAAATGTTAACATAGGAACCCTTCTTTGACATCACCTTCACAATTCTTGCATCCATTGAACTTGTGAGTTTTTGGAGAGTTCCTGCTTGTATTTCTTTGCATGAAGTCATAATAGCCTCCCAGAGCTGCTGTTTTGTTGTGAACTGCCTCCCACCCTCATAGATCTTTTGGTTGATGATACTCCAAAGATTCTCTATAGGGTTGAGGTCAGGGGAAGATGGTTCCCACATCATGAGTTTATCTCCTTTTATGCCCATAGCAGCCAATGGCTCAGAGGTATTCTTTGCAATATGAGATGGTGCATTGTCATGCATGAAGATGATTTTGCTCCTGAAGGCAAGTTTCTGCTTATTATACCATGGAATAAAGTTGTCAGTCAGAAACTCTATATACTTTGCAGAGGTCATTTTCACACCTTCAGGAACCTTAAAGGGCCCTAACAGCTGTTTCCCCATGATTCCGGCCCAAAACATGACTCCACCTCCTTGCTGACATCGCAGCCTTGATGGGACATGATGGCCATCCACCAACCATCCACTACTCCATCCATCTGGACCATCCAGGGTTGCTCGACACTCATCAGTAAACAAGACTGTTTGAAAATTAGTCTTCATGTATGTCTGGGCCCACTGCAACCGTTTTTGCTTGTGAGCACTGTTTAGGGTAACCGAATAGTAGGTTTATGCACCATAGCAAGCCTTTAAAGGATCCTACACCTTGAGGTTCGAGGGACTCCAGACGCACCAGCAGCTTCAAATATCTGTTTGCTGGTTTGTAATGGCTTTTTATCAGGAAAATAAAATATGGTCAAAAACT
Organism: Oophaga sylvatica; assembly: GCA_033576555.1. NCBI lineage: Eukaryota > Metazoa > Chordata > Amphibia > Anura > Dendrobatidae > Oophaga > Oophaga sylvatica. Next base: position 386,186,776 of record JARQOD010000004.1, on the reverse strand, counting down.
GTTTGATTATTTCATTAAACTTCTTTTTTATTAAAGTGTGTGTGTTTGATTTTTCTTTCATACAATAGTATTAATAATTGATAGTTGTCTAATTGACAGCTCTTAATTATTAACCTGGGTTAAAGTGACCTTTCAATTGCAAGGTGGCTTTAACCCCTTATTAACCCATTCGCCACCGCTACAGGGCAATGGGAATAGACGGGCAAAGTGCCAGAAAGGGCTAATCTAATTAGAGATTTGCCTTTTCTGGGGTGTCTGGGGGCAGATGTTAGTAGCCAGTGGGGGCACAAAAAAAATGTACCCTCCCTAGGCTATTATTATCTGCCCCCACTCGCTTGCTTTGTCTGTCTGGTGGAGAAAATACAGCGGGAGCCCACGCATTTTTTTTCAACGAATTTACACCTTTAATTAACCCCTACATGTCTGAAATTTTGCACACATGCACTTATGTAATTGTAAGTTAAAACCATATATCAAAATACATGAAATGACATGGTTAACTGTGTGTAAACAATGTATCATTTCATGTCGGCTTCTGTGATTTCACAAAAGCCGGTAATTGAATTAGCGGCTATTATACTATGCAGAAGTGTATGAACTATAAATATATATATATACGTATGTGTCACAATGACATATATATATATATATATATATATATATATATGTATTCTATGTGTATGTATCTAGTGTTTTGTGAGCTGTCAGTGTGATTTTACAGTAGCCGGGGATGAATTGCCGGCTTGTCAAAGGAGACTGGTGCGTATAAATCAGACAGCACTCGCATGGTGCGAGTGCTGTGCGATGATTTCTCGCACCCATTGACTTGCATTGGCGATTACCATGCCAAAATCGCATCAAATCGCAGCATGCTGCGATTTTTTTCTCACACCAATTTCTGATGAGAAAAAAATCGCAAATGAGAACTCACCTATTGAATAACATTGGTCAGATTTGAATCCGATTTTTTTTCGGCTGAATATCATCCGTTTTCGGCGCCAGTGAGTATGAGCACTTAGAGACATGCGCAGTAGCGAGGTATACACGCTGACATTGACGAACGTGGCGTCCTCCATGTGTATCAAAGTAACCCCACTAATGTGAGTTCTCTTTATATATTTATTATTGCCCAGCTGCACTAAATGTGTAATAATGATCTAATTATCACTATTGTGGTAATAATGTGTTATTGCCCTTAAGATTCATCAAATAGGTTCCTAACGAATTTTGATAAGATATGTAAAGAAAAGGAAGCTATATTTTTTATATCTTACTTAATATGGGCTTGAATGCACAAGATTGCAATTTGCGCAGAAAGAAAAAAAGAAAAAAAGAAAGTGATGAATACTGGAGATCGGCGCTACGTGTGCCGCATCCAATATGGTGCTGAGATGTCCTAAGGAATGAAAATACCATACAAGGAAGATGATTGGCCGAAAGGTTTTGCTGACGCAATGAGGGTTAGGCCGGGGTCACACTACCGTATAATACGGACGAGCGCAAGGCGATAAAAAATCGCATTGCGCTCGTCCCAATGTTAATCTATGGGGCAGCTCGCATCATCCGATTTTTTATCGGACGTGTTATACGTGCGAGTGAAATTGCAGCATGCTGCGATTGTACTCGTATGTCGGCCGAGAGTCGCCAATGCAAGTCTATGGGTGCGATAAAAAAACGGATTGCACACGGACCATGCGTGTGAACTGCGATAAATACGCATGCATTGGGCAGGTGACAGGAAATTGCCTCAGCCATGAAATCATGAAGGTTTGCCATGCTAATTAGCCTGGAAGCTCTTGAACCAGGAAGTAGCACGCCTCCACGGAGTCC
>JARQOD010000004.1:386085942-386184846 GCA_033576555.1 Oophaga sylvatica | reverse complement strand
GTGTCCCTCCGTGCAGGGACAGGAAAAACACTGAGAAATTGTGAGCGGGGGAGGGTTTTTTAACCTTTTGTGTGTTCTTCTGTGTGGCCCAGCTGCACTTGGTGACACATGTTCCCTGGAGGATGCACAGAAGGTAATGCACAAATACCTGATATTCATTCACATCTCACACTTCCCTATAGTGCCACTAGAGGGAGCCTTAGACTATTTAAGGGTGTGGGAGACGTAGCAGTGGGTCTTTTGTTATTCGAGTCTTGGGTGATTCAGGAGTGAGTCATTCTAGTCAGACGGACGGAGATTCCTGTCAGAAAGATTGCAAGCTGTTACCTCAGAACAGGCCGACTGTTAGTTCCCTATGAACGTGGAAAGTGACTCTCGGAGTGAGCGTGAAATCAGTCTGACGGAAGGTCCTGATAGCTACTCTGGACAGAGCCTATGAAGGAGCAGAAGGAAGGGAACTCAGTTATTTGTAACAACGAGTCGACTGAGAAACGGTCAGTGAGCTGTGGATAGAAGGAGGCTGACGACTACACCTACTGTTGCCTGTGCTTATGTTAAGGGTGTGAGTAGGGCGACAGGCGAGTGGTAAAGAAGAAGAAAGAGTGACTGAAGTGATATAGCAAGATAGCTGACCTCTACTCTGCCCAAACCGGACACCTGGTCCGAGCTTGCTAGTTCCTTCACGGCTAGTGGGAGAAACCGGGACCCTTCTGGACTTCAGGTCGCAGAGGGAGCCCAACAGTGCTGATACGTAACCATGGTCAGGAAAAACAGGAGTCTAGCAGGACGCTGCAGATATAGACTTAGTTCTTGCCAAAGAAGGCTCCACCACAATGTCGGCCGGGCGTAGCTGTTCTATTCAGAGTTAAACTTCGCTTCATGCAAGTAGGAACTCATACACATTGGAAGTAAGGAGCCTCAAACCTACTCAGTGATTACTGGATGTGCATCCTCCACCCTGAGCAGCTTCCCGGGACATACCTGCAAATACCACCAGTAAAGGTATGGAAAGAGACTGACTTGTGTGTGTCTGCCTTATTGCCTGCACCGCCATATACTTAGAGGGACCAGTCTTACCTGTGGAAGACTTAACATCTTGCTGCCCAGTAACAACCCCTCTGAGGATTCATCCTGCAGCGCTGGTCACCCTGATCAGAGACCACAGGTGGCGTCACGAACAATTACTATTATCCCCTGTAAATATCCCCCTTGAATTAGCGTCCAGGGCAACGAACCGAGCTGTGCTACCCGTGACCTTTCCCCCATTGAAGTGAACGGGCTAGGTGCCGAGTACCCCATAACTCTGGTTGTGTGCGACTCACTTCCTGTCCCTGCAAGGAGGTGAAGGACGTCCTCCCTGGTGCTGTCAGGAAGGACGTCCTGGAAAAAACAGTTACCAAAAAAGTTAAATAAATAAATATATACACATTTGGTATCGCCACATTCAGAATAGTCAGCTCTATCAAGACATAAAAGTATTAATCCAATCGGTAATCTGCTTAAAAAGAAAAAAAAAATCAAATCCAAAAGGTAGAAAAAAAATCTAGCTCCGGGAATCCCATAAAACAAAATTTATTGAAAATTCTTAAAATCTATAACAAACTGCATAACAGTCACAATTCCAAGGGGGAGAGCTCAAACTGGCAGACATATTTCAGACCCCAAGGTCTTTAGTCATTGCCAGTTTTAGCATTTTGTGAACATGGTAAAGAGAAAAAAAAAAAAAAGCACAATTGTGGAACTGCACTTTTTCTTGCAATTTCACCGCACATTTTTTGCCCTTTTGCAGTACACTATATGGTAAAACCAAATGGTGTCGATAAAAATTAAAACTCGTCCTGCAAAAAACAAGCCCTCAAACAGCCATATTGATAAAATAACAAAGTTATGGCTTTGGGGGAGGAAAAAATGGAAACACAAATATGTAAATACCACTGGTACTTAAGGGATTAAGTTTTTTTCTACTGTATCAAATACTTATTTCATGCAATAAAATGCAAATTAATTATGTGAAAGTCATACAATGTGATTTTCTGGATTTTTAAGATTCCATCTCTCACAGCTGAAGTGTACCTTCAACTGTGAGAGATAAAAATTACAGACCTCTCCATTCTTTGTAGTTGGGAAAACTTGTGAAATCGGCAGTGTATCAATACTTCTTATCCCAACTGTAGGTCCAAAAAGCAATACATCTTTATTAAATAAAATAAAATATAATAAAAGGATAATATTAACTACAAAAGGTGCCTCACAAGGGAACGCATTAATCAGTCCTATGACTTATGCAGTAGTATATACAGTCAAAGTTAGAACTAGGTCAGCCAAACATAGAAGACACTAGATAATCCACACAAACCATATGAATCATTCTACTGCAAAAAATAGTTGGTTTATAGCAGGCTAAAGTCGCTAATTAAGATAGAAAAATATTTAGAGTTGAGAGTCCTCAGTGGTTGATACCTTTTAATGGCTAACTGAAAAGATGGTAACAAATTGCAAGCTTTCGAGACTACTCAGGTCTCTTCATCAGGCTAGACTAATGCAAAATCTGAAGAATCACATATTTATACACCACACAGCACAGTGCTTGCAATTTGTTACCATCTTTTCAGTTAGCCATTAAAAGGTATCAACCACTGAGGACTCTCAACTCTAAATATTTTTCTATCTACTGACTAACACGGTACAAAGATATACATCTTTACTGTAATTAAGATAGTAATTTCTAATTGTAAAAAAAGTAAAAAAATGTAAGCAGCAGTCAGACGCTAAAGGTACTGCCACACTAAACAATCCCGCTAGCGATCACAATAACGACGCATACTAATGCGATCGCTAGCGGGATTGTTTCTATATCGCTAAATGCTACCGCATTTAGCGATATAGTTAACGACGCTATCGCCGTTAGCGATCTTCTTAACGACTTTAGCGGTACAAAAGTACCGCTAAATCGCTAAGAAAGGTGCCACACAGCGATTAGATACTTACCCAGCGGAGCGCCAGCGATGAAATAGGTCCGGAACGATTCCAGCGACGAGCGAGATCACAGCAGGAAGCTCGTCGCTGGAAGCTGCCGCACTGAACAACATCGCTAACGGATCGCTAAATAGTGACGTTTTTTAGCGATCCCGTTAGCGATATTGTTTAGTGTGGCATACCCTTAAGACTTCTCCCAGGGTGTGTTGACTTTAGATATTTATTACATATATTTGCTTTCAACCAGACCACAGCATATATAGCATTGTATATCATATAGCATACATACAAGCCATAGAAAATATCCTAGTCACTAATGTATGGCATGGTGAGGCTTAATTGTGTATTGCCAGATTTGGCTTAATGCCATTCAGTGATATTAGACGACCCGAACCTCATCATGTGTATTCCTGTGGTCCTGCCTATTTAGTCAGCCCTTTCTCTTGATGGGCAGCACAGTGACTAAGTGGTTAGCACTGTTGCTTTGCAACGCTGGGGTCTGGGTTCATATCCCACCAAGGACAACATCTGCAGGAGTTTGTATGTTCTCCCCATGTTTGCGTGGGTTTCCTCCGGGTACTCCAGTTTCCTCCTACCCTCCAAAGACCTACTGATAGTGATTCTAGATTGTGAGCCCCATTGGGGACAGTGATGATAATGTCTGTAAGGCTTTGCGGGATATGATAGTGCTATATAAGCAATATGCATAATAAATTAAATAAATAAATCACCACTTAGCCACCTATCAAATAACAAAAATACAAATGGTGAACATCTATCTTTGCCCTCTGGATATACCATTTTTGTGTGTGACAATAGAACTTGATTTAAAATATTATTTCGTATTTATCCTATGTGATATGTATATTAGGCTGTGGTCACACATGCGAGAAACATGCACGATTCTCGTGCGATCCTCTTGTATGAACTCAAGGCACTGCCTACGGCACTCGGACAGGAACGTGTGACTTTCTCGCATGTGTGACCCCGGCCTTGTAGTCCATGTTCTATATCCTGTGGTTGGATATCCATTTATTGGAGGATTTACTCCCCCCTCCCCTCCATGTTACCATAGGAAATAAATTGATTATTTATGGTAGTGATTCTGGAGGTCTGCTATTGGATTGTACAGTTGTGCTCAAAAGTTTACATACCCCAGCATAATTTTTGCTTTCTTGGCCTTTTTTCAGAGAAAATGAATAACACCAAAACTTTCTCCACTCATGGTTAGTGGTTGGGTGAAGCCATTTATTGTCAAACTACTGTGTTTTCTCGTTTTAAATCATAATGACAACCCAAAACATCCAAATGACCCTGATCAAAAGTTCATATACCCTGGGGAGTTTGGCCTGATAACATGCACAAAAGTTGACACAAATGGGTCTGAATGACTACTAAAGGTAACATCCTCACTTGTGACCCGTTTGCTTGTAATCACTGTGTGTGTGCATAAAAACTGGGTGAGCTGCCAGTCCACAGCATTCAATCCGTGATTAACAAATGGAAAATCAGGGGCTCTGTAAAAACAAAACCATGGTCAGGTAGACTAACAAAAATTTTGTCCACAACTGCCAGGAAAATTGTTTGGGATGCAAAGAAAAACCCACGAATAACATCAGCTGAAATACTGGACTCTCTGAAAACTAGCAGTGTGGCGGTTTCAAAATGCACAATAAGGAGGCACTTGAAGAAAAATGGGCTGCATGGTCGAGTCGCCAGAAGAAACCTATTACTGCGCAAATGCCACAAAGTATCTCGCCTACAATAAGCAAAACAGCACAGAGACAAGCCTCAAAACTTCTGTAACAAGGTAATTTGGAGTGATGAAACCAAAATTTAACTTTTGGCCACAACCATAAACGTTATATTTGAAGAGAGGTCAACAACGCCTATGATGAAACGAACACCATTCCTACTGTAAAGCACGGAAGTGGATCGCTGATGTTTAGGAGATGTGTGAACTACAAAGGCACAGGAAACTTGGTCAAAGTTAAAGGAAAGATGAATGCAGCATGTTAAAATAATAATAATTTTTATATAGTCTAACATATTACGCAGCGCTTTACAGTTTGCACACATTATCATCACGGTCCCAGATGGGGCTTACAGTCTAAATTCAATATCAGTAAGTCATTGGAATGTAGGAGGAAACCGGAGTACCCGGAGGAAACCCACGCAAACACGGGAAGAAAATTCAAACTTCTTACAGACGTTGTCCTGGGTGGGATTTGAACCCAGGACTCCAGTGCTGCAAGGCTGTAGTGCTAACCACTGAGCCACTGTGCTGCCCAGCAGCTATCAGCAAATACTGGAGGCAAATTTGCAATCATCAGCCCGCAAGCTGCGCATGGGATGTACTTGGACATTCCAACATAACAACGATCTATAACACAAGGCCAAGACGACCTGTCATTGGCTACAGCAGAACAAAGTTAAGGTTCTGGAGTGGCCCTCTCAGTCTCCTGACCTCAATATCATTGAGCCACTCTGGGGAGATCTCAAGCGTGCTAGTACATGCTAGAAGCCCAGGAATTTACAGGAAATGGAGGCTTTTTGCCAAGAACAGTGGGCAGCTTTGCCATCTGAGAAAAAGAACCTCATCCACAACTACCACAAAAGACTTCAAGCTGTCATTGATGTTAGAGGGGGCAATACATGGTATTAAAAAATGGGGTATGTGAACTTTTGATCAGGGTCATTTGGATGTTTTGGGGTTGTCATTATGATTTAAAAAGAGAAAACACAGTAGTCTGACAATAAATGGCTTCACCCAACCACTGATCATGAGAGGAGAAAAACTTTTGGTGTTGTCATTCATATTTCCTGAAAAAAGGCTAAGAAAGCAAAAATTCTGCAAGGGTATGTAAACTTTTGAGCACAACTGTATATCCTTTATTAGCTTTCCATTATCTCTTATGCTTAGTCTGGCAAAGATGGCCCTACCACAATCCGATTCACAACTGTCAGTGTGGTTGTCACTGGTTAGTGCACATTTTGTGATATTTTAATATTGTTTATTATGTTACTTTTCATATTTTTCAAAAACTGATACATTACTTCATTTAGAAAGTTGTAGACTGGGTCCACGTTAATGGAAGAAAAGTGGCTGAGTGGACAGATGGCATCTGCCAAAGAGACTGTTACCGAGTGCTGCTTGTCACCAGTTGTTACTATCAGTAGGAGGTTTCTTTTTACATTTTTTTTTAAATACCGTATATACTCGTGTATAAGCCGACCAGTGTATAAGCCTACCCCCTAATTTTGCCACAAAAAACTGGGAAAACTTATTGACTCGTGTATAAGCCGGGTGTATAAACTGTCCTCCTGCTCTGTGCTGCCCCCGTCCTGCTCCTTGCTCCCCCATTCTCCTCTGTACTCCCCCCTCCTGCTCCATCCTCCGCTGTGCTCCCCCATTCCTTCTCCGTCCTCCTGTGCCCCCCCGTCCTGCTCCATGCTCCTCTGTGCCCTCCATCCTCCCCCCGTCCTGCTCCGTGCTCATTGTCCTCCTCCATGCTTCCCCCGTCCTCCGTTCTCCCCCTGTCCTCCTCCATGCTTCCCCCGTCCTGCTCCATGCTTCCCCCGTCCTCCCCCCATCCTCCTCCATGCTTCCCTGTCCACCGTTCTCCCCCCGTCCTGCTCCGTGTCCTCTCCTCCATCATACTCACCCCTCCCCGTGCCATCGCTGAGCGTCCCTGCAATCCTGCGTTCTCCCCGGCTTCCTGCAGCTCTCCAGCACTGAGCGGTGACATAATACCGCTCATTAAGGCCATGAATATGGAGGCCACGCCCATGGGAGTGGCGTCGCGTCCATATTACATGACCTTAATGAGCGGGTATTACAACACCGCTCAGTGCTGGAGAGCTGCAGGAAGTCGGGGAGAACGCAGGATTGCAGGGATGCTCAGCGATGGCACGGGGAGGGGTGAGTATGATGTCCCAGCCTCCGGCTCCTGCCGCGGCATCCCCTCCCCCGCTGGTTTCTGCCCTATGACTCGTGTATAAGCCGAGGGGGCATTTTCAGCACGAAAAAAGGTGCTTAAAATCTCGGCTTATACACGAGTATATACGGTAGTTGTTGTACGCCACCTGTTTAGTCAGGGAAGCTCATTAGTATTCAGCGATGCAGTTCACGTTAATGTTTTCTACCTGAATATAAAGACTTTTCTTGGGTGCACAAAATGCAAAGGAGAAGCCCTGTATTTCACAGAACTACAGTCATGGCCAAAAGTTTTGAGAATGACACAAATATTATATTTTCACATGATCTGCTGCCCTCTGGTTTTTATGTGTGTTTGACAGTTGTTTTTATCACAGACAGAAATATAATAATTGCAAACATATGAGTAACAAAAGCTTATATTGACAGTTAGAATGAGTTAATGCAGCAAGTCAATATTTGCAGTGTTGACCCTTCTTCTTCAGGACCTCTGCAATTCTCCCTGGCATGCTCTCAATCAACTTCTGGACCAAATCCTGACTGATAGCAGTCCATTCTTGCACAATCAATGCTTTTATTTTGTCAGAATTTTTAGGTTTTTGTTTGTCCACCCATCTCTTGATGATTGACCACAAGTTCTCAATTGGATTAAGATCTGGGGAGTTTCCAGGCCATGGACCCAAAATCTCTATGTTTTGTTCCCTGAGCCATTTAGTTATCACCTTTGCTTTATGGCAAGGTGCTCCATCATGCTGGAAAAGCATTGTTGATCGCCAAACTGCTCTTGGAGGGTTGGGAGAACTTGCTCTTGGAGGACATTCTGGTACCATTCTTTATTCATGGCTGTGTTTTTAGGCAAGACTGTGAGAGAGCCGATTCCCTTGGCTGAGAAGCAACCCCACACATGAATGGTTTCAGGATGCTTAACAGTTGGCATGAGACAAGACTGGTGGTAGCGCTCACCTTGTCTTCTCCGAATGAGGCGTTTTCCTGATGTCCCAAACAATCAAAAAGGGGATTCATCAGAGAAAATAACTTTACCCCAGTCCTCAGCAGTCCACTGTCTGTACCTTTTGCAGAATATCAGTCTGTCCATCATGTTTTTTCTGGAGAGAAGTGGCTTCTTTGCTGCCCTCCTTGAGACCAGGCCTTGCTCCAAGAGTCTCCGCCTCACAGTGCATGCAGATGCACTCACACCTGCCTGCTGCCATTCTTGAGCAAGCTCTGCACTGCTGGTAGCCTAATCCCGCAGCTGAAACACTTTTAAGAGACGGTCCTGGCGCTTGCTGGTCTTTCTTGGGTGCCCTGAAGCCTTTTTGGCAACAATGGAACCTCTCTCCTTGAAGTTCTTGATGATGCGATAGATTGTTGACTGAGGTGCAATCTTTCTAGCTGCGATACTCTTCCCTGTTAGGCCATTTTTGTGCATTGCAATGATGACTGCATGTGTTTCTTTAGAGATAACCATGGTTAACAGAAGAGAAACAATGATGCCAAGCACCAGCCTCCTTTTAAAGTGTCCAGTGGTGTCATTCTTACTTAATCATGACAGATTGATCTCCAGCCATGTCCTTATCAACACCCACACCTGTGTTAATGGAGCAAATCACTGAAAAGAGGTTAGCTGGTCCTTTTAAGGCAGGGCTGCAATGATGTTGAAATGTGTTTTGGGGGATAAAGTTCATTTTCTAGCCAAATATTGACTTTGCAAGTAATTGCTGTTAAGCTGATCACTCTTTATAACATTCTGGAGTATATGCAAATTGCCATTAGAAAAAGTGAAGCAGTAGACTTTGTAAAAATTAATATTTGTGTCATTCTCAAAACTTTTGGCCATGACTGTACTGTGGAACTGACTGCATTGGTACCATTTTTGCATACCACTACACATCTAATCTTTCACAATATGAAAAAACCCACTAGTTTACTGATATACATGAAAAATGGGTTAAAATATATGAACCCATTACTGATACCAAGGCAAGAGCAAGCATTAAATATATATTTATACACAAAAATAGAATGACCTCCTGTTACCTTGTAATTTGGGATCTGGAGCTGTAAGGGATTTGGAATTTATACTGACTTTCAGGAGCCTCAGTTCTCAGCTTAGTATTGTGGTGAAACCCCATTGCACCAATTTACTTTGTAAATTAATTGTAAAATTCAAGCTATAGTTCTCCTTTAAAAAGCTCTTTGGGCTAGAAACTCAATAAATTGCATTGCTTCTAATAACCTTAAAGTGATGTCATACATCCTTTAATTAGAATTCATAGCCAATAAATATTTTCATGAACTTGGAAAGGCCCATTTTAAATTTACATTTTCAAGAAATGCCTAAAGGCAACTAAAGAAAAAAGGTATATATATATAGATCTACTAGCATTGCCTACTTTGCAAACAATTAACTGGAAACTGAAACAAGTGTAAAATAATAAATGGTTAAACGTTCAAGATTTTATAAAAACACTTGAGCAGTACACAAAGTATATATCATAGTTTGTAATACCCCTTAAAAAAAGGGGTTCTTGAATTCAGCAAAGGGTTCCCGGGTTAGGTGGGGTCAACAGCCTGTACACTATTCTACAGGGGTGCAGCAGTAAAATTCCAAAGTACATGCACTCAGATGTCATACATTTGGCATGCATTGTTGGTCGCTGGGGCAGTTATTAAGTTTTCAGGTATATTATTACCATACAGTTCCAGCTTGCATCGCTGATGACACCGTAAGGGCCTTGTTGATATCATTTGTAAATACAGCTGCAACTAGCCCATAGTCAGAATTGTTGGCTCGCTCTATAACTTCTTCCATGGTTTTAAACCTTAGTATTTGTTGTACTGGTCCAAATATCTGCAAGTGATTTGTGCAACGAGTCAGAATTTAAAACAAAAGAAAAGCAACAACTTACAATCATTGTCTATAAGCGGTTTGTACAATTTTATGCATTTCTCTACCAGTTGATACTAAATAGGAGAGACACCCACTATACATTACTGTTAATTTATCTCTCCATTTCCTGTATATATTTGGAATGTACTGAGCTAAGAAAATCAGATAGGTTTGAGATATCGTAATTAGAATTTTTGTTATATTGACTCAGTTTAGAACGTAATTTCCATAAAACAAAAAACATTTATAAAGGGTTTGTTGCCCTTCAGTAAATGGATGTTTTCACCTGCTGGTTATTATCCAGAGACAAACTACAATATGCTTTCCTTCTCCGGTTCCACCGACAAGTCTCCTCTGATGCTTCCAGTGTCTGGCATTGAATAGGGCACTGGCATCACCTTAACAGTCAGTCAATCAGTAGTTAAATGTCTAACATTACATATCTAGTGGGCAAGGTCATGATTTATTTTCAGTTTACAATATCAAGTGCAATGATGCCAAATGCTGCCATGTGTGCAGACATTTCTACATCAGAAAATTTAGAGAATTACTAACTTCTCATTCTAGTAGTAGATACAAAAATATTCTGTATCAGAGTAAACAAAAAAAATTAAGCGATCTTACCTCCTCTTTTGCAATCCTCATGTCGTCTGACACATTGGAAAAGACTGTTGGCTCTATGAAGAATCCTTTCCTTCCTAGAGGTTTTCCGCCACATTCCAGTTTAGCACCTTCAGCAACACCACTCTGAATCATATCCAAAATTTTATTATATTGCTTCTTGTCGTCTGGAAAAAGCAAGAGAAACAGAATCAAGCGAAACCAAGGCATAATCGGACATTGTGAGCCACTCCCCAGACTATGTTTAAGGCTCCCATACATGTTCTATTAAGGTCACCAGAGCAAACCATTTTTCTTATGACTGGTCAAATATGATCTATATAGGGGGGTCATCTGATTGTCAACATAGATTAATGATCATTCCCCTGTAAGGGGGGCTAGGGTACTAACCCTTTAAGGTTTCATTCCCTTTAATTGTATATATGTGTGCTTTGTACAATACTATGTTTATTTGGTTATATATATATATATGTGGGGTTTAGTGTTAGGCAGATAGTACACCATGGGGTCACTAGAGGAGGGCACTTGAAGGGTAGTGTATATAGTCAGGGGTTAATTGTATTTGCGAGGGGTCACTAATGGGGGCATGTTAGAGACCCAGTTAGAAGGTTATAAAAAGATGTCAGGCAGTTAGGGGGTTTGGACACTAGAGGGGGGCATTCAGAATATCCATTATGTTAGGGACAGTAATTAGGGACTGGTTGCTAGGGAAGGATTGCCTCCAAGCAGGAATCTGACAGAAAGCCCTCCTCGTAACGGAGGTCAGTCAGGGGTAGACCTTGCTAGTGTGAGGATGTCCATGCTCCTGGGCCCTTAGCATAGGGTAGAAGAACAGGGGACCAGCAACCCCTGAAGAAGCTGGTGGAGAATAGATCGTGGAGGTGTGGACCAGAGAGAGTGGGTTTACGCAGCAGGAACCCAGTGGAGGAGCCACTGTGAGAACGTTTAGCAGAAGAGGTCGTGCTGAAGCGTAGAAGAGAGTGGGCCATCAGAAGTATCCGGGCAGGATAACAGAGAGGGGTGGACGACCTAGTAGATGTGTCTTTCTTATGCTGGATTGAAGTGTTCGCCAGGGGAAGCAGTTAAAGTGATGTTTTCACTGGGCTCCTTGTCCCGTCAATACTTATTGGTCCATTCTGGTGTGGCAGTGGAGAAGACGCCGCCTTGGGAAGAATGTATTGCTGGTATTGTTATAGGAAAGATGTGTATCTTCGTACCGTGTTAGCCAGTAGATAGAAAAATATTTAGACTTGAGAGTCCTCAGTGGTTGATACCTTTTAATGGCTAACTGAAAAGATGGTAACAAATTGCAAGCTTTCGAGACTACTCCGGTCTCTTCATCAGGCAAAGACTAAAGGGTATGCCACACTAAACAATATCGCTAACGGGATCGCTAAAAAACGTCACTATTTAGCGATCCCGTTAGCGATATTGTTCAGTGCGGCAGCTTCCAGCGACGAGCTTCCTGCTGTGATCTCGCTCGTCGCTGGAATCGTTCCGGACCCTATTTCATCGCTGGCGCTCCCGCTGGGTAAGTATCTTATCGCTGTGTGGCACCTTTTCTTAGCGATTTAGCGGTACTTTTGTACCGCTAAAGTCGTTAAGAAGATCGCTAACGGCGATAGCGTCGTTAACTATATCGCTAAATGTGGCCGCATTTAGCGATATAGAAACAATCCCGCTAGCGATCTCATTAGTATGCAACGCTAACGAGATCGCTAGCGGGATAGCTTAGTGTGGCAGTACCTTAAAACAAAAACTGAAGAATCACATATATATATATACACAAGAGGACACAGGAATGTGTCCTCTTGTGTATATATATATGTGATTCTTCAGTTTTTGTTTTAGTCTTTGCCTGATGAAGAGACCGGAGTAGTCTCGAAAGCTTGCAATTTGTTACCATCTTTTCAGTTAGCCATTAAAAGGTATCAACCACTGAGGACTCTAAAGTCTAAATATTTTGCTGGTATTGTGTAAGAGATACTTTTGGCGTCTTGGATGTGCTGTGCCCAGAGGAAAATAAAGCAGAACTGTTTGATGTGATTTTGGACTCTGACTTTAATTGCTCTGTACGCTCCCTCACAGGAGGAGAACACCTATATGCCATAGACATGACAGAGGTAAAACACCACTTAGCTTCCAGTACATCGACCCCGCGGCCATCCCTTTACACCCTCACAAACTATTGAGGAAAACAAATATTGGGCAGTTGAAATTCAAGATGTTTTCAGGGGACATAAGCCACCAGAGATTTCTGTGTGTGGTTTCTACTCACTAGATAGAGTGGCCACTACACACAAATTGGAGCTGTGCTGTTTGGCTTGATTCACATTTAGCAGCTATTGGAGCCGAAAAACAGCTGATTTTTTGGGTGTGGTGGGTGTCAGATTCCTATGATTGTAATAAGCAAGGAAAACACCTTCACATTCTTTTAAAGTTATCAAATGTGTCAGACTTCTAATACCTGTGGACCTTGTTCTGTAGTTGGATCAAAGGGGCTTCCAACTATTCTTCTCTTTGCCCGTTCAACACTTCTCTGAACAAATTCATCATAAATGGAGTCTTCAACAAATGTTCGTGAGCCTGCCGTGCAGCACTGTCCTTGGTTGAAAAAGACTCCTTGGTGCGCCTGCTCCACTGCATAATCCACTAGAAAAGATAATAAAGTTGTTAATTAAGACATAGTTGACCAAATAAACATGAAGACATTGTTTGAGAACAGACTTACAATCAGCATCTGCAAATATAATGTTGGGACTTTTCCCGCCCAATTCAAGAGTCACTCTTTTAAGGTTGCTTTTCCCGGCTCCTTCTTGAATTAACTTTCCAACCTTAAAAAAAAAATATATATATGTATATATAAAT
This sequence comes from Oophaga sylvatica, assembly GCA_033576555.1. Lineage (NCBI taxonomy): Eukaryota > Metazoa > Chordata > Amphibia > Anura > Dendrobatidae > Oophaga > Oophaga sylvatica. The sequence goes on along the minus strand of JARQOD010000004.1, from coordinate 386,171,554 downwards.
AAAATTGTATTAGCAAAACATGGGAAAGCTATCAACTGTAGAGCCATTACATAAAATATATGCACGCTTCAAATCAGTCTTTACTTTCTAACTTATAGATAAGGTATATTAAAGCAGGGTCAATCTAAATCTATAGTAAGAATGCTCAGTACATGGTTTTCTATGTAACTTTATCAGAAATAAAATCTATATAATTAACCATGAGCCCCTAAACTCCATTTTAATTTGTTGTTTAGAAGGTAAGCATTTAAAAAAGGCAAGAAGAAAAGGCTACAGAGGAAATGAACTATGAATTGCAATATTATGGAAGATCAGCCATTTAAACTGTTCTGGTTACTTTAGGTCAAGTAGTTTAAACTTGTAGAGCTAGACCTAGTCTATTGATATATGCTGTGGATTAAAATATATATATCATTGGCAGCCATTTTTCCCACTGAGTTTTCCTGTTTTACATCAAACTACAGAAGTGAATGAGCAGTATATGAATTTTCACCGGACATAGAAAGTTTTACTTCCACCCCGTGCTAAGATTAATGTGTAATTGTACAAAGAACTGCACTGAAGTCTTGTTTCCAAACTTAATAATAAGACAAATTAAGAAATTCTAAGGTATCCTGGATTTTATTTTCATCTTTCCTTTTACCCATCTTAATAAAAAGATTAGATTTATAGCAACTCCAGAAACTTTATTGCAAGTTATTACCAAACAATATAAGCCAAGGTATACTACAGAAGTATATTAGAATATAATGAAGTTTGGATGGTAAAACATATCAATATTAAACAAAACTCAAAAAGAAAAGCTTTATGAATGGTAAAGTTAAGCTTAGGCAATCTGCAGCTCTTCAATTTCTGATCCCACAAAAATAGATGGACAAACCTTGTTTATGTCTGGCTTAAGTAATACAAGTCAGGCCTGATTTAATGGCTTTTCTGCTGCATGAGTTTTATAAAAGTAAGAAAGATTAGATATTGCAACAATAAATACACTTGAAGTAGCAAAAATGTTTAGACTGAAAGCTGCAGCTAATGTCCTAGCCCCTATAAAACCCATTCTCTGCTTTTGGCTCATTTGTTATTTGAAAACATTGCACAATCAAGTTAACAACTCATTAATTAATCTGAGGTTGGATGCTCTGTGTATACCATACAGTACATGACATTAATCTCACTTAAGAAATAAAAAGGGAATCCTGCTGAGTAAATTAGAATCAGTGTAGCAAACAGCTGTATTACCAAACATTTGTTTGGCATTAAGCACTTGTAATACTCCTGTAGTGCGCTTTGATGGCTTCACTTGTATCTTTTGAGCAAAGATGAGATCATTGTTTGCATAAAAAAAATGCATTGCCAAGCATAACAGAACATAAAAGTTGGTTTAATAGTGTCCAAAAATAATAAAAAAAATCCAAATATGTTTCATGAATAATCTGCAATTTCCCCCCTCCCACAACCCCCCCCCCCAAAAAAAAAGCAAAAAAAACAACAGTTCTTCTCTTGCAATTCATTTTAATTGACTCCCGATATGCATGGTTAGGTATAAATACATAATACATTAGATCGCTAAAGTACTTGCCTTACTGCCATTACAGGTTATTATTAGGAGGGATGAGCGAATAGCTTCAGATAACTCCTTATTCAAAGAGCTATAGCACTTACCGAATAGCTGCATCGGGAACCCGGATACCTGGAGCGCTCCCGATAATCAGTTGTTCGGCGCCGCAGTTGCATGTGTCGTGGCTGTGTGACAGTCACAACACATGCATAGAGATCCCAACAAACAGGCATGTGTTGTGAATGTCACACAGCCGCGAAGGCACCGAACAGCTGATTATCAGGAGCGCTCCAGGTATCCGGGTTCCCAATGCAGCTATTTGGTAAGCGCTATAGCTATTCAGATAAGGATAGTTAGAATCATAGAATGGATAGATGGTAGTGGAAGGGACCTCCTGGGCCTTCTGGTCCAACCCCCTGCTCAAAGCAGGATTCTCTAAATCATCCCAGACAGATGTCTATCCAGCCTCTGTTTGAAGACTTCCATTGAAGGAGAACTCACCACCTCTTGTGGCAGCCTGTTCCACTCATTGATCACCCTGTCAAAAAGTTTTTTCTAATATCTAATCTGTGTCTCCTCCCATTCAGTTTCATCCCATTGCTTCTAGTCTTTCCTTGTGCAAATGAGAATAAAGATGATCCTTCTACAATGTGACAGCCCTTGAGATATTTGTAGACAGCTATTAAGTCTCCTCTCAGTCTTCTTTTTTGCAAGCTAAACATTCCCAAATCCTGCAACCGTTCCTCATAGGACATGGTTTGCAGACCGGTCACCATTCTGGTGGCTCTTCTCTGAACTTGCTCCAGTTTGTTGATGTCTTTTTTAAAATGTGGTGCCCAAAACTGGACACAGTATTCCAGATGAGTCTGACCAAAGAGGAGTAGAGGGCAATAATGACCTCACGTGATCTAGACTGTATGCTTCTGTTGATACATCCTAGAATTGCATTTGCCTTTTTTGCTGCTGCATCACACTGTTGACTCATGTTAAGTCTGTGATCAATTAGTATACCCAAGTATTTTTCACATGTGCTGTTACTTAGCCCTATTCCTCCCATTTTGTATATGCTTTTTTCATTTTTATTGCCCAGATGTAGTACTTTGCATTTTTCCCTGTTAAAATCCATTCTGTTAGTTGCTGCCCACTGCTCCAGTTTATGTATATCTTTTTGAATCCTCTCTCTCTCTTCTCTAGTATTAGCTACCCCTCCTAGCTTTGTGTCATCAGCAAATTTGATCAGTTTACCCTCAATTCCTTCATCTAAATCATTGATAAAGATGTTGAACAATACAGGGCCCAAAACAGAGCCTTGTGGTACCCCACTTGAGACATTCTTCCAACTGGATGTGCAGCCATTTACAACCACTCTTTGGGTCCGATCACTAAGCCAGTTATGAATCCACCTAACAGTTGCCTTGTCCATTCCATACTTAGTCATTTTTTCAATAAGGATTGTGTGAGATACTTTGTCAAATGCTTTGCTGAAGTCAAGATATACTATATCTACAGCATTTCCCTGATGCACCCAGTCAGTGATTCTGTCATAGAAGGAAATTAAGTTAGTCTGACATGACTTATTAGTTACAAACCCATGCTGACTCTGTTTAATCACTTCATTCTTATCCAGGTACTTGCATACATGTTCTTTAATAATTTGTTCAAAGATCTTTCCTGGTATAGAAGTCAGACTCACCGGCCTGTAGTTCCCTGGGTCCACCTTCTTCCCCTTTTTGAAGATAGGAACAACATTTGCTCTTCTCCAGTCTTCTGGGACTTCTCCTGTTCTCCAAGAATTTTCAAAGATTATGGACAGTGGTTCAAGAATTTCTTCTGCTATCTCCTTCAGTACCCTGGGGTGTAATTCATCTGGACCTGGAGACTTGAATTCATTTATGTTAGCTAAGTGTTTCCTCACTGTCTTTCTGTTTATAGATATCCTGGATTCTTCTATTCCTTTAATAGGACAGTGAAGATCAGTTGATGTTACATTTCCTTTCTGAGAGAAAACAGATGCAAAATAGGAATTTAAAAGTTCAGCCTTCTCAACATCCTGACTTACCATTTCATCATTTTCATCCTGTAAAAATCCTATAGCATCTTTGACTTTTCTTTTACTTTTGACGTATCCCCAAAATCCTTTTTTGTTGCTTTTGACGTCACTTGCGAGCCTTAATTCATTGTCAGCTTTAGATAATCTGATTTGTGCCCTGCAGGTTCTGCAGACGGCATTATATTCTTCTTTAGATATGCCTCCCTCTTTCCATTTGATAAACATTTCTTTCTTCCTTTTTAGCATGTGTTTAAGTTCTATGTTCATCCATCCTGGTTTCCTTAAATGCTTCCCATTCTTCCCTCTTTTCGGAATTGTTAACGATTGTGCTTTGAGAATCTCATTTTTCAAGATTTTCCATCCTTCCTGGACATTTTTGTCCTTAAGGATATCCAGCCATTGGATCCCTCCAATTCTCTTTCTGAGTTCCTTAAAATCTGCCTTTCTGAAATCTAACCTTGACGTCTGAGTCTTCACAGGTCTTCCTCCTCTCGTTATCCAAAATTCTAAAATAGCATGGTCACTACCTCCTAGAGTCCCAGCTACTCTTACCTCCTCCACCATTTCCTCCCTGTTTATGAGGATTAGATCCAAGGTAGCAGATCCCCTTGTTTTCTCCATTACCTTTTGGAAGATAAAGTTGTCAGCAAGAGAGGATAAGAATTTCCTGGACCTGTTAGTTTTGCCTGAGAGAGATTCCCAACAAATGTCTGGATAGTTGAAATCTCCCATGACCACTATGTCATATTTTTTGGAGAACTTGGCCATTTGATGCATAAAGAGTTCATCCATATCTTCAGCTTGCACAGGCGGCCTGTAGTAAATGCCTACAATGGTGTCCTTTCCATTGTTCTGTCCTTGTATTCTTACCCAAACAGTTTCCACAGAACTCCCAGTCTCTGAAGCGTCAATCTCTGTGCAGATATACGCTTTTCTAACATACAATGCAACACCTCCTCCTCGTTTATCAAGTCTGTTTCTTGCAAATAAGTTGTATCCTTCTAGCCTTGTATTCCAATCATGTGTATCGTCCCACCAAGTCTCAGTGATTCCAATGACATCATATTTCTTCTCCTGCGTTAGTAGCTCCAGTTCTCCTTGTTTGTTGCCCATGCTTTGTGCATTCGTATAGAAACATTTTAGTTTGTGATTGGTTTCTCTTCCTTCAATATTTTTATTATGTAAATTTTTTTGTCTTTGTTCTTCCCCTTCACTTCTAATAGCAGAAATCTCAATAGTATTTGTCAAGTGTATGGCTTTTGCTGGCGTTTTGCTTCCCTTCCCACACTGTTCTAGTTTAAAGCTCTCCTGATGAGTGTAGCAAGGCGACTTCCAAATACATGTTTTCCAGTCTTCGTAAGGTGCACCCCATCTCTAGCAAGTAGTCCATCGTATAGGTAATTCACTCCGTGATCCAGAAATCCAAATCCTTGCTGACGGCACCATCGACGTAGCCAGTTGTTCACCTGCAGAATCTTATTCCACCTCCTTGTTCCATGGCCATCCACTGGGAGGATGGAAGAGAAGACCACCTGCGCTCCCAGTTCTTTCACTTTCTTACCTAAGTTTTAAAAGTCACTGCAGATGGTTTCCAGGTCGTTTCTAGCGGTGTCATTTGTCCCCACATGTATTAGCAGGAATGGGTAGTCATCTTTAGGTCTGAAGAGTCCTGATATCCTGTCAGACACATCTTTAATTTTTGCACCTGGAAGACAGCACATTTCTCTTGAGGTTATATCCGGTCTGCAGATAGCGGCCTCTGTTCCTCTCAACAGGGAATCGCCCATGACAACAATTCTCCGTTTCTTCTTCACAACAGTTTTCTTTCTCCATTCAGGAGGACTCTGAGGGCGTACAAGGTTGTTTGTGGGCAAAGTCTTATCCTGATGTATTTCTTCATCGTTCTCCTGTGTAAGAGCCTGGTATTGGTTCCTGAGCAGAATTGGTGCTGACTGCCTCCTGATCCTCCTGCTTCTCTGGGTCACATGCTTCCATTCCTCTGTTTCTTCAGTTGCACTTCGAATTTCTTCTCTTTCTGTACCATGAAGAGATAATTCTGCTCTGTCTAAGAACTCTTCACCTTCCTTAATGGTCTTCAATGTAGATAACCTCTCTTCCAGATTTTGCAACTTTTCCTCCAACAGGGACACAAGCTTGCATTTCTGGCATGTGAAGTTTGGCTTTTCCACTGGTAAGTCTATGAACATGTAGCAAGAAATGCAGCTCACCACATGGCTCCTAGCCTCTTCCATGTTCTTATTGTTCAAGAGATAATCAAGCGGTGAAATATAAGCCGGCGCGCGGTTTACTGATGTTCTCCTTTCAGCTGCAACAGCCAAAATCCAGTGTTCCTTGAGCTCGCGGAGACTCTTCACTTATCCCAGAAGGCACTGGGAATATGCAAATTATCTCCTCAGGACTCCTCCCCTGGTTTACTGATGTCCTCCTTTCAGCTGCAACAGCCAAAATCCAGTGTTCCTTGAGCTCGCGGAGACTCTTCACTTATCCCAGAAGGCACTGGGAATATGCAAATTATCTCCTCAGGACTCCTCCCCTGGTTTACTGATGTCCTCCTTTCAGCTGCAACAGCCAAAATCCAGTGTTCCTTGAGCTCGCGGAGACTCTTCACTTATCCCAGAAGGCACTGGGAATATGCAAATTATCTCCTCAGGACTCCTCCCCTGGTTTACTGATGTCCTCCTTTCAGCTGCAACAGCCAAAATCCAGTGTTCCTTGAGCTCACGGAGACTCTTCACTTATCCCAGAAGGCACTGGGAATATGCAAATTATCTCCTCAGGACTCCTCCCCTGGTTTACTGATGTCCTCCTTTCAGCTGCAACAGCCAAAATCCAGTGTTCCTTGAGCTTGCGGAGACTCTTCACTTATCCCAGAAGGCACTGGGAATATGCAAATTATCTCCTCGGGACTCCTCCCCTGGTTTATCCGAAGCTATTCGCTCATACTTAGTTATTAGTCATAGAAAACGTTAAAGTGACATAATTGAAGTTTCAACTTTAAAACCTCATTACCAATCATAAATAGGTCACTGTGGTGGTTTATGTAACCTTTCTTGAATGTATCTAGGATGTGACAGGGATTGCACACACAATTTGGGCTTGAAGCCTAGTGGGAGCCAAAAGGTTCATTTAACCAATTTTAGAAAAATCCGTGCTATTAGAGATGCGAGATAAGCCTGTGTGCCCATAAGCTTCAAGTTATATTGGTTTTATGGGTGTTTTAAAAATGGAAGAATTAGGTCATCATCGTCAATTCTAATACCTCTATCATTACCGGAGGAATTGGTAAGAAGAGATGTGCTTGGAATCACAATCTGATTGCACAAGTGCAATCCGGCATGCATTCTCTGAAAAGCGCCGTTGTTTACAATAGAAAATACATTTGGGGATCATAGCCAAATGCTCATTTGCTTGTTACTCGAGCAATCGATTTAATGTGTCCATTCACAGTTTCTCTGATATATCTGTATGTAAGAGGTAGTGGTGGAGACTTTATGCTACTGGAGCTAAAATTACCACTACTGAACTCTCCAGTGCTATGTTTCCAACCATTTCTGGGTGCTTCTTGAAGTATGTTTGGGGTCATTGTCCTGCTGGAAGATCCATAACCTAGGATGCAAACCCAGCTTTCTGACACTGGGCGCTACATTGCAACCCAATATCCTTTGGGAAACTTCACATTTCAAGATGCCTTGCACATCTGACCCACTGCCAAACCGGTCATGCTGAAGGATGTTGCAGGCAGCAGATCGCTCTCCACGGCGTCTCCAGACTCTGTCACATGTGCTGAGTGTGAACCTGCTGCCTGCAACATCCTTCAGCATGACCGGTTTGGCAGTAGGTCAGTAATGGTGTGGGGTGGCATTTCTTTGGAGGGCCGCACAGCCCTCCATGTGCTCGCCAGAGGTAGCCTGACTGCCATTAGGTACCGAGAGGAGATTCTCAGACCACTTGTGAGACCATATGCTGGTGCGGTTGGCCCTGGGTTCCAGACCTCATGTGGCTGGAGTGTGTCAGCAGTTCCTGCAAGATGAAGGCATTGAAGCTATTGACTGGTCCCACCCTTTCCCCAGACTTGAATCCGATTGAACACATCTGGGACATCATGTCTCGCTCCATCCACCAACGTCATGTTGCACCACAGACTGTCCAGGAGTTGGCGGATGCTTTAGTCCAGGTCTGGGAGGAGATCCCTCAGGAGACCATCCACCGCCTCATCAGGAGCATGCCCAGGCATTGTAGGGAGGTCATACAGGCACAGGGAGGTCAGACAGGCAAGTGGAGGCCACACACGGAGCATCATTTTGACTTGTTTTAAGGACATTACACTTTAATTTTGTGGGTGACTCCAAATCCAGGCCTCCATTGGTTAATAAATTTGTTTTCCATTGATTTTTGTGTGATTACGTTGACAGCACATTCAACTTTGTTCTGTACAAAGTATTCAATGAAAATATTTCATTTATTCAGATCTAGGATGTGTTATTCGAGCGTTTCCTTTATTTTTTTGAGCAGTTTATATCTATATCTAATTAGTGTATATTATATGCACACACGTTCACCAATTTTTATTAATTCTTCCTAAATTTTTATAAATTGTGCGTTTAAGAACACAGCAATACCAAATATGTGTGTATTTGATAAATGCATATTTTTTTTTAGCTTGGGGCAAAAGAAGGTGATTTGAAATTATATATCTATCTACATAAATATATCTATATCTATCTATATATCTATCTATATCTATGTAGATATATATATATATATATATATATATATATTTATTGTCATGATCCCAGTGCAGGGTTGACCTGCACGCTAGGGGTTAAGGTTTTGATCCCAGTGCAAGCTCTTACCTGCACACCTGGGGCTTATTATTGTGGCCTCTCCTTGGTTCGGGGAGAGCTTCTTATAGCCCTAGGAAGCTCCAATCCCTGTCAGTTATGTTTTCGCCCTTGGCAGAGTGTGTTGACCCCTGAGTGTGTTTGTGCTGTGTTCTGGTTTGCCTGATACTTTGGTTTTGACTCGGTCTGATCTCTGGATACTGCTTGTTGGATTCTGTTTCTGTACCTTCGCTGTCTGTTTGGTTTTGACCTCTGCCTGGCCCCGACTATCCGTTCTGTCTCATCCTTGGTACTGTACTGTCTTCTCGTGCTTTGACCTTGGCTTGTTCAGATTTACGTCTCTGTCTGTGCCCCTGGGTAACTTTGTCCCGTAGTTACCTTTCTAGGAGTTTTCCCTCAGCTTCTAGCTCCCTGGAGCTGAAGCCACGCCCCTCAACTGTCAGGTGATTCAGGCCCTGAAATTATCTCTCTCCTGCCTTGCTCACCCTGCGTTCCTAGGTGCCTGAAGCTTTCTTCTGCACTAGTCTTCCGGGAAATTGCACTGGTGAGTTCTCTTGCAATCCTCCCCTATATATATATATATCTATATCTATATCTATATCGATATCGATATAGATATAGATATATATATTCTGAAATGCCCGATTTATCAAAATGTAGGAAGAAGAAATCCAAATCAGTAACCGGTCTGATGAGAAAAAAAAATTTCAAAACTTTAGAATCACATAACACAACTTTGCAATAAAAGGCAATAAAGATTTTCTCTACCCCAAAATTTTATTGAGAATGTCAGCTCAACGCGCAAAAAGGAAGCCGTCACCCACCCCCAGAAAAATTGAGATTATGGGTCTCTGAAATTGGCGACATTTTTTTTTTTACCAGTTAAATAAAAAAATAAATAAATAAAACCTATATATGTTTGGTATCTGTAGACTCGTTATGACCTGGATAATAACGGCAGGTCAGTTTTAGCGTTTAGTGAGCAAGGTTAAAAAAAAAAGTTGTGAAAATGTACTTTTATGCAATTTCACTGCACTTGGAATTTTTTTTCTGTTTTTCGCTCAAAAGTACAACTTGTACTGCAAAATGCTAGCCCTCACACGGCCATATTGACAGAAAAAAAAAAGTTATGGTTCTGGAAAAAAAGGGGAGCAAAAAACGAAAACACGAAAAATGGCCCTGGTGTGAAGGGTTTAAATATATCTGACTGCAATCGAGCAGCAAAACTGTGATTTATACTGCCCACGGCTTGGGCAGCACAAGTTGTTTGACATGTTCACTTTTAAAATTGACTACAGAAATTTGTTCTTGCTCTGAGGGACTTGACTGTTACAACTATGTATTGCGTGTGGATAGGCACACCTTCCCCTATTGAGAACACGTGACCTTTAGTCCAGTTTTACATGTCAGATTGTTTTTTTTCCCATAACAAGGGAAAAACTGTCCATTTTTATTTTTCAATATTCTGGACACATTTTGGGTTTGCGCATTTGTAAAAACTATCATTGTTGCATATGTTCTAAGATCAAAAACAAACAGTAAAATATGGACAAGACATATTTGCTTTTTCTTTATGTGGATATTGTCTTAGGCCCCCACCTCACAAAGCGACACACCAGCGATCCCGACAGCGATCAGGATCGCTGGTGTGTCGCTACATGATCGCTGCTGAGCTGCCAAACAGGCAGCTCAGGCAGCGATCAGGACAGCGACACTGTGGGTAACATCGCTTAGTTACCCGCAGTGTACGTTGGATACCAGCACACTGATGCAGGGAGCTGGTAACCAAGGTACATGTCGGGTTTCCAGGCGCTGCGCGGTGCCTGGAAACTCGACGTGTACCTTGGTTACCAGCTCCTCTGCAGCAGCGTGCTGGTATCCAAGGTACACGTTGGGTTTCCAGGCACAGCCCCGCTCCTGGAAACCCGATGTTTACCTTGGTTACCAGGAGATCGCTGGTCTCTGCCTGTCACACGCAGCGATACGTGCCTGCCAGCAGGAGACCAGCGATCAAAAAATGTCCTGACATTTCTGACACGACCAGCGATTCACAGCAGGGGCCTGATCGCTGGTACGTGTCAGACATAGCGAGATCGCTGCTGAGATCGCTGTTTAGCAGCGATCTCGGTAGCGATCTCGCTATGTGAGACGGGCCCTTTAGGTTGATCAGTGTTGTGAGATCAAACTCTAAAATGCAAATCAAGTCTGTTTGGGGAAGAAAACAAAAGCAAACAAACAAAAACAAAAAAAACCACAACTGATGTGTGAAAGAGACCATAAGGATTTACAATAGCTTGCAGTCAAGGTACTCTAGCACCAGCGTCTCTGTACCCCTTTCCTTGGCAGAGACACAGACTCTTGCCGCCACGGTCCCGCTCTCCTCCCTCATCCTTTTGCTGCTGCTGCCGTCTCACAGATTACTGTGCATAGGTCATGCACGCGGTACCGCTCTCTTAAAAAGGAGAGTGCACCTTTACTTAAGGCACCTCCATCAGGTGGGAGGTGCCTGTGCAATGTTGTATACTGTGTCTAACTTGCTTACTAACTCTCAGGTACCAGTGCTCATACTCCTGTATACCTACCGGCCTATCAGCTGTACTCGCCCACCTGCCTACCATTCCGGGACAATCCAGCCTCCTGTCCCTTGGGGGTGTCAGCTGCCAGCCACCAGAATTCAGTCCTGTTGTAGCACCTGGTTCCGCCTCTCTCGTCTCTCATCGGATAGCGGTATCATCAGCTGCCGTCTATCCGAGGTCGGACTTTGTAAAGGTACCTAATCACGCTCCTCCAGGTTCTCCTCGGATCAAGGCACATTGGTTTCACCACCCAGGCAGTTACAGGTACTGTACCTGATAACAAGGTGGCTGAATTTATATAAATAGTTGTCAAGATCAACACTCAGCCCTTGGTTTGCATAGGGAATGGGATATCAGACAAGTACGAGAAACAAACTGTCCCATCTGAAGCATTATTCAGCACTTTAAATCAGTTTTTAGACTGCAAACCAAGATCAAAGTTTACCATCCATTTATAATTTTCTAAAATAAACTCATGGAAACGACATAATAGCCATGTTGCAAAGTCATTAAAGCAGAATCCATTTGGAATTCATTTACCAAAGCAACAGGAATTAAGCATCTAAAAGGCCAGGTACCTCGTAAGGAATTACCAATCTTGGAATTAACAAGCTGTGGTTTTAATGTGACAGTCTCTCAGTAAGGGTATAACACTGTCTTGATGGAAATCGCATTCCCTCTCTTTTCATGAAAGCATTTTCTTCAGAAATTAGAAGAAAAACTCCATGTTTACAAATTGTTATTCTAATAGGTGAATGTAAGATGTAATAATGTTGACCACTTTTCCTGGAAATCTGGAACTTCTAGATCAGTCTTGAATTATATAAGAAAAAATCCACAAACCATCTGTTATTATTTAAAATATCCCTTTGTCATATTTGTGTTGCTTGCCACTTCCCATTAGAAAGTGTGTTTTAGTATTGGTAAAAGTTTAATTTTAGAAGTATGACATCCTTTGATCTTCAAGACCATATTTTTTTTACCCCTTCCAGAAATGCAAACATTTTAAAATTAATTTAGAAAGTATCTACTCTGACAGAAGTTTTTTTTTGGTGAGAGTTCGGATATAAAGACACCCCCCCCCCCCCCTCAACCTCTCAAATGGAGTGGCTGAAGTGCGGTTTCTCTCAGAAACTGAATAGAAAGCCTAGAAATTAGTCTTCAGCCTCAGGTTGGGTTCACAAGAGCACATCCCACAGTCCATAAAAGGATCTGCAATGTCATTATCTGACAATGGTTCTCCAAACCTAAACTTATAGCCTCATATGCATCTAGGAGGTGTAAGAATTTTACTCACTCAGGTGCGTAGGAGGAAACAGGAGGCATGTTCTCTTGAAAGTCCATGTGAGTTTATTTGCTTCATAAACAATCAAGTTAGCAACAAAAAGTAAATAGTCTTTACATCAGGCAGAAAAAACCTGAATGTCCATAGCGAAGCTATTCTCATTCAGGCCTGTGGGCACACAGGCTCTTCAATGTCCAGCACGCAGGTGCTATTTGGAGCCACACACACAGGGAGGCTTCTCCCTCTCCGCACACAGACCACTCTGTAGTGTCCAACCTGGACACATGGAAATTTGTCCACACTGACAGACTCTCAAACACTCACTCCCATGTGCCAAACACACCTCCATTACATAGCTGTGAAGAGCAGTTATTCATGGCAGTTAATCAGGGCAGGAATCAGGTAACCCACACTTTCCTTTTCACCATTTGCTTTATTTCTATCCTCCTGTGTTCCCTTGCCATCCACATTCACCACCCCATCCCCCGTCCATCACGACTCATAGACATCAGCCCCTCTATACTTCACTCTCCCATGTACAACTCCCATGCACTCCTTACCGTCTTGAAAAACATCAGCCAATCTTGCCCAAGCACATCGCAGAAAAAACCTACTTACAATGCCAAAAACTACTTGCTCTTTATCTTCCTACTTCTACTGATTGCAGGGGACATCTCCCCCAACCCTGGTCCACCTTCCCCCAACCTCAACTCCTACCCTACCTCATATCAAAACCATAATAATCTTATTAATATTACTTGCACTCCCTCATCTCCTACTTTTAATTGTGCCCTCTGGAATCCCAGTCTGTAAGTAACAAGCTTCCTTTCCTGCACAACTACTTTCAGACCAACTCTCTTGATCTGTTGGCCCTCACAGAAACCTGGATTCAGGATTCTGACATGGTCTCCCCTGCTGCCATTTCCCATGGTGGCTTACAATTCTCCCATTCCCGAGACCCACAAACAGACATGGTGGTGGAGTCAGAATACTCCTGTCTCCACAATGCACTTTCCAGGTCATCCCCCCCATTCAATCACTCTCATTCCCTTCTTTTGAGGTTCACACCATCAGGCTCTTCCGTCCCCTCTCCCTCAGAGTAGTGGTCATATATCGGCCCGAGGCTCGCCCACCCAGTTCCTTGACCATTTCTCAGCCTGGCTGCCGCACTTCATGTCCTCAGAACTACCAACCCTTATCCTGGGAAACTTCAACATCCCCATTAACAGCCCCACTTCCACATCTGCATCCCAGATTCTATCACTAACCACTTCCTAGGCCTCTCACAGATTTCAACCTCTGAGACACACAAGGATGGTAACACCCTTGACCTGGTCTTTGTCCGCTTCTGTTCAATCTCCCACCTAAATAACTCACTGCTGCCACACTCTGGCCACAACATTCTCTCCTTTATGCTCACAAATCCTCGACCACCCCTGCGCACTCCTACCTACCACACATTCAGAAATCTACAAGCCATTAACCCTCAGACACCTTCAGACTCCCTACACTCATCACTGTCCCCAATCTCCTCTTTTTCCTGTCCTGATCTGGCTGTTCATCACTACAATGACACTCTTAGAAGCACCCTTGACCAAGTAGCGCCGCTCACCCTCAGAACTTCCAAACACACATTAAAACAGCCCTGGCTCACATTGCAAACTCATTTTCTCCATCGATGCTCTAGGAGTGCTGAACGCCTATGGAGAAAAACCCACACACCAGAAGACTTCATCCACTTCAAATTTATGTTAAAAACTTATAACGCTGCCCTTCACCTCGCCAAACAGACCTACTTCACCACCCTGATCTCCTCATTAGCCGACAACCCTAAGAAGCTTTTTGACACTTTTCACTCCCTCCTCAGGCCAAAAGCACAAGTCCCTATCACGGACATCTGTGATGATGACCTGGCCTCACACTTTATAGAAAAAATAGATAATATCTGTCAGGAAATCTGCTCCCAACCACCAAGTGCTGTGACTCCCATCCCTCCCTGCATTTCCCCTGGCTCACTTTCCACATTTGATCCCATCACAGAAGAAGTCTCCAGACTCCTCTCGTCCGACTACATGCACTACCAACCCCATGCCCTCACATCTCCTCCAATCTCTCTCTCCAGTTGTCACAACTCACCTAACTACAATCTTTAATCTCTCCCTCTCCTCTGGCATTTTCCCATCCTCCTTCAAACACTCCATCATTACTCCATTACTAAAGAAACCCGCTCTCGACCATTTCAGTACAAACAACTACAGACCAGTCTCCAATCTCCCCTTCATCTCTAAACTCTTGGAGCGCCTAGTCTACTCCTGCCTTACCCGGTACCTCTCCACTCACTCCCTCCTACACCCTTCATAGTCCGGCTTCCACTCCCTACATTTGACTGAAACTGCACTCAAGTGACCAATAACCTTCTGACAGCAAAACGTAACGGTGACCACTCTCTGCTCATTCTTCTCGACCTTTCTGCAGCTTTTGACTCTGTTGACCACTGTCTCCTACTCTCTAGGCTCCAGTCACTAGGCATTAAGGACACTGCTCTCTCGTGGTTCTCTTCCTATCTTTCTGACCGCTCCTTCAGTGTTTTGTTCTCTGGCTCCACGTCATCTCTTCCTCTCGCTGTCGGGTTACCTCAGGGCTCAGTCCTTGGCCCCCTTCTCTTCTCTCTCTACACGGCCCCAATTGGACAGACCATCAACAGATTTGGCTTTCAGTACTATCTTTATGCTGATGACACACAACTATACATGTCATCCCCCGACATTACACCTGCTGTACTACAGAATGCCACTGACTGTCTGTCCGCAGTCTCCAACATCATGTCCGCTCTCTATCTGAAACTCAACCTCTCTAAAACTAAACTTCTGCTCCCGCCATCTACTAACCACCTTAAATCTGACATTTCCCTCTCTGTGGGTGGCACCATAATTACACCCCAGCCACAGGCTCGCTGTCTGGGTGTTATGTTTGACACCAATCTCCCCTTCACCTCCCATATACAATCTCTTGCCCGCTCTTGCCGCTTACACCTAAAGAACATCTCTAGAATCTGCCCTTTTCTCACCATGGAAACAACAAAAACCCTCACTGTCGCCCTGATCCACTCCCGCCTGGACTACTGCAACGCTCTATTACTTGGCCTCCCCATTACTCGACTATCCCCTCTCCAGTCCATCCTTAATGCAGCAGCCAGGGTCATCCATCTGGCTAATCGGTACTCGGACGCGTCCGCTCTTCGCCAGTCCTTACATTGGCTGCCCATTCATTATAGGATCCAATTCAAAGTACTTGTTCTCACCTATAAAGCTCTCCACAGTGCACCCCCCTACATCTCCTACCTTATTTCTATCTATCGTCCTAACCGACTGCTGCGCTCTGCAAACGACTTTCAACTAACCTCTGCACTAATCTGTACCTCCCACTCCCGACTCCAAGACTTCTCCCGCGCTGTGCCAATCCTCTGGAATGCTCTACCCCAAGAAATTAGGACCATCCACAGTTTTCATAGTTTCAGGCGCTCCCTCAAAACAAATTTGTTTACAGCGGCCTATCACGTTCACTAATCAAAGTCATTCTAGGTGTAAGTGTGTGTGTGTAGCCCATTCACTATCTCCATCCATCCCTCACTCCCTCAAGATGGCTGGACCATCATTGTAAATACACCATTGTATATAACACCTGTACTTTGTATCTCCCCCACCTCATTGTAGATTGTAAGCTCTCACGAGCAGGGTCGTCTTATTTTGCTTTAATTATTGTATTGTTAACGTTGTTACTTATGACTTGCGTTTTGAAACTGTTAAAATGTAAAACACTGCGGAATATGTTGGCGCTATATAAAGATTATTATTATTATTATAGCTGTAACCACACCCAGGTACTTATCACATGGCTAGTCACGTGATCGTGACATCACAACATCGTCCTCAAACTCACAACCGCACACACAGGGAAAAAGGGGTACAGTGAGCACCCTCAACTCGAGGTGAGGTATATGCGTAGCCAGACCCTCCCATCTCTCAGAGCTACCCGTAAACCTGGAACAACAACTACTTAGTGCTTACGTGCACTAAATAAAAAATGCTCCGGGTTACATCACAGGGAGCAGCCATCCCTGTGACACATACCTCCCATTAATTATGCAGCCATTAGTCACACTACAGAAGTTAGAAGTTTAAGTTGGGAGAAGCACGGTCAGCCTGGGCATTTCGGTCCTAATATGGACTGTTAAATATGCTATTGTGAACCTAGCATTAGAGTAAGAAGGTCAATGCTTGTCTGAGCACTACCACTCATTCATTTTTGCAATCAAATGTTGTGTTGGCACCTAGAACCCCATCATTGAAAGATTTTAACATGTATAAGTTAAGAAATTGCAGTTTCTGTTTAACTTTCAGCATTTAGAAAAATGAAGAGGGACAATTTTGGGCTAGTTGACCTATAAAAGGGTTAGCCTTTATTTTTCAAGTCCCTTTCATTTGAACCAACCACCACAGATGGACACCTTACTAACTACCCTACTTTTCTCAAAACCTTCTGTAACAAAAGGCTGCTCTACTGGTCACATGATCTCTGGCTAACTTCATTTGAGGTCATGTCATAATTTCCCTGACAATTCAGGCTCTAGAAACACAGGTGGGTGTGGTTTGCCATGTGGGCAGGTGGTGCTTCATTCAGCAGAGCTCACACTGCCCTTTTGCATGCTGCTGCAGACACAGAGCTCCCTTGTATGTTAATGTATACACCAGAGTCTCTATATGTACACATCAGTGGCGTACCCGTCAATAGTAGCAGACCACGCAGCTGCTATGGGGCCTGGACAGGTGAGGGGGCCCGCGACAGCCGCTGCGGTTTGGCTATCTCCTTTAATTAAATGTAAGCGCCGGCCGCTGTATACCCCCTTGAAGCTCCCCTTTCCTTGTTTCCTGGTCAGCAGTTGGTTGAAGTCTCTGGCTGGATTTTTTTTTTCTTTTTTTTTGGGGGGGGCCCCCATTCAGACTTTTGCTATGGGGCCCCATGATTTCTATGTGCACCCCTGGTACACACTCAGGTCTATACACTGTGTAATATACATACACCTTGCTGAATTCCCTGTATATTATTAATACATTTATAGCCCTTTTCCAATCCACAAGGGGGTGAAGGTTAGGGGACTAATCTTTTGCCAAAGCTGCTGCTCTGGTGCTTTGTGCTTTTATTCCCTGTATCAGATCAGTGTCTTGGACTTGACATTATGCTGAGGCTTTGTTAAGCTGTCGGAGGAGATTAGACAGAGTTATGGTGGGTAGGGGCCGCGTTGTGAACTTTAATTTCTATTCGTCCAGAAAAAAATTAAGTAAACAATATTTATTTTATGTACATATTGTAAAACCATAATAAATCAAGATTAGAACTGATATGACGACATGAGCTGCAGACATATAATGGAAGTATGGGCTGTATTCAATGTAAAATAATGATAATTAGTGTCAAAATAATTTTTAAAGTTTCTTCACATTAAAAATAAAATAAAAAAAAAACAAAAACAGACAGGGCAAAAAAGTGCCCCATTTTTCCAGACTATCCTGGAATATCTGGACAGTTGTCAACTCGTTCCTACTCACTGCTGGCTTATAACCCAGCACAAGGGCCAATGATGGGAAGTCTAGTTAAAACAGAAGATTCTGAAGAGCAAAAAAAATTAAAGTGGCAAAAAAGGTACATGGTGATTTTTTAGTAACATTATCCTTAATCGTTTGTGGCAAAACAGTAACCAAGTCAGGGCACTGAATAACCTCTTATGGGATTGCAGAAGAGGGAGTGGAGGTGGAGGGTGGATCTTATTTCCCCATTTAGAGTTTTGGTGTCCTCTTATGTGAAAGAGGAACTATTGGGCATACTCAATTGTTACTTACGGGTATACAGATTTGTATAATAAACATGATTTATCAAAGTCATGGTGACCATAAGAATGAAAGGTAGGCGCAAAACAATGCTGCCTTCAGCAAATACATATGCAATTCACATATAGATGTTGTACTAGATTTCCTGTGCATCAGAAACCTGGAGTTAGTATCTGTCACAAATCAACCGCAGAATCATACGTTTCACTGCACTGTTTTATCATAAATTAAACCAGAGATGTCATTATTAAGATCTTTCACAAATGTAAATAAATTAGCAACAAAAGGAGTAATAAGTTGGTCCTTTGAATTTTCTCCTTAATATTCAAAAAAATGAAGTCTTCCAATTGTTGCATTGGCCTGTAGGCCATATGTTGGACTCACTGTTCTGTACAGAAGACTTTGTAGCAATCTTGTCATCACAGACAGGATTTCAATGACCTTAGAGGTGTTTACAATACACAGGATCCACTGTAAGTTGTGGTCACAGCTCTCCTGCGTTAATTAATTTTACTTATGCCAAAATGGGCAATAGCGTAACCCATACCCTAATGGGAAGGAGTCTTAATTTTCATAAAGATTATATAAAAAATAAAAATCCAATATCTAAACAATAAGTAATGACACATTCCTTTAAGGATTCTATAAAGACAAATATACAAACTTTTATACATGATCGTTTGAAAGTAGAGTTTTTTTTTTCTCTGGTGCAGAGACTGTGCATTTTCTTGTGATTTACGCACAGTCTATTCAGGGAAATGATCCTCAATTAAGAGAAAACATACATACCTCTGTAGAGCCAGTGAATGCAACTTTATCTATGCCAGGGTGAGAAGTTATTGCTGCGCCTGCAGTTGGACCATATCCTGGCAAAATATTAACAACTCCTGGTGGAAACCCAGCCTAATAAAATAAATATGAAGGGGGAAAATTGATGTGTGAAGATTGTCTGCATAAAGTTAATTTTAAGTTGTTAAATTTAAGTATCTGCAAAAATCGTAATGTTACTAGTGCCTCATTTTACCTCCTTGATGAGGGCTCCCATGTAGAGTGCAGTGAGAGGCGTCTGTTCTGCTGGTTTAATCACCACCGTGTTCCCGCAGCACAGAGCTGGTGCAACCTTCCATGCAAACATCAAAAGAGGAAAGTTCCACTGCAGAAGACAACAGGTGGCAAAAATGAGAGAGTTTGTGGGTAAATTCATCAATTCTCAAATACTATATCCACCTAATCACATATTCAACTATTTATCTACTTCTGCTTTATTTTCCCCGTTACCGCTAATATATTCCTTGTTGATTGCATTAAAGTGTAAATCAGAGCCAAATTTAATCTTGTGGAGAGCTTTTAAAAAAATGTTTAAACAGGACACCAAAATGGCCTAAAATGCATTGATATGCTAATTATTTAAAATTAATGCGCAGCTAAATGTATCTCCTAAAAATGAAAAATACCAATTTTTCACCACTTTAAGTTTCTCAATGTTCATAAAGATATTAAAAACAATACAAAAAATAAATATCTTTTAAATGGATATAGCCCATTTTCAGGCCTAGGGCTGATGAGTGCCAATAAAAAATCTAGAGGAAACATTAGGTACAGACAGAGAACTTTGTCAAACGCTTCTGATTTAATTTTCCACATTTTTTAACCTCTTCCCAACATAACCAATTTCCATTTTAGCTTTCTGGTTCCCCTTACCGTTCCCCCCTTCTTCCAAGAGCCATAAAAGCTTTTTTTTTTTTTTTTTTTTGCGGAACAAGTTGTATTTCTGATTGACACCATTCGTTTAAAAACCACATAATGCACTGGAAAATGGGGAAAAAAAATTGAAAGTGCAGTGAAATTAGTAAAAAAAAAAGAAAATATATTTTATATATATTTTTTTCACAACTATATATTCTTCGGGGGAAAATGTTTTTCAGGTGTAAATTGTGTGGTAAAAATGACCTGGCGCATAATGATAATGACTAGGGGGTCCATTGAAGAGTTTGGGACTAGTCCTCACATTTCGTGCAACCACAGGGCAGTAGAAACGAAACACTTGCCTCAAAGGCTGCAAGAGCTGACTGCTGGAACCAGGGTCACATTTCTGAAAACGGAGGGTCAACATCGCTGATATGTGGTGGGTGTGATCCCAAAAGGAAGGGAGCAGGATGAACCCTTCTTGAAGAATGAACAGGCCTAGGAGAAGGCTCCTTGAGATGGGGCTACTACCACCCCGAGAGATTGTACTGTCCTTAGGGTTCCCCACCCTCCATGCAGGAGACAGGCATTGGTGACACAGGGGGCTGCTTGCACATTTCTATATGTCAGGGGCTCTGAGCACTACTGGAACGGGGGTCACTATCAGCCCAGGCACCTGGGAATCGGGCTCTCTAGGAAAGCAGCTGGAGTCAGACACCCCAGTCTCCCGAGAAAGGAGAGAAGCAGACCAACTGAAAAAGAATACTGTCTTACCCTCGTTAAAATCTTTTCCTGGCTTTACACTTTTCCAACATGTATAGTGAGTACATTGAGTACACTTTCAAATATTAGGTATAAAATTTGTAGTCAACCATACAGTTTAATGTTCTTTGTGTAAAACCACAGTAGTGTTTAAATTTTTAAAAACCGTCTGTACAGGTTAAATAATTTTGTTCCAAAAAATTGATCATTGTCATATATACTGTAGAATTGCTTTGTGTGAAATTTTTTGGTTTGAAATAAAAAGCAAAAGTTGTCTGCTACAGGTGTACAGATTTGGTCCTTCAGTACACGTCCCCCCAACTGCTACATTTCTCCGTTGTGGTCTCCCTGCATTGTACCAGCACGTGCCCAGGAATATCACCCTCCCTTTACCAACACGGTTACTGGGATTGTCCACTTCACATCAAGCCTGACACAAGACAAGCATTGTGGACAGGTATGCTACATTTTCTTGATGGCAACACTGGTTAACAATGTGGAAGCCAGGGCAGACTTCCCACCTTGGCACGGCACATGTGTTACTGACGCTGAGGATTGCTTGCCCTCTTCTATCAGGGTTTCCTCCACCTCCTACACAAGTTCGTGCTCCTCCTTATCCTCCAATTCGATGTGTTATCTCAGAGCATGTTTGTCCACATCAGCTGAAAGCTTAGCAGCACTACCTCAATGAAGCAGCAACAGGCTCTACTGAAGCCAATTTGTCTAGGAGACAAAGCACACACCACCGCACAATTATTGAAAGTAATAAAGACCAACAGACCTGTGGCTCTGTTTTTCAAAAAAGAAATCTGTGGCTCTAGCCGCTGAACCTCCAACAAGGCATGGTCGTGTAATAGTGGCCATGTCACATGCTCAACTTGGTATTCAGCGGTTTCGGAAAACCTATCCAGATTTCCCTATCCAGCGGTGGAAGCCGCGATAACTACACATACTGGGCTGCAGCAAATGCCCGGTTCCACTGATCTGATTACCGCATACAGGCATAGGCGCTCACCCTGATCTCACCAGCGTGCTATTGGCCCTATTTACACTGTGATAAACGTAACTGACGAAGGTCTTGTAGGACCGAAACGTTTTGCTATCACAACGCTGTTCACAATAAATTTCGTTCTGTTAAGCATCATTAAGTTGAGTGCCGAGTTTATTGATACACTATTACGGTTTGGGAACCTACTCTGGCACTGTCTCCCATAGCAGTGCACACGGTCCTTTATATTATAGTCTTGGCATGAGGTGTCTTCCTATGCCTTGGAGGTGTGCTGACCTGCCGATAGTGTCTTGTCTGAGCAAGTGTTTAGTGTAACGGGGGGGGGGGTTGGGCGGGTGTCACAACAGATAGTGCTGTCAGGCTCTCTCTGATAACCATGAACAAAGCCTGAACTAGATCCGACCTCCACATCACCAGATGACCGCAGCTTATAGTGTTTTAATTTTCAGTATTTGAAGGAAACTCACCAGTTGTTGTTACCTCTAGCATAAATGGATGATCCTACTTATAATTTTTTCCTGGCTTTGCACTGTGCAAAGCCTTTATGAGTGTAGAAGTGCCACTACTACACTTCCTTAATTTTTATGAGGCACTACAGTTGGAGCCTTCAGGTGTGTATGGTGACCCTGCTTGTAATTATTGGTAGGATTTGCAGTGGGCAGAGCTTTTATAAGTGTAGGAGTACCACAACTACACTTTGGTCACAATATTTGATAGAGGCAGTACAGTTGGTGCCTTCATGGGTGTATGGTTGACATTTAGTGAGTCTAGGAGTACCACTACATGACAATGTGAACATAAACGTCTATGAAACCCTCCTTTATGTCGGTCTAATACATGGTGTATCTGAGTACCTAATGTGTGACACTTCTTGCTTCCTTCATTAATTACACCGAAAATTCCCATTTTTAATAAAAAAAAATCAATTTGTGTCTACTTTACAAAAAATATAATTTAAGTCCTTTTTAAATTTAGCCTTACATACATTATACAAGTCATTAGAAAAAAAAGTAACTTTTTTCCTGTAAAATGCAATTTCTCGTCGGTTTGGAATGTTTTATTGTCATTCCTTAAAGTAGAGTAAAAATGTGACACCATCATTCTCAGCAGAGACCACGGAGTCGCAGATGCTTCCAGTAGCCTTCTCCATGCTGTTTTCCTTCCATTCAGCACTTTTTCCATCCATTTCAACACTTTCACTGCCCCATTCAGACCTCCTTGTAGTGTCTGTCAGAAAAATTCTCTGATTTCCCATCGATTCCCATTATACACGTTACGAGCACCCAAGCATTAGAAATTGCTGGATTCCGTCTGACGGACAGCGATGGATCCTGCGCCTATAGGCTTTCATTGCAGCCAACGACGGACGGCGCTGGATCCATCACTGTCCAACTTTTCGACGTTCACAAAAAACGTTCCTATGTCCGTTATCTCCGTCCGACTGACAAAGTTTCCGACGGATCCGTCGAACGACGGATGAAACGTGCGGCAATCCGTCACAAATACAAGTCTATGAGAAAAAAAAAAAACTGATCCAGCACTGGATCCGTTTCTTTCAAAAAACGACGGATTGTGACTGATGGCAAAAAACGGATGTGTGAAAGAGGCCTTATGTGGGAGTCTTTAATCTGTATGCAAGCAATTATCCAGTGTGAAGGTTTGTGTGGGGTCAATCATACTGTGTTGGGGTGACCACACTTTCACAAGCAGTTGAAAGGTAGGGTACAGTAGGGTCATCATACTGAGCTTGTGGAGGGTACTTTGCAGGAATTCACTGTAGGGGTATCTTAGCATTTGTAGAGAACTTTAATTGACATTGTACTTTACGAGTACAATAGAAAGGGAATCGACGACTCCAGTAGTAGGAAAATTAGAGGGCACACAGATGCAGCAATAGGAACACACTGCAGCAGCTCAGTATTGGGGTATTAGTTGGATGAGAAGGTTGTGCAGGTTGGGGATAGATGGAGACTGTGCCTAAAATGTGAAAAGTCATATGTGTCTTTGTTGAAATCGCCACAGCAGAGTACTGGCTGGAAGAAGTTGCCATATCGGTGTGGATCAGAGGGAAAAGACGGGAAAAGTGAATAACTCCACCAGAAAGAAAGTCAGTTGAGTCACCATCAATAAATTGTACTGTAATCATTTATATGTTCTGCAGGACTGTTATCTACTACTATATGGTCACCATACGGCAGTAATATGAGTGTTGGTCTTTGTATAGAGATTTCTTAATAGCAGCTCTGTCATCTGCTGAGGTCTCCTACAGCTACTATTAGGATGCACCACAATATTTTTAATCAGGAATTCATAGTTGGGGGGCCACTCTGGAGGTTTCCCTCCACCCCCCGAAACCAAACACCTTGCTATGCCTCCGGACCTCAATATTCCGTCTTCACATGAAAAAAAAAAACCAACTTGTTCTACTGCCAAGTAGCGACAACAAGACAATATTTTGCTGTGACCATCACTAGCAAAAGGACTGTGGGGGACTATGTATTGCTTAGGAAGGATCTTCAAATATCTAGCATAAGCTGGTAGTTCTTATTTAGCCATGTGCCCTTTGTCACACACAGGATCATTTTTAGTGAACAATTACATAATCTAAGCAGGCTGCACCAGCTGTAGAAATGGATGCAAGTACCTAAAGCTATGCAAGATACAAAAATAAGAACACTGAATGATCTACTGAAGGTAAGGAATTTCTTTGACTACTGTTCTGTATCAAAATGCTATTAGTTACAGATGGATGAGAACTGAAGAAGGAAACTTGCAGAATGAAGTTTAGAAATGTTGATTCTAACCACCTCTGCAGATAAATAAGCAGTGCTCCCTCAACTCTATTTTGTGACATCAAAACAAAATTTGATGCATGGAAGATAGCATTTTACAGGAAACCACAACATTAAAGAAAGTTTCCCATAAAAGCCAGTGTGCAAATTCCCTTTGATATTACAGTCCTACAGTATGCCTGCCACAAGAATTTTCCATGGGTGTGTTAGATGGGAGACCGTATTGGATTTAAATGTTCCACTAGTTATGTGCTATAGTAATTCACATACACTAGAACATGAAAGGTTCCTGATTATATTTGTTAAGATAATTACTTTGTCCAATCCCCAATCCTAAAAAGCAATGTAGTTATGTTGGCGATAAGCACCCCTTTCCCCATCTGGCGCTCAGAATTTTACTGTTCTTAGTACCACAAAGAGAAAAAAAAAAGTGTATGAGAAAGATAATACATATATATAGGAACACAAATATCATATCCTAGTTATCAATGAATTAAATATACCGGTTGCAAAGCTTTATTACATAGTGGAGTGTGATGAGAAAAATAAAACAAATATGATCAATGTAGATCAAAATTAATATCCCATGGCGGTCTGGATTTGCTCAGTGGTGTGTGTTGCCTCCACGTGCCTGTATGACGTCCATACAATGCCTGATCCTGATGAGGCGGTGGATGTTCTCCTCAGGAATCTTCTTCCAGACCTAGATTAAAGCATCAATCAACTCCTGGACAATCTGTGGTGCAACGTGTCATTGGTGGATGGAAAGAGACATGATGTTCCAGATGTGCTCAATAGGATTCAGGTCTGGGGAATGAATCATAGAATGGTAGAATTGGAAGGGACCTCCTGGGCCATCTGGTCCAACCCCCTGCTCAAAGCAGGATTCACTAAATTATCCCAGACAGATGTCTGTCCAGCCTATTGAAGAACTCACCACCTCTCGTGTCAGCCTGTTCCACTCATTGATCACCCTCACTGTCAAAGTTTTTTCTAATATCTAATCTGTGTCTCCGCCCTTTCAGTTCATCCCATTGCTTCTAGTCTTTCCTTGTGCAAATGAGAATAAAGATGATCCTTCTACAATGTGACAGCCCTTGAGATATTTGTATACAGCTATTAAGTCTCCTCTCAGTCTTCTCATTTGCAAGCTAAACATTCCCAAATCCTGCAACAGTTCCTCATAGGACATGGTTTGCAGACCGGTCACCATTCTGGTCGCTCTTCTCTGAACTTGCTCCAGTTAGTTGATGTCTTTTTTAAAATGTGGTGCCCAAAACTGGACACAGTATTCCAGATGAGGTCTGACCAAAGAGGAGTTGAGGGCAATAATGACTTCACATGATCAAGACTGTATGCTTCTGTTAATAAATCCTAGAATTGTATTTACCTTTTTTGCTACTGCATCACACTGTTGACTCATGTTCAGTCTGTGATCTATTAGTATACCCAAGTCTTTTACACATGTGCTGTTACTTAGCCATATTCCTCCCATTTTGCATATGCTTTTTTCATTTTTATTGCCCAGATGTAGTACTTTGCATTTTTCCCTGTTAAAAACCATTCTGTTAGTTGCTGCCCACTGCTCCAGTTTATTTATGTCTTTTTGAATCCTCTCTCTCTCTTCTCTAGTATTAGCTATCCCTCCTAGCTTTGTGTCATCAGCAAATTTAATCAGCTTACCCTCAATTCCTTTATCTAAATCATTGATAAAGATGTTGAACAATACAGGGCCCAGGACAGAGCCCTGTGGTACCCACTTGAGACATTCTTCCAACCGGATGTGCAGCCATAACAACGACTCTTTGGGACAGATCACTAAGCCAGTTTTGAATCCACCTAACAGTTGCCTTGTCCATTCCACACTTAGTCATTTTTTCAATAAGGATTGTGTGAGATACTTTGTCAAATGCTTTGCTGAAATCAAGATATACTATATCTACAGCATTTCCCTGATGCACCCAGTCAGTGATTCTGTCATAGAAGGAAATTAAGTTAGTCTGACATGACTTATTAGTTACAAACCCATGCTGACTCTGTTTAATCACTTCATTCCTATCCAGGTACTTACATACAAGTTGTTTAATAATTTGTTCAAAGATCTTTCTTGGTATAGAAGTCAGACTCACTGGCCTATAGTTCTCTGGGTCCACCTTCTTCCCCTTTTTGAAGATAGGAACAACATTTGCTCTTCTCCAGTCTTCTGGGACTTCTCCTGTTGTCCAAGAGTTTTCAAAGATTATGGAGAGTGGTTCAAAAATTTCTTCTGCTATCTCCTTCAGTACTCTGGGGTGTAATTCATCTGGACCTGGAGACTTGAATTCATTTAGGTTAGCTAAGTGTTTCCTTGCTATTTTTCTGTTTATAGATATCCTGGATTCTTCTATTCTCTTAATAGGACAGTGAAGATCAGTTGATGTGACATTTCCTTTCTGATAGAAAACAGATGCAAAATAGGAATTTAAAAGTTCAGCCTTCTCAACATCCTTTCTTACTATTTCATCATTTTCATTCTGTAAAAATCCCATAGCATCTTTCACTTTTCTTTTACTTTTGACATATCCCCAAAATCCTTTTTTGTTGCTTTTGATGTCTCTTGCAAGCCTTAATGGGCAGGCTAGTCCATAGATTCAAGGGCTAGCATTGTCATGCATCAGAGGGAACCCAGTGCACCTGCATATGGTCTCACAGTGGGTCTGAGGATCTCATCCCGGTATCTAATTGCAGTCAGGGAACCTCTGGCTAGCACATGGAGGGCTGAGCGGCCCTCCAAGGAAATGCCTCCCCACACCATTACTGACCCCTGCCAAACCAGTCATGATGGAGGATGTTGCAGACAGAAGTTCTTCAGACTGACACGTCTGTCACATGTGCTCAGTGTGAACCTGCTCTTATAAATGAAGAGCACAGGGTGCCATTATTGAATCTGTCAATCTTGGTGTTCTCTGGCAAATGCATGATGTTGGGCTGTAAGCACAACATCCACTTGTGGACTTCGGGTTCTCATACCACCCTCATGGAGTCTGTTTCTGACAGTTTGAGCAGACACATGGATGTTAATGGCCTGCTGGAGGTAATTTTGCAGGGTTTGGCACTGCTCCTCCTTGCATACAGAAGGACATATGGGTCCTGCTGCTGAGTTGCTGCCCTCCTATGGCCCCCTCCACTTATCTGTCATGTGTGCATTGCCACGAAGATCGTCGCGGTTGCACATTTTGACTTCTCACAGCTGAGCTGCTGTTTCTTTGTGTTTGGCAGCTAGGGAGTTAATTCTGTCTGTGCTCGGTTCTGGGACTGGGTGCAGTTTCTCCCGGCTGCAATTGATTATTTGTTGATTGGTTTCCTTTAAATTCCTGGTTGTCTGCTTGGGGAGTTGCCAGTGAAACCTTCATGCAGACCACAGATAGGAATGAATCTGTATAGACTTTAGTTGTGAGCTCCTTAGTTGTTCTAAGCTCAACTTGGTTAGAGTTTATTTACCAGACCATTTATGTTCCTTTGGTGTTTGAGTGTGTATGCAAGCGAGTGTTATCCTGTCTGTCTTATATGTCTAATCTGTGTATTTAGCTGAGATCAGCCCATATCCCTTTGGTGGTAGTCAGGATCCTTCTTAGGACTGATTACAGGGTTCAGGGTCTGATAGGAGACAGGGTTAGGTTGGAGACTTGGACCTCTGAACCATTATCAGTACCTCCAAGGTGAGGGATTAGTTAGGACCCCAGTTTAGGGTCAGGTTAGATCCCGGTCCACCTCTTTCCTGTTTCAGCTCATCAAGTCCTCAAGATTAACCCTGAGTTCAGCAGATATCGTGTCAGGTAAATCTATTCTATAATTACATGCTGATGTTGCTATACTAGTTGTTGTATAGAGTGTTGTTCCTGTATTAATAGTTTACTGACATTGTATACATATCATTAGACAGCGTGACATTTTCACTGGCCAAAAAATTATCTCCAGTTACCATGGATCCAGTAACCCAGCTGGCTCTGCAGTTGCAGGGATTATCCATGGAGCTGACGGACATTAAGTCCAAAGTTTTGTCTCCCCTGGAGAAAACCAGAGTTGAACCTAAAGTAGCTCTCCCGGACAGGTTCACTGGTGGGCGAGACAAATTTTTCACCTTCCGGGAGGCATGTAAATTGTATTTTCGGCTTCAGCCTCGATCATCAGGGAGTGAGGAGCAGAGAGTGGGAATTTGTTATCTCACTTCTGCAAGGGGACCCTCAATCCTGGGCATTTTCCCTTCCTCCGGGATCCCCGGCTCTACTGTCTGTAGATCAATTTTTTACTGCCCTGGGATTGGTATATGATGACCCAGATCGGGTCTCTCTTGCTGTGACTAAATTACGTAAGATACAGCAGGGAGATCGTCCGGCAGAGGAATTTGCTTCTGAGTTTCGTAGATGGGCCACAGATACTCAGTGGAATGACCCAGCTCTTAGGAGCCAGTTTTGTCATGGGCTTTCTGATAAATTAAAAGACGTTTTGGCTCAGTATGAGTCTCCTCCTTCTCTGGAGGCTGCTATGGCCTTAGCTATCCGTACTGATAGACGGCTTTGGGAGAGGGGTGAGGTAACCCCACTCCCTGTTGTTTCTCCACCTACCACTAAAGTCCCTTATGTTGAGGTTCCCCTTGTCTGTTCGGACGAGCCTATGCAGTTGGGAGGGACATCATTTCGTAGGAGGGGATTGGCGGTACGCCGCAGGACTAGAAGATGTTTTTTCTGCGGGAAAGAGGGACATTTTGTTGGAGAATGTCCATCCCGTGCCTTGTTGAGCCAAAAGTCGCCGGAAAACTGTTAATCCCAGGTTGTGTGGTGGACGACAACCTGGGAGTATGTATTTCATCCGCCAGTTCTTCTCAGTTCCTTGTACCAGTGGAGGTGGTAGTTGGTACGAGAGTGGAGAGATTGTCTGTTCTTCTTGATAGTGGTTCCGGGGCTAATCTGGTTGACGCTCAGTTTGCTCAGGCTCAAGGTATGCATCTGAGTGTATTGGTCAAACCGATCCCTATATTCTCCATTGACGCCAGGCCTCTCGGCCAAGGTAGCTTTGTTCATGAGGTTCATAACATTGACCTTCGGGTAGGGGCAATACATAGGGAACAATTATCTTGTTATGTGTTGGAGGGTCTACCTACTCCCATTGTGTTGGGACTTTCTTGGTTGGTTAAACATAACCCTGTGATTAATTGGCAGTCCAGAGAAATAAGCCAATGGGGTGAGTTTTGCAAAAGCAACTGCATGAACACAGTCATCAGTGCGGTCGTGCCTAGTACATTGCCTCCTTTTTTGGAGGATTTTGGGGATGTTTTCTCTGAGGAGGGGTGTCAGGAGTTGCCTCCTCATCGCGTGTATGACTGCTCTATTAATCTCCTTCCTGATGCTAAGTTGCCTAAAGCTAGGTTGTATAATCTTTCTGGTCCTGAGAGGCAGGCTATGAAAGATTATATTTCTGAAAGTCTGGCCAAAGGGCATATTAGACCTTCATCTTCCCCAGTAGCCGCGGGGTTCTTCTTTGTGAAGAAGAAAGATGGAGGCCTACGCCCTTGCTTGGATTTCCGCGAACTTAATCGGATTACTGTTCGAGATCCGTATCCACTCCCTCTTATTCCTGATCTCTTCAATCAAATTGTTGGCGCCAAATGGTTTTCTAAATTGGATCTCAGGGGGGCGTATAATCTGATTAGGATAAAAGAGGGGGATGAGTGGAAAACGGCGTTTAACACGCCGGAGGGACATTATGAGAACCTAGTCATGCCTTTTGGTCTGACTACTGCACCAGCAGTATTCCAACATTTTGTTAATGACATTTTTCGTCACCTTGTGGGGCTGTTTGTGATTGTATATTTGGACGACATTTTTAATTTACTCGCCAGATCTTGTGTCTCATCAGGAGCATGTGAGACAGGTGTTGCAGATCTTGCGAGACAATAAACTATACGCCAAACTGGAGAAGTGTGTATTTGCCGTACAGGAACTTCAGTTTTTGGGTTTTTTGGTGTCAGCCTCCGGTTTACGTATGGACCCTGAAAAGGTGAGAGCAGTGCTTGAATGGGATCAGCCAGGGGATCTTAAGGCTCTGCAGCGTTTTTTGGGGTTTGCTAACTACTACCGGAAATTTATTTGTAATTTCTCATCTGTCGTCAAACCTCTCACTGACATGACAAGAAAAGGGACGGATTTTTCTAAATGGTCGGACAAAGCTTGCCAAGCCTTTTCCTCTTTGAAGAAATGTTTTGCTTCGGCACCCGTTCTCATCCAACCAGATGCATCTCAGCCGTTCATTGTGGAGGTGGATGCGTCTGACGTAGGGGTGGGTGCTATATTGTCCCAGGGTCCGTCCCCTGGTAAATGGCATCCGTGCGCTTTCTTTTCTAAGAAATTGTCGTCCGCCGAAAGGAATTATGATATCGGCAATAGGGAACTTTTGGCCATTAAGTTAGCTTTTGAAGAATGGCGTCACTTTTTGGAGGGGGCAGTCCACCGGTTACCGTTATTACTGATCACAAGAACCTGTTGTATTTGGAATCCGCTAAGCGTCTGAATTCCAGACAAGCTCGATGGTCGTTGTTTTTTACCAGGTTTAATTTTGTCGTCACTTATCGCCCGGGGTCTAAGAATGTAAAGGCTGATGCCTTGTCTCGCAGTTTCCCAGGGGCCGGGAAAACGGATGACCCGAGTCCTATCCTTCAGGAGGGGGTGGTAGTGTCGGCTGTATTTTCTGAGCTTGAGGAGGAGGTGTTAGAGGCTCAGGGGGACGCCCCTGCAGGACCTCCAGGGAGACTGTTTGTCCCAAATCTGTTGAGACAAAAGGTTATTGAGGCACATCATAATTCTGCTCTAGCAGGACATCCAGTGAGTAAGGCTACTTTAGATCTCCTTTCTCGCCGGTTTTGGTGGCCTAATGCTAATAAAGATGTTATAACTTTTGTCGCGTCATGTGGGGTGTGTGCTCGCTCTAAAACCCCTCATACCCGTCCGTCTGGGACCCTTTTACCCTTGAAACTTCCGGAGCGTCCATGGACTCATTTATCTATGGACTTCATTACGGACCTTCCTCCGTCGTCAGGGAATACTGTCATACTGGTGGTTGTTGACAGGTTCAGTAAGATGGCACATTTCGTTGCTCTTCCTGCACTCCCTAATGCTAAAACTCTGGCGCAGGTGTTCATTAGGGAGATCGTTAGACTTCATGGGTTGCCTTCTGATGTGGTGTCAGATAGGGGGTCTCAGTTTGTGTCCAAATTTTGGAGGGCATTTTGTTTACGTCGGGGGATGCAATTGTCATTTTCCTCGGCTTTTCATCCGCAGACCAATGGTCAGACAGAGCGTCTGAATCAGAGCTTAGAGACATATCTCCGGTGTTTTGTCTCAGAGAACCAAGAGGACTGGTCTTCTTTCTTGCCTCTGGCAGAGTTCGCTCTTAACAACAGGCGGAGCGAGTCCACTGGTAAGTCCCCGTTTTTTGGGGCATATGGTTTCCATCCCCAGTTTTGTACTTTCAATGGGGGGGGCCCTTCTGGGGTTCCTGAGGAGGAGCGTTTCTCGTCGTCACTTGCTTCTGTGTGGAGAGGTGTATTGAATAATCTGAGTGCGATGGGGAACCGTTACAAACGTATGGCTGATAGGAGGAGAGTTTCTGGTCCAGATCTGAATGTGAACGATCTGGTATGGTTGCCTACCAGGAATATAAAACTTAAAGTGCCCTCCTGGAAACTGGGTCCCAGATTCATCGGGCCGTACAGGATCAGTTCCATAATTAATCCTGTGGCATTTCGTCTGGACCTCCCTCCTACGTTTAAAATTCATAATGTGTTCCACAAGTCATTACTTAAGAGGTACGTGGCACCAGTCATACCGTCACCTCTACCTCCTCCTCCTGTGTTGGTCAATGGTAACTTGGAATTTCAAGTATCAAAGATCATTGACTCACGTCTGAATCGCCGGTCCCTTCAGTACTTGGTGCATTGGAAGGGGTATGGTCCAGAGGAGAGGACGTGGGTCCCTGCGTCTGATGTTAACGCAGATCGTTTGGTTCGGACCTTCCACAGAACTCACCCGGGCAGGCCTGGCCCTGAGGGTCCAGAGGCCCCTCGTAGAAGGGGGGGTACTGTCATGTGTGCATTGCCACGAAGATCGTCGCGGTTGCACATTTTGACTTCTCACAGCTGAGCTGCTGTTTCTTTGTGTTTGGCAGCTAGGGAGTTAATTCTGTCTGTGCTCGGTTCTGGGACTGGGTGCAGTTTCTCCCGGCTGCAATTGATTATTTGTTGATTGGTTTCCTTTAAATTCCTGATTGTCTGCTTGGGAGTTGCCAGTGAAACCTTCATGCAGACCACAGATAGGAATGAATCTGTATAGACTTTAGTTGTGAGCTCCTTAGTTGTTCTAAGCTCAACTTGGTTAGAGTTTATTTCCCAGACCATTTATGTTCCTTTGGTGTTTGAGTGTGTATGCAAGCGAGTGTTATCCTGTCTGTCTTATATGTCTAATCTGTGTATTTAGCTGAGATCAGCCCATATCCCTTTGGTGGTAGTCAGGATCCTTCTTAGGACTGATTACAGGGTTCAGGGTCTGATAGGAGACAGGGTTAGGTTGGAGACTTGGACCTCTGAACCATTATCAGTACCTCCAAGGTGAGGGATTAGTTAGGACCCCAGTTTAGGGTCAGGTTAGATCCCGGTCCACCTCTTTCCTGTTTCAGCTCATCAAGTCCTCAAGATTAACCCTGAGTTCAGCAGATATCGTGTCAGGTAAATCTATTCTATAATTACATGCTGATGTTGCTATACTAGTTGTTGTATAGAGTGTTGTTCCTGTATTAATAGTTTACTGACATTGTATACATATCATTAGACAGCGTGACATTATCCTGGTATCTGCTTCATGCTGTGAACACTGTGCTGACAGACACAGCTACCCTTCTTGCCACAGATCACATTGATGTGCCATCCTGGACGAGCCACACTACCTGAGCAACTTTTGTGGGTTGTAGACACCACCACATGCTATTGTACAGTACCTCTAGTGGTGAGAGCAATGACAACATGCAAAAGTGACCAAAAATATAACAGAGAAATGGTCTGTGGTCACCCCTGCAGAATAACTTCTTTAAAGAATTGTCTTGCTAATTTCCTATCATTTCTACCTGTTGTCTCTTCTATTTGCACAACATCAGGAGAGTATTGACTTGGAGTTAAGTTACACTTACATTGTGCTCATTTTTTTTGAGCAGTATATACTGTATTTTCCGGACTATAAGATGCATCGGACCATAAGACACACCCAAAATTTTCAGAAGGAAAATAGGGAAAAAAAATTAATGTGTCAAATGGTGGGTCCACCTGACAGTCTGAATTCAGCTTACCAGGGGGTTAAGGAAATTAGCAGTGATGGTGGAACGAGGTCACAGGAGGTTTTCTGTGGTCCGGCGATATGACTCCCATGTCAGGAGGTGCGGTGGCCTCCGGGAAATCCCATCCCAGATCTTAATCTGAGCATGTGCTGCCCCCAGCGGCCATTTTCCCAGAGGCCACCACATCACAGCAATGGATGTGTGGGGGCCTCCGGGCTTTCACAAAATGCCTGCGGAGCCCCGAGCACCACCGCTGAACCTTCTGCACCAGCCTGGGAAGGGAGTGTGATCATCGCCCTGCAGCCTCGGACCGGAACCGCCACATAATCACCAGACTCCTGCTGCCGCCACAATATTTGTAAGTATATTCCGACTATAAGACGCACCCCCATTTTCCCCAAAAAATTTTGGAAAAAAAGTGCGTCTTGTACTCCAAAAAATTATGGTATATATTTTTTTTTATTATACATACTAAATAACTCTCACAGTGTCACGACCCACATTGGGATCTGTGGCAGATCTTTCTGCATACTAAAACCTTTTTCCTGTCAGGCCACCAGGGGTTAATGTCAGTCTTTTCCCCGGTGGCCGCTGGTGTAATTGCATTGCTTGTGACTGTTCAGGAGAAGGCTGTGACCACTCCCTTCATCCTCTAAGAGGTCATCTTAGGCGACAGCTGGTGTTGGTGATATTGCTTCCTTTGGAAACCAACCAAGCTGGAGCCAGGAGCTGCTGAGCACAGTGGTGCTTCTGGTATTTCCCTGTTCTGGTGCCTTACTCTGCTGTGCAGTGCATTTCAGCAGAGAAAGCAAAGTGTTTATTGTTTAGTTGATTTAACCCCTAGGTGTCTGTCTTTCCTTTTGTTGTTTTGGTGTTATTCACATTATTCCCTGTTCTCTCGGCCCAGGAGGTCGCCACAGCCCTGGTGGAATGGGCGCTCAGATTCTCTGGAACTGGTCTCTTACTAGAGGTGTAGGCTAAGTTAATGGTGTCCCTAATCCATCTAGCTAACGATCCCCTTGTGACACTACCCCCTTTCTTCCTTCCTATCTTGCCTAGTTCTATCTAGATAGTGTATCATAGCTCTCCTGACATCTAGTATGTGGAGTCTGCATTCTTCCTCTGATTTTGGCTCACTGAAGAAGGAGGGAAGGATTACCTCCTGGCTTCTATGAAATTTGGAGGCCACTTTGAGGAGATAGGGTCATGCTGAGACCTGATCCAGCCTATCTTCTAAAATTTGCATGAATTGATGATCAACTGACAGGGCCTGCAAATCACTAACCCTACGTGCTGATGTCAGGGGTATTAGGACCACTGTCTTGAGTGTCAGGTTCTTGTCAGTTGCTTCCTGTAAGGGTTCACAGGGAGATCTTGTCAATGCCTCCAGGACTAAATTTAAATCCCATGGGGGCATTTTTGGAGCTGGAGCTGGTCTAGTCCTTTGACAGGCCTTAATGAACCTGATCACCCATCTATCTGCCACCAGGTTGTGGTTAAAATGGTCCCCTAATGCCGATATTTGCACCTTAAGTGTGCTAGTGGCCAGACTCATCTCCATCCCTTTTTGGAGGAATTCCAGAATGTGTCTAATCGGGACTGGACCCCCCATTTGTTGTCCTGAGAAGTTTAGAAATTTTGCCCATATCCTGGCATAAATCTTAGTTGTTATGGGCTTCCTGCTTTGCATTCACCAAAGCTGGTGAAAACTCTCTCTGTATCAATCATGCACCCTCAAAATCCAGGCCATCAAATGAAGACCTGGTCTCTGAGGGTGTACCACTGGGCCCTGCCTGAGGAGACCCGGAATATCCGGTAGAACCCAGGGGTCTGTCAAGGACATTGTCCTCAGCCATGAAAACCATGGCCTTTTCGGCCAGAAGGGAACAGTGAGTATGACCTGTGTTTTCTCCTCCCGAATCTTCCGGAGTACTGTCGGGATCAACATCATTGGAGGGAAGGCATACGCTAGGTGAAAGTTCCAAGGGATCTGTAGTGCATCAACAGCATAAGGCCTTTCTTTCGGGTCTAGGGAACAGAACCTGTTGGTCTTCCTGTTTTTCCTGCTCGCAAAAAAAATAAAAAATATATGTATCTCTGACTGTCCCCAAAGATTCATGTTTCAAGGTTGTCCTGCTGAGGAAATCTGCCTCCTCATTGTCCTTCCCCCTTATATGTAAGGTTGATATCTGCAGCAGGTGTTCCTCCATCAACTGTAGAATCTGCTGGGTTAGTATCATTAATGGTCTGGACCTTGTGCCTCCCTGATGATGTATGCTACGGAGGTTCTGCTGTCTGATAGGATACGGACATGATCGCCTCGTAATCTGGGAAGGAATTTTATTACTGCTTTCTTTATGGAGAGTAGCTCCCTGTAGTTTGATGAGCTTCGGCCCAGATCCCTTGTATTACATTGGCTCTGAGATGTACTCCCCATCCCTCTACACTCGCATCCGTCACCATCACGTCCGATACTGGGAGAGACCATGGGATGCCACGTGATAGGTTTTCTGGGTCTAGCCACCAGGTTATGGTATTTAAAGTTTCTTGGAATAGCACTATTTTCCCTTTTAGATGACCCGACAATCTCCTCTCCCCCTCTAGGACATCCTGCTGTAGAGCACTGGAATGGTACTGGGCCCACAGCACTGCCGGAATGCACGAGGTCATAGAACCTAGAAGGGACATGGCCTTCCTCAGGGATATGGTTGGTCTGGACAGTACGGCTGATACTAGGGTTATCATTTTTTGCTTCTTCTCTTCTGGAAGGAGACAGTTGTTTTTCCAAGTCTATAGTAAGCCCCAAGCACGACTGAACACTCTTGGGCTGGAGCCTTGATTTTTCCATGTTTATTATCCAGCCTAGACTGGACATGGTGTTCTGAGTGAACTTTAGATGGGCGTTGCACTCCTGCTCTCTCCTGCCAACCACTAGAAAATCGTCCAAGTAAGGTATTACTAATATATCTTCCTCCCGCAAGCGTGCCATTACTTCCAAAATTATCTTGGTAAAGATTCTTGGGGCCATAGACAGTCCGAAGGGCAGCACCCTGTACTGGAAGTGTCTTAGCTGACCTCTCACATGCACTGCTACAGTTAGATACTGTTGGTGTTCCTGATGGATAGGGACATGAAAATAAGCGTCCTTGAGGTCTAAAACACTCATGAAACAACTTGGAAACAAGATCTTGATTGCCGTCTTTATGGATTCCATTTTGAATGGCCTGTAGACCAAGAATTTGTTGAGGCCCTTCAGATTGATTATCGTCCTGTACGATTGATCTGGCTTCCTTATCAGAAACAGGGGAGAATAAAATCCTCTCCCCTCCTGCTGAACAGGTACTTCCACCACTACTCTCTTCTGAAGTAATACTAGTACTTCTGCCTCCAGAGCTTGCTGTTCCCTCTCGGATCCGGGGGACGAGATCCTGAAACTGTGTCTGGGTATGGGCTAAAACTCCAATCTGAGGCATGTTCTTATAAGGCCGAGCACCCAAGCGTTGGCTGAGATCTTCTCCCAGGCGGTTCGGAAGTAGGACAGCCTTCTTTCCACCTCGGGCGGCCCATCACTTGGAGGATTTCCTACTCTTTGAGGATGGCTCTCCAAACATGAATCCCTTATTAAAGGGTCTCCTTGCTCTCCAGTCCTTTGGATTCTTGGATGGCCTGTTCCTGCTATAACGTCTCCTCTGAAAGGAGCTCTTGAACTGCGGTCGTGATACCATAGGAAACTCCTTTTTGTCTGCTGCCTTGTCCAAAATATCATCCAAGGTCAGGCCAAAGAGGAATTTGCCCTCACAGGGAATGGAACACAGTCTGGTCTTGGACTGTGCATCTCCTGGCCAACTTCTAAGCCATAGGGCTCTATGGGCCGCATTGGACAGGTTTGCTGATCTTGCCGCTTACCTTACTGAGTCAGCCGAGGCATCTGCTAAATAGGAAGCTGCCCTCTGCAATAGAGGTAGATCCGCTAGAATCTCTTCTCTTGGGGTATTGTCCTTTAGGTGGTCACCGAGCTGCTGTAACCTTATCATCAACGATCTTGCTGTAGAGGTGGTTGCAATAGCTGGCTTTCATGAACCTGCTGAAGATTCCCATGCCTGTTTTAGGAATATTTCGGCTTTCCTGTCTAAAGGATCTTTTAGGGTTCCTAAATCGTTGAATGGCAGTGTAGATTTTTTGACAGCTTTGGCTACCGCCACGCAATCCTCGGGGCCTTCTCCCATATGGTGGCTTCCTCTTCCTCAAAGGGGTATCTTCTCTTTGAGGAAGATGTTAAGGGCCCCTTCATCTCTGGTCTTTTCCATTCTCTGGTAATGAGTAGCTTAATGTTCTCATTAACCGGGAAAGAACGCCTTTTCTTCTGACTCAGGCCTCCGAACATAATGTCCTGGAGAGATCTAGTAGGTTTGGGGTGTGAGATGCCCATGATGGATCTTATGGCCCTAACCAGTCTATCCGTAGCCTCCGTAGGCAAGCAGGGTCTCCCCCCCCCCATCTCCTCATCCGAGGAAGAAGAGGATAATGACCCTGAATCTGAACCATCCTCCAGCTGAACCGATACTTCAGGTTCGGAGTATATTGATTCAGGTTTGACCGTCGCTTTTTCGGTCATCAGACCTCTTAATGACTCTTGGACCTCAGACCTAATAATGGACTTAAGGTCCATAGCAAACCCCGGTGCCTCCTCTGCTATGGTCTGCTGTATGCAATGATGACAGAGTGCTTTGTTACTACCACTAAGCAGATGTTGTTTACATAGCGCACACTCCCTATGCTTTTATTAGGAGTTGTGCTTCAGGGGCCTTTCCTATGATGGAAACAGAGAGAAAAAGAGGTGGGCCCATTTAATGTCAATCACATTCACATAGATCACTCACCACCTGTAGATAAATCTACGGTACCGGAGACGAGGCTGAGCAGGCTCTGAAGAACGCTTATCCTTGGCATTGGATTTCTGGCTTGCCTTACTCTTTTGGCTCGTTCCACTGCTCGTATGGCTGGTTTTACGGCTCTTGTGCCCTTGTGATGGCAGTGGAGATAGTGGCTGGTGGTGTTGCTGCTGAAGAGGCTGCTGCTTCTGTGGCTCCATAATGGAAGGACTGCAAGCAATTGGTGCCACTCCTTTAAATATTGGGTGGCTCCGCCTCTGTCTCTATATCCCCTCTTTTCTCCTTTTTTGTTTTCTTTTTCCCCAGTATGCTGTGCTCAGGGGAACCACGCCCTGTACACACGCTGCCTGGGTGACGTCACCGGCGTACACGACGCAGGACTGCTTCTCATCTCTGGCGTCCTGCGCAGACCGGGAAATGACGTGCGCTGCGCGCTACATCGGGATGCGCCGGAGGTTCTGCGCTCCGTGCGTGCACAGATCCCGGGTGGCACCTCACCGGTGCACTCAGCCTCTCTGTGCACAGTCCCGGTGAGTCTGCCCGACGCCCATCTCTGGTGCGGACCTGGCCTGCTACCTTTGAGCAGTCCACTCACCGGCACACTCAGGTCCGCTGTGCGCAGCCCGGGAGCGTGTCCTGTCACACATCGCCAGTGGACCCAGCACACGCAGTCCCAGGATGGATGGCTCCACTGTGCGCAGCCCGGAAGCTTGTCCTGGCGCACATAGCTGGGCTCCCCCCTGCGCGCGCAGCCCCTGGACTCCTGCAGACAGGGACATTTTGTAAAGAGGTCCCATGCTGCATCGGCCCGATGGCCGCTCTTTCAACCCATGTATGGCATCCCCGATCTTGGACACCGTCCTGGGTAAGTGTACCGCACTTGTTGTAGGCTTCCATGAGGATAGGAAACCTAACTGATGCGGAGGAGAGGTACCGCCTTTTTATTCAGTAGGTTTCCTGTCCTGGTGGGCAGATACCCTCTCTCAGGTGGTGCTGTCATGGGAGAGGGGGAAAAAATGAGATTCTCAAAGCACAATCGTTAACAATTCCGAAAAGAGGGAAGAATAGGAAGCATTTAAGGAAACCAGGATGGATTAACACAGAACTTAAACACATGCTAAAAAAGAAAGAAAGAAATGTTTATCACATGGAAAGAGGGAGGCATATCTAAAGAAGAATATAATGCTGTCTGCAGAACCTGCAGGGCACAAATCATATTATCTAAAGCGGACAATGAATTAAGGCTTGCAAGAGACGTCAAAAGCAAAAAAAAGAATTTTGGGGATATGTCAAAAGAAAAGTCAAAGATGCTAAAGGGTTTTTACAGGATGAAAATGTTGAAATGGTAAGACAGAACTTTTA
Organism: Oophaga sylvatica; assembly: GCA_033576555.1. NCBI lineage: Eukaryota > Metazoa > Chordata > Amphibia > Anura > Dendrobatidae > Oophaga > Oophaga sylvatica. The sequence continues at coordinate 386,131,481 of JARQOD010000004.1, read as the reverse complement.
AATTCCTGTTTTGCATCTCTTTTTTCTCAGAAAGGAAAATGTCACATCAACTGATCTTCACTGTCCTATTAAGGGAATAGAAAAATCCAGGATATCTATAAACACAAAAATAGTGAGGAAACACTTAGCTAACCTAAATGAATTCAAGTCTCCAGGTCCAGATTTATTACACCCCAGAGTACTGAAGGAGACAGCAGAAGAAATTTTTGAACCACTCTCCATAATCTTTGAAGATTCTTGGAGAACAGGAGAAGTTCCAGAAGACTGGAGAAGAGCAAATGTTGTTCCTATCTTCAAACAGGGGAAGAAGGTGGACCCAGGGAACTATAGGCCGGTGAGTCTGACTTCTATACCAGGAAAGATCTTTGAACAAATTATTAAACAACATGTATGTAAGTACCTGGATAAGAATGAAGTGATTAAACAGAATCAGCATGGGTTTGTAACTAATAAGTCATGTTAGACTAACTTAATTTCCTTCTATTACAGAATCACTGACTGGGTGGATCAGGGAAATGCTGTAGATATAGTATATCTTGGCTTCAGCAAACCATTTGACAAAGTATCTCACACAATCCTTATTGAAAAAATGACTAAGTATGGAAAGGACAAGGCAACTGTTAGGTGGATTCATAACTGGCTTAGTGATCGAACCCAAAGAATGGTCGTAAATGGCTGCACATCCAGTTGTAAGAATGTCTCAAGTGTGGTACCACAGGGCTCTGTCCTGGGCCCTGTATTGTTCAACATCTTTATCAATGATTTAGTTAAAGGAATTGAGGATAAATTAAATTTGCTGATGACACAAAGCTAGGAGGCATAGCTAATACTAAAGAATAGAGAGGATTCAAAAAGATATAAACAAACTGAAGCAGTGGGCAGCAACTAACAGAATGGTGTTTAACAGGGAAAAATTCAAAGTACTACATCTAGGCAATAAAAATGAAAAAAGCATATACAGAATGGGAGGAACAGGGCTAAGCAACATTACATGTGAAAAAGACTTGGGTATACTAATAGATCACAGACTGAACAAGAGTCAACAGTGTGATGCAGCAGTAAAAAAGGCAAATACAACTCTAGGATGTATTAACAGAAGCATTTAGTATATATCACGTGAAGTCATTATTGCCCTTTACTCCTCTTTGGTCAGACCTCATCTGGAATACTGTGTCCAGTTTTGGGCACCACATTTTAAAAAAGACATCAACAAACTGGAGCTAGTTCAGAGAACAGCGACCAGAATGGTGACCGGTCTGCAAACCATGTTCTATGAGGAATGGTTGCAGGATTTGGGAAGGTTTAGCTTGCAAAAGAGAAGACTGAGAGGAGACTTAATAGCTGTATACAAATATCTCAAGGGCTGTCACATTGTAGAAGGATCATCTTTATTCTCATTTGCTCAAGGAAAGACTAAAGCAATGGGATGAAACTGAATGGGAGGGGACACAGATTAGATATTAGAAAAAACTTTCACAGTTAGGGTAATCATTGAGGCTGCCACGAGAGGTGGCGAGTTCTCCTTCAATAGAAGTCTTCAAACAAAGGCTGGACAGACATGTTAGGGATGATTTAGTGAATCCTGCTTTGAGCAGGGGGTTGGGCCAGATGGCCCAGGAGGTCCCTTCCAACTCTACCATTCATGATTCTACATGTTGGTGTTCATGGTTCCCTCAATGAACGCTCCCCACATCCTGCTTCACTCATGCAGCCCCTCCACCATGTTTGACTGCAGGCAAACACACTTGTCTTTGTACTTACCTGGTTGCAGCCACACATGCTTGACACCATCTGAACCAAATAAGTTAATTTTGGTCTCATCAGACCACAGGACATGGGTCCAGTCATCCAGGTCTTTAGTCAGCATAATCTTTAGAAGAGTCTTTCTTCTGAGACGACAGCCGAGCAGACCAACTTGATGCATTGAAAAGCATATGTTCTGAGCACTGAAAGGTTGACCCCCCCCCACCCCTTTAACCTCCGCAGCAGTGCTGGCAGCACTCATACATCCATTTTGAAAAGACAGATATCACGCTGAGAACGTGCACTTAACTTGTTTGGTCGACCATAAAGAGGCCAGTTCTGAGTGGAAACTGTCTTGTCCGCTATATGGTCTTGGCCACAATGCTGCAATCTTCTTACATTCTAGGCCATCTTTATGTAGAGCAACAATTCTTTTTTTCAGATCCTTACCATGAGGTGCAATATTGAAATTCTAGTGATCAGTATGAGAGTGTGAAAGTGATAACACCAAATTTAACGCACCAGCTCCCCATTCACACCTGAAACCTTGTAACACTAATAAGTCACATGACAACGGGGGGAGGGAAAATGGCTCATTGGGCACAATGTCTTCATTTTCACTTGGGGGTGTACTTACTTTTGTTGCTAGCGGTTTAGGCCTTAAATGGTTGTGTGTTGAGTTATTTAGAGGGCATACCAAATTTACACTGTTATACAAGCTGTACACGGACTACTTTACATTATCAATGTCATATCTTCAGTGTTGTCCCATGAAGAGATAGAATAAAATATTTACAAGAATGTGAATGGTGTACTCGATTTTGTGATCTACTAAATTATAATAAAAAAATCTATTACAGTATACATCATGATATTCTACCCCAAAAACCACACTTCACTAAAGTTACCAATTTATCCCGAGAAATTAAAAACTATTTTATATGCCATTTTATTTTTATAGCAAATACTCTAGAAACCATAGAGATATTTCTATTCATCCAAAAATAAATAAATAAATTTAAAAAAAAAAGGCTGTAACTCATGTGGAGTATGATTTTACAGAGATTCTTTCACTAAGTTTTTGACACCCCATCCGAGAGTAGCAGGAATTATTTCCAGAGACCCAGATTCCAGGGATGTGTCACTTAGTGGGCTGCTTTAGCTCTACCTGCTGTCTGACTGCTGAGCTCTACATAATCTAGCCCACACCACAGATGGTCAGCTTTCTACCTATGCACAATATACACAGAAACATGCCAGTAATTGGGGGTGGGGATATACCGAGCAGATTTACTACCGTGTTTCCCCGATAGTAAGACACCCCCGATTGTAAGACGTATCGGGAGTTTCAGAGGGGTCGGCTAATATAAGCCGTACCCCGAAAGTAAGACATATGTCTTACTTTCGGGGAAACACGGGGGTATTGCCGCCTCCCTCTCATCAAGCTGCGCGCTGCTTCCTGCCCACGTCAGCACCGTCCCCCTCTCCATACGTCGCCGCGTCTCATCTACCACCAGAAAAACTCAGCTGAGTTTTTCTGCAGCCGCCTTCCGCCACGGGCTCCGGCTCCCTGCAGCCGCTGGTCCCGCCGTCCTCCGTCGCTCCGTTCGCCCGCAGTCCCGGGCTGAAGTTCTCGCGCGCTCTATTTAAATTTCTTCTTCGGTCCCGAAACGTCATCACGTTGGTCACTCACGTGACCGGAGGCTGGAGAGAACTGTCTATCACTGCGGCCTCCGGTCACGTGAGTGACCAACGTGATGACGTTTCGGGACCGAAGAAGAAATTTAAATAGAGCGCGCGAGAACTTCAGCCCGGGACTGCGGGCGAACGGAGCGACGGAGGACGGCGGGACCAGCGGCTGCAGGGAGCCGGAGCCCGTGGCGGAAGGCGGCGGTGAGTTTTTTGGTGGTAGATGGCAGACGCGGCGACGTATACACAGTATTAATCATACATCAGTAAAACATATACACTGGCATACTGGGGTATCATCTGCTGTATGTAACCCAGTGGGTATCAGCAGGTGTCACACTGGATTAAATACAGCAGGTGGTACTGTATCACACTGGGTTAGATACAGGTAATTTTTTTTCAATATAAGACATACCCCGAAAGTAAGACATAGTGGGGCTTTTGGGGATAAAAAGAAAGTAAGACACTGTCTTACTATCGGGGAAACACGGTAGTCTTCTAATGATAATCTCCGGCTGATAAAACATCGATTTTATGAAAACTACACTAAGCAGACCAGTAAGTGACATCCCTGGAATCAGGGTCTCTTGTCTATACATTATGATTCACTGAGGCTATGTGGCAAAAAAAAAAAAAAAAAAAAACTGTGACAAAGTCCCTTTAAATTAAGCCACCTATTTCAATAAAACTTATTGATACTCACCGGGATGATCTGTCCACATACTCCAATTGGTTCATGTCTTGTAAATGTGAAGTAATCCCCATCTATAATACAGAAAAAAAAAAGTGAACCTAGGGTTCAAAAAACATCAGGAACCATCCTAAATGTAATCCTTACAAGATATCTGCAGTGCCAAGTCATCACTACTGTATTCGAGTTTAATGCATGTCTACATGTACAATATAAAACAAGACCAGTAAGAATATGCAGAACCTACCTGCAGGTATGGTCATGCCATGTATTTTATCTGCCCAGCCAGCATAGTACCGCAATGTTTTAATCACACCTTGGAGATCCACATAAAAAGACTGTAGAAAGGGTTTGCCGCTATTTAAGGATTCCAGTGTCTGAGAAGTGAATGAGAAGGTCAACACTTTACTTTTTTTTATTATAAAAGTAAAAATTAAAGCCAGCAATTATAAAGCTGAAATATATTGCCTTAACACAGAAGTATAAAGCGAGTTAGAAAAACATTTACTGGAAACAGTGTTATACTAAAGGAGGTCTGAAAATTAATGAGAAAATGTTTGGAGTCAAATGTTAAGAACCAACACCTTGTTTTATATGAAGTTATTCCACAAGTGATGTTAGTTTGTGGTTACTTACCCCTCCGAAATTAATTTTGTTTGCAATAGAGTGTTACAGTAGCAAGTGGTAAAGCTGGAGAACACTACTTGGCACAAGTATATATGGTAAATGCCTCTTGCTGGAAAAATATAAAATATTATCCTTGAGATATTCTGGCAACCTTTACATTACCAAGTAGCACAAGTGACAGGGTGTGCCTATCCGGTTGGTGTTTGAGACATCTCCTATGCCAGCTCTCATATTCCATCGTGTTGGCACCCTTAAAATTGTTCCAGAAAACGATTGCAATTGCATGTGTTTTGTTATACACATTTTTATTTCCTGTGTGTATTGGAACACAAAAACAACCTTGGAATAAATAATCAGTTGCTTCCTATAACCATCAATAAGCTTCTTACACCACCTCTTAACTAGGATTTTGGACCACTCTTTTGCAAACTGTTCCATGTCTCTCATATTTGAAGGGTGCCTTCTCCAACAGCAATTTTCAATGTTCAATGTGATTTAGATCCAGACTCATTGCTGGCCACTTCAGAAGACTGGTATTTTGTTTCCAAAGATCACAGACTGAACATGAGTCAACAGTGTGATGCAGCAGCAAAAAAAGGAAAATACAATTCTGGGATGTATTAACAGAAGCATACAGTCTAGATCATGTGAAGTCTTTATTGCCCTTTACTCCTCTTCGGTCAGACCTCATCTGGAATACTGTGTACAGTTCTGGGCACCACATTTAAAAAAAAAAAAAAAAGACATCAACAAACTGGAGCAAGTTCAGAGAAGAGTGACTGGTCTGAAAACCATGTCCTATGAGGAACGGTTACAGGATTTGGGAATGTTTCGCTTGAAAAAAAAAAAAGAAAAGAAGACTGAGAGGAGACTTAATAGCGATATACTAATATCTCAAGGGCTGTCATAATGTAGAAGGATCATCTTTATTCTCATTTGCACAAGGAAAGACTAGAAGCAATGGGATGAAACTGAATGGGAGGAAACAGATTAGGTATTATAAAAAACTGACAGGGTGATCAATGAGTGGAACAGGCTGTCATGAGAGGGGGTGGGTTCTCCTTCAATGGAAGTCTTCAGAGACAGGACAGACATCTGTCTGGAATGATTTTGTGAATCTTGCTTTGAGCAGGGGGTTGGACCAGATGACCAGGAGGTCACTTCCAACTCTACCATTCTGGGCGCTTCTTGAAGTATGTTTGGAAGACCCATGACCTACGACACAAACCCAGCTTTCTGACACTGAAAACTACATTGCAACCCAAAATCCTTTGGTAATCTTCAGATTTCATGATGCCTTGCACACAGTCAAGTAATCTTTAGGATGGTGTGCACTCAGGTCATCAGGTTTGTTATTTTTGTTTTTTTTACAGGAGAACGATGGCGTCGCAGGATGAGCGTGTAATAAAAATAATGAAAACTGTGTGGTGTTTTATTTCATTAAAAGACTTTTTTCTGGCTGTGTCTTTTTTTTTTAAATTTTCAAACTATGATTAATAATGGATCGGTGTCTTATTGACGCCTCTCCATTATTAACCTGGCTTATTGTCACCGATCAATCAAAGGTGACATTAACCCCTTATTACCCTGCTTGCCACCGCTACAGGGCAAGTGGGAAGAGCCGGGTAAAGTGCCACAATTGGCGCATCTTTGGATGCGCCATTTGTGGGGCTGCTGCAGCCTGGTATTTTTAGGCTGTTGAGGGCCAAAATCCATGGGCCTTGACAGTCTTTTAATACCAGGCCGCAGCAGTCTGCATTTTACTTGGCTGGTTAACAAAAATAGGGGGATCCCCACGCCATTTTTTTTTCGTCGGGATCCCTATTTTTGTTAACCAGCCAAGCTAAGCAGACTGCTGTGGCCTGGTATTATCAGGCTTGCAAGGTTCATGGATATTGGATCCTTACCAGCCTGAAATGCCATGCCTCAGTAGTCTGCTTCATCTGGCTGGTTAACAAAAATAGGGGGATCCCCACGCCATTTTTTTTTCGAGGGGATCCCCTATTTTTGTTAACCAGCCAAGCTAAGCAGACTGCTGTGGCCTGGTATTATCAGGCTTGCAAGGTCCATGGATATTGGATCCTTACCAGCCTGAAAAACCAGGCCTCAGTAGTCTGCTTTATCAGGCTGGTTAACAAAAATAGGGGGGACACGCCATTTTTTTTTTTTCAAGGGGATCCCCTATTTTTGTTAATCAGTTCACTTCAGGTCAGCCGGGATTCCCTCTGATGCTGTGGGTGTGCCTGGCTGACCTGAAGTGAAAGTGGGAAGCAATCAATTATGCTAACCACTTCCTCTCCTGTCAGCCAGGAGAGGAGATTATTCAGTCAGGGGTTGACTGTGAGGCTGTCAGCATTAGCTGCGGTCTCTGCAGTAAACATTAACCCTTTCAGAAGGATTACATCGGGGGACCTGACTGAACATCGGATAGGTAAGAATAATGTTGCTTTATTATTTTATTTTTATTACAGGTGAACAAGGGCTTTGCAAGAAATGGCAGTAAAATAAAATCTTGTCAAAAACTGTGTGTTTATTTCATTAAAATTATTTTTAATTAAAGTGTGTGCGTTTTATTTTTATTTCATACAATAGGATTAATAATTGATGTCTAATTGACAGCTCTCAATTATTAACCTGGCTTAAAGTCACCTTTCAATTGCAAGGTGGCTTTAACCCCTTATTAACCCACTCGCCACCGCTACAGGGCAATGGGAATAGACGGTCAAAGTGCCAGAAAGGGCGAATCTAAATTTGACACATGTAGGGGTTAATTAACGGTGTAAATTCGTAGCAAAAAAATGTGCGTTTTTTTTACAACGAATTTACACCTTTAATTAACCCCTACATGTGTCAAATTTTGCACACATACACTCATGTAATTGTTTGTGAAAACCATATATCAAACTACATGAAAAGACATGGTTAACTCTATGTAAACCATGTGTCATTTCATGTCGGGTGCTTCTGTATTTTCACAAAAGCCGGCATTACCCGGCAATTGAATCAGAGGCTATTTTACTAAGTAGAAGTGTATGAACTATATCTATATATATCTATATATAGTGTTTACAAGGAAAGAAAGAGGTTTTTTTAGTTCCGATATTTCTGTCCCATTGACTTGCATTGTGTTTCCGGTATCGGATCGGCGATACCCGATACTTTTTGAGTATCAGGCCGATCCAATCCGATCCGATATTTTAGGATATCGGGCAGTATCGCTCAACAGTAGTGCACACTAGTATGCCCCCATCTAGTGGCCCATAACGGAACTACATCTACCCTTAGCTATAGGAACTATATACTAATGTCCAAAAAGGATGCACTTCATTTTCCTTCGACTCATCCTCTGTGTCTATCGCCCGATATCTCTTCTCCCTAATGCCTCAAAACTACTGGAACAGCATGTATATCTTGAACTGTCCTCCCACCTTTCCTCCTGTTCCCTCTTTGACCGGTTACAATCTGGCTTCCGACCGCATCACTCAACTGAAACTGCCCTAACTAAAGTCACTAACGACCTGCTAACCGCCAAGAGCAAGCAACACTATTCTGTCCTCCTTCTCCTTTACCTGTCTTCTGCCTTTGACACCGTGGACCATTCCCTCCTGCTACAGATTCTCTCTGTTAGAACCCTCTTGTTAGGTTTTTTTTCAGTTTGCTGGTCACATGACCTTTTTTCCCTATTTAGTCTGGCTCCGCCCTTCTGGCTTTGCTGGACTTCATTGTATTATCTACTCTTAAGCTAGCCGGGTGCTTAGGTGCCTTTCTCAGTCAGTTTTGCTTGATCTTTGGATTTCTAAGTAATTTGTTTTCTGTTTTTCTTACCCCTGCTTCAACTTCTGTTAGGAGTGTCCACCTTTTCTCCCAGTCCCTAGATCTTGTAGGGATTCCTCCCTCACATCTATAGGTCTTCGTTCAGACTAGCTGAGGACTTTAGCGGGTCTGGTCGCAGGATCAGGTTCCCCGTTATATCGTAGGGATTCAGCTTAGTTCTATTGTAGGGACAGAATTCCCATCTATCCTTAGTGCTTGTAGCAGATCATAACACTCATCTCTTGGCATCACAGACTTGGCCCTGTCCTGCATCTCATCATATCTAACAGACCGAACATTTAGTGTCTCCCTCTCACACACCACCTCCTCACCTCGCACCCGGTCTATCGGTGTTCCTCAAGGCTCAGTCCTAGGACCCCTACTCTTCTCCATCTACACCTTCAGCCTGGGACAGCTCATAGAATCCCACGGCTTGCAGTATCACCTCTACGCCGATGACACGCAGATCTACCTATCTGGACCTGACCTCACCTCCTTACTGACCAAAATCCCACAGTGTCTGTCTGCTATCTCAGCCTTCTTTTCTGCTTGCTTTCTCAAACTGAACATGGACAAAACTGAATTCATCATCTTTCCCCCACCTCATTCTACCCCTCCACCAGACCTATCTATCAATGTCAATGGCTGCTCACTTTCCCAGTCCCGCATGCTTGATGCCTTGGGGTGATCCTCGACTCTGCCCTCTCTTTCAAACCACATATCCAAGCCCTCGCCACCTCCTGCCGCCTCAAACTCAAAAATATTTCCCGGATCAGCGCATTCCTCAACCATGAAGCCACAAAAACACTAGTGCACTCCCTTATCTCCCGCCTCGACTACTGCAACCTCCTACTCTCTGGCCTCCCCTCTAGCACTCTGGCACCACTCCAGTCCATCCTACACTCTGCTGCCCGACTAATCCACCTGTCTCCCCGCTATTCCCCAGCCTCCCTCCTATGCCAGGCCCTTCACTTGCTTCCTATTGCCTAGAGGCTCAGTTCAAAACCCTAACCATGACATACAAAGCCATCCACAACCTGTCTCCTCCATACATCTGTGACACGGTCTCCTCGTACCTACCCACACGCAACCTTCGATCCTCAAGATCTCCTTCTCTACTCCCCCCTCATCTCTTCTTCCCACAACCGCATATAAGACTTCTCCCGTGCTTCCCCCATACTCTGGAACTCTCTGCCGCAACACATCAGACTCTCACTAACAAAGGAAACCTTCAAGAAGAATCCTGAAGACCCACCTGTTCCGACAAGCCTACAGCCTGCAATGATCCTCAGTCTACTGAACCATCGCACAACCAGCTCTACCCTCTCCTAGTGTATCCTCACCCATCCCTGTAGTCTGTGCGCTCTCGCGGACAGGGTCATCTCTCCTTCTGTACTTATGTGTCCCTTGTCTCGCACATGTTTATTGTACTTGTCTATATTTCCCCTTTTCACATGTAAAGCGCCATGGAATAAATGGCGCTATATAAATGTATAATAATAATAACTGTACATCAGCATTAGTAAACATACAGTACAGACCAAAAGTTTGGACACAACTTCTCATTCAACGATTTTTCTGTATTGTCATGACTGTGAAAATTGTAGAATCACACTGAAGGCATCAAAACTATGAATTAACACATGTGGAATTATACATTACACTTTACAAAAAAGTGTGAAACAACTGAAAATATGTCTTATATTCTAGGTTCTTCAAAGTAGCTACCTTTTGCTTTGCTTACTGCTTTGCACGCAGAAAAGGTGAACGGATGGACTCTACATGCATGGTTCCCACCGTGAAGCATGGAGGAGGTGGTGTGATGATGTGGGGGTGCTTTGCTGGTGACACTGTTGGGGATTTATTCAAAATTGAAGGTTTACTGAACCAGCATGGCTACCACAGCATCTTGCAGCAGCATGCTATTCCATCCGGTTTGCGTTTAGTTGGACCATCATTTATTTTTCAACAGGGCAATGACCCCCAAAACACCTCCAGGCTGTGTAAGTGCTATTTGACCAAGAAGGAGAGTATTGGGGTGCTATGCCAGATGACCTGGCCTCCACAGTCACCAGACCTGAACCCAATCGAGATGGTTTGGGGTGAGCTGGACCGTTCACCTCTTCAATTTTGAATAATCCCCAACAGTGTCACAAGCAAAGCACCCCCACACCATCACACCACCTCCTCCATGCTTCACGGTGGGAACTAGGCATGTAGAGTCCATCCGTTCACCTTTTCTGCGTGCAAAGCAGTAATCAAAGCAAAAGGTGGCTACTTTGAAGAACCTAGAATATAAGACATATTTTCAGTTGTTTCACACTTTTTTGTAAAGTGTAATGTATAATTCCACATGTGTTAATTCATAGTTTTGATGCCTTCAGTGGGATTCTACAATTTTCATAGTCATGAAAATACAGAAGAATCTTTGAATGAGGTGTGTCCAAACTTTTGGTCTGTACTGTATATAATGAAGAGCATGACAAAACGTTATATTACATTAGAAGGAGAACAAAATAATGTAATACAGTTCTACGGAGAATGGTAACACATGTATGTATGTGGCAGTACCATAAAAGTGAGCGGTAATACATATTAATATGTAGCAGTACCACAAATATTTACATAGACATTACCAAAATTAGCATATATAAAACATCAATGCACTGAGAACAATTAGAGGAAGGGAAGCAAAGAGGTAATTCTATCTCACCCCCCTACAATAGCATTTCATTTAAATGTTGACAGTTGACACGGACACTGATGCACCCAGAGCCTGAAAGTCCACTTGAATTTCTTTGCAACTTGATTGGAGATACTTATTCAGCATCTGGACTGTATTGCGTTGCAACTGTCCAAGTTTTCTCTGCTGTTCTGTCCAGGGAGATTAGTTACAGTGCCATAGTTTCAAACTACATGATTATGCTGTGCACCATGGACAAAAGGAACATCAAAATCTGTGGGCGACAGACTTGAGATTGTTGATATTGTTCAACAATTTTGGCTCTCAAGTCCTCAGATAGTACTCTTCTCATCTTTCTGTCCTTCATGCCTAGTGTGGCACAAAAAGCAAAGACTGAACGAACGTCTGTTTTTATCTGGTTTCATGCATTTCCATATTGCCCATACCCGTTACTTGCCATAGGTGAGATGGAATGAGCATCACATGCTTGAAACACAGTTGTTTCTCCACAATTTTGGAAAGGTGCCAACAACTTTGCCCATTTTTTATGTTGTGTGTGAAATTATGTTCAATTTGTCTCTTTTTCAGCCATGCCTAATCTATAGACTTCTGTTTTTGGCTTTTTATTAGCTCTCAGTGATTACAGACAACACAACACACAAGCAGGGGCGGATTGGGCAGGGGGAGATGTAGATGCCTTACACCCCTACCCCCCCAAGGCCGGACACCTAGTAATTATTGAGGACCACACAACCTCGGCTGCACTGTACCTTGAATAAAATCACTTACAGTTTCATCACAATCTGTAAGGTCCTACTGTGCTGCAACCGCATGTGATGTAATGCAAGGTACAGCGATGCTGAAGCACCTGGCGGCCCTGAGCAGGCCCCAGTGGTGCTGTACCTTTAAATTTCCAGCTGAGCAGGATGTGCTCATGCAGGGGAACACTTAGGACATGCCCCCTCCTACCTGACAGAGGAGAATGGGATCAAGAGATGAAAAACTGTGTCTGAAGGCAAAGCAGCATGTACTGAAGACAGAGGTCGTATACAGGGGCTGTAAAGTATATACAACACACAGGAGGCTATATACAGAGGCTGGGGTGCCATGTCCTGAATATATACGGCCTCCAGAGGAGCTGTAGAGCCATGTGCTGCATATATGGCCGACTGTCAGCCAGTGCTGAGGGCGCGGTTACATTGCCACTATACAGAGCGTTGACTGAACACGCACCAGCGCCGCCACCATGCCAGAAACCCAAACATCTAAATGATGGCGCTGAGCAGGTTCACAGTGCCATTAACCTGCAGATTACCCCACTTATCCACTTTGCTGTGGTCCACAAAAGGTCGCCATCTGTTGCTTAAAGCATGATGTAGCTTGAAAGTGTAGAATTAAAGTCTTGCATCATAGAACTCAAATGTATACCATTTAAAAATATATAATGGGTGCAAAAAAACCCCCACAGAAATAGTGTGCTTTTTTTTTTAATTATTAGGTCTATTGAGAAGCAGTCTATCATAGTGAACCAATACAAAAATGAGCCCAATATACAGCTTATAGAAATGTAATTTACTTACAGCAAGGATGGCCCTCTCCCTTTCAACCAAATCAGCAAGTTTATCCAAGAGTCTCCCCCTTTCTGATGCATCCATTCTTCTCCATACAGAACCCGAGGAAAATGCCAAGCGAGCAGCTCTTACTGCTTTATCCACATCAGTCTTTGAGGAGAACAAGAGAACATTAACAGAAAAGAATACCAAGACTACATTTACCAAAAGCCTATTTCACCATAACTGGACATAAAATAAAAAAAAATAATAATAATAATAATAATAATAATACAAAAAACACCAAAATGTCAAACTTTTTTTAAACATGAGAAGCTGGCCTATTTAAGTGATTACCTTCTCAGCTTCTTGAACTTCACATATCTGCTCTCCAGTGGCTGGGTTGTAGACCGGAAACAACTTTCCACTCTCTGAAATTTGCCACTCATTATTGATAAAAATCTAAAAAAAAAAAAAAAAAATTAGTACAGTATGTAAAAAGTGTGAAGGCAGTTAAAGTGCCATCTTTCATGGGTAGCAATCACGTGAGTGAAAAAAATAAAAACCTAATACTTGAGTGATTTTATTTGGAAGCGCAAGTCAGCACTGCCCAATAGCATAGCATTGTGCACAGTGCAATATGATAAAACAGATAGCACTCGGCCGTGTTATATGCTCATGTGAGCGAGCACTTCCTTTCTTCCTGGCATGCATAATGTACTGGTACTGATATACTGCATCTCTCTAGGTCATTAAATAAAGAATGCAAATCATTGTTCCTCTTGCAGAATAGGTAAAGTTGCTAAAATTAATAGCATTAAAAAAATAATTACAATGAATACTCTTTTTCTGATCAGTAAGGTTAAGTTCACATATCAGATTTTGATATGCATTTGACGCTGCGTATATTTGCTGGGGATAAATCAATGAAGAATCTCGCAGTTCCAGCAGAGTCAATTTGAGTTATAAAAATATCATGTCAGCTATCCCTATCAGTAGGTCTTTGGAGTGTGGGAGGAAATCAGAGTACCCAGGGGAAGAACACACAACCTCCTTGCAGATATTGTCCCTAGTGGGACTTAAACCTAGGACCGCCAACGCTGCAAAGCAGCAGTGCTAACCACTGAGCCACCATGCTATGATATAAAAGGGCCTTGAGACCAGTACTGATTTTAATGTAATAGTGCCTAGATAGATTAAAAATAAAAATAAGTAGAACTGGTGCAGACTTTTTATTATGGGTTTTTCTCTTCTGCATTTTTAAAAGTTAGGTCCAACCAGGCAAGACAATTCAGGCTTTACTGAGCGTGCACCAAACTTGGGTTTCAAATTTATAAACCTGCCAGCAAGTTTAATTTATCAAAAAAAAAAAAAGATTAATAAATTTGTACCACGATAACACATTGAATCAATGTGTCACAAATCATGATGCGACTTCTTTCCTCTCAAAGAACGACAAGTTAGTAACATTACTTTATTATTACCAAAGGTTGATTACATTTAAATTGGCTGTAAAACTCCTACCATTTACTCCAGTGTGTGTAAAGTACCTTCAGCTAACATTCTGGAACAGATTCAAGTCTTGAAAAGCACCAGCTGTTGGATTTACAAGCAAAAACCTTACACTTAAGACTTTGAAAAGTGAGTTATTTAAGTGTTCTGTGTCAGGTAGTACCAGCCTGTACATATCCATACCACCAAGCCCACATTCTTCCGCAATAAATTTGCATTCACTTGGGGCTTTTATACACATATATAGAACTCTTCCAGCTATACAAAGTCTGATGGTCGTCGATAAAATTATATACCCTGTGCATTTAATCTGACTTTCATTATGGGCACTTCATAAAAATGCCATGTAGTAGACAAGTGATGACACATTGCAAGAAAACACAAGGAATCCCTGCAAAGCTTAAATTAGTTTCCCCACCACCACACTTTCTAATTTATAGAGTGTGGTCCAAGGGCAGTGTGTAAATCAGATAAACTATGACATGAAATCATCCTATCTGGAGAGCATATATAGTCATCGCTGAGGACTGCGTGACAAAGAAATGAAAACCCTTAGTGAAGCAAGACTTGTTTCCATGTAAATCACTGTGCAGAACCCCGAGAGGCCATTGTTCAAATTCAATAGCAAAAGCCATCCACTATTGCCATTCCCCTAGATTCAGCGTTAATTAAGGATGACTTTTTACCATAAATCAGCCCTGGTGTTTTTACAGCTTAATTCAGCATTAAGTACACATATTTAAAGAAAAATAAAAGTAATTGATTAACTACGGCGGGTCTCTGAGAGGTGTAGAGGGCATTTTCATCCATAGATAGCTTAGAAAAAGCAAACTGGAAGAAAAGTTAAAAACAACCCATTAAAACTCCCCCATGCATCAGTAATAATTTAAATCAGGGAACACCTCACATAAAACTTTCAGTGTAGGCCACATACACCATTCATTTAAAACACATATCAACAGGTGGTGGCAATGTAAGATCCAATTTCCTTTTTTAAAAGCAGTTGTAAAATGATGTGCCATAGGAACAATGATGATTTGCAGTCTTCATTTGATATAAGTTTCTGTGATGCGATGATTTATAGCCCACCTCCCAGGTGCACGTTACTGCCAATTTTCAGATTTTAAACTAAACTTTCAGCGATTTTCTAATTTCCTTAAAACACATCTAAATGTTATTAAATTAAATTTTGAGAATGGGCAACAGCGATGGCAGAAGGAGGGCTTCAATGAGTAGTCGGTTTCCAGCACTAGCCTGCAACCTGTGGTTTTCCAGCTGTAGCAAAACTATAACAGGTATGTGCACTTTTTTTTTTTTTATGGCGTACAAAAGCCATGAGCTTTTCAAACAGAAAAACAGAAAACACTTCAGGAACTCCTTGGGGAGTTTTTTTTTTACCTGAAGCTTTTTTTTTTTTTGCAGCCTTTTGATTTGGAGTGGATATTTTCTTATCTTTATTTTACTCATTTATATAGCGCTATTAATTCCACAGCGCTTTACAGACATTATTGGCACTGTTCCCAATGTGGCTCACAATCTAAGTTCCCTACTATCAGTATGTCTTTGGAACGTGGGAGGAAACCGGAGAACCCGGAGGAAACCCACCAACTCATTGCAGGTGTTGTCCTTGGTGGGATTTGAACTCAGGACCGCAGCGCTGCAGTACTAGCCACTGAGCCACCATGCCGATATAATCAGAATCCACTGCAAAGCAGCAACATGCCACTTACCAAAAAAAAAAACCCTCCTCAAATAACACCATGTGAATATTGCCTAACATGACTAGTCCGCCATTTTACAGTGTGCTTTTCAGGTTTGCGATGCAATTAGTGCATTTTGCTGAGGCATACAACTACGCAGTTTCTCTGTTGTACCCACTTTTGGACCACTGTAGACTATAAATGACCAGGTGGTCTACCTTCTACTCTGCATTGATGTTCTAAAACAATCACTGCATAGTAGATCAGCTGCACAACATCGTGCCAGAACCGGCTGTCAGACATAACTGGAATCCCATAGAGAAGGCAGAGATGGTTCTTTAAGCTCTTTGCCTTTACAATCCTTGTATACACAGTGCTGAACAAGCATGGTGTATATAAAAATATAAAATAGGAAGCACTGTCAGCACGTCCACCACCGGACACAGTGATCACATGATCGCTGGATGTATTGAACCCTTACAAGTTATCCTGAAAGCCTTATATCTAGTGTGCAACATGCAAAGCCTGTGCATCTAGTTTTGTTGTTTTTGTTTTTAAAAGACAAGAAAAAAAAAAAGTTATCATTTTGCCCATTTGCTATCTGGTAGACCTTCCATGTGTATCCCACAAAACTGAAACCGCAAATTTGTTTTTGGAGTACAGTCAGTTTAGAAATAAATCACATCTGTTTGCCCTTTAGCAACATCAGGTTTTGTTTTATAAAAGAAACTATATACGTTTAAGAGGCATATAAAATCCATTGCTCTGCACCAAGATAGTAGGCACCTGTAATAAGTGAACCATGAGAGGAAGCATACTAACCTTTCTTTCAGAACACGCATGCTTCCTGTTAGTTAATATTCTAGGAATTTAAGGAAAATCATTACATTCTTCAGGAATACAGATATAATTATCGATAGAAAGAAAAATCAGTAAAAGGAGCTTGTGGCTTGTATGGGGGAGGGGATTGGGCTATATTTAAGATCACTTTAATAAAGGGTTATCCAATTCTTTGATTTAAAAAAAAAAATAAATGAAATTATATTTGTTACATATACAGCATTGGGTATCGGATCAGCAGACAAAAAAAAAATTGGAAATCACAGACAAAGAGTCACCTTAATAAAGGTGCACCCTATCGCTAACATGATGATGCGATCAATAATATCTGTAAATCTGCAATCCAAATTTCGTGTTCAAACAAATGCACTACTTAAAAAACAAAAACACACAAAGTAACTATTTAAAAAAGCTAAGTTAGATAAATGTTGGCAACATAAAAACACAAAAACATACATACAAAGTGAAAAGAAATGAAAGTATATACAGTATCTGTAATCAGACAAACAGAACATCAACTAGTGTACGATGGCAGTTATTGTAAAGTGTGGAAGAAGGACAGTGTGGCATTTTCATTCTATGCAGTTCAATATTGATGACCCATCATCGCTCAACTGAATAGCAGGAAAAAAAAATAAAAATAAAGCAAAATCTACTAAGCAGGGTGCAGAGCAGCCTCTGTTTTCTCTGCTGGGGGCTGAATAAACAGCTGATCAGTGGGGTGCTCAGTGTCAGAACCTCATCCTCACTGATCTGATATTGGCCTTTCCAGAGAATAGGTCATCAATATCAAAGTAGTGGACAATCCCTTAAAAGCTGTTATAGTGTTCTCAATATTTGATTCTGCGTAGCTGGTTTTGAAAATCTACTAATGAATGCAATGCCTAGTTACAGTGGGTACGGAAAGTATTCAGATCCCTTTAAATTTTTCACTCTGTTTCATTGCAGCCATTTGGTAAATTCAAAAAGTTTTTTTCTCATTAATTTACACTCTGTACCCATCTTGACTGAAAAAAAAAAAAAAAGAAAAAACAAAATGTAGAAATTTTTGCAAATTTATTTAACAAGAAAAACTGAAATATCACATGGTCATAAGCATTCAGACCCTTTGCTCAGACACTCATATTTAAGTCACATGCTGTCCATTTCCTTGTGATCCTCCTTGAGATGGTTCTATTCCTTCATTGGAGTCCAGCTGTGTTTGATTAAACTGATAGGACTTGATTTGTAAAGGCACACACGTGTCTATATAAGGGTGAGTTTCCACGGTCAGGAAACGCTGCGTGTTTGGCGCTGTGCGCTGGCGCAGCGCCAAACACGCAGCGTCCAGATGTTACAGCATAGTGGAGGGGATTTCAAGGAATCCCGTCTCCACTATGCGTAACAATACGCAGGTGGCAAACCTGCGTAAACGGACATGCGGCGCGTCTTTTTAGACCGCAGCATGTCCTGCGTATTGCGGCGACGGTGCGTCGCCGCAACAGAATTAACACAGGGCTATGTAGCCCTGCGCTCTTTCGGAGGTGTTCGAGGTGTCCTGACACCTCCGGAAGATCCAGCGTCATAAAGGGCGGGGCTTAGATGGAGCGGAATTTCGCTCCGTCAAAAGCGCTATGGTTCCGACGTGGAACCATAGCCTTAGACCTCACAGCTCACAGTGTATGTCAGACCAAATGAGAATCATGAGGTCAAAGGAACTGGCCAAGGAGCTCAGAGACAGAATTGTGGCAAGGCACACATCTGGTCAAGGTTACAAAATAATTTCTGCAGTACTCAAGGTTCCAAAGAGCACAGTGGCCTCCATAATGCTTAAATGGAAGAAGTTTGGGACTACCAATCATGGGAGAAGAGCCTTGGTGAGAGAGGAAAAGAAGAACTCCAAGATCACTGTGGCTGAGCTCCACAGATGCAGCAGGGAGATGGGAGAAAGTGCCACAAAGCCAACTATCACTGCAGCCCTCCACCAGTCGGGTCTTTATGGCAGAGTGGCCAGATTGAAGCCTCTACTCAGTGCCAGGCATATGAAAGCCCGCATAGTTTGCTAAAAAAAAAAAAAAAAAAAAAACACATGAAGGACTCCCAGACTATGAGAAATAAGATTCTCTGGTCTGATGAGACTAAGATAGAACTTTTTGGTGATAATTCTAAGCGGTATGTGTGGAGAAAACAAGGCACTGCTCATCACCTGCCCAATACATTCCCAACAGTGAAACAGTGGTGGCAGCATCATGCTATGGGGGTGTTTATCAGCTGCAGTGACAGGATGACTGGTTGTAATTGAAAAAAAACATGAATGCGGCCACGTACAGAGATACCCTGGATGAAAACCTCTTCCAGAGTGCTCTGGATCTCAGGCTTGGCTTAAGGTTCACCTTTCAACAAGACAATGACCTTAAGCACACAGCTAAAATAACAAAGGAGTGGCTTCAGAACAACTCTGTGACCATTCTTGACTGGCTCAGCCAGAGCCCTGACCTAAACCCAATTGAGCATCTCTGGAGAGACCTGAAAATGGCTGTCAAACAACATTTACCATCCAACCTGACAGAACTGGAGACGATCTGCAAGGAAGAATGGCAGAGGATCCCCATATCCTGGTGTGAAAACTTGTTGCATCATTCCCAAGAAGACTCACGGCTGTACTAGCTCAAAAGGGTGTTTCTACTCAATACTGAGCAAAGGATCTGAACACTTATGACCATGTGAAATTTCAATTTTTCTTTTTTTTAATAACATTTGTTTTTTTTTTTTAGTCAACATGGGTGCAGTGTGAGAAAAAAATGAACTTTTTAAATTTATCAAATGGCTGCAATGAAACAAAGTGAAAAAATTTAAAGGGGTCTGAATACTTTCCGTACTCACTGTACATTTTCTTCCAACATTTCTTGAGTATGCAATCAAAGAACAAATTATAATCTGCAAATTGTATGGCCTTCAAATAAATGGACTATTAATTGGGGTTGTCCCGTGAAAAGTTATCACCCATATGCAGGATAGGTGATAACTTGCTGATCACTGGGTGCGCCATTGCTGAGGCCAGCACCAATCAGCAGACTAGGGAACTTTTATGCCAGTTATGAAGTACAGTGGAAAGTCAGATGCACAGCCGACGCTCCATTTCCTCTGGAATTGCCAGAAAAAGCCCAGCGCAGCACACAACTTCTCTATGGGAAATGAATGGAACAGCAGTCGAGCATCCACACTGCGGCTACATTTTATCGGCAATAAAAGTTACCACTTATCCTGTGGACTGGTGATGAGAACTTGTTTTCACTGCACAACCCCTTTAAGCAGTGGCGTAATGATCACGGTTGCTACAACCAGGCCCAGTGGATGAGGGGCCCACTGACATCAGCAAAAACTTCAGCCAAAGTGTATTGTACTGCAGAGACCCATCAGGTCCATGTGCCTGCGATACACGCTGCTGACCAGAAGCCAGCAGCTGACGTCGGCATGCAGGTGACATCATGCTCTCCCGTTGCATGATGAAGTTAGCTGCCAGCTTCACAAGATGACACCGTTCAGTAGGGGAGCAGAGGGAAGACGAGTATTTTATTTTTTGTTAAATCAATCAGTGGTCATACAACTACTACTTGGAGGGCTATGGACTGTGCAGTACATTATATGAAGGACTATGTGGGATGCATTATACTATAGGGAGGACTATGGGAAATGCATTACATTTCTGCTATGGAAAAATATTTAGAGTTGAGAGTCCTCAGTGGTTGATACCTTTACTGTATCATTTCTGCTATGGGGCACCATGACTTTCAAGTATGGCCCTGGGGATCAGGATGAGGGACATATATACAGTATGTAAAACATGCATTTATAAAAATAAATAATTTATTTAAGATGGTTGGGTGCCCCAGTCCAAATCTTGCACCGGGGCCAGTCAGACTCTAGTTACGCCACTGGCTTTAAAAGTGGCTATTATATATTTTTAATAACATCCAACCATCTAGTGTTTGTCATTTTTAACATTGATATCTTATACAGTAGAGGGCTACCCTAGGCACAATGGCCCTGGTGCAACTGCTGTCTCCATATCCAATACAATAATATGCCTCCTCTAAAGATCTAAACAGATTGGGTCAAAACACAATCTAAGGGTGAGTTTCCACGGTCAGGAAACGCTGCGTGTTTGGCGCTGTGCGCTGGCGCAGCGCCAAACACGCAGCGTCCAGATGTTACAGCATAGTGGAGGGGATTTCAAGAAATCCCGTCTCCACTATGCGTAACAATACGCAGGTGGCAAACCTGCGTAAACGGACATGCGGCGCGTCTTTTTAGACCGCAGCATGTCCTCGCGTATTGCGGCGACGGTGCGTCGCCGCAACATAATTAACACAGGGCTATGTAGCCCTGCGCTCTTTCCGGAGGTGTTCCGGAGGTGTTCTGAACACCTCCGGAAAGATCGCGCGTCAGAAAGGGGGCGGGGCTTAGACGGAGCGGAATTTCCGCTCCGTCCAAAGCGCTATGGTTCCGGACCGTGGAACCATAGCCTTAAAGTTGGCCATGTATCTCTCACTACAGTTTTTAAAATAATCACAAGGTATTCCATTCCAAATGTGGTCTATAAGTACATAAGAGGCTTGTGCCTAAAGCTCAGTAATTATGCTATAAGAAAGGAAATCCTTTAGGAGAAAAAAAAAAAAAAAAAAGACCAAAAGTAAAGTTTCAGCCACAAAGTTACAATAAAATACATCACATTTTGATTGCATTGCAGATCCTGCTAATCATATCAATTATGTTATCCCAGATTCTTTGCATGAATTGAGCAGACATGGTTCTCTAGAAAAACAAATTTGAAGACATTTGGTGCAATTTGTAGACACCATAACACAAGAAAGGGGGAGGTCAATGCTGTTTGTTTTCTTAGCCACAGGGGGCAAACATTTGAATAACATGTATAACATACAAATGTTTTAGCATGCTTGGCTTGGAATTTGATTGATTGTTTAATTAAAGTTTTTGCACAACTTTCGTAGAAGAATGAAGTATAAGCAAAGGTTGCTGCTTGGCTGCGATTTGCAAACCCAGCGGTAGGACAAACTTTTGTACAGAGGATTTCTGAATAGATGGATTTGCTTTATACAATCCCAAAAATAGTTATATTGTAATTTTGAGAAGACCTGGCTTACTATACTGCTTTACTAATACACTACGTAGAAGAAGTTCATCTACGCCAGTCATGTGGTGGTAAATGAGATGAAGCCTTTCTTAGGCAAAAAGGAATAGCATTCAAATTACTGCACATTTATTAGACCTCATACATATTGAATATCCAGGAAAAATCTCATGTTTAAGGGAGCAGAAAAAGAAGAGTTCGGCATGTAGAATTCAGGGCTGTGTACTCGGTGTCTTTTTTGATTGAGTCGGTATAAAATGGATCGACTCCTAAAATACAGTCTATAATACATTGGGTACAGTAGTACAATGCAGGATGTGCTGTAAATGTCTTTATAAGAATTTTGGTAAGTTATGAAATGTTCCATAAATGTCCGTTTTGTTCCTGATCTAAGGATCTCGGCTTTTAGTAGAGATGAATCTGTGCTGCACTTTATGTACATGCTCAGTAGTGAGGCAGTGCTGGGGAGTCGAAGACACGGAAATGGAGGAGTCAGAGGATTGGCTCATCGATTCCACAGCCCTGGTAGCATTCCTACATTTGTGAATTCATGTTTTAAGGAACATAACAGGAGAAAGAAGGAGCAAGTAAGGAAGTGAAGATCAATCATGTATGCTTGGCCTCCTAAAGTTAGTATCACACATTATATAAATTACACTGTTGAATCAGTCTGGAAATCCTCACCAAAGTCCACACATGAATAAGGCTACTTACTTACCTACTGCAATCAGAACGTCTCCAAAAGAATATGCAATGCATCTATGCCTTGTTGAGATTTATTTTTTCAACTTTAATGTAGCCAATAAAACAGATTGAAGTCAAAACAGGTTTAGGGTATGTTCACACGTTGCGTTCTTGTATCATTGTTTTTATGCAAATTAAAAGCTGCTTTTTACCGTACCAACAAAAGCTATGATTTCAGAAATTTCATAAAAGATTTTTTTCCCCCCCTCAAACTCCATTGGAAAACTGTGGCATGTCAAATCAGCGGGGTTTTTTTTTCAACCAATGCAAAAACACAACCATAAGTTTTTAATGAACAAATCTAACTTAAACATGTAAAATACAACAAATGGCAATCTACATCAAATAGGTTAGAATTTTTTACAGCCAAGAGAACAGGTTTTGGCCGTAGAAAAAAAATGCAACATGTGAACACAGCATTACTGTAAGCTTTAAACCCAAATACACAACAACAAATTGAGCGCTTAAGTCCGTGGAGAGATTGGGTAGCTAGCCAAATTACCATAAAATAAATGTGACAGTTCGTTCAGTAGTCAAAGTGACTGTACTTTTAAAGAAATTTGTGCACCTTCCTAGTTTTGGAGGGAATTTGTAGATCTGCTAGATAGCAAATGGGTAGAAGACCAACCTTCCATCAAGCGTTATGCGTTGTAGACACAGTATATTGAGCTTCCAGACATGTTGGAAGCCCCTCCATCCACCCATTTGTGTACTGTGATATGGTCGGGGACCAGACAGCAGCATTTATGCAAAACCCAGTATTAAATGAAGATTTTTCTGCATTGCAATAGAGAATTCCACAGCGTACATATGCATATGAAATCATCATTGACCGTCAATTTATGCTGCAAATTTTCTCAAGTGTGTGGATAACATTTTGTAAAATCTCTTGCTTGCAGTGTAATCCGCAGCTGGTTTTCCATTCTGAATATCTGAAACCTGTGTGAACATACCCCAGGGTTATATTCACACAGAGCAGATTTGCTGGAAAAAAGCTACCAAGATTCAACAATCAGTTCTCTTTATCTGAATAGGGTTGGCAACATGCAAAAGGATTCCTAAAGCTCCATTTTAACGAATGGAATAGTTGAAAAAAAATTCTGCAGCAAAATTGCTGAAAATGTAAATATAAATACCCTTTTACAATAGGTAACATTACTTCTTGAAATACACAGAACGAATAGGCTAGATTCACACATACAATTTTGATATGTGTGAAAAAAAAAAAAAACACATCTGTTAGGAGTAGACATTGTCAGTCTTTTCTTTAGACTGTTTCTTCCCTTTGCATTCACTCCTGGTTTAGCTTCAAAAACCTGATGTGAATGCAGCCTTATGCTGATGTGATCATGGTGTAAACGTTCCTACTTCTAAGGCTATGTGCCGACGATGAGTTTTTGGTGCTGCTTTATATTCTACCTGCTACACAGAAAGAAAAAAAACCCAGCATCTTACAGTTCCAGAATAATGGATGGGGCTTATAGAAATTTCCTGCCCTCTGTGCTTTATTTTTTACTTAGTGTAAACTGACCTGCGGTGCATGCTTCAGATCCGTAACATGTAAAGAATTATTTTGAGTACGTCAAGTTTTATGTATAGTTTCTCTGGATTGCAGTAGCTGCAGAAAATAGTCAGGTTAAAGAAAAACAAACAAACAAAAAAAAACAACAACTGTTTTTATTGTGGTTATGCTGCAAAAAACACATTAAAAAAGCATGTATTCGCACCTGATTGCATCAATAAAGTTTTTTCAAAGGCAACAGGAAGTATCAAAAGCAAAGCAGCTTTCTTTAAAAAACAAAAAGACATGGCAAGTAGAGTAAAAAAACAAAAAACACGTTTGTAATAACCTAATATGTGCAGAAACGTAGCAAAGTCAAAAAATAAACCAAAGAAAATTCATCAAGAGAACCTAGCCTAAGATCTTCACTACCGGAATTCTCTTAAGGGCCTTTTCAGACATCCATGATAATCGGTCCGATCTTAGATCGCAATGGAAGGACTGGACGCGCGTCTCCCGAGTGCGTCAGCTTCATATATTTCTAGGAGGCTGTCAGGCTCAGATCGGGATACGTGTGGCCATTCAATGCATCGTGGTTCGAAATCAGAACGAAGACCATGGACGTCTGAAAAAGCCTTAACTGAGATGTTGCCAGTATGGCTGGGTTCACATCAGAATTAGGAATTCCTCTATTCTGCAATGTATTCAAAACAGGAAAGCTGAATTATTGACATCAGGAAAGGATCAGTACACAAGACTGACACCAGTAGTACCAGAAACACCCGAACTTAAAATGGGGTTAGATTTCTGGAATGGAGGTTTTTTAATTTGGTAAAAAAAGATGAAGCATTCTTCTCCACTTGTTCCGGTAAGCATAATGGAATTTGCAACAGACCCTGCCAACACAGATGTGAACCTAGCCTACAGCATATCAAACGTCACATTTATGCCCTACTAAAATATAGCCGTACACAATTTTGGGCCATGGTCTAGTGAGGAGTCCAGGTTCTTTTTGTTGGCTGGAGTTTTATGACAGCTACAGTATGTGCAGAAGACTTCGACAACTTGCTAGTCATGCAAACCATTGTCAAGTCATATAGCAATAAAAATAGAGGGGGGGACAATATCTCGCTAACGCTTAATCATACGCAATATTGTTTTATAGGTTTGTTGTTCTAAGTAGAATAATAAATTATATTGTGGTACCGTGTTA
Organism: Oophaga sylvatica; assembly: GCA_033576555.1. Lineage (NCBI taxonomy): Eukaryota > Metazoa > Chordata > Amphibia > Anura > Dendrobatidae > Oophaga > Oophaga sylvatica. The sequence goes on along the minus strand of JARQOD010000004.1, from coordinate 386,106,044 downwards.
GCCAGAAAAATCGATGTGAATACTTTTCCATCCAATTATGACAAGAGCATTCTTAAGGTGATACCTTTATTGGCTAACCAGAAAATTATATGTTCGCAAGCTTTCAGAGCTCAAGGCTCCTAAGTAGAAGTATCTAAATTAAGCACAGATTAATTTACATTAAACTAAGCTGCAAAAATAACCAGCTTAATTAAAAACATTCCTAGGCTCTGGCGTCCCACCAAGTTTACATGAGCTGACAAATGGATGAGAATCGTTTTTTTTTTTGCTAGACAATTATTTTCAGCACTTTACTGACAGTTCTATTTTATATACCCATTTTATAAAGTACTCCTATAGGGCAAGGTTACATGCAGGAGATTTGCTATGGAAAGTTCTGGAATGGATCCATTCATTGGAATAAGGTTTGCAAAGATCTACTCACATGCTGCAGTAGCTTTTTTCCTTTTTTTTTTTAAGTTTACTGTATGGGACAGTTTTCAGCTATTGAAACTACTGCAGCAAAAGTGCGTATGTGAATTTAAGACTACACAGTGGCATTAATAAAAAAATAAATAAAAAAAAAAGTTGTGAGATCACAATACCAAAAAAATTATAATTGAAGAATTTAGAAAGAGCAAGTTTTAATTAATCCTTTATATAACTGTAGGATACAAGGAATTACAGATAGAACCCCCATACAAGATCCAAGCAGGTCCTCCTGCTGTTTATGTGACAGAATTATGTTCAGTGTTGCAAACACAAAAATGCATAATTACTGAAGCGTTAAAGCCACCATTGTAGTATTAATCAGGGACATTTTTCACCCAGATGGTAGAAATGCCTATCAGCATGTAAGGGGCATGAATGGTCCTATTAATTACAGCTACCCCTTGAAGCCTCACATTCTTTTTAAAGTGCACCAATAAATATCCATTTGTGAAGGTTAATTTAATGCAATCCTGGGCAGTTATCATGTACTATATGTGTCTCCAATTCTAGTCATTACTCAAAGTGTAAATTCACACACAAAAAAAAAAAAAGTGGCCTGCAAAAGTCAGATGTCACTATTAGAGTTCATAGCTTCTGCAGTCCCCAAAGGCTAGTCCATCTTGTGGCAAGCAGGTTGGACAGTAAAAAAGAAAAAAAATATTTTTTTTTTTTGCTTGGAGCAAATGGCATTTAGACCAACTCCTTGCAATTTCAAATTATATGAAATAACATTAGAAAATGAGCATGAAGAGAGCCATAAATAGGTGCTAGATTTTTGCCATTTTTCCATATAAGAAATAAAATAGGGGAAAAAAAATTGAAGAATTTAAATAAAATCTACGTACCCATTGGGCTCCAAATTACACCTTGAAAATGCTCAGTCAGAGCACTACAAGCCTTTCAGAAGAAACATTTTCACATTGTGGCATTTTTAGACCAATATTTTATGATCGTTAAAAGTTTCTTGGCCTTCTATAATAGTCAGATTTGTAAGTGCATTACATGTCCCATTTTCTAATGTGTTGTTAGAGAATAAGAAAAAAAATAAAATTAGACCATATTAACTACCATTTTGCCTTTTGGATGAAATAAATGGTGTCGCTAATAACCCTATGAGTTTGGGTACTTTTACATGTTAAAAATGCTGACAAACACTAAGCCAAAACTAGGAATGGAAGTAACATGGGTTATGGATAACACATGCACCCCTTGTATAATTTGGACTCCTAATTTTGGCTTATAAATAATAAAATGTAAAAATAACCTTAGTGCATTATCTCATGATAAAGACCCTTATCGTTTTCTGTCAGATCAGTTATTGTTTTTTTAGTGCCATGCTACATAATACATGGACATTACAGTAGGATCTGGTCATTTGAGCTTATAATCTATTTTTCCTCCCATTTTTGTAACAGTGTAAAGCACAACATAATATAGTGGTGCTTTACAATAATCAGAACACTTTATTAAGATGCATTCATCTATTGTAGAATTGTTGGTCATTTTTTTCTGTACATTTTATTCATTGTAAAAACATTAGGCAATGAGCGGGGTAAGCAAGGCATGCCACCTTACAAGGAAAGCATTTAATACAAGTTATATCTGTAATAATCACCTTAGGGTATTTAGAATATAGTGGATTTTATATAAAAAAAAAAAAAAGTGGCACTATATTGATGTTATGTAGAAAAAAAAAACAAATACGGAATGTTCTTACAAAGATTAGCAATGTGGGAGGAGAGGTCGTGGTGGCCGCAGATTTTGTCAGTGTCTTTATTTGCACTATTAATACACTGAACATTGTAATGTGATTGGTGGTTTCTTACTCCCATAAAAAAGAAAATTAAATATTAAGACCTCATTTTTTTAACAGCTTGCTATCTGCTAGCATAGAGAAAAGGACGAGGTTCAAGAACTTGAAGGTTATTTTGATGAAAACCTAGCTATAGGTTAATGTTATATTCTATTGTCTGCACAGCTCAAATAAATATGATCCAAACATATACTTTATAATCCAGATAATCAGATTTTAAATGGGCCTCTGTCATTTTGTTCTGTGTTCAGTAGTGGATCGACAATTGGGGTCAGGAGGGAAAGATCAGATCTTTGGGGCAGAAACATGCATTATGGTTTGTACATGGCCCATCTCCTTTATCATCTCCCATCCTGCGGTTGAACTTGATGGACATGTGTCTTTCTTCAAAAAGTAACTGAAAAATCTACCAATACAGAATAAATAAGCAGATGTTCTTCCAGACTGTAGGTTCCTTAGTACAAGTTTGCTATTGATATAAAATATTTACATTATTTTCTAATGAATCCCCAATATTCCTAATTGCTCTGTGTAATGTAATTACAATATTTGATTGTCAGCATGCAGAAAATGTAAGAAGTCATTCTGGTACTTGTGGCTCTCCAGATTTTGCCAAACTTTAAGCACCATAAATGATTGGAATATATGAATTCCTACAGCATGCTGGGATTTGTAGTTTCACAACAAGACGTTAACAAAAAAAAAAATCTGTAAATGAAGACGAAAATACATAATGTGATTTTTTTTAATCACTGAAGCTACATCAGTGATTCCTTCCAGCATGAGTGACACGTTCATACAATGCAGTAACGTGGATCTGAAATATTACATAATAGCATTTTCCCCCAGACTTTCCCCAATGCCTAACTCCAAAAACAATTCACTGCCTACTATTGTGATATCCACATTTTGTAAAAAACCTATAGATTAACATTAATTAAAAATTGGTGTAACAAATAAATAAAAAAATGGCCATGCAAATACACATTTTGTTCAGGATTTGGGAGTGTATTGTTTTTTTTGAATCTGCAGATCTGAATATATAAATGAATGTATATATATATATATATATATATATATATATATATATATATATATATATATTCAAGAGATTATGCAATCAGGCACCTACAGCAAAAGTTACTGCAGCAAAATCCTATTAACAGGTTGGTACACAAATGATAAAACTATAAAAACTACAACAGTATAGACAAATTATAAGCAATGCATGACAGCACAGAAAAAGTTTATGCCCTAAAATATAGATTTAGTGGCAGAAAATTATGCAGCTTTCAGAAAAGCAGAGAATGCCTTCAGAGTCTGCACAGAACTGAAGAGCAGGGATCTCTGGAGGGACACATCATACATTACATAACATGGTAAAAGTTGTTACTGGACATCTTGAAGCTCCCAGTATTATTAGGAATAACAGAAATGCCAGTAAGGGAATAAATGCAGCGGAACCAAAGGCTCAGGTTCCTTTCTAGGATTGCCCAGTAAAGTTGTGGTGCCCCAGCTGCAGAGAAGAATGCAGTCAGTGAGGAGGGATGGCTGGTCAGAGCTATCTGCACTAATCGCAGCTGTGCTTGTGTGGGATGGAGGAGATCCAGACACTTCTCACCAGTGACCCAGCACAAGGGCTCCTTACCTTGGTGTGCTTGACCTCCAGGTTTGTGGTGGGTGAAGGCAGAAGATGTAAAGAGGCCATCAGAGCTGCAGGGTCTGTCTTCACTTCTGCAGGCATCTCTATTTTACTGGAAGTCATAGCTGGATACTGGTAAATGAGGCTTTTGGTTAACCCCCCTTTTCCTCTCTGGATCTTTTCAACTGACCTAATATTTGTTTGTGGTGGAGGAAAGATGAGTGCTCTGGCTATTTTGCTCCTTTCCTCTGTATATAGGCAGGTGTCAAGCTGGGTCCTTTCTTATTGGACATAGGGGAAGGAGCAGGGGGGACTGGTTCATCCTATGATGATATAATTACAAACGTCTATTTACATAAGCCACTCAACACAAGCCTATTGAGTCACATCAGCAGTCAATGGGACTTCCCTTCTGTTAACACATTGAATGCTACAGTGTGATCTGGGCTCCCCAAACACCTCCACACTCACTGGTGTCCAGGCATTGACTTGCACTTACCCCATCAAGCAGTGGATGTTTGGAGAATCCTTGCAGGGGGATTACCTTGCAGTAATTAAAAAATAATTAGCACCTCAGTGTTGTGTTCAATTCATCCCTAAAAAAAACCCCAAAAGGATTTAGACAATCAGAGCAAAGTGTCGCAGCCCATGAGCTCATTACCCAGACTAGCATCTCAGAATCTAATTAGATACAAACTGCTAAACAAGACCAAGGATTAAATGAGGCTCATTGACCCTCAGCCAGGACTGCAAGGTTCAGAGCATGTCCGCCCAGCTGCCATACAGTCCTGGGCAGGAGGGTTTCAGAGCACTGAAGATGTTGTACAAGGCTACTGCCTATCATGGGTGTCAACATGATTTCTAGGATCACTTTACTACCACCCCAGCACATGCAATCTCATACTGTGTGAACTACATGTCGGAGAACTACAATTCCCAGCAAACAATTTCAACAAATCAATCTGCTGCTAACTAAACAAGGACATATTAAGGTCCAGAAAGATGCACAGAGTTGGACACTATAAAAATAGAAGAAATAGCTTTATAGCCGGGTCATCATAAATAGCAATGCATGCGACTGATGAATGAATTCCAATAGCAAATGATTAAATGTCTTTAGTTATACAAGAAGCAGATCTAAATCCATAACCCAAAATAATTCTAAGTAATTCATGGTGATAAAGGCACATTAAATACCAATATCTGGGTGCTTCAGCAGCAGGGACCATATGAACAGACATACAGTCATGGGCAAAAGTTTTGAGAATGACACAAATATTATATTTTCACATGATCTGCTGCCCTCTGGTTTTTATGTGTGTTTGACAGATGTTTTTATCACAGACAGAAATATAATAATTGCAAACATATGAGTAACAAAAGCTATATATTGACAGTTAGAATGAGTTAATGCAGCAAGTCAATATTTGCAGTGTTGACCCTTCTTCTTCAGGACCTCTGCAATTCTCCCTGGCATGCTCTCAATCAACTTCTGGACCAAATCCTGACTGATAGCAGTCCATTCTTGCACAATCAATGCTTTCATTTTGTCAGAATTTTTAGGTTTTTGTTTGTCCACCCGTCTCTTGATGATTGACCACAAGTTCTCAATGGGATTAAGATCTGGGGAGTTTCCAGGCCATGGACTCAAAATCTCTATGTTTTGTTCCCTGAGCCATTTAGTTATCACCTTTGCTTTATGGCAAGGTGCTCCATCATGCTGGAAAAGGCATTGTTGATCGCCATACTGCTCTTGGAGGGTTGGGAGAAGTTGCTCTTGGAGGACATTCTGGTACCATTCTTTATTCATGGCTGTGTTTTTAGGCAAGACTGTGAGAGAGCCTATTCCCTTGGCTGAGAAGCAACCCCACACATGAATGGTTTCAGGATGTTTAACAGTTGGCATGAGACAAGACTGGTGGCAGCGCTCACCTTGTCTTCTCCAAATGAGGCGTTTTCCTGATGTCCCAAACAATCGAAAAGGGGATTCATCAGAGAAAATAACTTTACCCCAGTCCTCAGCAGTCCACTGCCTGTACCTTTTGCAGAATATCAGTCTGTCCATGATGTTTTTTCTGGAGAGAAGTGGCTTCTTTGCTGCCCTCCTTGAGACCAGGCCTTGCTCCAAGAGTCTCCGCCTCACAGTGCATGCAGATGCACTCACACCTGCCTGCTGCCATTCCTGAGCAAGCTCTGCACTGCTGGTAGCCCGATCCCACAGCTGAAACACTTTTAAGAGATGGTCCTGGCGCTTGCTGGTCTTTCTTGGGCGCCCTGAAGCCGTATTGGCAACAATGGAACCTCTCTCCTTGAAGTTCTTGATGATGAGATAGATTGTTGACTGAGGTGCAATCTTTCTAGCTGTGATACTCTTCCCTGTTAGGCCATTTTTGTGCATTGCAATGATGACTGCACGTGTTTCTTTAGAGATAACCATGGTTAACAGAAGAGAAACAATGATGCCAAGCACCAGCCTCCTTTTAAAGTGTCCAGTGGTGTCATTATTACTTAATCATGACAGATTGATCTCCAGCCATGTCCTCATCAACACCCACACCTGTGCTAATGGAGCAATCACTGAAAAGAGGTTAGCTGGTCCTTTTAAGGCAGGGCTGCAATGATGTTGAAATGTGTTTTGGGGGATAAAGTTCATTTTCTAGCCAAATATTGACTTTGCAAGTAATTGCTGTTAAGCTGATCACTCTTTATAACATTCTGGAGTATATGCAAATTGCCATTAAAAAAAGTGAAGCAGTAGACTTTGTAAAAATTAATATTTGTGTCATTCTCAAAACTTTTGGCCATGACTGTAGTGCTATTCTCAGGTTGAGTTGCCTCCAGCCAAGCTTCCTGACAGCTGGGAGGTTCTGATTTCAGGTGTATTGAGTGCTATGTAATTGAATCACTCTAATGCCAGTATTTGGTCAGTATTTTACATCAGTATTTGTAAGCCAAAACCAGGAGTGAGAGAAAAATACAGGAGTGGTGACGAGTTTCCTTTATACTTTTCCTTACAAATACTGATGTACAATATTGACCAAATACTCAACGTGTGAATGTGGCCTGAAAGAAATAAATGAATTACAGTTTCCCCTATTCAATGCAATGTTAGTTAAGGACAGCCACAGGCTGCACACTGATGCCATCCATGTGCTGGCTGAGATTTTCACGGACGCATAGACTTTCTTCTGTGACACGATTGAAAAAAAAAACAGACTCCGTGATTTCTTTACAGACATACGGTCCGCAAAACACCACAGACATGGTAACAGCCCAACAGACTATAATGGCTATGAGTTTTATCTGGCAAAATTGCGGATAAAACACACATGTGAAAAAACAAATGTCTGAATGAGGCATAAGGTTGCATTCACAGATTAGTGTACAAATATATGCGCTTTATGCAAATTACTGAGGTTTAAAGATCTGGGATTTTTTTTTATTTTACAACAAAATATATTTTTTTGTTCCAAGTCAAACAAAGAATCCAGCACGGACCAATAAAACCTATGTGTGGGTCTCTTAATAAATTTGTTGCACTTTTGCCAGTATATTAACCAAAAAAGGAAATCTTTGCCATCTATGGGAGTTATCCCATAATTTATGCCAATATTATAGTATTAGGCTGTGTTCAAACTTGAGGCGTAATTACAATAGGTGCAGGGGTTACAATCGCACCTGGGCCCTGGAGCCTAGCAGCCCCAAAAGTCCCTTTTTCCTATATAAAAAGACCAATGTTATTAAATATTTGCAATTTTTGTGGGCCCTGTTGGAGCTTTTGCATTGACGCCCATGAGTTTCAAGTAACGCCACTGGTTCACACCCAATAGTTTTGCTGTGGTAGGCAGGCGTATAATACAGACGTGAGCTGTTCAAGTAAAAATTGGACAGAACTCTAGCTAAGCATCCATGTGAAAAAAATCATAGCATGCAGCAACCACTGCACTATTCTCCTCCGAGACTCGGATGAGACTCACCCATTCAAGTCTATGGACATCCGATTTTTTACAGGTACATTTCCATTATTAACCTAGGAAACTGTATTTGCTCGTGTACACTTTTGAATGTAGATGAATGAAAACGGATGTAAATTGCGAATACATGGATGGCGCACAGGTGAAACCTGATGAAGATCAAATTTTAAATCGTCTGATTTTTCATACTCTCATTTAAACCTGGCCTTAAAGTCAATCTGTCACCAGGGTTTTCTGAGAGCAGCAGAGTTTAGGAAAAGAGAACCTGAATCCAACGATGTGTCACTTAGTTTATTGGGTGCAACAGTTCTGACACAATCAGAGTTTTTAGATGTAGCAGAGCTCAGAATGCTAACCCCACCCACACCATAGCTTTCTGTATACATTGTTTAGTGATAGTGAGCTGCTTATCAGAGGAGGGGGCGTGGTCGGACCAGAGCTAACAGGAGTTGTAGTCCCGTCAGTGATAATCTTTGTTGTGATAAAACATTCATTGTATTGAAACAACAGCACACAGCCAAATAAATCACCCGTCGCTGAAATCTGTGTCTCAGCCCATACCTCATGCTGTCCTCATATAACATAGCAAAAGCCTGCTGAAAGATTCCCTTTAACTGTAGCAACCCTGTGGTGTTGTGGTCTTTTTACTGTTTCCTTGCACAATCACTTAATCTTGGAAGGAATCAGCTGTTTCATCTGCAAGACCGTGCTGCCAATCCTCATGTGGCCATATGGTCTTATAGGAGAAAAAACTGTTTCTGTGAAAAATTGAGTGATTCACAAGAAAACAACAAAAGGCCACCGTTCTTCAGGGCTGCTGCATGATTGCAGCATGTGACCGCAGCCTTATTGTGATTTTGTCACACACACCCACTGTTTTAAAGATTCAAACACAGCTTAAAATTAAAAATAAAAAAAAAATAAAAAATTTTGTGAACAATTTATACATGCCAAAATTTACAGCTTTTTTTTGGCAGAAAAATGCCTGTCCATTATTTTCCTATTGACTTATCCTTCTCCTCTTTGCTGGTCCGTTGCTACTTTTCGAAAGTGACATGAAAAGTGGGCAGTGTTTATAGGACAAAGGTGGGGCCACCACAGAAACAGATATAAATTATCGCCAAATAATTTTTGCTTTTTCTAATTAGCTTTTTCTGGCATACAGATACAAAAATATGCACCAAATATATTTAGAAGTGAGCAACTGGAACTAAATTTGCTGCATCTGACTCCACTATACTTTAATTTAAGATTAGAGTATGGGATGTTAGTCTCTGTAAAGTCCTCACTGAACATGCAATAGAATATGGAAGTTAGAATTAGTTTGCTTATTCATTTTTTGGGGCTTGCTTCACCTATAAAAAACAATAATCCCATTGAAAAATAAAGTAAGGGTATATGCACACAGCGTCTTATAGACGAAAAAGAACCCACTGAGGTTTTGCTAGGTTAAAGTCGCTTTGAGAAAAAGCCAGAGATCTTTTTTTAAGCAGTTTCACTGGCGGTTTTGTCATTGTTTTTGTGGTTGCTCTGCTGCTGGTGTCTTTCTATAGTTCGAGTTATAATTACTAATCCAGACAAATGAACAGGCTACTATTTTAATTGCTACATGGTTTCTCAATTTTGAAGCAGTTAAAAGATGCAACAAAAGAGTTTGCCTAACAAACAGGTAATTCCTACATGTGTTGCGGCTGTCTAACAGCCATGAAACTTGTAGCCGCAGGGTCTTGAACGTATTATTCGAGCAGGTGGAAGTCACTCAGCACAGGAGCATGCTTGGATATTACCTTATCTGAGCTCGTTCGCTCATCACTAGTAGTCACATATGCTTCTTAGTACAGTTAAACATATGACGAACGTATAAGAAAACAAAGGGGTTGTCTGGCCTTAGGCTAACAGTCTTTACACTGTGACTGCAGACTTGTGAATCCTCACATTGTGTGCAGTTCACGCTGTGAGGATTCTCTGGCACAGGGAGTGTGATGTCGTGACTACATGTATACAATTTTGCATACTTCTGGCCACATTCCAACTAGAATTTGTCTGACCTTCCTCAATAAAATTACATTGAGCAAGGCCATGAGTAAATCACATACTTGCAGTCACGTGCCCACCACTTCCAGCACCGGAGAATCCTCACAACATGCAGTACACGCGATGTGAGGATCCAAAAGTCTACAGTCAAATAGAGTGACTGTAGACTTGTACCTTAAGGCTGAACAACCCCTTTAAGGCATATATTTGGCTAATGATAGTCTATATGTACGCAGCATCCTTTATATGCTGGCTCAGCTGTCAAATTTTCCCAGGCGAAGCCGCTTCAAGTAAACCACTGTGGTTGGTTATCTGAAGCGGCTTACGACTGCTCCGCAGCCACATCTTTTACTCTATACTGTGACGTATAGAGAGCAGGCGGCTTCCCAGCGAAAAAGTCCACAGAATGAGCAGGTCACTTCTCTTAACTGCTTCAAGGTCTCCAAACCCTGAAGTGGTTAAAAGACGTCACATAAAACTGAACATGTACACGGCAAAGTCAAATTCATCTCATGTTGATTTTTTGAGCGCTTTTCAGGCATTTTTTTCTGGTGAATTTCAGGCGGAATCCCCTTCATAAAGAAGCCATGAGTGCATAGCCTTAAAGGGGACATGTCACATGCCATAAACTTTATGTTTGATAGGTTTTTACTTTTTTCTTTAGTTCCTTTGTCCACCATTCCTAAGATATAGCCCTCACTTTTTGTATGTAAATCTAGTCTTGTTAGCTAATGGACATGAACCTCATACAGTCACCCACCAAGAAGAGTTCGGGATCATGCCCCCTTGGCTAACAAGACTTCATTTTTATACAAGGAAGAGAGGGCCACATCTCAGGAAAAAATAACAAGGACATATTTAGGGAAACCACATTACTTAATAATAGCAATAATAATAATTAATAATATTATTATTGCTAACAGGTCCTACATAATTCATTTATGATCTACGTTTGACATAATACTCTGCCTTTATTCTTCATGCTACGTTCATTCTTATGTTCAGGTAAAATAGCTATGTTCCTTGTGACAGTGATTCCGATGTTACATGATTGTGAAATAAACTGTATTTGTAAATTTCCTAATATTTTCTTATTGAGAAAATACCATGTGTGACCATATCCTAAACTGGCATTATAACTTATGTGCAAAAGCATGCCATACACATAAAAGTTTTTCTGATTTTTCTAATTCATGAAACCTACTTATTTTGGAACAGTTTGAAAAACGTTTCTTATGTACGGTATGTGTTCGATTGTAAACCTTGATTATAGAAGAAATTAAAAGTAACATCCATTGTATGTATAGCAGTACCTGCTCATTATTGGAGTGTGTACAGGAATGTGACGTTACATACTTCTCCATGCATCAGTGCAGTCTTACAGCCTTGTGCTCCAGCTTTACACTGCCCCCTTGTGGTCAGCAATGTCCATTCAATGCCTTTTAATTAACATAAGGTTTCTACGAAGAAACCAAAACCAGCACCTCCTAACAGAATGAAGCATGTGTGAACAGGTGTGAGCTGATGTGTCGAAATTATACAAAAGACAATACGGTAATCGCTAATACACATGGAAACATTGAAACATTAAATATGTTAAATTTAGTCTGCATGACTGCCATATAGAATATACTTAAAAAATGAAGGTACTTCATGCACAATTTGGCCAATTCATTTTTGCTTACAAGCCACAACAAGGCAAGCTTTTTTTGATGGGATCCTAACCATTTCGATCTAACAAGCCTCTCCTGTACCAAAAGCCTCAAATCAAGGATCAAATGCTAATTAATAACAGCGTTAAGCTATACGGCACAGTGGTTGTTTTCCTGATGCAACTACACCGATGGTTTTGCCATCATTCTTGCTGCCAGCAACTTTCACTCTATGGCCGGAGTCACACACAACTACAAAAAATCGGACCGTTTTAGTCGGTCGATTATCGGACAAAAATGTAATCATCAGACATCGACCTGGCATCCGATTTTCCTTCAAAGATGCGACTTAGTCGCATCTCAGCATAGTTGTAACATCCGATTTACATCCGACTTGCGAGAATTTCTCGCAGGCTTGCAAAACTGACATATAATGGATCCAAAAGAATAGTATTTAAATCACAAAAGAAAGAATAGATATATGCACATAGAACACATATATATATATATATATATATATATATACACATACATGTCATTGTGACATGTATATATATATATATATATATATATATATATATTTTATAGTTCCTAGACTTCTACATACTGCAATAGCCGCTAATTCAGTTGCCGGCTTTTGTGAAAGTACAGACCCGACAGGAAATGATACATTGTTTACACACAGTTAACCATGTCATTTCATGTATTTTTATATATGGTTTAAACTTACAATTACATAAGTGTATGTGTGCAAAATTTCAGACATGTAGGGGTTAATTAAAGGTATAAATTCGTTGAAAAAAAATGCGTGGGCTCCCGCTGTATTTTCTCCACCAGACAGACAAAGCAAGCGAGTGGGGGCAGATAATAATAGCCTAGGGAGGGTACATTTTTTTTGTGCCCCCCTGGCTACTAACATCTGCCCCCAGACACCCCAGAAAAGGTAAATCTCTAATTAGATTAGCCCTTTCTGGCACTTTGCCCGTCTATTCCCATTGCCCTGTAGCGGTGGCGAATGGGTTAATAAGGGGTTAAAACCATCTTGCAATTGAAAGGTGACTTTAAGCCAGGTTAATAATTGAGAGCTGTCAATTAGACAACTATCAATTATTAATCCTATTGTATGAAAGAAAAATAAAACACACACACTTTAATAAAAAAAGAAGTTTAATGAAATAATCAAACAGTTTTTGACCATATTTTATTTTCCTGCTAAAACCATTTCCTGTAATAAAAATAAAATAAAAAAGCAAAATTATTCTTACCAATCCGATGCACAGTCAGGTCCCACGCTGTAATCCATCAGAAAGGGTTAACAGGTTACAGCTAGCAGGGAGCTAATGCTGCCTGCTGAGCTGTTACCCCCCAAATGAATAAGTTCCTCTCCCAGCGAAAGGAGAGGAAGTGATTAATTAGTGGAGCTTAATTGATTTATTGCCACTTTCACTTCAGGTTAGGTCACCCTGACCTGACCTAAAGTGAAAGTGGGACGCAATCAATTAAGCTTCATTCATTAATCACATCCTCTCCTGTCGGCAGGAGATAAGCTCATTCATTCAGGAGCTTTCAGCTGAGCAGGCATTACTTGCGCTGGTTGGCTCAAAGCTAGTTAACCCTTTGTGAAGGATTACAGCATGGGACGTGACAGATCGCCGGATAGGTAAGAATAATGTTGTTTTATATTTTTTCTTTATTATAGGAGATCAAGGGCTTCGAGGGATTAAGAGTTAAATAAAAGATGGACAAAAAAATGTCTCTTTATTTCATTAAAATTATTTATTCTTAAAAGTGTGTGTGTTTTTTTATTTACTTCAATAGGATTAATAATTGATAGTTGTCTAATTGACAGCTCTCAATTATTAACCTGGCTTAAAGTGACCTTTCAATTGCAAGGTGGCTTTAACCCCTTATTAACCCATTCGCCACCGCTACAGGGCAATGGGAATAGACGGGCAAAGTGCCAGAAAGGGCTAATCTAATTAGAGATTTGCCCTTTCTGGGGTGTCTGGGGGCAGATGTTAGTAGCCAGGGGGGCACAAAAAAAATGTACCCTCCCTAGGCTATTATTATCTGCCCCCACTCGCTTGTTTTGTCTGTCTGGTGGAGAAAATACAGCGGGAGCACACGCATTTTTTTTCAACGAATTTACACCTTTAATTAACCCCTACATGTCTGAAATTTTGCACACATACACTTATGTAATTGTAAGTTAAAACCATATATCAAAATACATGAAATTACATGGTTAACTGTGTGTAAACAATGTATCATTTCATGTCGGCTTCTGTGATTTCACAAAAGCCGGCAATTGAATTAGCGGCTATTACAGTATGTAGAAGTGTAAGAACTATAAATATATGTATATATATATGTCACAATGACATATATATATATATATATATATATATATATATGTTCTCTATGTGTGTATATGTATTGATTCTATTCTTTATTAAAGCTGTCAGTGTGCTTTTACAGTATAGCCGGGATGAATTGCCGGCTTTTCTAAAGGACACCGGTGCTATTTAATCGCAAGTCACACGTGTGGTCCGTTTGTAATCAGATTTTTCATCGCTCCCATAGACTTGCATTGACGATAGTCGACCCACAATCGGTGACAATCGCAGCATGCTGCGATTGCACTCGGACGTTTAAAACGGACCACAAAAAATCTGATACTGGGAGCTGCTCCATAGATTAACATTGGTCCGACTGCAATGCGACATTTCATCGTATTGCAGTCGTCCGATTTTGTCGCCACTGTGACGCCGGCCTATAATTTCAAATATACTGAGTCCGTCGTGAGAGTGGACAGGCCACTTACTTTAACTGCTTAAGGGTTTCTGAACCCTAAAGCGGTTAAAAAATGTGATATAAGATGGAACATTAGCACATCAATGCTGTTTTGACATGGGATGCGTTTGCTGCGATTTTTTATTTTTTTTTCAGGTGGATTATGGTCAGAATCCGCCTGAAAAAAGGCCATGTATAAGTAGCCTTAGGCCGGGGTCAGACATGCGAGAAACTCGCACAAGTCTAGCATGTCAACACCTGACTGCCGCCGGCACTCTGACCGAGTGGGTCCGAGTGCTGTCAGCAGTGCCGGGTGTTGACATGCAAGACTCGTGCGAGTTTCTCTCATGTCTGACCCCGGCCTTAGGATAACGTCCCACAATGAGCATTTGACGCTGGATATTTTCACGGTGTAAAAAATGGAGTGTATTACAATTCTAGTACAGTGCAGCCTAAACTGACATGGAGTGAATTTTTTTTAAATTTGCAAAATTTTTCTTGCTGTGTGTGCATTTTATTTGGTTTATTTTTTCTCATAGACTAGAAAGAGATGAAGAAAAGCTGAAGATAAAGAACGCACATGTTTTTCAGTCCGTTAGTAGAGTTGAGCGATACTTTCCGATATCCAAAAGTATCGGAATTGGAATGGTATCGCCGATACCCAAAAAATATCGGCGATACCCGATACCGATACCGGAAATCCAATGTAAGTCTATGGGAACAAAATATCGGAATTAAAAAAACCCCATTCTTGCCTTGTTGGTTAATTGTACATGAAGGAAAACAACAAAGAGTAATGTAGAATGTATTGGGGAAGGTTGAGGAGACATTAAAGGCATAGATGTTTAACCCAATCAAATGGAATAGCATAAATATTTTTTTTTTTAAAGATGTTCGGATTGACGAAGAAATTGACAATGTTGTTAACGTTTTTTCTATTTTGGCAAATATGTATATTTCACAACTTCCATGCTCTTCACCTTTTTAACTTTTGACACACTTTCTCCTTCATAATCTTCAGCAGCATCATCTTTTTCATCAAATTATTCTTCATCTTCACCTTCTTTATCTTCTTCCTAAACTTCTTGCTATTCATCTTTTTGTTAACATTACTCATATTCTTGTTATTAAACTATTATTCTTATTCATATTGTACTTCATCTTCTTCATCATATTCTTATTTGTGACAGAGAATCCTGTACTTGTAATCTGTCAAAGTATGAATTTTTCATCCTTCCGTTCTTGCTGTCACAAAAGATTTAAATTACAACAGTATTTGTCCGTGTTCAGTTTAGCCTGCAGCAGCAGGCATTTTCCAGGGGCACCACGAGGAGGAACGGACTCACCCCCATACACTGCTTAGTCTTCTTCTGCTTATAATTTAGAGCATATATTTTGCTCTTCATTTTGGTCTTATACTTCATGTTCTTCTGCTTTTTGATCTTCTGCTTACTGTTCTTAAGTCTCTTGTTCTGTATCTTGTAGTTTGTCTTAACCTTCTTTGTCCTGTTTGGTAATCTTTTATTTCTTCTTTGTGATGGTGTTTAGGCTGGTTGGCTTGATGCTCGTCGTCCTTGTGGTCGTCATCTTCTTCGGGGTGGTCATCAGGGTCGTCGTCTTAATTGTTGGAGATCCAGAGTGATTACCCAAAAAAGCATTGAAAAAATCTTCAATTTGTAAATGTAGCAGAAGGTACAAGAGTCAATGCAAGTAACGAGGACCAGCACCGGAGGGGCAGCAGAAGGAAAAGAGCCAATGGCACAACCGAGGACCAGCTGACGTTACTGGGACACGGTTACTAAGCAGGAGGTACCTGTGCTCCAAAGCACTACCAAGGACCAGCAGACGTTGCTGGAACTCGGATACCGAAATGGAGGCACCTAGGCCAAAGGCACTGCGGAGAACCAGCTGACGGTACTGGAACCCGGACGGGTAGCAGAAGGTACAAGAGCCAATGCAAGTAACGAGGACCAGCTGACTGTGCTGGAACCCGGAGGGGCAGCAGAAGGAAAAGAGCCAATGGCACAACCGAGGACCAGCTGACGTTACTGGGACACGGTTACTAAGCAGGAGGTACCTGTGCTCCAAAGCACTACCAAGGACCAGCAGACGTTGCTGGAACTCGGATACCGAGATGGAGGCACCTAGGCCAAAGGCACTGCGGAGAACCAGCTGACGGTACTGGAACCCGGACGGGTAGCAGAAGGTACCCATGGAAATTTAAGTTGACAGGCCGCGAGCCGGCCGCAGTTACCGAATCCCACAGTACTACAGTGGGTGATTGTCCTATTGTCACAACGGAAACAGCCTTTATTTGCATATCCCGCAGCACACATAGGAAGCACCTAAACTCCAAGCACCATAGAGTCGGCTAACCCGACCGCAACACGACAGGACAACTTATTGGAGGCTAAGTGACGTTTACACTGACAGGAAACAGATGGCGTGCTGTAACCAGTCTGGGCAGGAGTGAGTACCCGTGCCAATGACACTTCCGAGCAACAACTGGCGGTGTTGAAGCCCAGGGGTGAGAAGACAACAGGGTGGAGGCAGCATGACTTTTTGCCGTTCACACAGCAGGGGAACAGCTGACATTACTGAACCCCAGTAACACAGGAGCAAGTGTAGACTGTGCTAACAGCACTTCCGAGCAACAACTGGCGGTGTTGTAGCCCAGGGATGAGAAGAGAACATGGTGGAGGCAGCAGGACTTTTTGCGTTCACACAGCAGGGGAAAAGCTGACATTACTGAACCCCAGTAACACAGGAGCAAGTGTTGACTGTGCTAACAGCACTTCCGAGCAACAACTGGCGGTGTTGTAGCCCAGGGATGAGAAGAGAACATGGTGGAGGCAGCAGGACTTTTTGCTGTTCACACAGCAGGGGAACAGCTGACATTACTGAACCCCAGTAACACAGGAGCAAGTGTTGACTGTGCTAACAGCACTTCCGAGCAACAACTGGCGGTGTTGTAGCCCAGGGATGAGAAGAGAACATGGTGGAGGCAGCAGGACTTTTTGCTGTTCACACAGCAGGGGAACAGCTGACATTACTGAACCCCAGTAACACAGGAGCAAGTGTAGACTGTGCTAACAGCACTTCCGAGCAACAACTGGCGGTGTTGTAGCCCAGGGATGAGAAGAGAACATGGTGGAGGCAGCAGGACTTTTTGCTGTTCACACAGCAGGGGAACAGCTGACATTACTGTACCCCAGTAACACAGGAGCAAGTGTTGACTGTGCTAACAGCACTTCCGAGCAACAACTGGCGGTGTTGTAGCCCAGGGATGAGAAGAGAACATGGTGGAGGCAGCAGGACTTTTTACTGTTCACACAGCAGGGGAACAGCTGACATTACTGAACCCCAGTAACACAGGAGCAAGTGTTGACTGTGCTAACAGCACTTCCGAGCAACAACTGGCGGTGTTGTAGCCCAGGGATGAGAAGAGAACATGGTGGAGGCAGCAGGACTTTTTACTGTTCACACAGCAGGGGAACAGCTGACATTACTGAACCCCAGTAACACAGGAGCAAGTGTTGACTGTGCTAACAGCACTTCCGAGCAACAACTGGCGGTGTTGTAGCCCAGGGATGAGAAGAGAACATGGTGGAGGCAGCAGGACTTTTTGCTGTTCACACAGCAGGGGAACAGCTGACATTACTGAACCCCAGTAACACAGGAGCAAGTGTTGACTGTGCTAACAGCACTTCCGAGCAACAACTGGCGGTGTTGTAGCCCAGGAATGATAAGAGAACATGGTGGAGGCAGCAGGACTTTTTGCTGTTCACACAGCAGGGGAACAGCTGACATTACTGAACCCCAGTAACACAGGAGCAAGTGTTGACTGTGCTAACAGCACTTCCGAGCAACAACTGGCGGTGTTGTAGCCCAGGGATGAGAAGAGAACATGGTGGAGGCAGCAGGACTTTTTGCTGTTCACACAGCAGGGGAACAGCTGACATTACAGAACCCCAGTAACACAGGAGCAAGTGTTCACTGTGCTAACAGCACTTCCGAGCAACAACTGGCGGTGTTGTAGCCCAGGGATGAGAAGAGAACATGGTGGAGGCAGCAGGACTTTTTGCCGTTCACACAGCAGGGGAACAGCTGACATTACTGAACCCCAGTAACACAGGAGCAAGTGTTCACTGTGCTAACAGCACTTCCGAGCAACAACTGGCGGTGTTGGAGCCCAGGGTCAAGGAGGATGTTTAAATACTATATCAAGTATTTTCCTTGTTACGTGTCAATTAAAAATGTCTATACTCTAAACAAGAGAAATATAACCTTTAGTACCATAAGATGATGATTTTACTTAAAAAAATATATGTAAATTAATAATTTACAAACATAAACGCATACATTAACATGTTGAAAAGCAATGCAAACCACAATTAAAATAGGTTAAATAATCTGCTATACGGTTTAAAATAAAAGCATACAAGTACATATCAGAATCCATTAATGATGGCTAAGTAACAGTATGTACACCATTTTTATTGTGTAGACAATGAATGGCTGACTTAAAAACATAAATCAGCATTACAAGTTATCTTTGACATTCATAAAACTTTACATTTGGTGAATAATATCACTAAAATTTTTTAAAAAATATCTAAAATTTCCATCATGTAATACTGATAATATGTGCCAATCATTTATATTAACAAACAAAAAATTTAAAAAGTGCATAGTGCAGAGTGAAAACAGATATTTATGCCTGACTGTGGACTTGCAAGCATGACAACGGATAGATAAGGTATATATAGATGAGACTGCATAGCCACAGTGTCACGCTGTATAGCAGATATATATATGTGATGACAGTAATCTATATCAAAAGGGCAACATACTATATAACATGCGCATAGATATATGATAACATAGATTTTACCTGACAGAATGTCCAGAGGGTCAAAACGGAATCCGTTATACGCTGTCTCCGGCTAGAGGGTGACCGGGGTCTAAGCTGACCCTAAACTGGGGTCCTAACTAATCCTCAACCTGGAGGTACTGTTAAAGGTACAGAGGTCCAGGCCACCAGCGTAAACCCTGTCTCCTATCAATCCCTGCCAACTGTATTCTAGTCCTAAGAAGGACCCTGAATACCACCAAAGGGAATGACCAGGTAACGGTTAATGAACAGAAAGACATACAAGAAAGATAAGAAATAAAGTAAATAAAGTCTTACATACAACACTCACACACAGTAGGAACACCTTAGGTCTCAGAGATAAACTATAAGCTATAAGAGTAAAACAACTAAGGAGCTCTTAGCTTAAGTATTCCCAGAACCGATCCAGTCTGCTAAACTATATGAATGCTTTCACCGGCATCCAACACCCAGACTGGCAGGAATATAAAGGAAACTAATTAGAACATAATCCAAAGCAGCCGGGCGAGGCTGAACCTAGTCTTAGCAAAGAGCTAGGTAAAATTAACTCTCTCATTACCAAACACAAAGAAACAGCAGCTCAGCTGTGAGAAGTCAGAATGTGCAATCGCGACGATCTTCGTGGCGATGCACCCATGACAGTACCCCCCCTTCTACGAGGGGCCTCCGGACCCTCATGACCAGGTCTGTCCGGGTAAGTTGTGTGAAAGGTCCGAACCAATCGATCTGCGTTATCATCAGACGCAGGGACCCACGTCCTCTCCTCAGGACCATACCCCCTCCAATGAACTTCCACGTTATCATTGATTACCACTGAAGGAGGGAGAGG
>JARQOD010000004.1:386057924-386085842 GCA_033576555.1 Oophaga sylvatica | reverse complement strand
ATCATAAAAAGTGAAATGAGTCTGGTGTGTTTTTGACATTATTTCACTTTGTGATACAAGGCCATGGATTCTAGATATAGCTTGTAATTGAGCACATCCTCTATTCAGTGTGTGTTGAAGAAACTGAGGAGATGATGGTGAAAATACACTTTATATGTACAATACCCTGGCCTTGTATCATTACTATCAAACCTGGGCAGGTGAATAGACATAAGTTTTAACCAGCAGCGTTGCTTCAGTCTGCATTTTGTTTAAGCATACTGTAGCGATGCATCAGTTTGTAACTCATGTGTACTCACCTGCCCAGCCTTGTATCATTACTATCACACCTGGGCAGGTGAATAGACATGAGTTTTAACCAGCAGCGTTGCTTCAGTCTGCATTTATTTGAAGCATACTGTAGCGATGATGCTGTTTATAACTCATGTGTACTCACCTGCCCAGGCCTGATACATTCTGAAGTGAGGATGCGTTATTTGGGGCATCACCACTTCAGCATGACACCAGGCATTGGTATTGACCAAGATGTCTAATCTTTATTATCTCTGCGTTCCAAATCAAGTCACAGTGATGAAAATACAAATTATATTTATAGTCACATGGTCAGGAATAAAAATTTACAGATGCTTGTGCATCCCCAAATCAATCTTTGAAACAGCAGGCCAGGTGACACAAATATTTGTTGTGTTATCTCCACCGTCACTGAAAATGGAAGCAAAACTGGAGAGATAATAAAGGTCATACAACTTGTGTGCATGTATAGTTAACTACCTAGTCAGGATTACAAATAAATTCATGATGCACCCAAAAATATGCATCATGAATTCACTGGTAAACCTGGCCATTTCATAATTGTTTTTGACTTTAAAAACAGAGACTGCACGTGGTACAGGTATAAACAGAGGTATTTTATTAACATACAGACAAAAAGGTATTTTATTGACATACAGACAAGAACATTATTTTACACCATTTGATCTTGCCATTCCACCCGTCCTACATCTGAGATGAAGTAGGCCGCAAATTGGTCTCTCATTTGGCTGACTTCAACAGAAGACCTGAGAGGGTGCTGAGTGAACTCAGGCAATGGGTTAGGAGCTGCATCATCAAGTTCAAAGTTTGGGTGCTCTTTCGCCATGACAAAGTTATGTAGCACCACACAGGCCTTCACAACTTCATCCACTGTTTGCACTTTCAGATGAATGGCTGTGCCCAGAATGCGCCATCTGGAAACCAGTATACCGAAGGCACACTCTACAGTTCTTCTTGCCCTGGTCAGTCTGTAATTGAAATTTTTTTTCTTGTGGTCCAAGTCCCGGCTGGAGTAGGGTTTAAGCAGGTGTTGGCTCATCTGGAATGCCTCATCCCCAACCATTACAAATGGCATTGGTGGATCTTCGGTGTGGGGAAGAGGCCGTGGCATGGTGAAATTAAACTGGTTTCCATACAACCTCCGTCCCATGTCCGAGTTCTTAAACGCCTGTGAGTCATTCCCACGGCCAAATGCACCAATGTCCACCGCAACAAACATAAGTCTGCATCCGCAATGGCCATGAGAACTGTTGAAAAGTACTTCTTGTAATTGTAGTACTCCGAGCCTGTTCTTTTAGGTTTGATGATGCGGATGTGTTTCCCATCAACTGCTCCCAAACAGTTGGGGAAATTGCAGGTTGTCCAGAATTTTTCGGCTATTTCTAGCCACTTTTCTGTGGTGGGCAGGGGCATAAATTCCGGACAGAGAACAGTCCACAATGCCCGGCAGGTGTCAACAACAATTCCTGACAATGTGGAGATACCAATCCGGTACTGGAAGTGGAGTGAAGACAGGCTCTCTCCAGTAGCAAGGAATTTAGAGAAAGAAAAAAAAAATATTATTGTATATGTTTTTTTAAAACATTAATAAAAAAAAAAATGGCATAAAAATAATTCTGCAGGTCTTTGTTTACTAGATGGCAGAAAAATAATTCTGTCATCTTTGGAATAGTACATGGCATAAGTAATACAATGATGCAGGCATTGGTTTCTCAATAATAGGTACCGTAATGTCACCAGGAGTCTTTCCTCTGGAGGAATCGCCCGACGGAGCTGTGTGTCCTGTCTCCTGATTAATTGTTGGACCGAGCAAGTAAATCCATGAAGGTTTGTTGTGACATCCGAGTGTAGTCGGTAAATTTCTCCGGGTTTGACTGCAGCTCGCTATAGAGGGTGTGATACGCTCCACGGCTCTCCCGGAGTTCTACAATCGGATGTACCCACAAACGCCGCCGCTGCCGTCTCCGATGTCTCTCTCTCTCCCTTTCTTCATGGCAAGCAACGGCATAAGCCTGAGCCATAGCAATGTCCAGATCGAGGTTGAAGTGGAAAGTCTTCATAAGCAGATCCATGTTCACCAAGGCAAATGCAAGCAAATGTAAAAAAGGGCTGTGAACAGGCTCTATATAAATATTTTCAATAAGACACGCCCACTGGTGTCCCATTGGTGGGTTCTGTTGCAAGAATTTTTCAAGGATTTTCATCATGTGAAATGCACAGAAAAAATGCATACAAAAACGCTTGAAATCGCATACAATCGCTTACAATCGCTGCGTTTTTTAAAAGCAATGCGCACTCTTCGACTGCAAAATATCGCAGCGATTACACGCGTTTGCACGCGTTTTTTTCATGCGTTTTATGTGCGCTCGATACGCAGCGCTAAAAAACGCAAGTGTGAAAGTAGCCTTACTGCAGTGGAAGTGCAGTAAAATGCTGTTTTATTTAAAATATGACATATCAAAAGAAGGCAAAAACTGCAACAGAAAAAGTGTGATAAAAAACAAACTCAAATGCAAAGAAAAAAACGTATGTAATGAACTTTAGTTCATTGATCTAGAAATGATGCAGAAATCGACATAAAATGCACTAAAAACCCATGGCCTGGGAGATGCCTGTGTGATAGAAATTATTATGGACCCATCACAAGATGGTTGCCTTGTATATATCCTAGTGCATTCAGTGCTGTCCTCTGGATTATTAAAATAGAGTTAGTCCCTAGTAAATTTGGGCACCTAAAAGCTGCACAAAGGCTTGTGATGTACAGAAACACTGCTCATCTACATGTGTGTCTATAGCACTCATGTAAGAGGCCTTGTAGGCTATTATATGTGCACTGTGTTATCATGTAAGGCCTCTTTCACATGTCCAGCGGGCGCCTGGCGGCGCCCCCGGCATTTTGCCGCAGCGCCGCATGTGAAAACCTTTCACACTTCCGGCGGCCAAAATGCGGTTTTTTGCCGGATGGTTTCTGATGCTTGGAGAGATAAGAAATCATCCGGCAAAAAAAAAAAACGTTACATGCAGCGTTTTGTCCGGCCGCCGCAATGTACATTTGCGCCGCATCCGGACAAAACCGCATGCAACGCATTGACATGCGGCGCCATGCGGCGCTAATGCATGGTCAATGAGAAAAAAGCCGCATGCGGCGCATCAGATCTTCAGATGCGGCGCTGCGGCAAAATGCCGGGGGCGCCGCCAGGCGCCCGCCGGAAATGTGAAAGAGGCCTAAGCTGGAAACCCAATTAGATTTTCACATTTGCTACTGTTTAATTAAAAGGCTTACCTCAGGATGAAAGGCCTTCTCTAGAAGACTGTGAAGCACTTCATTACCATTTCCACTTTGGATTTTCTGGTGCAGATTGTGTCACAAACACATCTAGCGTAGATTTTGCTGTAGAATTTACCATATGCCTTAGGCTGTGGTTCCACGATCCGGAACCACAGCGCTTTGGACGGAGCGGAAAGTCCGCTCCGCCCAAAGCCCCGCCCCCTAGTGAACGCGCGGACAATCCGGATGTGTTCATGGAACAGGCAGGCAACACAGGCCTGTGTTATTTCCCTTGCGGCGACGCAGAGTCGCAGCAAGGGAATAGGACATGCTGCGGTCTGAAAAGACGCGCCGCATGTCCGTTAACGCAGGTCTGCCGCCTGCGTGTTTTTAAGCATAGTGGAGACGGGATTTCTTGAAATCCCCTCCACTATGCTGTAACATCTGGACGCTGCGTGTTACATCATGCTATCATCTGCATGACAGTGCAGCAAACACTGCCTTTGATCGTCATTAAGATCATTACCGCCGCTCAGAGAGCGGCGGTTCCCACACTCCGATGACAGCGTGAACCAGCAGATGTGACTGGTGGTAAAAAGATTACTGCCGTTCACAGGGGCATTGGCTGATGTGAGTGCTGCTCCCATCATCCTACGCTTGCTGTTACTGATAACAGTGAGAGCAGGCACCGTTGATGGGAGTATTCAGCAGCCGGCGCCTGCGCTATAAATAATTTAAAAAAATGACATGGGGTCTGTTCTATTTTTAATAACCAGCATGGCAAAACTGGCATTTGTGGGCTTCAACCCACAGGTGTCATCTTTATCATGGCTGATTATCAAGAATAGAGGGGTACCCACTCCATTTTTCTTAAATTATTTGAATAAATAATTTAAAAAAGCACCATGGGGTCTTCCCCATATTTGACAACCAGCCAAGCTAAAGCAGATAGCTGGAGACTGGTATTCTCAGGCTGTTAAGGGGCTATGGATTATGCCCCCCAGCCTAAAAATAGCTTCCCCAGAAAAGGCGCATCTATTAGATGCACCGATTTGGCATTTTTCCCGGGTTGTCCCACTTTCCCTGTGGCGTTGGCAAATGGGGTAATAATTGTGGGCTAGATGTCAGCTGTTTTATGGCCGCTGACATCTAGCCCACAGGTTAGTAATGGAGAGGCATCTATAATATTCCTCTCCATTACTAACCCCATAGTAAGTTTTTAAATAAGATATGATACGACACACTTTATTGATCCCGAGGGAAATTATGGTATCACAGCAGCGTTACAACAGCATTACAAACAAACCATTACAAACAGCATTACATAGATTAATTACTAGACACAGATCTTGCACATGACTAACCACAATACGTAACAAACAAAGGTACACAAATCTCTAATCATTTCCATTAGTGCGCCAGTCCTAGGTCGTAGCCATCTTTCACCCTTAGTGAATTGTTATACATAAATAAAAGTTCTTTAATTTAAATAAATGACACAGACTCCTTTTATTTGAAATAAAAATAAAAAATATTCTCCCCTTACACCCATTCCATTGAAGCCTTTGTCCCCTGTAAAAAAAAAACGGAAAATAATAAACAACCATGATACTCACCTTACACCTAATTCACCTATGCCCAGCCCATGTCCCCTGTAAAAAATGAAAAGAGTAAACAACCATATCCCTCACCTGTCTGATGTGAAAATTATCAGTAACCACTCTTCCTGTCATCTGGCTTACACTGACAGGAGTAATATGCTCCTGTCAATGTCTAGCGCCAAGCTCCTGTGAGAAAGTTCACAGGAGTTAATAGCTGAACCCCAGTGACCACACTTACAGCACCGCTGCCTATGAACTTTCTTTATTCAGGGTGTTTTTTTATTTACAATATGACTAGGGGGTTAGTAATGGATAGGCATCTTATAGACACTTCTGCATTTCAAATAAAGGATGCACCAAATCTGATGCTTAGCCTTGTTCTTTCCACTTGCCCTGTGATGGTGGCAAGTGGGGTAATAGGGTTAAGGGTTTGATGTCATCTTTGTATTGTCAGGTGACATCAAGCCCAGGGGTTAGTAATGGAGAGGCAACTATAAGGTGCTCCGATTACTAACCCTATAGTAAATGTTTGCAAATGAACACACAGCAAGAATAAAATCCTTTATTTGAAATAAATATCCACTCAATTTTACACATTTATTTAAAAATAAAAAACACACTTACTCACCTTAACACCTAATCCCGATGCCCTTATCTCTTGTAAAAAATAAAAATAAAAAAACACATACATCACCTGTCCAAAGTGGAAAGAATCCATACTATCCTAAGCCGTCATCCATCTGTGCGGCATGTGCTCTTCAGCATGAACAATAGCATTATTCAACCATTCATGCTGGGAAACAGGGGAGAATGAGCTGCAGCGGGCGGGCCCCTCAACTGCGATGACTGGGCGGCGCCTGGAAACCCGATGTGTACGTTGGATACAAGTGCGCTGCTGCAGGGGAGCTGGCAACCAAGGTACACATCGGGTTACCAGGCGCCGCGCAGTGCCTGGAAACCTGATGTGTACCTTGGTTACCAGCTCCCTGCACCAGCGGGCTGGTATCCAACGTACACTGCGGGCAACTAAGTGACGTTACCAGCAGTGTTGCTGTCCTGATCGCTGCCTGAGCTACCTGTTTGGCAGCTCACCAGCGATCATGTAGCGACACCAGCGATCCTGACAAGTGCATATCGTTGTCGGGATTGCTGGTGTGTCGCTATGTGTGACGGGGCCCTAACAAGGACTCCTGGAGAAGTCCATGTTCGGAGTCCGTGCCCGAACAGTAGGTGCTCGGTATGGACCCTGAACTTTACTGTTTGGTTTCTCCAATCACTATTCACTTATTCTGTGCTCGATACGCTCAACTTCCTGGTAGCTGATGTCAATGTACAGATCTACCAAAGATATAACAGTGATAGGACAAAAATGTGTTATTTGACACCCAAACTGGACTTTGGCCATTTACTTTTGTAATGTTACATTATCTTAATCCTCTTAAATTACTTTCTGTGACAAGTTATGAAGATTTTGCATTGTGTGTCATGATAACCTTCACTATATCTGCAACTTTTCTATGGTAGGAGCCTATTGCACTGCCACATCTTTTTCCTCGTGCTCTGCTACCTCAGATATCATGTGCTGCAGCTCTCAATCTAATTTTCATTGGCAAAAGAACCCTAAAAACTTCTAGTTCAGTTCCCAGATCACCAAAAAGAACAGCTGCCCTCTTTCGTTTCTGGTCTTCCTGCTGTGCAGTTTAGTCTTGGCTGGGTTTACAGATACACTGATCAGCACTATCAGACATATCACTCAAAGAGGACCTGTCATATGTACAAAAAAAAAAAAAAAAAAGAGTGAAATACCTTGTAAAAATCCCTGAGCTCCCCTGATTCTGGTGTGGTTTTCCATTTTGCGCTGTGCCATTATATGGCAGATAAACTCAACATTTGTTGCTTTTGAAGTGCAGTATTTGAAATCACGTAGCTCAACTGCAAATTGCCTCTTCAGTGAGGAGGAGGATTTGAGCTCAATACCGCCACTTGTTGGAAGCAGCAATCCTACATGTCACTAATGTCCCTTTAAGCAGGCTTGGGACAAAAGCCAAATCAGAATCTCAATTTGCAGACATTGTGTTTTGAGGTATTTCCCCACATCGGTGCACAGTATGAGAACTGATTTGGTTAGGTGAGAGGCTCCGTTTCTTCAGTCTTCTCTGGAGGCAAGTGCTTTTACCACCCTTCTCAGGAGACACTGTGGGAAACGCCCAGTTGGACTGCAAGCAGAGATTCCACATAGTGAACTCCAAAAGAGATAAATGAATATTTCTGCAATGGAGTGAAGCAGTACAAAAGTAAAACTGTGGCAGAATCAGGGGAGCTCAGGAATTTTTAAATGCATTTGACTCAATTTTTTGAGCAAGTGACAGATCCTCTTTTACTCCACTGCACATGTAACAAGCACTACAAATTAACTGCATACAACTGTGTTACTTTCTAGTTGGTAATCTACGACTAAATACGGGTTCATCGTGTATGTTAGCTGCGCTGCAGGGATGAGTCCTACCCTTGTAACCAAAACCCAGAGAAAGGAAGTAGAGCACTTCTCTCCATCAAGAGCTCAATAACTCGTGCCTTCGCCAACCCTCCTAAACATTGTACCCTTAAATGGATATTGCGAATAAATAAGTACGGTAACCTAAAATAAGCTATAGTATAAAGAGATTTTTTCCATCATACATGACGGCACCACGAGAGAGGGGATCCGCCCATCAAGGACAGGAAACCTTCAAGATAAAAGGGGCGGCTCCTCTCTCCGCATCAGTTGGTTTCCTGTCCTCGATGGGAGACCCTCAAGATAAAGACTCTCAGATGAAGAGGATGCCTAGGCCTGGGTCGGATGGCTAACGGTGGACGTTGGTTCATCGCATCCGTCACCAGGTACTGGAGGTCGCCTCGGGGGTCAGGTATACCCTGCCCCCCCTGAGCGAGGCATGGCCACTGCCTTTTTTTTTGCAGACTTTTTCCTACGGCTCCCTTTAAGGTGGCTGTAGGTGGGGGCAATCCTCGGGGAACACTTTTCAGTGTATCCCCCTGTTGATACTGGGCCATGCAGCCTGATAGCACATCGGTGCCAGGCGTTATAAAAGACACCCCTCTACTCTTCCCCCTTCCCCCCCGGATACCTGGGACACCTGCGGCAGACCCTTGAAAGCAATGACAAAGGGGAGGCTGACACCGGAGATCGGATGATGGAACGCTGTGGAGGTATTCATTGGTGGCAGTGGAGACCAGGAGAACCGCTGCATAGAGCGGTAATTCATCTCCGGCTGTCTCCTGCGCTGCCGACACGCTGCAGGAAACCAGAAGCCGGACCGGAAGTCGCGCTCCGAATATGACGGGAGTGCCCGGGCTGGTGAGCAGAAGGGTTCTCCTGTTCGCAGGAGAAAGGCAGAACTGAGCGCGCGCCGGGCGTGGCGACCGGGCGCGAGCGGCGCACGCGACGGACGCTTGCGGCGCATGTAAAAAAAAAAAAAAGGGGGGGCGCGCGCGCGCACAAGCACACATGCATGAAGGAATTTAAAAACCGGCACTCACTTAGTAATCACCGTCACAAGACTGCAGCTGCAGGTGACAGTATAGCTGGGAAAAGATTGCAATGATTGCAAGATTGCAATGGAGATTTTATCGCCGGGGCACCTGGACTCACGCCAGGAGGTACATGCCAGACGGTCTCTGTCTGTCTGGTGAAAAGCCCAGACCCAGACACGCCGCAACAATAGCCGCTCGGACAGCATAAGAACGGGGCACAGTAAGGAAGGATCTGTGATATCGGAAGGAGCCAATCAGCCTCCGGAACCGGTACCCGTCTATTACAGCGTCCGAGTGGTGAGTGAACTTCGAGAAAGTCCAGTACACTAATGTCTGTTCTCTTTCTCTTCTCTTTTCTGCATATATCTCCTTTTTCCCTCTCACATACACATGGGAAAATTAGGGGTTTATAAGAAGAGTAAGGCAAAAACCATAAATAGGGAATGTCCCTTATGTAAAACCCCGCTAGAAAGAGCCTGGGCTAAGGATTTATGCAGGATTGTATCACCAAAACACTGGCGGAGGAAACGCCCTCCTTTACTGAAAGCTTGAAGTCCCTAATTCAGGCGGAAGTATGTAAGTCCATGAAAGCCTTTCACACGGCAGATATGGACGGCAAGTCCAGAGACAGATCTAGCGTCTCAGGGATATCCCAGGAAGATTCCTCTGGAGCAGAGAGGGACTCTAGTAGGTCCTGTAATACAGATAGCAGCTCAGAGGATGAAAATGTCTTCCCGATTGAGGCAACAGATAAATTAATAAAGACAGTCCGCTCTACCATGGGACTGGTAGAAGACAAACCCAAACGAACACCTCAAGAACTTATGTTCGTGGGGCTTCAAAAGAAAAAACGGAAAACCTTTCCCATTAACGACCAGTTAAAAGACCTTATTAGGAGAGAATGGGAGAAGCCAGAGAAAAAGTCTCATGTTACCAGCACTCTGAAGAGGAAATATCCTTTCAATGAGCAAGCATCCTCATCCTGGGATAGAGCCCCAAAAATAGACATAGCGGTGTCAAAGATCGCCAGAAAATCCTCCCTACCTTTTGAAGATCTAGGTACACTGAGAGAACCGCTGGACAGAAAGACAGACGTCTGCTTAAAAACGGTCTGGGAAACATCGGCAGGGGCATTAAGACGGCTTTTGCAGCTACTTGTGTGGCTAGGTCCCTAAAAGTCTGGGTGGACAACTTAGAAGATCAGGTGGAACAAAGAGTTTCCAGAGAAAATATCTTGGAAGCCATACCAGCCATCAGAGCAGCAGCAAGTTTCCTAGCTGAAGCCTCAGCGGATTCGGCAAAGTTGGCAGCTAAATCTGCAGCGCTAGCTAACGTAGGACGCAGAGCGGTGTGGCTTAAGTGCTGGCCAGGTGACATCCAGGCAAAGGTAAAGTTATGCTCCTTACCCTGCGAGGGCAATTTTTTATTTGGGCCTGCACTGGATGAGGTATTGGAGAAGGCTACGGATAAAAAGAAAAACTTTCCTAAACAGCCTTTTCAGAATTTTCGTCGCTCCTTTCAGAGGAATCGTAAGTTTGGAAAGCAGCACTACAGAGAACGAGACAGAAACGTTCAAGACAAGCGATCCAGAGGAGGGAGAGGCTTCTACTTCGGTAAGCCCTCCAAAAGATAAGAAGCCCTCCCAGTGACGGTCCTTCTCAGGTGGGAGGCAGGCTCTCTCACTTCCTTCCAGCCTGGGAGAAGATTTTGTCCAGTACCTGGATTTTGCAAATAGTAGAATCAGGACTGGAATTAAAATTCCATCACCGTCCACCGAACAAATATATGCTGACTCCCCTACAATCCTCGTTAGAGAAACAAACGAGTCTGGAGGAAGAAATAATCGCTCTTATACAGAAACGCGTCCTGGAAAAAGTCCCGGTAGAGGAGGAAAGAGAGGGGTTTTACTCCCCGCTGTTTCTAGTAAAAAAACCAGACAACTCCTGGAGGACGATCATAAATCTAAGGGCTCTCAACAGGTTTTTGATAATCCCGTCTTTCAAGATGGAGACGATAAGAACAGCAGTGAATCTCCTCTTTCCTCGATGCTATATGGCGGTCCTCGACCTCAAGGACGCTTACTATCACGTCCCAATCCGGAGGGCAGACCGCAAATATCTCAGAGTAGCAGTAAAAATAAGGTCGCAATTACATCATCTGCAGTACAGAGCCCTGCCCTTTGGGATAGCAACAGCCCCACGTGTCTTCACGAAATTGATGGCAGAGGTCACAGCGCACCTGAGAGAGAGAGATATGCTAATAATACCCTATCTGGACGATTTTCTGATAGTGGGGAAAAATTTCTCGTATTGTCAAGATCAGGTCAATATCGTTATAGAGACCCTACGGAGGTTGGGGTGGCAGCTCAACCTCAAAAAATCCAAGCTGGAACCAGCAATGACCCAGGTCTTCCTGGGAATAACGATAGACTCTATGGCACAGGAATATCGTCTTCCTGAAGAAAAAGAGCTCAGAATAAAACAAATGATAACAACAACAATACAAAAACCTCAGATTACGCTAAGAAAAGCCATGTCGGTGTTGGGATCACTAACGGCATGCATACCAGCAGTAAAGTGGGCTCAGTTCCATACAAGGAAATTACAGTGGAACGTGTTGCAGGAAGATCTAGTCCTCCAGGGACATCTAGACCAGAAGATCACACTTCCAATCCCGGTACTCCAATCGCTCCAATGGTGGCTGAGAATAGATACATCTCCGCGGGGGATTCCATGGAAATTCACAGTCTGAAGGTGGTCACAACAGACGCGAGCCCCTGGGGGTGGGGAGCCCATCTGGATACACTGTGGCTCCAAGAACCGTGGAAACAGGAAGAAAAACAGCTGTCTTCAAACGAATGGGAACTCTTGGCGGTCGAAAGAGCACTGCAGGGTTTACTACCAAGTATATCGGGACATCATGTTCGAGTCCTGTCAGACAATCGGACGGCAGTCGCTTATATAAACCACCAAGGAGGCACCCGTTCCGGTCACTGATGGACATAACAGAAAAGATTATGGCTCTTGCAGAGCGCCACTTCCACTCATTATCGGCCCTACATATAAGAGGCATAGACAACCAAAAAGCAGATTTCTTGAGCAGAAACCACCTGAAGCAGGGAGAGTGGGCATTAAAAGAGTCCATTTTTCACCAGATAGTACATATGTGGGGGGAGCCCAGCATAGACCTCTTCGCCACAAGGACCAACAAGAAACTGCGAGAATTCTGCTCTCTGAATCCTGCAGACAGGCCCTTAGCAGTAGATGCCTTCAGAACAAGCTGGACGTCGGGACTTCTGTATGCCTTTCCCCCAGTATGTCTAATTCCATTAGTTGTGAAGAAGATCAGGGAGGACAAAGCCAGGGTGATCTTAATAGCTCCCTTCTGGCCAAAGAGACCTTGGTTCTACTGGCTAAAGATAATGTCCATAACAGATCCGTGGGTACTGCCGGAAGACCAGGACCTTCTTACACAGGGTCCTTTCAGTCACCCTCAGAAATCCGGGCTACATTTGACGGCCTGGAATTTGAGAGGTCACTATTAGAAAAAAGGGGGTTTTCAGCAGCAGTAATATCTACTCTACTTCACAGCAGAAAACCTGTAACTACAAAGATTTATGCCAGAATATGGAAAAAATTTTTAACAAATTCACCGCCAATACGGGAAGGGGAGATCCCAATAGTGGCCATATTATAATTCCTACAAAAGGGCTTAGAACTAGGGCTAGCGGTTAGCACCCTTAAAGTTCATGTATCTGCTCTCGCAGCCCTGTTTAGTCATGATC
The DNA here is from genome assembly GCA_033576555.1 of Oophaga sylvatica. Classification (NCBI taxonomy): domain Eukaryota; kingdom Metazoa; phylum Chordata; class Amphibia; order Anura; family Dendrobatidae; genus Oophaga; species Oophaga sylvatica. The sequence goes on along the minus strand of JARQOD010000004.1, from coordinate 386,073,346 downwards.
TAGCAAACAACAGATGGGTAGCCAGGTTCATTCGTGCCTGTAGTAGAGCGGATTCTGTTCCATCCCCTGCTCCTCCACCATGGGACCTCAATCTAGTTCTATCAGCCTTAATGGGTGCCCCCTTTGAGCCCCTTAACACAATATCTGACAAAGCCCTAACTATTAAAACCACCTTGTTGATAGCGCTCACATCAGCCCGTAGGATTGGAGACCTGCATGCATTATCAGCCGACTCTCCTTATACTCGAATTCTAGATGACAGAGTAGTATTAAGACTAGACCCTGCATACTTACCCAAAGTGGTATCAAAGTTCCACAGAGCTCAGGAAATAATATTGCCATCCTTTTGTCCTGACCCTAGCAACGCAAAAGAGGAAAAACGACACTGTTTAGATGTTAGGAGATGTATCCTACAGTATCTAGAAAGAACAAGAACTTGGAGGAAAAGCAGGTCGTTACTCGTCTCTTTTCAGGGGGCGAGAAAGGGCCTAGGAGCCTCTAGGCAAACTATAGCTAGATGGGTGAGAGAGGCCATTATGCTAGCTTATAGTAGTGTAGGCAGGGCTGTTCCTGAAGGACTTAAGGCCCACTCAACAAGAGCCATGTCGACATCTTGGGCGGAGAAAGCAGATGCCACGATTGACCAAATATGTAAGGCGGCCACTTGGTCTTCTCCGTCAACTTTTTTCAAACACTGTAGATTAGATTTATCTGCTACCTCTGATCTCACGTTCGGGAGAAGAGTGTTGGAAGCAGTGATCCCTCCCTAAAAAACAGAATGCGATCTCTGTAATTCTCTCATGGTGCCGTCATGTATGATGGAAAAACACGGGTATTACATACCTGGTAATGTGTTTTTTCATGAGACATGACGGCACCCTTATATTCCCGCTCTTGATCACGTCACTAGTTGGGTGCATTTTTATTATTCTTTCACTCCCCTGGATTGGGATAATTAAAATTGTAAAGAATGTATTATTTTATGTGTGTACTAACATGCGTCTGTAAAACAACTGATGCGGAAAGAGGAGCCGCCCCTTTTATCTTGAAGGTTTCCTGTCCTTGATGGGTGGATCCCTCTCTCGTGGTGCCGTCATGTCTCATGAAAAAACACATTACCAGGTATGTAATACCCGTGTTTAGTTTTTACAAATGCGCTATATACTTTACATTGCATGTCAAGCAAGTGCGCATGATAAACAAACTGGGAGAAGAAAAGTAAGCCACTGAGAGACTATTGTATAGCCACCATACACTGGTTCAGAATGATGGGAGAAAAGAGCTAATTTTCTTTGTAACTAAAGAAAGCTACAAAGTATGGTAAATATATTTTCATAAAAATGTTAAACTGATTTGGTTATTAAGAGTGCTTTTTTTGTCCTTGAAAATTCTTAAAATATCATATCACAGTAATTAAGTAGAGAATATAGTGAATACTTTGCAGAATTAATTTATCAGCTAGCTCGTACATACAGTTATTCATGTATTTGCTGCCATCTGGTGGAAAATAAAGTCAGAATTCGAATTTTACTTGCACTTTAAAATTTTCCGGCTTTCTTGTAAACTATGTAACTTTTTAGTGTAAATATATACTTCGTATATAATATTTATTTTAGTTCCTTCTATTCTTAATTTGCATTCAGCTGCATAGGAAATGAAGAGAAGACAGGTTGTAGATTTTGTTCCATTGAACGTGGGAGGATGGAACTTTTCACTTTAAAAGATTAATAAAAAATGTTTGAAACTTCTAAATAAAAAGAAATAAAATTCATAGGCAATTAAATATTGTTACAAAAATATGTTTATGAAAAGGAAGTGGGGGCCTCTCAGGTTAAGTGATTGCATATGAGAAAAAAAAATAAAAAAAGGAAGCCTCTTACAAAATGAACTTTATTCGATATGTATTAAATACCATAAAATGAGCACTTCAGGAAAAACTATACATATAGAACACATATAATAAAGAATGCACAAATGCCCAAAAGGCACAATTTATGTTAGGGCTGTCGATATACAGTAGCGACCAAAAGCTTTGCATTTTTTTTAAAGCGTGATTACTTCTGTTTGTTTGTTGTGATGACATTTTCCTGGTGATGAATTGAAAGTGAATTAAGTTGTCATCATGTAAGACCTTAATTTTAACCAAAATGCTTCAGAATATAGATATGGTCATTTAATTAAAGAAAACTGACTGTCAAAAGTTTTGCATGTAATATTTATAGATCACAACATGGAGAGTAATTTATGCTTACAATGCCATAGCTTAGTATTTTGTAGCATAACCTCTTGCTTTAATTACTTCGCCACATGGACGGGGCATTGAAGGTATCAAAAGTATTCAAGATATCTGCAATCAATTCATCTTTATTGCTATGGGTACGAGCCTCAACTCGTTGCCGTAACGCATCCCAGAGATGCTCTATGGGGTTTAAATCAGGTGATTGGCTTGGCCATTACAACGGGTGAACATTTTTCTTTGCTAAACAATTTTTGAGTAAATTGGATGTGTGCTTAGGATCATTGTCTTGCTGGAATTTCCAGCTCCTGCCTACTTTGGTTTTACCATGTGGCAGTATTACATTCTCCAGTCCTTGTACATGGTAGCATTCATATTTCCATCAATTCTATGTAGAGGGTTAATGGCAGATGCAGAAGAACAGCACAAAACAATGACATAGCCACTACCATGTTTCACTGTAGGTGGTTGGTACCGGACATCATTACGTTTTCCTATTGGGCAGGAAACATAGTGCTTGCCATCACTACCAAACAGATTGAACTAGGATTCATTCGACCACAACACCTTAGACCAATCTGACTCTTTCCATTGGCTGTTTCCTTTGGCAAACTCAAATTGAACCTTCAGGATCTTTGCAGAGAAGAAAGGCTTCTTTACCGGAAGTTGTGCATTTAGCCCTACTACTCTTAGCCATCGCACCACATTTTGGCGACTCACTTAGATCCCATATTCTTTGTCCATTTCGTGAGAAATCTGTACAGCACATTAATGGACATCAGATATTGACTTTTTCTTAATAATGTGATTACCTTTGGTGGCTGATTTCTGTGGTCATCCACTTCTAGGTTTGTCATCTGTTCCATAACCTTCTTTTTCTTTCTTATTATATGTGACACTTGACTCTGAGAGCAGTTGAATTCTATAACTACCTCTTTTTGGCTTTTGCCTGACTTCACACTCAGAAGAATAAGCTTTCTGATATCTGGTGATAAATTTGGCTTTGTCTTTACCATGTTTTAACCTCAAAACACACAAACAAAAATAATAAAAATTTTAGGTAAAAATGCTGAAAATTAACACATAAAGGGATAAAACAATGTCAAACACAATTTTCATCCTTACAGTTGACAACCATTTGCTTCCGGTTTACTAAAATCAACTGGAAAATTGCATTACAACAGCCATACAGAAGTAATCACACTTTAAAATAAAATGCAAACCTTTTGGTCACTACTATAGGTGTGAAAGGAATATGTCCCTAAAAAACCCTACTTCGTCCTCTGTGGAGGTTGGCACCTCATGGGAATGAGCTGCTGCCATCGCTCAACATCGAGTGGCCCTAAAAACCCATTCATATACACTTTATAATCTAAGAGATCAATATCCAAACAGTGCTACGAGGGCATTAGTAAAAATTTTATTAGAAATGCAATATACCAAAAGAAAGGGGAGGAAGAATCAATGTTATAAATATGTCAAAAGATCAATGCAGCCAAAAACACTTTAAAAATACATATATAAATGAATGAGTAAATGTGAATATCATTCCAATGAAAACATCAAGGTACTTAAATACTCTGTCAATGGCAAGATATAGTAGGAGCAAATACTTAGTTACAGTGTCCATAGTTCATAGTCCCAATGCAATTCACCTCCACTTCTTTTTGGGGTTCATCAGACTACAATATGTTTGACAGTTTGAAAAAGGAGAAGTGCCGTTAGTCCGCAATTCCAACTCCTGTGGCCGTAAGAAAGAACGATATGCCGTGTGGTTGTATATCCTTTAAGGATAGTATAGGAAGTAGTGGTCCTTGGTGGAAGAGTAGTTCACGTTTCAAGGATGATGGATTTATCATGACAGTAACACATTTAGTTTGCATACAGAAAAAAGTGCAAGTCACTTACTAGGACTGCCACCTTGGCTGAAAAGCACAAAAAGGGCAGGATCAACCCGCTTTCAATGGCTTTAATGTGGCAGGTAAAAAAACAAAAAACGTACTTACCCTCTGTCACCAATTTTGGTATATTGTTTGTCAGGTGAGTGCTGCAGCCAATTAGTGGGGTTGGGGAACACCAATCAGAATGAAGGAGCAGCATGATCTGGCTGTAAGTGTGATTTCTTTTTTTTTACTAGTTACAATATGAACATTTAAAAGGGATTGTCCAGTAGTGAATAACCCCTTTTAAATGAGTAATACAAAAGTTATACTGAATTTTTTTTCTCAATCTGCTCACTGACTTCTGCCCTATAGCATCATGTCTGCAGATTGAACTGCGTTATCAATTTGACCAGTTTTAGTTTATCAGCTTCGCAGGAAAACAGGCACAAAACTGCAGCCTTCAACTCTGCAATCATGAAAGCTTCATGCTAGCAAATGCTGACTAGTCTAATAAAAATGACCATCTCTTCTTTTTCCAAGTATTGTTAAGCACTTCTCCCAAAAGTATTATTAACATACATTATCTTAGCTTCATTTACCATACAATAGAGTTTCAGCTTTTGTGCCAATTAGGTTTTATTCTATTACTTTTATCCACATAAACATGACTTGTACTTGCAGTTTCTTGCTATAAGTCGGATTTTCTTTATTTCTTATTATTTTTTCCTCTTACTTTTTAATAGGAATGTTTTAATTTCTTTGTTGTGCTGTTAAAGAAAACAAGAATGGAGAAACTTCTTTCTCTTTCCTGCAACTCTCCAGACAATAGGAGGCTTAATAAATACTGAGCTGTGATTAGAGAACTGAGTAGCTGTAATTTGTAAATCAGTATTTTACCAGGTCTCAATCTTGGCACATTATCGTCATTGTCTTTATTCTCAGCAGGCTTGATTTCCAAAAATGACTTGATTGCTTTGTAACACCTCACATCAAAGGAGCTAAACTAAATATGTGACAATGATTAATGCAATCAAAACACCGCAATAACTTATTTTTCGTAACCCCTGCACAGGTCAGCGACAGATGTCAATTTGAAAGTGTCAAGTGGGATGGTCCTCTTCTGGACACTGTGGGATTACAGAATGTCAGACAGTGGTTAAATACAATAGATGAGTATTGGTCGAACTTGCCAATTTCAGTTTCCCTTGTTTTCAATAATGTTTTTAGGTGTCTCAACTATCCCTCAGAGGCAGATAAGCAGCTACTAGAGGTGTCTGGAAACAGCACAATTTTGGGGTCGCAATGACAGCCAGGGCCTAATAAAGTCCTCCTAGATCGGCTATCTTTTTTTTAATCAATAAACTTGTATTGGAGATCAAATAACATGGTTTACAGCAGAACATTTATTTTACATGTGTTTATGCAATACATATTGTGGAAGGTCAGCTCACTTAGCTGCTCCTCGAGGTAGACACAGGCACATGTGGGTTAAAGTCTCTGGGTGATTTATTGTATCATAAACCCTAAAATGGTAACAAAAAACAGCCTTTCTGGCTCAAAAGGAAATAAAAAGTGCATAAGCAGTCCTGCCCAGCACTTCTGGGCCAACACGTATGGCAGCTCCAACTGGAGCATCAGCCTAGGGCTTGCTTGCCTCTACACAACACAGACCCCAGAAAATAAACTGGCTGGACATTTCTTTCTCCAGCCACACCCTTGAGGTGGAGATATGGTGAGTAGGTGTCCCGCCCATCTCTTACCTACTCACCTAAAAACCCGCCCATAACATGGCCGCTTAACTCCTTCAGCACATATCATGCTGAAAAGAAACTTATGGGTTTCTAGATCACAGAGGAAAGCAGTCTCCATGATACATATCTCCCCTCATACATCGTGCCAGTGACCCTGTCACAATATACAGAAATAGTACCTATATAAACCAATGGTTCATTTAATGACATTCAAATAACTACCACATACAGTGCCTTGTGAAAGTATTCGGCCCCCTAGAACTTTTCAATCTTTTCCAATATATCATGCTTCAAACATAAAGATACCAAATGTAAATTTTTGGTGAAGAATCAACAACAAGTGGGACACAATTGTGAAGTTGAACTGAATTTATTGGTAATTTTAAATTTTTGTGGAAATACAAAAACTGAAAAGTGAGGCGTGCAATATTATTCCGCCCCGTTAACTTAATACTTTGTTGCGCCACCTTTTGCTGTGATTACAGCTGCAAGTCGCTTGGGGTATGTCTCTATCAGTTTTGTACATCGAGAGACTGAAATTCTTGCCCTTTCTTCCTTGACAAACTGATCGAGCTCAGTGAGGTTGGATGGAGATCGTTTGTGAACAGGAGTTTTCAACTCTTTCCACAGATTCTCAATTGCATTCAGGTCTGGACTTTGAATTGGCCATTCTAACACCTTGATATTTATTTGTGATCCATTCCATTGTAAATTTTGCTTTATGTTTGGGATCATTGTCTTGTTGGAAGACAAATCTCCGTCCCAGTCTCAGGTCTTTTGCAGACTCCAACAGGTTTTCTTCAAGAATGGTCCTGTATTTGGTCCATCTATCTTCCCATCAATTTTAACCATCTTCCCTGTCCCTGCTGAAGAAAAGTAGGCCCAAACCATGATGCTGCCACCACCATGTTTGACAGTGGGGATGGTGTGTTAAGGGTGATGAGCTGTGTTGCTTTACGCCAAACATATCATTTGGCATTGTTGCCAAAAAGTTCTATTTTGGTTTCATCTGACCAGAGCACCTTCTTCCACATGTTTGGTTTGTCTCCCAAGTGGCTTGTTGCGCTATACTCTGAAGGAGAGCTGCATTACACTCTGAGGGAGAGCTGCATTATACTCTATGGAGTGGCTGCATTATACTCTGAGGGGGTTGCATTATACACTGAGGGGGGCTGTATTATACTCTATCGAGGACTATGGGCTGCATTATACTATATGGTGGCTGCATTATACTGTATATCACAGTCTTATGGGGATATGTATATCTATAACTATATAGGAGTACTATGGTGCATATTATACTATATGAAGTACTATGGTGCATATTAGACTTTATGGAGGACTATGATGCACATTATTCTATGTGGAGGATTATGGGGCACATTATACTATATATAGGGCTATGGAGAGTGCCTTATTCTATATGGAGGACTATGGGGTACATTATACTATATGGAGGACTATGGTGTACATTACAGTATATGGAAGACTGTGTGTATTATACTAAACAAGCAAAATGCTGCCTATTCATCAAGTGATTGGATTGTTTATGCCGGAACAAAAATCATTGTTCTCAGCAGCACATCACCTGCAGATATGCTGTTGTTAACATGATACTGTATGTGGACAGATTGATCTACTATACTTTGAGGGGGACATCATTGTTACTCAGCCTGTGTAAAGAGGCTAGAGATGAGCGAGTTTGTTTGGATTTTGTCCCCGAATCTGATTTTGACACATTCGAGCCATATTCAAACACTATTTGTGCCGAATGTCTTATGATCGGTTCCGAACATTTCTGCTTCCATTGTCTCTAATGACATTCGGCTGTGCTCGACGAATATTGCAAAAACAATATTCGATTCCGATCATATTTGAAACGGAATACGAACAAATTCGCTTATCTTAAAAGAGACCCGGTAAAAGCGTCCAACGACTTCAATATTGTCAATCATGTACGTATACAAGCCTAAACTCAGTGTATGTAAATGCTACCGAAATGTTTCTGTTACACAGAAAAAAAAAACCTCTTAGTACAAGGAAAAAAGAAAATGAGGTCCAGAGTATTTACTACAAAATTAATTATTTTATTAAACACAAAACATAATATTTATATCATTTTCCAGAGCATCGCTAACCAAGCAGGGTTAATATAATAATAATATAGCTGAACAGGTGAAAAGTGCAGTTTATTGCACAAGTTGCCCTATAAGAATATAAGGTGTCAATGAATGGGAGCTCAGAGTGAAATGGCAATGAAAAAACGCTCAATCAGTACCATGATAAAGCTATTATATTAAAGCCTATTGCACAGATTGTTCCTTGGAAGACATAAGGTGCTAGTGCACGGGAGCCTCAGTGCGATAAGGCAGTATAAAGAAATGCATGAATGTATATGGTACATATGGTACAAACCAATTGAACAAAGTATAACGTGCATGTGCTGTCATATAACTTACATGTGGTGGAAGACCTACAGCCCAGCCTGCCGCCTCAACGCACATTTCGTTTAGGCGGCGGCAGGTACTGATTGAGCGTTTTTTCATTGCCATTTCACACTGAGGCTCCCATTCATTGACACCTTATATTCTTATTGGGCAACTTGTGTAATAAAGTGCACTTGTCACCTGTTCAACTATATTATAGCATTGATTAAATATGGTTTCTTTGGGATAGCCTGTGTTATAGCATTTGGATCTGTTTGAGCAATGATATTTTGTTTTGTGCATAACCAATTTACATTGTGGATGAATTCCCCCCTCACCCTGCTTGGTTAGCGATGCTCTGGAAAATGACATAAATATTATGTTTTGTGTTTAATAAAATAATACTTTTTTTCCTTGTAGTAACAGGTTTTTTTTTCTGTGTCGAAATGTTTCTGTGTTATGGTACAATATGTTAGCATCTGAGGCCCCACTTTAAACTTTTGCCCAGGGCCCTACTTTGTCTAAAATTGGCCCTGGGCCTATGGAGACTATTTCGTCGGAGCCTACAAAAATCTGGAGTCAGCTCTAACCCTCATATATGAGGCAAAGCTACCCCTCCCTGATTTTTTGATAATTGCTGTTTTTCAGTTTTATTCTTGGGGTCCCTCTTTTCCACACCAAATTTCTAAAGATGTTGTTTATTATCCTGAACCAGTATTTAGGATTCCAGACAAGTGAGTCATGTACAATGTACAGAATGCATGGCATTAAGCACATGTTAATGATGTTTACTGTACACAAAGCTGACAGAGGTTGTTTTTCCCATATACACACTTTGTCCTCCTTTTTAATAACTAGTTGACTTAGATTTAATGGAACAAACTCCTGTGGTTTATTAGTAATGTAAATCCCCAGATACTTAGTTTCTGAACTACTGGAATATTGGACAGACTCTCCAAAATAGCAGTACCCTGGAATCCAAAAGTAGAAGAGCGGATTTTGACCAGTTTGTTGTCAAGCCCGAAAAAGGTCCCAAATATCTCAATTGTGTTTATTATGTTTGGAACAGAGTTATCCGAGTCATTAATGAATAATAATAGGTCATCAACTATAGTGCAATCAATTCTTCTTAGTACCCTTACTTAAAACCCTCTATCTCCGGGTGTCTTCTAATAATACAAGCTAAAGGTTCTATTGCAAGTTCAAAGAGAAGCGGCAATAGCAGGCAGCCTTGTCTAGTCCCCCAAAAAAGCTCAAATTACTCTTTCCCCTGTTAGCCCTTACTTTAGCCTTTGGGGATTCATATAGTATCTTAATCCATTTAATGAAATTCAGACCGAATCCCATTCCTCCAGTCCACCTACATATATTTCCACTCCATACAATCAAACGCGGTGGCGACATGAAAGAGACAATAGATTTAGTGGACGAGTTATCTTGTGCTGCTTGACAAGTTTAAAAAAAACTTTAGCAGGTAATGGCCATTGATTTTGAAGGCATGAACCAGCCCTGAGCAGAGTGGATAAGTGAGATGATCAAATTTAACCAGGTGGTCAGGATTTTTGCTAGAATCTTAACATCGGATATTAGCAGTGATATAGGCCTACATGAATCAGGGAGATCTTTCTCGTTCCCTTCTTTTGGAATCACTACAATTGTTGCTTCCTCTTAAGGAGTTCGGCAATCTCCCTAACTTGAATGGATTGTTAATCATATCCAGGTATTTTTTCCCCAACACTTCCTCAAACAGTTTATAAAGTTCTATTGGCAGGCCTTGTCATTAGGCATCTTTCCCATCGCCTGCTGCACTTCCTCCAAAGAAATTGGACTCTCCCTATCCTTGTCCTGCAGAACTAGTATACCCACCACACTGACATAGTCCATAGCTCCTTTTGTGATTAACTGACTCTGGATGAGTATAGCCTAGCGTAAAAACCATGTAATACTTCTAATATTTCCCTTGTTTGGGATTTAACATTTCCCTCATTGTGCTTTAAACCATATATGTAGGCATTTTCTCTTTGCACTTTAGCTAAGTTAGCTAGCAGATCGGCCAATTGTCTCTCCCTCCTCAGAATACTGCTGCTTTAACCCCTTAATGACCGCCGATACTCCTTTTAACTGCAGCAGTTAAGGGTACTTATTCCTCAACGCTGCTTTTTAATGGCGCTGAGAAATAAGGTTATAGCAGTCCCCAGCGTCAGAAAATCTCTGGGGTCTTGGCTACCTGGAGTAGCTGAGACCATGGAGAACATGATTCGCATTGGTTTTTACTGTTCCCAGTCTTGTGATCACCGTTATTCAAGGTATAACGGCAATCGCAAAAAAAAGTCAGACTTCCCATTTAGTTTTCTCTCCTCTGATATGATCTAGCATACCAGAGGAGAGAGAACCCTGAACCCTCCTGCTCTGTCCCCTGACATCTTCTTCCTGGAATAAAATGGTGGGCGCATGAGCAGTGCACCCACTGAGATCTGCCGGCCGGCATCTGGCATCAATACTAAATTTTTCCTATTGGTTCATTTTGATCACTGTGATAGACCCTATAACAGTGATCAAAATAAAAAAACAGTAAATCAAACCCTTTATCACCCCCTTCCATTAGGGTTAGAGCAAGGGTTAGGGTTGGGACTAGGGTTAGAGCTAGGGTGTTATGAATGTGCTAGAGATGGTTTCTGAGCAGAGGCTCCCTCTGGTGGTTACAGACAGTACTGAACCTTTCAGCAAGGAGTGACAATCTGGGTTCACTGACTGGTCTGATATAAGGGAGGTTCCCTCCCATGATGGTTGCCGGTGATCAATTGTTCTTGTCTCAATTGTGGTTCCTGGTTCATTTGGAAGTTTGCTGGAGTCTTGCCTGCATCTCCTGCTTTCAGATAAGATATTTTTTGCTTTTCTTTTTGTGCTTGCTTTTTGCATTGTTTTCTGCAATTTTGTGGAGGTTAGCCAGGTCCCCTCCTGGGGCCTGAGCTCCTCACAGTTTATCTGCAGCCACTGTTATTTGCTCATTTGCTTTTTCCTGTTTTTTCAGCGGCTGCGGCTTGGTTTTTGTTCACACTGAGATCTGATTTAGTGGGTGGCGAGATCGTGTGATCTCAGTATTTTTGAAATCAGAATTGTTGGATTTTTGTAGGGTTTTCTGGGTTGCAGAAAGTAATCTCTCCTTTCCTATCCTATTTAGTCAGCTTGTGGCCCCAGCGTTTGCTCAGTCTATTTTCTGCCTATGTTTGTGTTTTCATCTTGTCTAACCACCATTATATGTTTGGGGGCTTCCTATTTTCTTTGGGGATATGCTCCAGGGCAGATAGCTTTCATCTTTCTGCCTTTAGGTGTAGTTATCTCTCAGGCTGTGACGAGGCGTCTAGGATCAACGTAGGAACACTCCATGGCTACCTCTAGTTGTGTCGTTAGTTTAGGAATCTGCAACCCATCATTTACCAACATCTCAGGTGTTCTGCTGCCCTGCTGCTGTTCCTGTCCTCCTCAGCTACCGAAACATAACAGTATCACCAGCCCAAAACTGAAAATTATATGGTACTCACAGAAGGGAAAAATAGTGTGGAAAGAAAAAAGTTGTCAAGATTTTTTTTTTTTTTTTCTGTCTTGCATTTTTTCCCTCTTTTTCTCTGGGTGCTGAGGAGGATTTTTTTTTCTCTCAAAATGGAGTTTGCACAGTTGTCTGGCCGTGTGGATCAGCTTGCCACTGAGGTTCGGAGTATTGCTACCTATCTTGCTGGGTTGCCGGTTGTGGAACCTAGGATTCCCATGCCAGATTTGTTTTTGGGGGATCGGGCTAAATTTCTGAATTTCAAAAATAACTGTAAGTTCTTTTTTGCCTTAAAGCATAAGTCCTCAGGTAACGCAGCACAGCTGGTTCAAATTGTCATCTCTCTCCTGCGCGCGATCCTCAGGATTGGGCTTTTTCCCTGACACCTGGAGATCCTGTTTTGAATGATATTGATGCATTTTTCTGGCTCTGGGGTTATTGTACGATGAACCTAATGTCAGTGATCAAGCTGAAAAAACCTTGTTGGCATTAAATCAGGGTCTTGAAGACGCTGAGTTGTACTGTCAGAAATTCCGAAAGTGGGCAGTCCTGACCAAATGGAATGATGATGCTTTGGCAGCCCTTTTTCGGAAGGGGCTGTCAGAGAATGTAAAGGATTATGGTGCACATTTACTTTCACTAAATACATCCGAAAAATCAGTCAAAAAGTCAGGAACATCCTGAGACTTGGGAGAGGCAGAAAAAACAGGAGTGTCAGCATTAACACATTGGCAGCCCCAACTGGTCACAGACACAGATTTCCAATCCAAAACGGGATTATGAGACTGTAACCAAGGGAAACTAGTACAATAATGTCATGCAGATTATACAGCACCAGAAATTTGGAACTCTCCTGACGATCTGGTTCAACCCTCATTATCACCTGAGTAGAAAACTGGGGTTTTTTCTCCGCCAAAGGGGTAGAATCAATGCCCTGTAGGGAATAGACTTCCGCAGGGGTATCATGGGAAACCCACAACGTTTGGCAAAGTCAAATCCATCAGGTTAATAGCTGCTCCTGAATCAACAAAAGCCTGAGCAGAAAATGTGGACAGGGAGCAAATCAGGGTAACAGTCAACATAAATTTAGTCTGAACACTACCCAAGACAACTGAGCGTGAAAACGTCTTCCCCGCTTAGGGCAGACTGAAATAGCATGAGAGGCATCACCACAGTAGAAACATAACCCATTCGCTTTCGAAACTCATGACGCTGTGCCCCAGAAGTCACTCTATCACACTGCATGGGCTCAGAAGCTGGCACACAAGGCAACACTATCTCACGCATAACTCTGCGCTCACGCAAACTTCTGTCAATTTGAATAGCCAATGACATAGAATCATTGAGACCAGAGGGAGCAGGGAATACCACCATAACATCCTTTACATTCTCTGACAGCCCCTTCCGAAAAGGGCTGCCAAAGCATCATCATTCCATTTGGTCAGGACTGCCCACTTTCGGAATTTCTGACAGTACAACTCAGCGTCTTCAAGACCCTGATTTAATGCCAACAAGGTTTTTTCAGCTTGATCAGTGACATTAGGTTCATCGTACAATAACCCCAGAGCCAGAAAAAATGCATCAATATCATTCAAAACAGGATCCCCAGGTGTCAGGGAAAAAGCCCAATCCTGAGGATCGCCGCGCAGGAGAGAGATGACAATTTGAACCTGCTGTGCCGCGTTATCTGAGGACTTAGGCTTTAAGGCAAAAAACAACTTACAGTTATTTTTGAAATTCAGAAATTTAGCCGATCCCCCAAAAAAAATCTGGCATGGGAATCCTAGGTTCCACAACCGGCAACCTAGCAAGATAGGTAGCAATACTCCGAACCTCAGTGGCAAGCTGATCCACACGGCCAGACAACTGTGCAAACTCCATTGGAAGAAAAAAAAAATCCTCCTCAGCACCCAGAGAAAAAGAGGGAAAAAATGCAACAGACAAAAAAAAATAAAAATCTCTGACAACTCTGACAACTTTTTTCTTTCCACACTATTTTTCCCTTCTGTGAGTACCATATAATTTTCAGTTATGGCCTGTGATACTGTTGTGTTTCGGTAGCTGAGGAGGACAGGAACAACAGCAGGGCAGCAGAACACCTGAGATGTTGGTAACTGATGGGTTGCAGATTCCTAAACTAACGACACAACTAGAGGTAGCCGTGGAGCGTTCCTACGTTGATCCTAGACGCCTCGTTACAGCCTGAGAAATAACTACACCTAAAGGCAGAAAGATGAAAGCTATCTGCCCTGGAGCAAATCCCAAAGAAAATAGGAAGCCCCCAAACATATAATGGCGATTAGACAAGATGAAAACACAAACATAGGCAGAAAATAGATTGAGCAAATGCTGGGGCCACAAGCTGACTAAATAGGATAGGAAAGGAGAGATTACTTTCTGCAACCCAGAAAACCCTACAAAAATCCAACAATTCTGATTACAAAAATACTGAGATCACACGATCTCGCCACCCCCTAAATCAGATCTCAGTGTGAACAAAACCAAGCTGCAGCCAGCTGAAAAAACAGGAAAAAGCAAATGAGCAAATAACAGTGGCTGCAGATAAACTGTGAGGAGCTCAGGCCCCAGGAGGGGACCTGGCTGACCTCCACAAAAGTGCAGAAAACAATGCAAAAAGCAAGCACAAAAAGAAAAGCAAAAAATATCTTATCTGAAAGCAGGAGATGCAGGCAAGACTCCAGCAAACTTCCAAATGAACCAGGAACCACAATTGAGACAAGAACAATTGATCACCGGCAACTATCATGGGAGGGAAACTCCCTTATATTAGACCAGCCAGTGAACCCAATTGCCATTCTTCGCTGAAAGGTTCAGTACTGTCTGTAACCACCAAGGGTGCCTCTGCTCAGAAACCATCTCTAGCACATTCACAACATACACCCTCTTTCAAAATAACAGTAGGATCAGATAACTCAGGAGAGTCTGCACAGAAACTCCTCGAGAGGGCATCCGCCTTAACATTCTTAGTGCCAGGAAGAAAGAAACCACAAAATTAAAACGTGTGAAAATCAAGGCCCACCTGGCCTGTCTAGGATTAATCGCTTGGCTGATTCGAGATAAACCAGATTCTTATGGTCCGTGAGGACCACCACCTGATGTTTGGCTCCTTCCAGCCAATGTCTCCACTCTTCAAAGGCCCACTTCATGGCCAATAACTCCCGATTACCCACGTCATAATTACGTTCAGTTGGAGAAAATTTTCGAGAGAAAAAGGCACAAGGGTTACTCTTAGATGTCTCTAGATCTCTTTGGGACAAAACGGCACCTGCCCCAATTTCAGAGGCATCAACCTCCACCTGAAACGGTAGAGAAACATCAGGCTGCCGTAGAACAGGAGCAGAAGTGAATTTCTGCTTAAGTTCCTGAAACGCAGAGACTGCCTCAGGAGGCCAATTCACCACATCAGAACCCTTTTTGGTCAAATCAGTCAATGGTTTAACAATACCGGAGAAATTACCAATAAAAATTTACGATAAAAATTGGCAAAACCCAAAAATCTCTGAAGAGCCTTTAATGAAGTAGGTTGGACCCAATCACAGATGGCCTGAACCTTGACCG
>JARQOD010000004.1:386019623-386057824 GCA_033576555.1 Oophaga sylvatica | reverse complement strand
GTTGAGCGATACTGCTCGATATCTAAAAATATCGTATCGAAATGGTATCGACGATATCACTAAATATCGTCGATATCCGATTTCGATACCGGAAGTCCAATGTAAGTCTATGGGAACAAAATATTGCAACTAAAAAAAACCATTATTTCCTTGTAAACACTAAATATACACACATAGAATACATATATATATATATATATATATATATTATATATATATATATATATATATATATATATATATATATACACACATGTCATTGTGACATATATATATACATATATGTATAGTTTATGCACTTCTACATAGTAAAATATCCTCTGATTCAATTGCCGGGTAAAGCCGGCTTCTGTGAAAAGACAGAAGCACCCGACATGAAATGACACTTGGTGTACATAGGGTTAACCATGTCTTTTCATGTCGTTTGCAATCTGATTTGCACAAACAATTACATCAGTCTATGTGTGCAAAATTTCACACCTGTAGGGGTTAATTAAAGGTGTAAATTCGTTGTAAAAAAACGGACTTTTTTGCTACGAATTTACACCTTTAATTAACCCCTACAGGTGTGAAATTTTGCACACTTACACTCATGTAATTGTTTGTGCAAATCAGATATCAAACTACATGAAAAGACATGGTTAACTCTATGTAAACCAAGTGTCATTTCATGTCGGGTTCTGCATTTTCACAAAAGCCGGCAATTGAATTAGCGGCTATTATACTATGTAGAAGTGTATGAACTATAAATAAATATATATATATATATATATATATATAATATATATATATATATATGTGTCACAAATTCAATGACATGTATATATATATATATATATATATATATATATATATATATATATATATATATATATATATGAGGTGTAAAATTGCTGAAAAAAAATGCGTGGGCTCCCGCCCTATTTTCGCAACCAGACAGACAAAGCCAGTGAGTGGGGGCAGATAATAATAGCCCAGAGAGGGACCATTATTTTTTGCCCCCCCCCGGCTACTAACATCTGCCCCCAGACACCCCAGAAAGGGCAAATCTCTAATTAGATTTGCCCTTTCTGGCACTTTGCCCGTCTATTCTCATTGCCCTGTAGCGGTGGCGAATGGGTTAATAAGGGGTTAAAATGACCTTGCAATTGAAAGGTCACTTTAAGCCAGGTTAATAATTGAGAGCTGTCAATCAGACAACTATCAATTATTAATCCTATTGTATGAAAGAAAAATCAAACACACACACTTTAATAAAAAAGAAGTTTAATGAAATAATCACACAGTTTTTGACCATATTTTATTTACCTGCTAAAACCATTTCCTGTAATAAAAATAAAATAATAAAGCAAAATTATTCTTACCAATCCGATGTACAGTCAGGTCCCACGGTGTAATCCATCAGAAAGGGTTAATGTTTACTGCAGGGACCGCAGCTAATGCTGCAGCCTCACAGTAAACCCCCAAATGAATGAGTTCCTCTCCTGGCTGACAGGAGAGGAAGTGGAAAGCTTAATTGATTGCTTTCCACTTTCACTTCAGGTCAGCCAGGGACACAATCAGTGACGTCAGAGGGAACTGGTTAACAAAAATAGGGGATCCCCTCGAAAAAAATTGGCGTGGGGTCCCCCCTATTTTTGTTAACCAGCCAGATGAAGCAGACTGCTGAGGCCTGGATTTTCAGGCTGTTAAGGAGCCAAGATCCATGGACCTTGCCAGCCTGATAATACCAGGCCACAGCAGTCTGCATATCTTGGCTGATTAACAAAAGTAGGGGATCCCCTCGAAAAAAATTGGCGTGGGGTCCCCCCTATTTTTGTTAACCAGCCAGATGAAGCAGACCGCTGAGGCCTGGTTTTTCAGGCTGGTAAGGATCCAATATCCATGGACCTTGCAAGCCTGATAATACCAGGCCACAGCAGTCTGCTTAGCTTGGCTGGTTAACAAAAATAGGGGATCCCCTCGAAAAAAAAAACGGCGTAGGGGTCCCCCTATTTTTGTTAACCAGCCAAGTAAAATGCAGACTGCTGCGGCCTGGTATTAAAAGACTGTCAAGGCCCATGGATTTTGGCCCTCAACAGCCTGATAATACCAGGCTACAGCAGCCCCACATTTGGCGCATCAAAAGATGTGCCAATTGTGGCACTTTACCGGCTCTTCCCACTGCCCTGTAGCGGTGGCAAGCGGGGTAATAAGGGGTTAATGTCACCGTTGATTGCACGGTGACAATAAGCCCGGTTAATAATGGAGAGGCGTCAATAAGACACCGATCCATTATTAATCCCAAAGTTATTAAATGCATAAAAAAAAGACAAAGCAAGAAAAAAGTATTTTAATGAAATAAAAGAGACAACACAGTTTTCATTTCTTTTATTGTACTCTCATTCCTGCGACGCCATCGATCTCCTGTAAAAAAAGAAAAAAAACAAACCAACAGTATACCACCTGTCCGACGCAGTCCATAGTAACGAGTGTCCCACGACGATCCAGCTCTGCTAACATCGCAATGACAGGCAGAGCCTGTCATCGCGACGCAGCACAGCTGATTACCTGCTTCCCCGGCGGTGACGTCATCGGACTGACTGCTTTACGGCCGGGATTACCCAGCAGTCACTGCAGTTATCGCGAGAAACTGCATGTGACCGCCGGGGAGAAGAGGATGGCGGCCATGAAGCAGTCCAGGACGTGACCGCCGGAGATCTTCTGCCAGGTAAGTGCCGCTGACTCCTGACAGACCCGACCGACAGTGACAGTGACAAATCCGATTCCGGTATTCGATATGACGAAAATATCGGTATTCGGAATCGAAAGGCCGATACAGCTAATATCGGCCGATATCCAATATTTGCAGTATCGTATCGCTCAACACTACTAACCAGCAACTAGCCAACTCTCAGCTAGACTGCCGAACAAGATCTCACTCTCTAACAAGATCTCACTCAGCTCTGCTCAGCTCACTGCTCTCTAAAACACCACACTGCTCTCTCTGCTCTCTAAAACACCACACTGTTCCCGTCTCCACAACCCTTATATATCTCTAGATACTCTCCAAGGGCTCACTCTGGTGGCACCAGGGAAATGTGAAGGTGTGAATGAATATCGGGTTATTTTGTGAGTTTACCTTCCGTGCATCCTCCAGGGTAACATGTGGCTCCAGAGCGCAGCTGGGCTACACACAACAGCTCTGTACATGGAAGAATTTCAATGGCACTAAATTAATATGTTGGATATAGCAGGCTGTATCACGTTTATCAACAGAAATTTTTTTTATTTTTTTTAATGCGCATTAGGTCTGCAGACAGGTTCATATCACCACTACAACATTAATATGTGTGATACGGCGGGCTGTATCACATTCAGCAACAGATTTTTTTTTTTTTTTATGTGCTTTAGGTCTGTAGAGTTTCATATCACCACAGCAATAAATGACAAGGTGGGATACAGCAGGCTTTTTCACATTTAGCTATTGAAAACATATTTAATATGCTATACTTGTGCATAGAGCACAATAGAAGCTGTGCACAACACACTTGTAGGATATGTGCCCTGCCGCCTTTGTCTGAGAACCTCAGTAATGCCCCCCCAAAAAAAATGGAAGGTAAATTGTACAGCCACGCTGGACACTAGCTACACTATCTGACTGATATGCAACCACCTATATAACTAGCTTTGTCTGAGAACCTCAGTAATGCCCTCCCCCCCCGAAAAAAAGGAAGGTACATTTTACAGCCAAACTGTACACCATCTACCTACACTATCTGACGGATATACAACCGCCTAACTAAATAGCTGAAATTTGGATGCAAACAGTGGCAGTGTCAGGAGCAGCCTCTCTGTCCTGTATCGGTGTCAAAATGGCGCTAAAACAACATGTCCCCTATTTTTACGCAGAAGGACATGTGATTCCAGCAGTCAATGACAAGCCGTTGTGTCAGGACATTGTGGGTGTTTCCTGTGTCCTGATTGGCTAGCCACAATTTGCACACAAAGTTAGGAACAAAAAAAGTGGCTGCTGTGCTTACAAAAACGCCACGACTCTGAGCTCTGCAAAGCGCCTCCCCTCATCATACACGTACCAAACGCTCATGATGTACCACCATTATCATTGCTAAAGTGCGGGAAATATTTTTGTGGCAATGCAAATTTTTTCCCGCACTTTTACCAAATGAATCCAATTTGTACCGATTTTATGCAATTTTGCTAAGGTTTCCCATCACGGATCCAAATTTGCTCTTCTCTACTCATATCTTACCACCACCTAGGATTGCTGGATGATTATTTGTCCAGGTTGCCTTCTCCTCCTACCCAACTGCCTCCTCATCTGGTCCCAGTGAGACCTGCACCCCTACCTACAGCACAGCCAGGAGGAAAAGTTAGTAGGCTGTTTGAAGGACAAATCCCACAACGCTGTGGACTGGGATCAAACAACAGACATATGAGTGCTTGGTGCCGTTGAACCTCAAGTCCGGCCTGGTGTTCTGCGATAATGGGCGAAACCTTGGAGCTGCTCTGGGCATGGCTAGTTTGAAGTACGTCCCTTGCCTGGCACATGAGCTGAAATTGGTGGTGCGGAGCTTCCTGAAAAATTACCCATACATGTCAGAGCTGCCACTGAAAATACGTGCAGCATGTGATTGCTTGCCTGTATGCACTGCAACTTCACTTCTGCCTTTCCGCTCACCAGCTGATATCTCTTGCATATGCTGTAGAGTCTGTGTGAGCAGCAGCAGACAATGGTGGAGTTTCAGCTGCAGAACACATGATTGAATCTCTCTGAGAAACAGCACCACTTCACCACCAATGAGTGGGCCTCCATGCATGACATGTGTGCCGTATTGCGCTTCTTTGAATACTCTACCAATATGGCCAGCACTGATGACGCTATCATCAGCATTACTATACCAGCTATATGCCTGCTGGAATTAACTAATTCAGGACATGATGGATGATGTGGTGGCACAGGAGGAAAGGGAGCAGGAGGAGCAGGGCCAATTCACACCATTATCAAGCCTTTCAGCCACACATGGCTCGAAGGGTGGGTTACAGCCGCAACAGCAGCCAGGGAACAGTTTGGGATGATAAGGAGGAGGAATAACCATGTTCACAGTAGGGTGGCACTGAGATCAGATCATAGGCCTCAATTGAACGTGGCTGGGGGATACAGAGAAATCAGATGATACACCTCCCACCGAGGACAGCTTGTCGTTTCTCTGGGCAATTTAGCACACATGAGCCAATACATGCTGCTGAGCCTGCGCAACGACCGCCGAATTGCCGTACTCTCACCAGTGCAAATTACTAGGTGTAAACCCTGCTGGATCCCTGCTACAAGGACAATATGCCATCATTATTTCCGTCACTGGAGCGGGATCGCAAAATTTGTGAATATAAGCACACGCTGGTAGAGAAACTACTAATGGCTTTCCCACCTGACAGCAGGGGCTCAGTGAAAGAAAAAGGCAGAGGTGGAAGAGGAAGTCAGCAATGTAGCTGGGGTTGCGCCAGCACCGTGGAAGGCAGGGTTATCATGGCCGAAATGTGGAAAATGTTTATGAGCACGCCACAACATCCGACACTACCATCTGATATGGTCGTATTAGCTGGAGCCAGCATTACCAGAATATGGTGGAAGATTACCTGTCCACATGTCTCCACGTACTAACTGACAGGTCTGCAAATTGGACACATTACCTGAGTTTGTCTTTTATGCCTTGGCGGTGCTGGCCTGCGCTGCGGCACGTGTACTGTCGGAACGAGTGCTTTGCACAACGAGGGGTGCGCGCACAGACAAACGCATCCTCCTGTCCACATACAATGTGAGGAAGCTAACATTCTTTAAGATGAACCAGGCATGGATCCCACAGGAATTGTCAATAACTTAATTACTAGACAACTATACCAGCCGCACCCAGCCAGTCTTTAACTCTATTTGCCATTCATTTCATTTGGGTGCCTCCTCCCCAAGTAAAAAAACAAACAAAACTGTATTGGCTACCTCCTCCTCTGCTTTCAATACTAAGGTGACAGTAAGGTGAGATTAACCCATTCGCCACCGCTACAGGGCAATGGGAATAGACGGGCAAAGTGCCAGAAAGGGCGAATCTAATTATAGATTTGCCCTTTCTGGGGTGTCTGGGGGCAGATGTTAGTAGCCAGGGGGGGCACAAAAAATGTACCCTCCCTAGGCTGTTATTATCTGCCCCCACTCGCTTTGCTTTGTCTGTCTGGTGGAGAAAATACAGCGGGAGCCCACGCATTTTTTTTCAACGAAATTACACCTTTAATTAACCCCTACATGTCTGAAATTTTGCACAAATACACTTATGTAATTGTAAGTTCTAAACAAATATCAAAATACAGGAAATTACATGGTTAACTGTGTGGAAACAATGTATCATTTCATGTCGGCTTCTGTGATTTCACAAAACCCGGCAATTGAATTAGCGGCTATTACAGTATGTAGAAGTCTAGGAACTATAAATATATGTATATATACATGTCACAATGACATGTATATATATATATATATATATATATATGTGTTCTATGTGTATATATCTATTCTTTTTTTAGTGATTGAAATACTATTCTTTTAGATCCATTATATGTCAGTTTTGCAAGCCTGCGAGAAAATCTCGCAAGTCGGATGAAAATCGGATGTTACAAGGTACACACACATGCGATTAAATTGCATCTTTGAAGGAAAATCGGATGCCAGAAGGATGTGTGATGTTTGCATTTTGATCCGACAATCGACCGTCTAAAACGGACCGATTTTTTGTGGTTGTGTGTGACTCCAGCCTTACACCTATACCGCCACATCCACCTCCTCCAAGTCCTCCTCTAGTTGGACCTCCGCCCCCTGGCTGTAGATTGTTAGTTTATTTTGGGTTCATTCTGTTCTTTTAAGTCCGTTCCTTAAAAATAACCCCCCTAAAAAACACAAAAAATGCAAATAGTGTTGGATTACTCCTATCTTGCCTCTTCCACCTATACAGCCACATCCACCTCTTCTGCCACTTGGACGTACATCTCATTGTTCTAGTTTGCTAGTTTTAAGTATTTTTTTAATCTATGTTGTTTTAAGTTAGTTTCATAAATATATTTATATAATTTTTTTTATTTTTTTTTTTAAATATGAAAAACGTAAAAAAAAACATTGTTGGATTACTTCTCTACTGTCTCTCCCACCCATACCGCCACGTCCTCCTCTTCTTCCACTTGGATCTTTTCCTCCTGGTTCAAGATTATTATTTTTTATTTCTGCTTTACTTAGTGTAGGGCAGGACACAGCTGTAATGTGGTGTACAGTTTTCCAAAAACACTCTCTATGCGTACTCAGCACCGGTGTCTGTGACAGTACAGTGCATAAAACACTACTCTGCACCTATGTCTCATAGTACTGTGAGTTAAAAAAAAGTCTACTCTTATGCACCTAGTACTGTGGGAAAAATACACTTTTCTACTCTTATGCAACCATGTCTCTGATTGATAGTACTGTGCATACAAGCAAATGTTTCTAATCTTCTGCACCATATCTATGATGGCACTATGCCAAAAATCTGCTGGATGTACTCTACACCCATATCTGTGGGAGTACTATGCCCAAAAGCCGCTGTGTGTACTTTGCACCCTCATCTGTGGAAGTACTGTGCCTTTAAACTGCCATGTGCACTCTGAAACCCTGCCTGTAATACTGTGCCTCATAGTCTGGGAGTGAAATTTGTAATCAGCTCATGTGAGGTTACTCTGCTCCATGCTAATGTTGTGGACAAAATAATGTGTGCAATGTTTATATTCTGCGTAATTTCGCAGACCCAAGTACCACTATATTAAAGGTGAGGGGCAGAACAAGTAGAGGCAGTTTTTGATAGGATAGCTGAGAGTGCTTCCAGTTCCATCGCTTTGTGTTCCACTGGGTCACAGACCATTTTACTTCCATTTTACACTGAAGTTTGGCTCCTCATTGACTTATATGGTGTTCAAGGTCTGGGGTCAAGCTTGGATCCTTAACCGGGCTTTAAAAAAAATTCCAGACAAATCTGGAGAACCCGAACATCCACGTGTCTGCTCATCCCTGCAAATAGAACAAAATAACTGAAAACTTCAGTGTCTATAGCTATTCACCCCCCTAAAATCAACACTTTGCAGAGCCTTGATTCATGGGAATTACAGCTGCAAGTTAAGGGTATGCCACACTAAACAACATCGCTAACGGGATCGCTAAAAAAACGTCACTATTTAGCGATCCCGTTAGCGATGTTGTTGTGTGCGGCATCTACCAGCGACGTGGCCCCTGCTGAGATCCTGCTGTTATCTCGCTCGTCGTTCTCATCGTTCCGGACCCTATTTTTCTCGTCGGCGCCCCGCTGGTAAGTAGATATTGCTGAGTTATTTTTGGCATGCTTCAATAGTCTCCATGTGAGACTAAAAGCTGCCACTACCTGATCGGCTCTGCTACATAGAGGTGATGAGCAGATTGCCTCTATATAGCAGATTTACTCACTTGCTATGTGCGCAGACCACTGGGTGGCGCTCATATCAAGCCTGCACTGACAACCATAGAGGTCTCCAGGAGACCTCAGGTTGTCATGCCAATACATCGTTGACCCGCGATCACATGACGCGGGTCACTGGTAAGCGTATTTCCAGCGCGCTTTCCGGAAGCGCTTGTTAAATGCCGCTCTCAGCATTTGACAGCATCATTTAACTAGTTAATAGCCACAGGTGGATCACGATTCCACCAGCGGCTCTTGCGGACATACTGTATGTCAGCTGTTCAAAACAGCTGACATGTCCCAGGAAAGATGTGGGCTCACCGCCGAAGCCCACATCAAAGGGGGGGGGGAGGAGTCTGACATTGGTGTACTATTATGCCCGATATCGGAAAGGGGTTAATGTTGATCCTGATTTTTGACTATTTGACAGGGAAGAATATATTAAGGATTTAGGCTTTTTTTCAGTAAAAGGACAGTAAGAAAATCACTGCATGCAATGCTATCAATACTATTTTTTTCCTATCAGAATGCTGGAATCTGAGAGTCCTCATTATAACTCGGTGGGGTTGATTAGATTAGATGCTGGTGGAATTTGTAATACAAAAGACTGCATTGCTTTCCAGGAACTGATACTTTGCTGTCAGTGTGAACGTGCTGTACTTGGCTATATAGTCATGGCCAAGTGTGTTGGCTCCCTTGAAATTGTTCTGAGTCGCACGTACCAGGGCTTGTGGGGTACTCGGCACCGAGCCCGTTCACTTCAATGGGGAGAGGTCACGGGTAGCGCAGCTCGGTCCGTTGCCCTGGGCGCTCATTCAAGGGGGATATTTACAGGGGATAATAGTAATTGTTTGTGACGCCACCTGTGGTCTCTGATCAGGGTGACCAGCGCTGCAGGATGAATCCTCAGAGGGTTGTTACTTGGCAGCAAGGTGTTAAGTCTTCCACAGGTAAGACTGGTCCCTCTAGGTATATGGCGGTGCAGGGTGCAGGCAATAAGGCAGACACACACAAGTCAGTCTCTTTCCATACCTTTACTGGTGATGTTTGCAGGCATGTCCCGGGAAGCTGCTCAGGGTAGAGGATGCACATCCAGTAATCACTGAGTAGGTTTAAGGCCTCCTTACTTCTTAATGTGTGTGAGTTTCCAACTTGCATGAAGCTAAGTTTAACTCCGTATAGAACAGCTACGCCCGGCCGACATTGTGGTGGAGCCTTCTTTGCAAGAACTAAGTCTATATCTGCAGCGTCTGCTAGACTCTGTTCTTCTGAACCAGTTACGTATCAGCACTGAAGGGCCCTCTGCACCTAAGGTCAGCAGGATCTCCGTTTCTCCACTAGCCGTGAAGGAACTAGCAGCTGGACCGGTGTCGGTTGGGCAGAGTGGAGGTCAGCTATCGTTGCTATTCCTCAGTCACTCTTTTTCTTTTACCATCGCTGTCACCTACTCACACCCTTAACATAAGCACAGGCAACAGTAGGTGTAGTCGTCAGCTTCCTTCTATCACCGCTCACTGACGTTTCTCAGTCGGACTCGTTGTTACAATAACTGTAGTCCTTCCTTCTTTTCCTTCATAGGCTCTGCCCAGATACTATCTGGCTAGGGTTGAGCATTCCGATACCGAAACCAGTTCCGATACCTAAATAACCAATGTAAGTCTATGGGAAAAATATCGGAAGTATCGGAAGTATTTACTTCCGATATTTTGTTCCATAGACTTACATTGGTTTCAGGTATCGGAAGTATCGGAATGCTCAACCCTAATCAGGACCTTTCGTCAGACTGATTTCGTGCACACTCTGAGAGTCACTTTCCACGTTCATAGGGAACCAACAGTCAGCCTGTTCTGAGGTAACAGCTTGTCTTCCTTCCTCTGTCTCATCTGACAGGAATCACCAATCATCTGAACTCGCACTGGCTCAGACAAAGCTCTGACTAGCACTCTCCAAGACTCCAGTCTGAAATGGAATAGATCCACGGCTACGTCTCCCCACCGTTATATTCTAAGGCTCCCTCTAGTGGCACTATAGGGAAGTGTGGAGTGTGAATGAATATCAGGTGTTTGTGCATTACCTTTCTGTGAATCCTCCAGGGAACATGTGTCACCAAGCGCAGCTGGGCCACACAGTTCCAGAAAATGAACTATTTCTCCCAGAAAATTATTACTTTTACACATTTTTTTATACATGTTTCTTTTGTGTGACATGCAAGATGTAGAAGCATGTTCACACTGGCCATAAAAGCAAGCAAAAACAAGGGAAAAAGCAATGTGTGTATATACCCTAATGAAAATAAGTAAAAAAGCAAGTGCATTAAATAATTAACATAGGGTACTTAGTAAACACTGTTTTGATCAAAAAAGCATAAAGCTGTCCCACCACGGCAAGGTGTACCCATTTGAGACAGTCACTACACTCTCTAAGGTTAAAACCTACCTGGTGTGAATAGTGGCAGAGAGTCTGGGTCCCAAATGGACACCCAGCTTCAGAGGGACTATATATGAACTACACAGCTCAGTAGAAAGGAGGCCACACCTATTTGTACTGAATACAAAAATGCTAAAGAAAAACAAAAAACTGAACTGAAGTAGACTTGAATGACATGCAAGATGTAGAAGCATGTTCACACTGGCTATAAAAGCAAGCAAAAACAAGGGAAAAAGCAATGTGTGTATATACCCTAATGAAAATAAGTAAAAAAGCAAGTGCATTAAATAATTAACATAGGGTACTTAGTAAACACTGTTTTGATCAAAAAAGCATAAAGCTGTCCCACCACGGCAAGGTGTACCCATTTGAGACAGTCACTACACTCTCTAAGGTTAAAACCTACCTGGTGTGAATAGTGGCAGAGAGTCTGGGTCCCAAATGGACACCCAGCTTCAGAGGGACTATATATGAACTACACAGCTCAGTAGAAAGGAGGCCACACCTATTTGTCCTGAATACAAAAATGCTAAAGAAAAACAAAAAACTGAACTGAAGTAGACTTGAATGACATGCAAGATGTAGAAGCATGTTCACACTGGCCATAAAACAAGCAAAAACAAGGTAAAAAGCAATGTGTGTATATACCCTAATGAAAATAAGTAAAAAAGCAAGTGCATTAAATAATTAACATAGGGTACTTAGTAAACACTGTTTTGATCAAAAAAGCTAAAGCTGTCCCACCACGGCAAGGTGCACCCATTTGAGACAGTCACTACACTCTCAGGCTGTGGTTCACGGTCCGACCACAGCGCTTGGACGGAGCGGAAATTCCGCTCGGTCTAAGCCCCGCCCCCTTTTGAACGCGCGCTCATTTCGAGGTGGTTCAACATTGACTCCGGATACACTCTGGAAAGAACCAGGGCTACAAGTAGCACTGTGTGAAATTCTGTTGCGGAACGCACTGTCCCGCAACACGCGAGGACATGCTGGTCTAAAAGACGCGCCGCATGTCGTTTACGCAGTCTGCCAACTGGATGTACATAGTGGAAGAGAATTTCATTGAAATCCCTCACAATACTTAACATCTGGACCTAGCGTGTTTGGCTGACCAAGCAACAGCGCCAAACACGCAGCGTTTACTGATCGTGGAAACTCACCTCAAGGTTAAAACCTACCTGATGTGAATAGTGGCAGAGAGTCTGGGTCCCAAATGGACACCCAGCTTCAGAGGTACTATATATGAACTACACAGCTCAGTAGAAATGAGGCCACACCTATTTGTACTGAATACAAAAATGCTAAAGAAAAACAAAAAACTGAACTGAAGTAGACTTGAATGACATGCAAGATGTAGAAGCATGTTCACACTGGCCATAAAAGCAAGCAAAAACAAGGGAAAAAGCAATGTGTGTATATACCCTAATGAAAATAAGTAAAAAAGCAAGTGCATTAAATAATTAACATAGGGTACTTAGTAAACACTGTTTTGATCAAAAAAGCATAAAGCTGTCCCACCACGGCAAGGTGTACCCATTTGAGACAGTCACTACACTCTTTAAGGTTAAAACCTACACCTTGCCGTGGTGGGACAGCTTTATGCTTTTTTGATCAAAACAGTGTTTACTAAGTACTCTATGTAATTATTTAAGCACTGCTTTTACTTTTTCATTAGTATATACACACATTGCTTTTTCCTGTTTGCTTGCTTTTATGGCCAGTGTGAACATGCTTCTACATCTTGCATGTCATTCAAGTCTACTTCAGTTCAGTTTTTTGTTTTTCTTTAGCATTTTTGTATTCAATACAAATAGGTGTGGCTCCTTTCTACTGAGCTGTGTAGTTCATATATAGTCCCTCTGAAGCTGGGTGTCCATTTGGGACCCAGACTCTCTGCCACTATTCACACCAGGTAGGTTTTAACCTTAGAGAGTGTAGTGACTGTCTCAAATGGGTACACCTTGCCGTGGTGGGACAGCTTTATGCTTTTTTGATCAAACAGTGTTTACTAAGTACCCTATGTTAATTATTTAATGCACTTGCTTTTTTACTTATTTTCATTAGGGTATATACACACATTGCTTTTTCCCTTGTTTTTGCTTGCTTTTATGGCCAGTGTGAACATGCTTCTACATCTTGCATGTCATTCAAGTCTACTTCAGTTCAGTTTTTTGTTTTTCTTTAGCATTTTTGTATTCAGTACAAATAGGTGTGGCCTCCTTTCTACTGAGCTGTGTAGTTCATATATAGTCCCTCTGAAGCTGGGTGTCCATTTGGGACCCAGACTCTCTGCCACTATTCACACCAGGTAGGTTTTAACCTTAGAGAGTGTAGTGACTGTCTCAAATGGGTACACCTTGCCGTGGTGGGACAGCTTTATGCTTTTTTGATCAAAACAGTGTTTACTAAGTACCCTATGTTAATTATTTAATGCACTTGCTTTTTTACTTATTTTCATTAGGGTATATACACACATTGCTTTTTCCCTTGTTTATGTTTCTTTTGTGTGTATTGGAGCAACACAAGAAAAAAATCTCATACATAAGAAATGGAGCAGAGACACATGTCGAACCTGGAAAAATATGATTGTATTATGTAGAGATTTTCAAATAGTATGATTTCAGTACTATATATCATTTGGACAGTATTTGAGGGAGTTATATGGCAGTGTTATTTTAACACTGACACTATGGTTAAAATTAGAAGAAAGGATATCTAAAGTATACTGTAATAGAGCTAAATGTATTTTAATCATATATTAAATATTTGTTTCTATAATATTTGTATGATCATTTTAAATAAATTAGCATTACATCTATAGAATTTTTTACTTTAATACTTTAGTAGCAAATATTTGAAAATATATAGAATATGTTACACCTTTATTATTTTCAATGGACGTGTCATGTTGATCTACTGTCCTTTTTCTTTATGAAGTTTTCTCAGTTACATGCTTTCTGACCTTTTATCCATGTTCTAAAGAAGCAGTCATTATTAGAAAAGATTCATTCTATGCGGCTAGAGTCCCATCCATCACATCTGCATTCTATGAACTGGTCTTCCACTTTACATATTGCGTCATTGCCCTTTGCAACAAAAGAAATACATCTTTTATCTAATTGACCTAATCTGAACCTCCCATTATCACTTTCATTATTTGCTAATGGATATGTAACAAATGTGATGATTTTTATTATACTATATAGAAACTAAGGATAGGGTTGCACATTGACTTTGTAAGTAGATTTTTGCATTTTAACTATTAAGTGATAGCTGCAGTCCACCGAAGTTTAATAAGTTGCATGCAATTCATATTTGGACAGAAGCTGAGCTTAAGTAAGAACTCCTGTTAATATTTTTTTAATTTTCTAAACTTGTGTAAGTGTTCTGTCCTCACTGAATGAGACAGATGTCATTGCAGCTATACAGACAGCTAAACCGCTATACCGGGGTCCAATAAGGAGATTGTGATTGAATCTGTGCTTTATTGAACTTGATATATTGATGCGTGGTGAAACTATAAACAAACATAATATACATGCAATCAATACAGGGTACAATAGAAATACATTTATACATAGCATACATCATGAATGAACATTTGCACACTAATAGCTGACCAGGAGCAGGACTGATTAAACCAGGCTAATATGGGACAAGAATTAGCTACAGAAAGCATGGGTACATACTGGCGATGCTATCACAAGGTAAGAGGAAAATATGATGCTTCCTGGAAGCAGGCTGAAGGAAAATGGAGGAAAGTGGAGGGAAAGCTACCAGAATGCTTTGCAAGGCTACCATAATGCATTGCGAAGCTTCCATAATGCATTGCAAAATGAGGGAAAGATAATTGAAAGTGAAAGAAAACAATATAACTGCGAATATGACACTGGTTACTAGAGGGAGCCAAAACAAGCAGATTGTTAAACTCTATATACACAATGCAAAACAAACAAGTCAGAAACAATTGGATGTCGGAGACAGAACAGTAAGTGTTAATGTAGTTTAGTGTCAGTGTGTTAACCCCTTTCCCACCTGAGGCGTATTCATGTGACCTGGGCCTTATTGGCTGGGACGTATGGATACCTCCTAGTGATTTTGCTCGCACAGAGGCTGTTATCTCGCGACTGCCACCAGGTGTCAGAGCATGATCAGCAACTTTGTCTGTCAGTGCAGCACTGACAGTTTGCATAGCATAGGGATGCTCATGCATCTTTATGCTATACAAGCGATCAGCCTGCAAAAAATGAAAGTCCCAAAGTGGAAAGGATAAAAAAGTAAAAAAAAAAGCTTTTTTAAATTTGTAAAATTATAAAAAAAATAAATAATAAAAAATATGAAAATATATTGTACCCATAAATAAATATTTTTATGAAAAAAAAAAACTATAAAAGTACACATATTTTGTATCACCGCGTCCGGAACAACCCGATCTATGAAACTGTCTCACTAGTTAACCCCTTTACTGAACAACATAAAAAAATAAATAAAAAACAAGGCAAAAAACAATGCTTTATCATCATACCGCTGAACAAAAAGTAGAATAAAACGCTCTCAAAAAGATGAATATAAATAAACTTGGTTCTGCTGAAAACATCATCTTGTCTAGCGAAAAACAAGCTATCATATAGTTCCATCAGTGGAAAAATAAAAAAGTTATAGCTCTCAGAATAAAGCAATGCAAAAATATTTTTTCTATAAATAGTTTTTATTGTGTAAAAGCGACAAAACATAAAAAAAACTATATAAATGGGGTATCTCTGTAATTAGAAAGCGATCACAAAATGTCATGTGCCTGAAAATTGTACCAATGAAAACGTCAACTCGTCCCATAAAAAAGAAGCTGTCACATGACTCTGTAGGCCGAAATATGGAAAAATTATAGCAGTCTAAATATGGTGATGCAAAAACTAGTTTTTACAATAAAAAAGTGTCTTTTAGTGTGTGACACCAGCCAAACATAAAAACCCAATATATAGCTAATATCGCTTTAATCGCACCGATCAGAAGAATAAAGTCGCCTAATCACTTACACCGCACGAGGAATGACGTAAAAAATAAATAAAATAAATTCTTCACTTGCTGTTTTGTTCATTTTCCTTCCCAAAGATCGCAGTAAGGCCGGGTTCACATTGCGTTGCGGGCAATGCGCTGACGGCATCCGTCACATAGCGACACTAACGCTATGTAACGGATGCGTTAACGCCGCCATTGCCCGCAATAGCGCATCCTAACGCATGCCAAAATTGGACCTCGGACGCGGTCTGCAGCATTCGGTGTCCGTCACTGCTAGCTCAGAATAGAGACGCTGTGCTAGCATGATCGCATAACGCGATCACAAAATGACACTAGCGTTAATGCAGTCCGTCAACGCTATGTGTTAAATGGATTGCATTAACGCTATGTGAACCTAGCCTAAGGCTCAAGGCACATTTATCCTGCGCTGTGCAATGAACACTTACATTGGTGCTTTACATGTAAATCAAGGAAATAAGTGATTCAGACCTTACCGCATTTGGAAGATTCCCTATAATAAGGCAGATGGCGGCACTGTGGACGCCATTGGACATGTGATCTGGCGGTGTCAGTCTTTTTAGTATTGCATAAAGTGCAGTTGGCAACAGTTTTCTGCACTTCTGAAAAGGACAATGCTCAACAGAGGCCAGACATAGTCCTAAGTAACTCTGCTGCCTCATTATAGTGAATGGATCCCTCAGGGGTTTCATCGAAATCACGTCACTCGGAGATTTAGGCTGGAGTCACACACAACGTATAAACATGTGGTCTGTTTTTCACGGGTCAGAATCGCACAAATGCTTCATGAACAGTGATCCGTATGTCATCCGATTGTAATGCGAGGAAATATTTTTCTCGCATCTAAGCATCCGTGTGACTCCCGTTTTACATCCGTATAGCGAAATTTTCTCGCCAGCTTGCAAAATGGAAATATAAAGGATCCCAATGACAGGTTTTAAAACACAAACGAAAGAATAGATATATACACAAAGAATACATATATACATAATGTGTGCAAACTGTAAAGTGCAGTACAGTACAGACCAAAAGTTTGGACACACCTTCTCATTCAACGATTTTTCTGTATTTTCATGACTGTGAAAATTGTAGAATCACACTGAAGGCATCAAAACTATGAATTAACACATGTAGAATTATACATTACACTTTACAAAAAAGTGTGAAACAACTGAAAATATGTCTTATATTCTAGGTTCTTCAAAGTAGCCACCTTTTGCTTTGATTACAGCTTTGCACGCAGAAAAGGTGAACGGATGGACTCTACATGCCTGGTTCCCACCGTGAAGCATGGAGGAGGAGGTGTGATGTGTGAGGGTGCTTTGCTGGTGACACTGTTGGGGATTTATTCAAAATTGAAGGCATACTGAACCAGCATGGCTGCCACAGCTTCTTGCAGCAGCATGCTATTCCATCTGGTTTGCGTTTAGTTGGACCATCACTTATTTTTCAACAGGACAATGACTCCAAACACACCTCCAGGCTGTGTAAGGGCTATTTAACCAAGAAGGAGAGTGTTGGGGTGCTACGCCAGATGACCTGGCCTCCACAGTCACCATACCTGAACCCAATCGAGATGGTTTGGGGTGAGCTGGACCGCTCACCGCTTCAATTTTAAATAATCCCCAACAGTGTCACCAGCAAAGCACCCCCACACCATCACACCACCTCCTCCATGCTTCACGGTGGGAACCAGGCATGTAGAGTCCATCCATTCACCTTTTCTGCGTGCAAAGCAGTAATCAAAGCAAAAGGTGGCTACTTTGAAGAACCTAGAATATAAGACATATTTTCAGTTGTTTCACACTTTTTTTGTAAAGTGTAATGTATAATTCCACATGTGTTAATTCATAGTTTTGATTCTACAGTTTTCATAGTCATGAAAATACAGAAAAATCTTTTAATGAGAAGGTGTGTCCAAACTTTTGGTCTGTACTGTATGTTAGCGCTATATAAAAATAAAGATTATTATTATTATGGATTATATATACTGTATATATATAGATAGATAGATAGATAGATATATTTATAGTTCATAGAGTTCTACATAGCATAATAGCCGCTAAATCAATTGCTGGCTTCTGTAAAATCATTACAGAACCCGACATGAAATGACACATGGTTTACATACAGTAAACCATTTTATTTAATTTAGTTTTATATATGTTTTGACTAATAATTAGATTTGTGTATGTGTGAAAAATTTGGGACATGTAGGTGTTAAATTAACGGGTAAATTTGTTGACAAAAAATGCGTGGGCTCCCGTGGTATTTTCTCCACCAGAGAGGGAAAGCCAGTGACTGAGGACAGATATTAATAGCCTAGAGCGGGACCATGGTTTTTGGGCCCCCCCGGCTACAAACATCTGACTCCAGCCACTCAGAAAAGGCACATCTATAAAATGTGCCTTTTCTGGCACTTAGCCGGCCCAGCTGTAAAACACTGCAGAATGAATGAAATCATGTCTGAGCAGGCTCCCCGCCAGATCAGGGATGAACTGATTAGCGTGGAAAAGTTTCTGAACTTTTTCCCACGCTGTCAGTTCACCGCGGGTCAAGTGGGAGTCTGCGCAGCCTATGTGACGTCAGCGGTAGTCACTGAGGCTGCGCTGACTCCTCACCTGACCCGCGGTGAACTGACAGCGTGGGAAAAAGTTCAGAAACTTTCCCACGCTAATCAGTTCATCCCCGGTCAGGCAGGGAGCCTGCGCAGACATGATTTCATTCATTCTGCAGTGGTTTACAGCCGGGCCGGTAGTATTAGCACCGGTCCCTGTTGTAAACTAATTAACCCCTGTGATGGATTGCAGCAGGGGACATGACTGAATGGCGAAAAGGAATGGATATTGTTGCTTTTTTATTTTTTTGGTTACAGGAGAACAAGGGATTCAGTTGGATTGGCAGCATAATAAATTTGGTCAAAAACTTTGTGTAATTATTTAATTAAAAGAAATTGTAATTAATGTGTGTGTCTTTTTTAACCCTTTACCACTATAGGATTAATAATGGATGTCTTATTGACACCTCTCCATTAGGGTGAGTTTCCACGATCAGTAAACGCTGCTTGTTTGGCGCTGTGCGCTGGCGCAGCGCCAAACACGCAGCGTCCAGATGTTACAGCATAGTGGAGGGGATTTCAAGAAATCCCGTCTCCACTATGCGTAACAACACGCAGGTGGCAGACCTGCGTAAACGGACATGCGGCGCGTCTTTTTAGACCGCAGCATGTCCTCGCGTATTGCGGCGACGCTGCGTCGCCGCAACAGAATTTAACACAGGGCTATGTAGCCCTACGCTCTTTCCGGATGTGTTCCGGAGGTGTCCTGAACACCTCCGGAAAGAGCGCTCGTCAGAAAGGGGGCGGGGCTTAGACGGAGCGGAATTTCCGCTCCGTCCAAAGTGCTGTGGTTCCGGACCGTGGAACCACAGCCTCATTAACCCGGATTAATGTCATCTTTCAATAGCAAGGTGACATTAACCTCTTATTAACCCATGAGCCACCGCTACAGGCAATGGAAATTAAGATGCTAAGTGCCAGAAAAGGCGCATCTTATAGATGTGCCTTTTCTGGGGTGGCTGGGGCCAGATGTTTGTAGCCAGTTTGTAGCTGTCCTCAGTCACTGTCTTTCCCTCTCTGGCGGAGAAAATTGCACGGGAGCCCACACAATGTTTTTCCATGATTATAGCCTTAAATTTAACCTCTAGAGTTCCAAATTTTTCCTAAAACAAACTAATACATTTATTAAACACTGACATATATAGATAGTTTTGATATGACATGGTTTACTATATGTCATGTCGGGTTCTGTAATGATTTTACAGAAGCGTCAATTGATTTAGCGGCTATTATGCTATGTAGACCTGTATGAACTATAAATATATATATATATATATATATATATATATGTGTGTCTCAATGACATGTGTGTGTGTGTGTATATATGTATTCTATGTGTATATATCTATTCTTTTCTTTTTTTTTTAACCTGTCAGGAGCATGCTCAGTTAAAAAAACTGAATCCGTCGCCGGAATCCGTCATTTGACGGATGACGACGGATCCAGTGCCCATAGGCTTCCATTATTATGACGAACAGTGACGGATCGCTGTCCGATTTTCCGACGAAGACAAAAAACGTTGCTTTGTGTGTCGTGTCCGGCAGCCGGACCAAAAATTTTCGACAGATGGATCGCACGGCCATCCATCGCAATCCATCGCTAATACAAGTCTATGAGAAAAAAACTGATCCTGCGGCATCAATCGCCAGATACTTTTTTTTAAAAAAAATCAACGGATTGTGACTGATGGCAATAAACTGATGTGTGAAAGAGGCCTTAGGGTAAAAGCTAAGACAGAATCTCAAGGGGCAGTACCCCGAAACACAGTTCTGCAAATTGAGATTCTGGTTTGGCTTTTATCCTAAGTCAAGTGACAAGGCTCGTTAAAGGGTCGACATTGACTTTTAGGATTTCTACTTCCAATAGGTGGCACTAGAGTTTTAGTCCTCTTCCTCTCTGAAGAGACAAGTCATATCTATGTCTAGAAACATTCAATGCGTTTTCTTGTACAATTCTTTTTCTTTTTCAGTGCAAAGCAACAGTCTCTTCTCCTTACTTTTTGGATCACTCTGTTGACAGTCCAAGAACATTATTGAACTGAAGGCAAGTGCATGAGGAATGGGCTAAGATGCCTCAGGGACACGACCAGAAGCTGGTGTGTGGCTACACATATTCTAATAGACTGTGATTACAACCATATTAAATATATATTAGTTCTAGGGTAATTTATTTCTTTAAAATGGCATCAAAGAGAACATGACAAATTTTATTTTGAATTTGAATTCATGCAAAATATGACAGAAAAATCAACCTCTGTGAACTTTTATATGTCCGTGGGGCTATATAGATTTTAGTGGGTCCTATAGATTTTAGTGATCCACGTATTAAGGCTTTGTACTACTTGGAGGATTCATCTTGTGTACAAGATATATATTGAAAGGGAACCTGTCACCAGAAATAACGCTGTTAACCTGCAGCCGAATGCAGCGGGGAGAAAATGATCTTTACTCTCCCAGCCAGCATTTGATATTCAGTCACGGGGGCAGGGGCGGCGCCGGTTCAGTCACGCTCTGAGTATACAGAGCGGCCACTGTAACTTCATCCCCGGCCCTGACTGAAACTCGCTCTACATTGGGGCCGTCTGTCAGTCAGGGCTGGGGACATGGTTACAGTGGCTACTCTGTATACTCAGAGCGTTACTGAACCGGCGCTGCCCCTGTCCCATGACTGAATACCAAATGCTGGCTGGGAGAGTAAAGATAATTTTCTCCCCTCTGCATTCGGCTGCGTGCATATCTGCAGGTTAACAGCGTTATTTCTGGTGACAGTTTCCTTTAACTAAGTGTTCAATTAAAGCTCTACGGCCGGCGTCACACTGGCGAGTTTGATGCGAGTTAGTCGCACGACTTACTCGCATCAACACCCGGCACGGCCGCCCGCTCTCGGACCAGAGTGCGCGGCTGCATGTATTTCTATGCCGCCGCGCACTCTGGTCCGAGAGCGGGCGGCCGTGCCGGGTGTTGATGCGAGTAAGTCGTGCGACTAACTCGCATCAAACTCGCTAGTGTGACGCCGGCCTACAAAATACAATACAGATAGAAGAATTGCTTTCCACACGTGAATAAAAGCTAAGGTGTAGTAGCTATAATAACATCTTCCAGCATGTGTTCAAATTATACCTTTCAATCAGAACTTTTTTCTTTATATGACACATTATATTTTGTAAATATACAGTAAATTGAAAAAAAAATATATGGAAAGATTTTAAAATGAGCTGAACCTTTTTTTTAATCTACGTACTTTAATCCAGCCAATGGCAGTACAGGAAATCAATTTTCCTGGCAATATATGAATCAGACCATTCAGTGGAGTTCATGCAAGCAGTGCACACATTCCCACGTGGGTTAATAGTTAAATGGGAACCCAAAATCTGCAGAAGAGGATGTCTGAAGCTGACGCCACCAAGGGCAACAGGAGGAGCAGCACATACAACACTTTAGACATGAAGGAAAACAGGAGCTGTTTAGAAAAAATTGCTCTGAGCAACAGCCTAGCAAAGGAAACCCTCTCTGAATTTTTCGGAACATGTCTGCTAGTAGTAAGTGTCAGCTGTTTTCCTGTTTCTTTATGTACTGTATAACTCTGCTGATGTGTGCATTTCTCTGTCTATATAAAAAAATAGCGTAATACTAGTACTCTGGCTGAACATTGTAGCTTAATGTATGTATGTATAACTGTTATTACAGCAGTAACTCCCAGGACCTTATAAACTTGAACTTTGTGAAATATTTTTACATTTCTACTATGTTGAAACATTTTTGTACCGACAACTTGACTGGCAATAAGCATTTTTCCCTTCAAATAATAAATAATACTCTTTATTTATACAGCACCAACATATTCCGCAGCGCTTTACAATTCAATAGTTCATACACAACAGTTATAAGTAACAAATTAAAGATAATACAATAATTAAAGCAAAGACCCTGCTCGAAAGAGCTTACAATCTACAAATAAACTATACAGTGGTGATACTACATAAATAAGAATAATGACTGATAGAATATATTTGTCATAAGCAATTAACCACCCTAGCCAATCATGTAATGTCATCTTATGAAAACACTATACAATTACGGCAGTATAGTTGGATGATAGTACTGCATATGGCCACCTTTGTTAAATCTGAGTTATAAATATACTTATTCCCTACTGTGGAAAAGCTTTAGCCGAGTATAGAAAATATACTGCAAAGTAAGAATACTTTAAAAAAATAACTCTATTAATAGTTTAATAGTTTATTTTTAATAATTAACAAAATGCTAAGTAAGTGTTGCAACCGCCCTTTTGTCATTAAAACTGCATTAAAGCATCAATTCTTCTAGGTACACGTGCACACAGTATTTGAAAAAAAACTGTAAAGAGGTTTTTCCAAACATCATTAAGAACTAACCACAGATTTGTACATGTAATGTCTCTTCATGTAATTGTAGACAGACTGGAGGATGTTCAGATCAGGTGTCTATCACTTCTAGGGCTCCTTGTTCTTTTTTATGTTAAAGATAGTTCTTAATGTCATTGGTTGTATGTTTACGGTCATTGTCATGCTGAAGAATAAATTTGGAGACAATCAGAAACCTTCTTGATGGTATTGCGTGGTGGAAAAGTATCTGCCTGTATTTCTCAGCATTGAGGACACAGTCTTAACCAAATTCCCATTTTCATTGGCTGAAACACAGCCTTATTTGGCAAGGAACTTCCTCTTGCTTCTCTGTTTCCAGCAGACACTCATTATTGTACCACTCTCCAAGCAATCGGCATACAAACTGCCTTCAGTCACAGCCAAATATTCCATTCTCATCACTCCAGAGCTTCTGCTGCCATGAAGCAATGAATGTGCAC
Source organism: Oophaga sylvatica (assembly GCA_033576555.1). NCBI lineage: Eukaryota > Metazoa > Chordata > Amphibia > Anura > Dendrobatidae > Oophaga > Oophaga sylvatica. The sequence goes on along the minus strand of JARQOD010000004.1, from coordinate 386,034,406 downwards.
TCCCCTTGCTTACAGATGTGCAGTAGGTCATATGGATGAATTGCTGTGCCTATGTAGCCAGCTGCCCGTTGAACCCAGATTGTTCAAATATTGATGGCCTATCCATACAAAGGCCCCTTTATTCTGCTGATCAGCTGCCTTCTCGCCCATTAAACTCACATAGTTCAATCACTGATGACCTATTTTACAGACAGGCAAAAAAATGAAGTCCAGAAAAAACCTTCAAATATATACTCAAAATTCGTACAACCGTTAATAAAATGAGTCCATAAAACAGCTGACTGTACAGTACAGCACAGATGATTGTATTTTATTGCTTAGAAAAGCAATGGTAATGTCAAAGATATACTCACATTTTAATTTGTGGCACATACAAAATAGATTTTCCATGCAAATTCTGCACTGAAATTTTCCAACAAAATATTTTTATGTATATCAACGGGGCATAGAAATCATTGTACACATGCAATGAAACAATTATGCATGCAATTCACCTACACTTTTATTAAAAGCCATTCCACTTTAAAATCCATTTTTTATAAACTTTTATTTCACGTTTTCAAGTGTTTTGCAGTGTGTAAAATTTTCCTACCAGAGGCCTGTTTAGGGCAAAATTTTGGAATGGGATGCCCTTGAGTGCTGAAACTTAAGCATATAAATATTTGTAAATTCCTTGTGAGCAATGATGATATGAATATGAACTATTTAGTAGCTATAGATTGAAAAAATAGAACTTTTAAAAGTGTCCTCTATCCAAATATATTTGTATATAAGGGGACGTTACCTTAATGATTAACAAGTATGGATTTCTGTTCTGTCCTCAGAGGACCATTATTTGCTTTGAATCCTTGCTATCAACACTATGTATTTGTTGACTTGAACGCTGCATATTTCTGCTGCACTTTTTTTTTTCAATCATGTGAAAATTCTGTTTTGTAACTTCCTTTCTGTACAGTTGTATTTCTGCCTTATCAGCATTTACATAAAGACATAAAGACATAACACAGCTCACGGGGTTAGATGCAGCAATCTGCATGTGACAGTAACCTATATAGATGTAAACCTCATAATATATCTTTTTATATTTGTTTGATAAAGAATTATGTGATTGAAAATATTCTAGATAAAAATATATAAATTTATATAATATATATAATTATAGAGACTTATGCAATGCTGACACAAAAGAGAACCTTGCGCAGAAACATGTTGAAATGTGCCCTAAATACCCATCCTCATGAAGAAAATCAAACAAGTTGTGACAAAGTTCATTTACTCTTTCACTTCTCAGATGTGTGCAGAATGAAGCAGACCAATAACTTTAATCCATGAACGTAGGTCCTATCCCTGAACTTTTGGCAGTTTTGTCCAAGACTTGTTTATAGACTAGTAGCCACAGTTCACCCACCTTTGAATTAGGGTGCACTAAACTCGGTGCGATACCAACAGAAAGTTGTGTCCCAGTGCCTTGCAAGGTTTGCACCAATTGCTTATTGTAAATATTGCTTGAACTAGTTAGAGTTTCAAGGACCATGATTGTAAATCTGTCTATTTCCTTCTGAAGGTGTTTATTTACCAAAAATTTCCGGATGATAAATACTGTATTTACTTCCAGATACTGGGAATGGTGCGATACACTGAATTTTGAGAGTGCAAATGAAGCAATTTTGGGTATTTTGATGTTATAAACTGTTGATGTATCAGTGGGACATGCAATCAGTTTATGGACACTGGGGTTCCAATCTCAGGCACTTCTGCTAATCCTGAGAATGAAGGGCCTACAATTACAGTCATGTACTATGTCCTCTTTTAAGGCCCCAATACTTATTAGATAGCTGTCAGTCAAAAAAGAATTCCATCTCCTCAGTGGTGTAACACCAATAGCGACAGACTATGCAGCCGCAATGGAGTTTGTAAGTTGAGGGAACTGGTGCCTGTGTTGGTATTGCACTTTCAACTGTATCGGGGGATATTTTTATGTTTGCATGGCTATGTGTGGGCCATTATACTGTTTAGAGGGCTATGTGGGGTACTATCATATTGATTGGGGGGCTATGTGGGGGCCACTATACTGTTTTGAGGGCTAGTGTGGTCCATTATACACTATATAAGCAATTATACAGTATGGAGGTTTGTGTGGTGTCCATCATACTTTGTAGAGGGTTGTGTGGGGGTCATTACACTGTTTGGAGAGCTAGTTTAGGGCATTATTTGTTCGTGTGGGGTCCATCATACTGTTAGAGGATTTTGTGAGGGCCATTATGCTGTTTGGACTGTTGTGTTGGGGCCATAATACAGTGTGGAGTTTTGTGCTGTCACTGCTGTGGCAATGATACTGTGTGGAGAGATGGGTAAGGCCATCATAGTAGTTGGAGGATTGTGTTGGGGTAATCATACTGTGTGGAGTGTTGTGCTGGGGCCATCATACTGTGTGGAGAAGTGTGGGGGCATTATACTCTATGAAGAGCTGTGTAAAGGACATCATATTGTGTGGAGGGCTGTGATGGGGTCAGAGTTAGGGCATCATACTGTGTTGGAGTCATCATACTTTGCCAAGAGGGAGAGGAGGATACATACTGTGCGCGCAGAGGGTGTACGTGCAGAGGGTACTGTGAAGGTATTCACTGTGGGGCCATGATACTGTGCTTCGGGGACACTTTTGTTGGCATCATACTTTCTGGGGGCAATGAAAGGGGAATCAAGGGGCTTCAATAAAAGGAAAATTTCTTTGAAAGGTTTGCAAAGATGTGAGATATGCTCTTCTGTGACGCTCCTACAGAATTTATTTTTAGGGTGGTGAGCATGCCCAATAGGGATCTCTTCTATGAGGCCCTATGATTTCTATATATGCCTCTGCATCTCCCACATACACAAGAATGTTAGGCTTGGCTGACTTTTTTAAAGTGTATGGTGTTTTTACTGTGTAGCCAAATGGTTAGAGGCTCCTTATTTCCTTAAATAGGTCAAGTCTGCTGCTGGGCAAAGAAAACCAAACCGGCATTAAATAATTCTAAGTATTGGGGTGCAAGAGGTCAGAACCGCATCAATAATAAAGTGTTGGTGTGTGCTAGAGTCTTGCAGTCACTTTAAAAGATGGCAATAGTCTTTTAATATAGGGAACCAGTCACCTGTTTCTTGGTGCAAGTTTCCATTGTTTCAATCGACAGATGTTTGCAGGGTGATGCTACATTGCATAGTGATAATATATTTTCTCTGACTGCATACCACTTCTTATCTATAAAAACTATTCTTATCTGATACATTTCAGGTTTTCATTGTATGCTGAGTTATATATAATCAGAATATGTATAATTCTTACTTCTTTTAAACAAGTATGTTAACTTTTCTAATAGCTAAATTGACTGGAAAAATATTTAGAGTTGAGAGTCCTCAGTGGTTGATACCTTTTAATGGCTAACTGAAAAGATGGTAACAAATTGCAAGCTTTCGAGACTACTCAGGTCTCTTCATCAGGCTGAACTAATACAAAATCTGAAGAATCACATATTTATACACAAAAACACAGAAAAAATGCAATAGGTAAGACAAGTGACGTGAAGCAGAATAGTCATTATGGCAGAGGAATGAGCATAAATATTGGAACAATTCATAGATAAGGAGAGAAAGTTTTATTACCCTCTGATTGGGGTCTGGTAATGTTTTGTGATGTTTTCACAGGGTATTTGGAGTAAATTCCTTAATTGATGTAATAGGCCATAAAACCATGTGACAGGTTCATTCCAGCATTAAGAGTGTCAAAGGTCACCATCAATTTGTATTCGCAAATTCTTCTCTGCCTTTGAGATGTGAATCTGCTTCTTAGTACCAGTATTTTCATATCTGACATGCTATGATCAGGGGAGCAAAAATGTTTTGCCACCGGTAGATCCATTCTTTTTTCTCTTATTGCGTGGCGATGAGAATTCATCCTTGTTCTCAGTTTTTGCCCGGTCTCCCCCACATACAGACCCCCAGTTGGACATTTAGTACATATAATTAGGTACACAACATTAGATGTGATGCAGCTGAAAGTACCTGGTATCTTGTAGTCCTGATGTGAGTTGGGGATCTTTATCTTGTCCGTGGTCATTATAAATGGACAGGTTTTGCATTTCTTCTGATTGCAAGGCAAGGTTCCTGCAGCTGTTGGGGAGGACAGGGAACTTCTGACAATGATGCTTCTTAGATTTGGGGGCTGCCTAAAACACAGTAGTGGGGGGTCTGGAAATATGGATTGTAACCGGGCATCTTTTTGTAGTAAAGGTTGTAGTTTCCGTGCAGCTCCCCTTAGCATCTCCAGACTTGGATTGTAGGTGACCACTAGAGGCACCCGGTTATTTTCTTCTTTAGCTTTGTAATGTAGCAGGTGATCCCTTGATATTCTGGTGGCTCTTGTAATTTGGTTTTCAATTGTTCTTGGATGGTAGCCCTGATTTAAAAAGGTCTTTCTAAGGCGACCAAGGTGTTCATCTCTATCCATGGGGTTGGAACATATACGGTTGTATCTGATGGCTTGGCTGTAGACAATAGAGTTTTTTATGTGTTTTGGATGGAAACTGTCCCATTTAAGGTATGTTGGACGGTCGATTGGCTTCTGATACAGGGATGTCTCTATTTCATTGTCCTTCAGTTTAATGATGGTGTCCAAAAAGTTAATTTCAGTGCTGGAGTAGTTAAGTGTTAAGTTGATGGTGGGATGAAATTGATTGAACTGTTCGTGGAACGTCTTTAGCTGTTGCTCAGACTCCGTCCAGATGATTAAAATGTCATCAATGTAGCGGTAGTAGGCCCGAGGCCTGGTTGGACATGAGGACAGAAAGTCGCTTTCAAGCTTGGCCATGAAAAGATTTGCATACTGTGGAGCCATTTTACTTCCCATCGCTGTGCCAGTCTCCTGTAAATAGATCTTGTTGTCAAATTCAAAGTAATTGTGGGTGAGGATGAATTTTGTGAGTTTCACCACAGAATCAGCATCATTCTCTGTGTTTTTCATGAAGTCTTTGCAGGCATTTAATCCATCCTGGTGTGGGATATTAGAGTACAAGGATTCCACATCCATGGTGGCCAGGATGGTTCCTTCTGGTAGAGGACCTATTGCTGCTAGTTTATTCAGTAGGTCAGTTGTGTCCTGAATGTAGCTGGGTGTATCCTTTACCAGGGGTTTAAGAATGCCCTCTACCCATCCAGATACCTGCTCAGTAAGGGAGTCCACACATGAAATAATCGGCCTCCCTGGATTCCCAGCTTTGTGGATTTTGGGAAGCATGTAGAATGTCCCTGTTCTTGGACTCTCTGGTATCAGGTCATCGGCTCTTATGGATTTGTCAGACAGACAAGATACCAACTTGCTTAGTTCCTTGTAATAGTCCTGTGTAGGGTCCGACTCCAGTTTTCTGTAGTAGTGTGTGTCTGTAAGTTGTCTGTTTGCTTCCTTCATATAGTCTGATGTGTTCATCATGACTATTGCACCTCCCTTGTCAGCAGGTTTAATGATGATTTCTTTGTTGGTTTTCAGAGACTGTATAGCTTTTCTCTCCTGGGCACTGATGTTGGATGCTTGTCTCTTGTTGGTGGCTATGATGGTGGATTTTATCAAATATCTGAATGAGTCTATATATTTATCCAAATGAGGGTTGCGTCCAGGAGGAGGTGTCCAGTCTGATCTCTTCTTGGTTGTTGAGATCCCTTTTCCTTCAGTCCGAGTGTTTTCTGAATCTTCTGTATCATTGAAGTATTCCCTCAGGCGCAGTCTCCTGAAAAAATGTTCCATATCACTGCAGAGTTCAGTTTTATCCAGGGCCTTAGTAGGACAAAATGAGAGTCCTCTAGAAAGCACGGCAAGCTCCACTTTGTTGGGTTTGTAATCCGAGAGATTGATGACACAGTTAGATGCTTTTGTGTCTGGAATGGAGTGGTTGTCAGAGTTGTCAGGTTTTGTTTTGTATCTGTTTGTATAGAGTCTGGAATTGAGACGCAGTCTGTGTAGTTTCTTTTCTTTGTTATGAATCAGAAAGGTCCGTAGTTTGTTGTAGTATTGTTGTAATTTTTGTTCCGTGGTTTCTGGAAGTGTTTTCCTTAGGCTTTCAAATTGCCCTTGGACGTTACTCCTTATGCTGTAGCAGACATGCAAAAGATGGTTCCTAAGTCTCTCAGACGTCCTGTGACAAAGGTTTTTTGCATAATGGGTATTGTAGGTGTGAAGAATTGGGTTTGTAATCCAGAGTCCTTTGGGAATTAAATTCTCCTTTTTGCATTTAGATAAGAAAAAAATATCGCTGTCCATTTGTGCACGTTTCTTCAGAAGTGGTTTTAGTTCCATAAAGATGCGGTACATTCTGGTATCCTCCATTTTGATACAGTAAAGATGTATATCTTCGTACCGTGTTAGCCAGTAGATAGAAAAATATTTAGAGTTGAGAGTCCTCAGTGGTTGTACTAAATGTCCAACTGGGGGTCTGTATGTGGGGGAGACCGGGCAAAAACTGAGAACAAGGATGAATTCTCATCGCCACGCAATAAGAGAAAAAAGAATGGATCTACCGGTGGCAAAACATTTTTGCTCCCCTGATCATAGCATGTCAGATATGAAAATACTGGTACTAAGAAGCAGATTCACATCTCAAAGGCAGAGAAGAATTTGCGAATACAAATTGATGGTGACCTTTGACACTCTTAATGCTGGAATGAACCTGTCACATGGTTTTATGGCCTATTACATCAATTAAGGAATTTACTCCAAATACCCTGTGAAAACATCACAAAACATTACCAGACCCCAATCAGAGGGTAATAAAACTTTCTCTCCTTATCTATGAATTGTTCCAATATTTATGCTCATTCCTCTGCCATAATGACTATTCTGCTTCACGTCACTTGTCTTACCTATTGCATTTTTTCTGTGTTTTTGTGTATAAAATGTGATTCTTCAGATTTTGTATTAGTTCAGCCTGATGAAGAGACCTGAGTAGTCTCAAAAGCTTGCAATTTGTTACCATCTTTTCAGTTAGCCATTAAAAGGTATCAACCACTGAGGACTCTCAACTCTAAATATTTTTCTATCTACTGGCTAACACGGTACGAAGATATACATCTTTACTGTATCTAAATTGACTGGGAAATCCCAGTTCAGTGTCCATTATACCTTGAGATGAGTAGAGCATTGAATATCCTGCTGATGAGACCTAGAATGATCAGTTGCTATTAGAGGGAGAGCCACTTAAAGATAATCCTGTAGGGAATCGGAATGTACACGCGATATTCACTAAAAAAATGAGCCGTTCAGAGGAAGACTAGGAAAGACCCCTTAATTATGAAACATTTAATATCTCCCAACCTCAAAAAACCCTTATTCCTTTTTGTCAAACACAATTTACTACACATAGAAACATAGTCTAATCATTCAATGTCTAAGTGACAAAGTATTTAGATATTCCTTGATGATGTGAGTATGATTATCACTCATACTAAGAATCTGAAAACTATCCTTTGTTCCTTGGGCCGGGTAAAGCCGGTTCAGATAAAAGGACAGAAGCATCTCGATAATGAAATGAACTATTGTTATAAGGGTTTACCATATGTCTTTATCATTGGTCCTAATTGCTATCAAATTGCACAACAATATATGCCGGACTGAATGTGTGCAAAAATTTCACACACCCGTAGTGCGGGTTGATTACCAGTTGTAAATCTCGGTGTGACTCCGAATCACGGACTTTGGCCAACGGAACTTAATCAGTTATTACCTACAGGTTGAAATTTTGCACACATAGTCTGATTTAATTGTTTGTGCAAATTAGATAGCAAAGGACATGAAAAGACATGGTTAACCCTATGTACACCAAGTGTCATTTCATGTCGGGTTCTGCATTTTCACAAAAGCCGGCAATTGAATTAGCGGCTATTATACTATGTAGAAGTGTATGAACTACAAATATAAATATATATATATATGTGTCACAAATTCAATGACATGTATATATATATATATATATATATATATGAGGTGTAAAATTGCTGAAAAAAAATGCGTGGGCTCCCGCCCTATTTTCGCAACCAGACAGACAAAGCCAGTGAGTGGAGCAGATAATAATAGCCCAGAGAGGGACCATTTTTTTTGGCCCCCCCCGGCTACTTAACATCTGCCCCCAGACACCCCAGAAAGGGCAAATCTCTAATTAGATTTGCCCTTTCTGGCACTTTGCCCGTCTATTCCCATTGCCCTGTAGCGGTGGCGAATGGGTTAATAAGGGGTTAAAATGACCTTGCAATTGAAAGGTCACTTTAAGCCAGGTTAATAATTGAGAGCTGTCAATTAGACAACTATCAATTATTAATCCTATTGTATGAAAGAAAAATCAACACACACACACTTTAATAAAAAAGAAGTTTAATGAAATAATCACACAGTTTTTGACCATATTTTATTTACCTGCTAAAACCATTTCCTGTAATAAAAATAAAATAATAAAGCAAAATTATCTTACCAATCCGATGCACAGTCAGGTCCCACGGTGTAATCCTTCAGAAAGGGTTAATGTTTACTGCAGGGACCGCAGCTAATGCTGCAGCCTCACAGTAAACCCCAAATGAATGAGTTCCTCTCCTGCCTGACAGGAGAGTAAAGGCTGGGTGTCACATAACGATACACCAGCGATCCCGACAACGATATGCACTTGTCAGGATCGCTGGTGTATCGCTACATGATCGCTGCTGAGCTGCCAAACAGGCAGCTCAGGCAGCGATCTGGGACAGCGACACTGCGGGTAACATCGCTTAAGGGCCCGTCTCACATAGCGATATCGCTACCGAGATCGCTGCTGAGTCACAAGTTTTGTGACGCAGCAGCAAGCTCACCAGCGATATCACTGTGTGTGACATTCAGCGACGATCAGCCCCCCTGCCGGGTATCGCTGATCGTCGCAGAAATGTCAGGACCTTTATTTGATCGCTGGTTTCCCTCTGACAGGCACGCATCGCTGCGTGTGACAGGCGGGAGACCAGCGATCCGCTGGTAACCAAGGTACACAGCGGGTTTCCAGGCACCGCGCAGCGCTTGGAAACCCGCTGTGTACCTTGGATACCAGCTCCCTGCATCAGGGCGCTGGTATCCAAGGTACACAGCGGGTTTCTAGGCACAGCCCCGCGCCTGGAAACCCGCTGTTACCTTGGTTACCACGGATCGCTGGTCTCCCGCCTGTCACACGCAGCGATGCGTGCCTGTCAGCGGGAAACCAGCGATCAAAAAAAGGTCCTGACATTTCAGCGACGATCAGCGATACCCGGCAGGGGGCTGATCGTCGCTGAATGTCACACACAGCGATATCGCTGGTGAGCTCGCTGCTGCGTCACAAAACTAGTGACTCAGCAGCGATCTCGGTAGCGATATCGCTATGTGAGACGGGCCCTTAAGTGGAAAGCTTAATTGATTGCTTTCCACTTTCACTTCAGGTCAGCCAGGGACACAATCAGTGACGTCAGAGGGGAAATGATTAACAAAAATAGGGGTTCCCTTCGAAAAAAAAATGGCGTGGGGTCCCCCCTATTTTTGTTAACCAGCCAGATGAAGCAGACCGCTGAGGCCTGGATTTTCAGGCTGTTAAGGAGCCAAGATCCATGGACCTTGCCAGCCTGATAATACTAGGCCACAGCAGTCTGCATATCTTGGCTGATTAACAAAAATAGGGGATCCCCTCGAAAAAAATTGGCATGGGGTCCCCCTATTTTTGTTAACCAGCCAGATGAAGCAGACCGCTGAGGCCTGGATTTTCAGGCTGTTAAGGAGCCAAGATCCATGGACCTTGCCAGCCTGATAATACCAGGCCACAGCAGTCTGCATATCTTGGCTGATTAACAAAAATAGGGGATCCCCTCGAAAAAAATTGGCATGGGGTCCCCCCTATTTTTGTTAACCAGCCAGATGAAGCAGACCGCTGAGGCCTGGTTTTTCAGGCTGGTAAGGATCCAATATCCATGGACCTTGCAAGCCTGATAATACCAGGCCACAGCAGTCTGCTTAGCTTGGCTGGTTAACAAAATAGGGGATCCCCTCGAAAAAAAAACGGCGTGGGATCCCCCCTATTTTTTGTTAACCAGCCAAGTAAAATGCAGACTGCTGCGGCCTGGTATTAAAAGACTGTCAAGGCCCATGGATTTTGGCCCTCAACAGCCTGATAATACCAGGCTACAGCAGCCCCACATTTGGCGCATCAAAAGATGTGCCAATTGTGGCACTTTACCCGGCTCTTCCCACTTGCCCTGTAGCGGTGGCAAGCGGGGTAATAAGGGTTAATGTCACCGTTGATTGCACGGTGACAATAAGCCCGGTTAATAATGGAGAGGCGTCAATAAGACACCGATCCATTATTAATCCCAAAGTTATTAAATGTATAAAAAAAAGACACAGCAAGAAAAAGTCTTTTAATGAAATAAAAGAGACAACACAGTTTTCATTTCTTTTATTACTCTCTCATTCCTGCGACGCCATCGATCTCCTGTAAAAAAAGAAAAAAAAAAAACCAACAGTATACCACCTGTCCGACGCAGTCCATAACGATAGTCCCACGACGATCCAGCTCTGCTACATCGCAATGACAGGCAGAGCCTGACATCCCGGCGCAGCACAGCTGATTACCTGCTTCCCCGGCGGTGACGTCATCGGACTGACTGCTTTACGGCCGGGATTACCCAGCAGTCACTGCAGTTATCGCGAGAAACTGCATGTGACCGCCGGGGAAAGAAGATGGCGGCCATGAAGCAGTCCAGCGATGAACGACCGGAGATAGTCTCAAGCTTAATTGTCCTCTACAGTTCCATAAAAGGATCCCACTGAGGACATCTCAACTGTAAATATTTCTATTCGGCTAACCGTACGACGAATATACGAATCTTCTGTATCGAAATTGACTGAAATCCCTAGTTCGGCCGATACCGAGATATAACATTGAGATATCGTGATAGACCAAACCCAGTTGCTATCTGATGGGAAGAGGCCACTAAAGATTAACTTCCTGTAGGGGTAACGAGAAATTACACAGCAGCATCCATTACACTGAATGTATAATGCACTAATGAGCCAGTTCAGAGGAAGACATGAGTAAAAGACCCCTTAATTATTTCTAAACATTTTAATAACTCTCCAGGCAGCTCTCATGGCAAAAACCTTATTCCTTATTTGCTCAACAGCAGACTTTACTTAGCAATAGACAATAGTCTAAATCAGGGTTCCCAACTCCAGTCCTCAAGGCCCACCAACAAGTCATGTTTTCAGGATTTCCTTTGTATTGCATGTGGAGGTAATGCAATTATCACCTGGGCAATACTAAGGAAATCCTGAAAACATGACCTGTTGGTGGGCCTTGAGGACTGGAGTTGAGGAACCCTGGTCTAGATCAATCCTACAGGCAGCCAAGCTATCTTGATAATGAGACCACATTAGGAAATCTCTATTTGCAAATCTTATACAGGAGTTTTCTCATAATGATCATTTATCATCTATTGGCCGGGGTCACACTTGCGAGTGTGATGCGAGAAATTCGCACATCAATACCTGGCACTGCCGCCGGCACTCGGACCGGAGTGTGCGGCTGCATAGAAATACATGCAGCCGCACACTCCAGTCCCAAGTGCCGGGTATTGATTCGCGAGTTTCTCGAATCACACTCGCAAGTGTGACTCCGGCCATCCACAGATTATGGCCACAACAAGGAAGGGCTTGAATCGAGTTGTGGTCGAGCATGTGCTCTGTCATTACAGTTGACATGTATGAGGATATAGGAACTGTTCACTGTACTCGACTGTTAGCCCCATTAACTTTAAAACTGAGTGGCATATCTCATGTTACACCACCACTCTAATTAGAGTTCTCCTCACTGCAGTTTTACAGTGAGAAAGAAAGGGAGGGCTTGAGATTCCTATTGCATTAATTTATCATATTCCAGCAATCAATCATTTGTTTTCTATCCATAGGAAAAACCCATTACGTAAGATTTCACAAACAGACATTTCTTATTGCAGTCTTATTATCAGAATGACTTGGCAGCCTATTGTAAAATATCTTCATTGAAGGTGAACCTAAAGTAAAGATTCCACAAGAATACAGACCATCATGTTGGTGGTAGAAGATTAACATTTAAAAACTTTTTGAGTTGACCTTTCAAACACTTTACTTTTTATACAACATAAAAGGTAAACATTAGTGATGAGCGAGCAATAAAGTACTCTGATGCCTGATACTCATTTCAAGTAACGAGTATAATGGGAGTCAATGGGAAATCCGAACATTTTTCTGGCAGATCCAGGAGGTCCGTGGGGCTGTGAAAATGTTGAAATGGATGGAAAAAATGCTGAATGGAAGGAGAACAGCATGGGAAAACCCCTGGAAGCATCTATGACTTTAAGATTGCTGATGAGCACAATGGTGTCACACTTTTACTCCGCTTTAAGGACTGACAAACATTCAAAATGGAAGAGAAATTGGAATTTACAGGAAAAAATGTTAGGAAACATTCTTTCCTGTATAATGACTTATGTGTAAGGCCAATTTTAAAAAGGATTTAGAGAAAAACAATAATTTAAGTAAACTGAAGTTGAAACTTTTATTAAAAAATTGGAAATTTCTGTGTAATTTATAAAGGAAGTGTTAGGCGCCGGGATTCTTCTGCTGTGCGGGATAGATTCCAAGCCTTGTCTGGTGCCTTGGTCTCCTATTCAGGCCCGGCCGCTGGGTCTGCTGCTTAGCACAGACGTCAGTCCCAGCAAATTGCTCAGGCTCCTGTTATACATGTGGTTACTGCTGGCTCTCCAGCTAAAGTCTATGGTAACCAGTGGTATACTAAGGCAGCCCTACTCTCTGGAGTCTATGTCCAGAAGTCACCTTACTGAGCATGTCCGTGATGTGGCGCCTTCTTATTGGTGCTCGGACTGCTCTGATTATGTGGCAGCTCTGGATTGGCTCACGGACTATGCCCGTTCGACTGGGCGTGAGTGTTTGGGGTGGAGCCAAGCGCATAAAGGGCTGTCAGCAAAGCACGTGGGCATGCTAGCGTCACTTTTGTTTGGTGTGTGTGGGTGGGTACTCTGCCGCTCTGCTTGCTCGTATGTGTGCCTAGTTTTCCTTAGTCAGGCAGGTTTTTGCTTTTGCTTTACCTAGCGCCTGTCTCGGCCACGTTTGCAGTTAGCACGAGCTGTATACAGGGCACAGTCAACCCACGTGCTTTAACCCTATTGTTTTTACTGGGTATTGCACACTCCTTTTTCTGTACCGCTTGGTGGTTAGCTGAGCATTGTATTTATATTTTCTATGCCACTTGGTCGTTAGCTGAGTTAAGTATTTATATTTTCTGTGCCACTCGGTGGTTAGTTGAGCTGGTACTCATCTCCCTTGTACCCCTCAATGGTTAGCTGAGCTGGTACTCATCTCCCTTGTACCCCTCGGTGGTTAGCTGAGATGGTACTCCTCTTCCTGTGCATTCCAGTGTATTATTTGGTGTTGGGTTTTCCATTCACACTCTGTGGAGTTAACGCGGTGTGTTTAAGAAGGAACGCTCGCTAGTAGATTTTTATCTGTCATTGTTCACACTAGCAGCAGTTTTGCATCTCTGCACGGTCGTTGTGATCACACTTTATAGTTTAATTTAATTTAGTGTGATCCGCAAACCCTATCAGGAAGCAAAAACTGCCAAAAATTTGATGGAAGAGGGACTCAGATATACCCTGTATTAGACATCAAGAAGGACCTCACATACATTCTGTTCAAATTGTCATGTACTGGTACTCCTACACTCATAAAGGCTATACACTGAGTGCAAATCCTGCCAAAAATTACAAGCAGGGTCATCCATAAACCCTTTAAGGCACCATCTTGAGTGCCTCATTCAAATGTTAAGAAAGTGTAGTAGTGGTACTTCTCCACTCATAAAGGCTCTTCACACAGTGCAAAGTCAGAAATTTTTTTTAAGGAGGGTAATCCATAGATCCTTGAAGGCACCAACTGGAGGGGCTCATTTAAATATAAAAAGTGTAGTTGTGGTGCTTCTATACTCATAAAGACTTTGCAAACAGTGAAAAGGCAGAAAAAAATTCTAAGGAGGGCCATCGAAACACCCTTGAAAGCACCAACTGGAATTTTTAAAAATGTCAAACTACTGTAATTTTACACAAAGAACGTTAAACTGTATGGATGGCAATAGTTAATTTTTGTAACAAAAATTTTGTGAACTGTAGCAGGACAATCAATTTTTTAAAAATTTTTAAACCCCTTTAATTTTTTAATCAAAGCGGGTTTTTAAAAATGTTTGGAGGGACGTGGGAAATTTTGGGGGGAACAAAAAATTTTGTGAACTGTAGCGGCCCCAAACCCGTTTTTACAAATTTTAAAAAAACCCCCCCTAAAATTTTTTCACAAAGTAGTTAAATTTGAAATTAAAATTTCAAAAAGTAAATTTTTTTAAACCAAAAGTTTTGTAAAGGTTTTTTAAGCAGGCCAATTTGGTTTCTAAAATTTTTAAACCAACATGTTTTTCCCCCCCAAAAATCAATTAAATTTTAGGGATGACTAATCAATTTTTGGAACAAAAGATTTTGGGAAATGTGCAGGCCAAGCAGTTTTTACAAAATTTTTAAAACACCCCAAAAATTTAAAAAATAAAAAGCAGGGGTTAAAATGTAAGGAAGGGAAAAAGTCAATTTTTAGACAAAAAAATGTTGTGAACTCTAGCAGGCCCCAAACAAATTTTTTTTTTAAAAATTTTAAAACCCCTATAATTTTTCACAAAGCATGTTAAATT
>JARQOD010000004.1:385977091-386019523 GCA_033576555.1 Oophaga sylvatica | reverse complement strand
GGTTTGTTGTTTTTCTTTTCTTACAGGAGATCGATGGCGTCGCAGGAATGAGAGTACAATAAAAGAAATGAAAACTGTGTTGTCTCTTTTATTTCATTAAAATACTTTTTTCTTGCTTTGTCTTTTTTTTATGCATTTAATAACTTTGGGATTAATAATGGATCGGTGTCTTATTGACGCCTCTCCATTATTAACCGGGCTTATTGTCACCGTGCAATCAACAGTGACATTAACCCCTTATTACCCCGCTTGCCACCGCTAAAGGGCAAGTGGGAAGAGCCGGGTAAAGTGCCACAATTGGCACATCTTTTGATGCGCCAAATGTGGGGCTGCTGTAGCCTGGTATTATCAGGCTGTTGAGGGCCAAAATCCATGGGCCTTGACAGTCTTTTAATACCAGGCCGCAGCAGTCTGCATTTTACTTGGCTGGTTAACAAAAATAGGGGGACCCTACGCCGTTTTTTTTTCGAGGGGATCCCCTATTTTTGTTAACCAGCCAAGCTAAGCAGACTGCTGTGGCCTGGTATTATCAGGCTTGCAAGGTCCATGGATATTGGATCCTTACCAGCCTGAAAAACCAGGCCTCAGCGGTCTGCTTCATCTGGCTGGTTAACAAAAATAGGGGGGACCCCACGCCAATTTTTTTCGAGGGGATCCCCTATTTTTGTTAATCAGCCAAGATATGCAGACCGCTGTGGCCTGGTATTATCAGGCTGGCAAGGTCCATGGATCTCGGCTCCTTAACAGCCTGAAAATCCAGGCCTCAGCGGTCTGCTTCATCTGGCTGGTTAACAAAAATAGGGGGGACCCCACGCCAATTTTTTTTCGAGGGGATCCCCTATTTTTGTTAACCAGTTCCCTCTGACGTCACTGATTGTGTCCCTGGCTGACCTGAAGTGAAAGTGGAAAGCAATCAATTAAGCTTTCCACTTCCTCTCCTGTCAGCCAGGAGAGGAACTCATTCATTTGGGGGTTTACTGTGAGGCTGCAGCATTAGCTGCGGTCCCTGCAGTAAACATTAACCCTTTCTAATGGATTACACCGTGGGACCTGACTGTACATCGGATTGGTAAGAATAATTTTGCTTTATTATTTTATTTTTATTACAGGAAATGGTTTTAGCAGGTAAATAAAATATGGTCAAAAACTGTGTGATTATTTCATTAAACTTCTTTTTTATTAAAGTGTGTGTGTGTTTGATTTTTCTTTCATACAATAGGATTAATAATTGATAGTTGTCTGATTGACAGCTCTCAATTATTAACCTGGCTTAAAGTGACCTTTCAATTGCAAGGTCATTTTAACCCCTTATTAACCCATTCGCCACCGCTACAGGGCAATGGGAATAGACGGGCAAAGTGCCAGAAAGGGCAAATCTAATTAGAGATTTGCCCTTTCTGGGGTGTCTGGGGGCAGATGTTAGTAGCCGGGGGGCCAAAAATAATGGTCCCTCTCTGGGCTATTATTATCTGCCCCCACTCACTGGCTTTGTCTGTCTGGTTGCGAAAATAGGGCGGGAGCCCACGCATTTTTTTTCAGCAATTTTACACCTCATATATATATATACTATATACATGTCATTGAATTTGTGACACATATATATATATTTATATTTATAGTTCATACACTTCTACATAGTATATAGCCGCTAATTCAATTGCCGGCTTTTGTGAAAATGCAGAACCCGACATGAAATGACACTTGGTTTACATAGAGTTAACCATGTCTTTTCATGTAGTTTGATATCTGATTTGCACAAACAATTACATGAGTGTAAGTGTGCAAAATTTCACACCTGTAGGGGTTAATTAAAGGTGTAAATTCGTAGCAAAAAAGTCCGTTTTTTTTACAACGAATTTACACCTTTAATTAACCCCTACAGGTGTGAAATTTTGCACACATAGACTGATGTAATTGTTTGTGCAAATCAGATTGCAAACGACATGAAAAGACATGGTTAACCCTATGTACACCAAGTGTCATTTCATGTCGGGTGCTTCTGTCTTTTCACAGAAGCCGGCTTTACCCGGCAATTGAATCAGAGGATATTTTACTATGTAGAAGTGTATAAACTATACATATATGTATATATATATGTCACAATGACATGTATATATATATATATATGTATTCTATGTGTGTATATTTAGTGTTTACAAGGAAATAAAGGTTTTTTTTAGTTGCGATATTTTGTTCCCATAGACTTACATTGGACTTCCGGTATCGGAATCGGATATCGACGATATTTAGTGATATCGGCGATACCATTTCGATACGATATTTTTAGATATCGAGCAGTATCGCTCAACACTACTCATTACCCTTCTTGGGGTTTATTGTCTCTGACTCTGGACTGAGGATGGACCCTGAGAAGTTGTCCGCCATCCACAAGTGGCCTCGTCCTGTGGGAATCAAGTCCATCCAACGGTTCCTTGGCTTCATAAACTATTACAGACAATTCTTTCCTCATTTCTACTCGCTGTCAAAGCCTATCTCCGCTCTTACCCGAAGGGAGCAAAACCTAATTCCTGGACTCCTGAGGCTGAAGATGTCGTCCGGAGGTCAGCAGGCCCTTCATCCTTGAGGTGGACGCATCCTCAACGGGAGCTGGTGCAGTACTATCTCAGACAACTTCATCTGGTCACTTAGTTCCTTGTGGGTTTTTTACCAAGTCATTTTCTCCAGCAGAGTGCAACTATTCAATTGGAGATCGTGAGTTGTTGGCCATAAAACTAGCCCTGGAGGAATGGCGATACCTTCTGGAGGGGGCCGTTCATCCCTTCATAATCTATACGGACCATAAAAATCTGGTTTATATTCAATCAGCTAAAAGACTCAATGCTCGAAAGGCAAGATGGTCTCTGTTCTTTGCTCGCTTCGATTTCAAGCTTCACTTTCTGCCGGGCAATAAGAACACCAAAGCACCAAAAACACCTTCAGCCAACTGAAGCAGAGGAGGTTCCTCTGCATATCATCGAGCCTGACAAAATCATCACTGTGGCTCCAGTGAATCTTGTCACCCCTCCACCTGGGAAAACCTATGTCGCTGAGGAGGCCAGAGTTGAGGTGCTGCGTTGAGGACACGCTTCCAAAATTGCTGGACATGTGGGCACAAAGAAAACTCTCGCTTTTGTCTCTCGTTATTATTGGTGGCCATCCTTCTGCCAAGATGTAATTGACTTTGTGGCCTCTTGCACGTCCTGTGCGAAAACCAAGACTCCAAGACAGTTACCCTCTTGTCTTCTTCATCCTTTGCCCATTCCTGAGATTCCTTGGCAGCATATCGCTATGGATTTTATTACCGACCTACCTCGTTCTTCCGGCGCACAACCATTTTTGTGGTGGTAGATCGGTTTTCCAAAATGGCTCGTTTCGTTCCTCTGCCTGGGCTACCATCGGCACCTGCACTGGCTGAAGTTTTTATTCATCAGATTTTCAGACTTCATGGACTCCCCCAACGTATTGTGTCTGGTGTCTGACCGAGGAGTTCAGTTTACGTCCCGATTCTGGAGAGCTCTTTGTAAACTCATGGGCATCTCTTTTGATTTCTCTTCGGCTTACCATCTGCAGACCAACGGGCAGGTGGAACGCACCAATCAAGTTTTAACTTCTTACCTGCGACATTTCTGTAACGCCATCATGACGATTGGGTCAGCCTTTTACCTTGGGCCGAGTTTGCCTATAACAACCATCCCAGCGAGTCTTCCACCAAGTCGCCATTCTATGTTGTCTTTGGTCGACATCCAGGAGTGCATCTCCCTGTGACCTCTGCATCAGGTGTACCCGCAGCAGACGCTCTATCCGTGGAGTTTTCTAAGATTTGGAAGGAGACCGAAGAAGCACTCAAGACAGCTAGTAGTCGAATCAAGAGGCATGCTGATAAGCTGCAGAGGGATCTCCCACCATTTCATCCTGGCGATAAAGTTTGGCTATCGTCTAAGTACATTAGTTTGAAGATTCCCTCTTACAAGCTAGGTCCTCAGTATATTGGACCCTTCAAAGTCCTTGAGCGCATTAATGATGTGGTCTACAAATTGGAGTTGCCCGCTTCACTCCAAGTCCCAAATGCCTTCCATGTCTCTCTTCTCAAACCGCTAGTTCTTAATCGGTACCAGTCTGCATCTCCTATGCCCCAGCCTATTGAGTCTGATGACGTTTTTGAGGTAAAGAATATTTTGGCCATGAAGAGGGTCAGAGGGAGCACTCTCTTTCTCATTGATTGGAGAGGTTTTGGGCCAGAGGAGAGATCGTGGGAGCCACGAGGGAACATTAATGCCCCTCGTATTCTAGGGAGATTTCTGGCCAATCTCCGCAGGGGTAGGCGTAAGGGAGGGGGTACTGTCAGGTCTGCGGCTGCTGCCGTGCCTGATCCTGCCACCGCGCCTGCCCTGTCTGACTATACTTACCGCGCTGCTCCGGCAGCGCATCCTCTTCCTGTCCTGAGGTCCCGGTGCCGTCTCTCCACTCTGTCAGCGGCGCGCCGGTCGACAGACCTGCGCATGCGCCTAAGGCCACGGCCTCACGCTCTTCCGGCTGTTTAGTGTATTACACCTGTTTGGACCATCTGCGGTCCAATCAGGTGCTATTTCCAGGTATATCAGGCCGCCCTCCCTTAGTGGAGGCACCTGATTATTGTGTGTTCGTGGGTTCACGTGCCTTGTGTGTGTGCACGGTGTTAGGTCATTTTTTGTGGGGGTTTACCGCTGAACTATTTACCCCTCTCTGTTTCATTTCCCAGTGCTCCTGCTCCCGGCCCTGTTTTCCCGGTCCTCCACCATCTTGGTTCTTCCTTCGCCTCCTGGTCCGTTCCTGCGTTCCCTGTTCCTCTCCATCCTGGTCTTTCCCTCTTATGTTGGATTCCTTCCCTGTATCCCGTAATTGTTCTCAGCTTCACCACGATCCGTCCCTCTTGGCACCGGCTGTCGCGGCTCCAGACTCTCCCGGTCCTGCCCCTAACGGCCCCTGTATAGGGGTCGGTTCCACCTGGTCCGCTCACCCGGGGTAGTTCGGTGCCATCACCCAGAGTGTCCACTCCTGGAAGTTAGCCTACCGGTCCCTGCCTTACAGCCCTTTTGCTTGAGACTGCTTTGCACCTTTTGGCATTCTCTTGATGAGCTTCAAGATGTAGTCGCCGGAAATGGTTTTCACTTCACAGGTATGCCCTGTCAGGTTTAATAAGTGGGATTTCTGGCCTTATAAATGGGGTTGGGACCATCAATTGTGTTGTGCAGAAGTCTGGTGGATACACAGCTGATAGTCCTACTGAATAAACTGTTAGAATTTGTATTATGGCAAGAAAAAAGCAGCTAAGTAAAGAAAAACGAGTGGCCATCATTACTTTAAGAAATGAAGGTCAGTCAGTCTGAAAAATTGGGAAAACTTTGAAAGTGTCCCCAAGTGCAGTTGCAAAATCCATCAAACGCTAAAAAGAAACTGGCTCACATGAGGACTGCCCCAGGAAAGGAAGACCAAGAGTCACCTCTGCTTCTGAGGATAAGTTTATCCGAGTCACCAGCCTCAGAAATCGCAGGTTTACAGCAGCTCAGATTAGAGACCAGGTTAATGCCACACAGAGTTCTAGCAGCATGCAACAACTGTTAAGAGGAGACTTTGTGCAGCAGGCCTTCATGGTAAAATAACTGCTAGGAAACCACTGCTATGGATATGCAACAAGCAAAAGAGACTTGTTTGGGCTAAAGAACACAAGGAATGGACATTAGACCAGTGGAAATCTGTGCTTTGGTCTGCTGAGTCCAAATTTGAGATCTTTGGTTCCAAAAAAGGTGAACGGATGGACTCTACATGCCTGGTTCTCACCGTGAAGCATGGAGGAGGAGGTGTGATGGTGTGGGGGTGCTTTGCTGGTGACACTGTTGGGAATTTATTAAAAATTGAAGGCATACTGAACCAGCATGGCTACCACAGCATCTTGCAGCGGCATGCTATTCCATCCGGTTTGCATTTAGTTGGACCAGCATTTATTTTTCAACAGGACAATGACCCCAAACACAACTCCAGGCTGTGTAAGGGCTATTTGACCAAGGAGGAGAGTGATGGGGTGCTATGCCAGGTGACCTGGCCTCCAGACACCAGACCTGAACCCAATCGAGATGGTTTGGGGTGAACTGGACCGCAGAGTGAAGGCAAAAGGGCCAACAAGTGCTAAGCATCTCTGGGAACTCCTTCAAGATTGTTGGAAGACCATTTCCAGTGACTACCTCTTGAAGCTCATCAAGAGAATGCCAAGAGTGTGCAAAGCAGTCATCAAAGCAAAAGGTGGCTACTTTGAAGAACACAGAATATAAGACATATTTTCAGTTGTTTCACACTTTTTTGCTAAGTATATAATTCCACATGTGTTAATTCATAGTTTTGATGCCTTCAGTGTGAATTTACAATTTTCATGGTCATGAAAATACAGAAAAATCTTTAAATGAGAAGGTGTGTCCAAATGGTCTGTACTGTATATTTGTCATTTATCTTACTGTAACATATTTGTGTAGATGTATGCATCTTATGTATAGTGTGATATATAGGTAGAAATAGACAGTGCATCCTTGGGAACATTAGAGGAGGGCACTTGTAGTATAGAGTTTATAGACTGGATAAATGTAGTTTTGCAAAAGGCCACTAGATGGGGGTATACTAGTATGTCTTGGTAGGTTTAGCTGTAGGAAGTTTCTAGATGTAGGAGGAGCTGCTGTGGATTAAGTTAGTGTAGGTGATAGAAAACAGCTTAGAAAGGGCGGCACGCCCGAAGTGTCCAGAAGGGCTCTGTGCCCTGGACACCATGGCAGCTACGCAACGTTGTGAGAAAAGCCGAGAAGCCCGGGCACAGTCAGATGGGTGCTGTATAAGGATGGAGCACCCGGAGAAGCTACAGTTCACGATAGCAACAGAAAGGGAGAAGGAGACGTGGTCCAAGAGTCGTGCAGGGTGCAGAATATTCATGATGTGGCAGATCCTCAATAGGGCTGAAGCTGGCAAGTCTGAGGCGAAGCAGATGAGCGAGATCCCCTATGTACTGAGGTCCTACAGTAGTGAAGCTGCGCTACCACCTAAGGCGCTATTACCCCTTAATGCATGTGAGGGCGAAGAAAGTAAGAAAGGGAAAGAGCAGGAGGAATGTTGTGTGGACTGTGATGTAACTGATGTGTCTGAGTCCGTTGAAGAAGAAAGTAAAATAGCTGATTTAGCATCAGAACCGGTATCTGTGTCCGTTATTTCAACCCTGAGCACTGGAACCAAGTGTGCAGGAGCTGGGTCGCACCGCAGTGGAAGCCCTGACCGTGGACCAGCATCCCGAACAGGTAAATCGGTAGAAGCTGATGGCTTGTCTGTGGATGGAGGTCAGGACACCAGAGCCTGTTATGAATGTGCTACAGATGGTTTCTGAGCAGAGGCTCCCTCTGGTGGTTACAGACAGTACTGAACCTTTCAGCGAGGAATGGCAATCTGGGTTCACTGACTGGTCTGATATAAAGGAGGTTCTCTCCCATGATGGTTGCCGGTGATCAATTGTTCTTGTCTCAATTGTGGTTCCTGGTTCATTTGGAAGTTTGCTGAGTCTTGCCTGCATCTTCTGCTATCAGATAAGATATTTTCTGCTTTTGTTTTTGTGCTTGCTTTTTGCATTGTTCCTTGCACTTCTGTGGAGGTCAGCCAGGTCCCCTCCGGGGGGCTTGTGCTCCTCTCTGTTTATCTGAAGCCACTGTTATTTGTTCATTTTCTTTTTCCTGTTTTTTCAGTGGCTGCGGCTTGGTTTTGTTCACACTGAGATCTGATTTAGGGGGATGGCGAGATCGTGTGATCTCAGTATTTTTGTAATCAGAATTGTTGGATTTTTGTAGGGTTTTCTGGGTTGCAGAAATTAATCTCTACTGTCCTATCCTATTTAGTCAGCTTGTGGCCCCAGCGTTTGCTCATTCTATTTTCTGTCTGTGTTCGTGCTTTCTTCTTGTCTAACCGCCATTACATGTTTGGGGGCTTCCTATTTTCTTTGGGCATATGCTCCGGGGCAGATGGCTTTCATCTTTCTGCCTTTAGGTGTAGTTATCTCTCAGGCTGTGACGAGGCGTCTAGGATCAACGTAGGAACGCTCCACGGCTACTGTTATGTTTCGGTAGCTGAGGAGTGCAGGTAAAAAAGGCAATACACCAGAGCAGTTGGAATCTATGAGATTGCAGTACCCTGACTAACCACCACAACTAGAGGCAGCCGTGGAGCGTTCCTACGTTGGTCCTAGACGCCTCGTCACAGCCTGAGAAACTAACTACACCTAAAGATAGAAAGAGGAAAGCTATCTGCCCCGGAGCAGCTCCCCAAAGAACATAGAAAGCCCCCAAACATGTAATGGCGGTTAGACAAGAAGAAATACTGACACAGACAGAAAATAGTATGAGCAAACGTTGGGTCCCAAACTACCTAAATAGAAAAGGATAGGAAGGGCACTTACTGCAATCCCAAAAAACCCTGAAAAGCACCAACTCTACTAATTTCAAAATCACCTGAGATCACACGACCTCTACCACCTAAATTAGTTCTCTGGTGTAACAAAATCAAAACAGCAGCCACTGAAAAAACTGGAAAAAGCAAAAGTACAAACATCAGTGGCTGAACTAAACTGAGAGGGCAAAAGCCCCCGGAGGGGACCCTGAAGGCCCCCACAGAAGTGCAGGACAAAATGCAAAAATAAAGCACAAAAACAAAAAGAAGAAAATGTCTTATCTGTTAGCAGGAGATGCAGACACGACACAGCAGGCTACAAAGGAAACAGGACTCACGGATTGAGACCAGAACAATTGATCACCGGCAACCCTGATGGGAAGGCGACTCCCTTATATAAGACCAGTCAGTAACACCTGATTCCCACTCCTCACAATCTTCACTGGACAGTCCAGTACCGCTTGTAACCACCAGAGGGAGCCTCTGCTCAGAACTCATTTCAAGTCCATTCACAACAGTACCCCCCCTTGAGGAGGGGTCACCGAACCCTCACTTGAGCAACCAGGTCGGTCAGGATGAGTTCTATGATACGCACGGATGAGTCTCCTAGCATGGATGTCCGAAGCAAACACCCAAGAATTGTCTTCCTGACCATAACCTCTCCACTTAACCAAATACTGGAGTTTCCGTCTAGAAAAACGAGAATTCAATATTTTCTCAACCACAAACTCCATATTGCCCTCAACCAGAACAGGGTCAGGAGGCAAAGCAGTAGGAACCACTGGCTCAACAAACCTCTTCAACAAGGACTTGTGGAACACGTTATGGATCTTAAATGTCCCTGGAAGAAGCAAACGAAAAGAAACAGGATTAAGAATCTCCATGATCTTTTAAGGTCCAATGAACCTAGGCTTAAATTTAGGAGATGCCACTCTCATAGGAATATTTTTTGAGGACAACCAGACCAAGTCCCCCACTTTAAACCGAGGACCATCAGTCCTATGCCGGTTAGCAAACCGCTGGGCCCTCTCCTGAGAGAGGGACAACCTCTCCACTACCTGGTCCCAAATCTGTTGCATACGCTCCACAACAGAGTCAACACCTGGACAGACAGAAGCCTCCGTCTGTCCGAAGAAAATCGAGGGTGAAACCCAGAATTACAGAAAAATGGAGACATCAAAGTGGCAGAGCTAGCCCTATTATTAGGAGCAAACTCAGCCAAAGGCAAAAAAGAGACCCAGTCATCCTGATCAGCAGACACAAAGCATCTTAGATAAGTCTCCAATGTCTGGTTTGTTCTCTCAGTTTGACCATTGGTCTGAGGATGAAACGCCGAGGAGAAAGACAATTGAACACCAAGTTTAGAACAAAAGGTCCTCCAAAATCTGGAAACAAACTGGACTCCTCTGTCAGACACAATGTTCTCAGGAATGCCGTGTAAACGAACCATGTGCTGAAGGAACAAAGGCACCAATTCAGAGGAGGAAGGCAACTTAGGTAATGGCACAAGATGTACCATCTTGGAAAACCTATCACAAATCACCCAGATAACGGTCATTCTCTGAGAAACAGGGAGGTCGGAAATGAAATCCATAGAGATATGGGTCCATGGTCTCTTGGTCACAGGCAATGGCATCAACAAACCACTAGAGCGAGAGCAAGGCTTGGAGCGAGAGCAAGTCCCGCAGGACTGCACAAATTCCCTGACATCACGAGACAAGGTAGGCCACCAAAAGGACCGACTAACCAAGTCTCTGGTACCAAAAATTCCGGGATGCCCAGCCAACGCGGAACAATGAATCTCAGACATCACACTCTTTTTCCACTGGTCCGGGACAAACAATTTTCCAACAGGGCAGCGCTCGGGCCTATCCTCCTGACACCCCTCCAGAGCAAGTCTCAAATTGGGTGAGATGGCGGAAAGAACTACACCCTCTTTCAAAATAACAGAAGGATCAGATAACTCAGGAGAGTCCGCAAGGAAACTCCTCGAGAGGGCATCCGCCTTAACATTCTTAGTGCCAGGAAGAAAGGAAACCACAAAATTAAAACGTGTGAAAAACAAGGCCCACCTGGCCTGTCTAGGATTGAGTCGCTTGGCAGATTCCAGATAAACCAGATTCTTATGGTCCGTAAGGACCACCACCTGATGTTTGGCTCCCTCCAGCCAATGTCTCCACTCTTCAAAAGCCCACTTCATGGTCAGTAACTCCAGATTACCCACGTCATAATTACGTTCAGTAGGAGAAAATTTTCGAGAGAAAAAGGCACAAGGGTTACTTTTAGAGGTCTCTGGATCTTTTTGGGACAAAACGGCACCTGCCCCAATTTCAGAGGCATCAACCTCCACCTGAAATGGCAGAGAAACATCAGGCTGCCGTAGAACAGGAGCAGAAGTGAATCTCTGCTTAAGTTCCTGAAATGCAGAGACTGCCTCAGGAGGCCAATTCACCACATCAGAACCCTTTTTGGTCAAATCAGTTAATGGTTTAACAATAACCGAGAAATTACCAATAAATTTACGATAAAAATTGGCAAAACCCAAAAATCTTTGAAGAGCCTTTTATGAAGTAGGTTGGACCCAATCACAGATGGCCTGAACCTTGACCGGGTCCATTTCAATAACAGATGGGACAAAATGAATCCCAGAAATGAGATCCTCTGTACGCCAAAAAGACACTTTGATCCCTTCACATACAGAGCATTCTCTCTCAAAATCTGGAATACAGTTCGAACATGTTTCACATGAGATTCCCAGTCATTAGAAAAAATCAAGATATCATCCAAATAAACAATCAGAAATTTATCCACAAAATCCCTGAAAATGTCATTCATGATGGACTGGAAGACAGAAGGAGCATTAGTGAGCCCAAAGGGCATCACAAGGTACTCAAAATGCCCCTCAGGGGTATTGAATGCCGTCTTCCATTCATCCCCGTGCTTAATGCGAATAAGGTTATATGCCCCCCTGAGGTCAAGCTTGGTAAACCAAGTAGCGTTTTTCACCCTGGAAAACAGGTCAGAAATCAAAGGTAACGGCTATTGATATTTTACAGTAATATTGTTCAAAAGACGATAATCAATACACGGCCTTAATGAACCATACTTTTTGGCCACAAAGAAAAAACCGGCACCTAAGGGTGAAGAGGATGGTCTGATCTGACCCTTCTCCAATAATTCCTTGATATAAGACCACATAGCGTCATGTTCAGGTACAGACAAGTTAAAAAGGCGACCTTTAGGGAATTTACTACCAGGCACTAATTCAATAGCGCAGTCATAGCTCCTATGGGGAGGCAAGGATGCAGATTTACTTTCGCTAAACACATCAGAAAAATCAATCAAAAAGTCAGGAACATCCTGAGCCTGGGGAGAGGCAGAAAAAACAGGAGTGTTGGTATTAACACATTGGCAGCCCCAACTGGTTACAGACACAGATTTCCAATCCAAAACAGGATTATGAGACTGCAACCAAGGGAAGCCCAGTACGATAATATCATGCAGATTATACAGAACCAAAAATTTACAGCACTCCTGATGGATCAGGCTCAACCCTCATTATCACCTGAGTAGAGAACTGAGGTTTATTCTCAGCCAAAGGGGTAGAATCGATCCCCAGTAGGGGAATAGACTTCTGTAGGGGTATCAAGGGAAACCCACAACGTTTAGCAAAATCATAATCCATCAGGTTAATAGCTGCTCCAGAATCAACGAAAGCCTGAGCAGAAAATGAGGACAGAGAGCATATCAGAGTGACAGTTAATAAAAACTTAGTCTGAACACTACCCAAGACAACTGAGCGTGCAAAACGTCTTCCCCGCTTAGGGCAGACTGAAATAGCATGAGATGCATCACCACAGTAGAAACATAACTCCATTGCGCTTTCGAAACTCATGACACTGTGCCCCAGACACCACTCTATCACACTGCATGGGTTCAGAAGCAGGTTCACAAGGCAACACTATTCCACGCATACTTCTCCGCTCACGCAAACGTCTGTCAATTTGAATCGCTAATGACATAGAATCATTGAGACCAGAGGGACAGAGAATCCCACCATAACATCCTTTACATTATCTGACAGACCCTTCCGAAAAAGGGACGCCAAAGCGTCGTCAGTCCACTTGGTCAGGACTGCCCACCTACGGAATCTCTGACAGTATAACTCAGCGTCATCAAGCCCCTGATTTAATGCCAACAAGGCTTTTTCAGCTTGATCAGTGACATTAGGCTCATCGTACAATAACCCCAAAGCCTGAAAAAATGCATCAACATCACTCAAAACAGGATCCCCAGGTGTCAGGGAAAAAGCCCAATCCTGAGGATCGCCGCGCAGGAGAGAGATGACAATTTGAACCTGCTGCGCTGCGTTCCCTGAGGACTTAGATTTTAAGGCAAAAAACAATTTACAATTATTTTTGAAATTCTGAAACTTAGCTCGATCCCCTAAAAACAAATCTGGCATGGGAATCCTAATTTCCACAACAGGCAACCCAGCAAGATAGGCAGCAATACTCCGAACCTCAGTGGCAAGTTGATCCACACGGCCAGACAACTGTGCAAACTCCATTGAGAGAAAAAAAAAAAATCCTCCCCAGCACCCAGAGATACAGAGGGAAAAAAAAATGCAACAAACAGAAAAATATCTCTGACAACTCTGACAACCTTTTTTCTTTCACAATATTTTTTCCCTTCTGTGAGTACCATACAATTTTCAATTTTTAGGCCGGTGATGCTGTTATGTTTCGTAGCTGAGGAGTGCAGGTAAAAAAGGCAATACACCAGAGCAGTTGGAATCTATGAGATGGCAGTACCCTGACTAACCACCACAACTAGAGGCAGCCATGGAGCGTTCCTACGTTGGTCCTAGATGCCTCGTCACAGCCTGAGAAACTAACTACACCTAAAGATAGAAAGAGGAAAGCTATCTGCCCCGGAGCAGCTCCCCAAAGAACATAGAAAGCCCCCAAACATGTAATGGCGGTTAGACAAGAAGAAATACTGACACAGACAGAAAATAGTATGAGCAAACATTGGGGCCCAAACTACCTAAATAGAAAAGGATAGGAAGGGCACTTACTGCAATCCCAAAAAAACCGTGAAAAGCACCAACTCTACTAATTTCAAAATCACCTGAGATCACACGACCTCTACCACCTAAATTAGTTCTCTGGTGTAACAAAATCAAAACAGCAGCCACTGAAAAAACTGGAAAAAGCAAAAGTACAAACATCAGTGGCTGAACTACACTGAGAGGGCAAAAGCCCCCGGAGGGGACCCTGAAGGCCCCCACAGAAGTGCAGGACAAAATGCAAAAATAAAGCACAAAAACAAAAAGAAGAAAATGTCTTATCTGTTAGCAGGAGATGCAGACACGACACAGCAGGCTACAAAGGAAACAGGACTCACGGATTGAGACCAGAACAATTGATCACCGGCAACCCTGATGGGAAGGCGACTCCCTTATATAAGACCAGTCAGTAACACCTGATTCCCACTCCTCACAATCTTCACTGGACAGTCCAGTACCGCTTGTAACCACCAGAGGGAGCCTCTGCTCAGAACTCATTTCAAGTCCATTCACAACAGGCTACCTCTAGTTGTGTGGTTAGTTTAGGAATCTGCAACCCATTAGTTACCAACATCTCAGGTGTTTGGCTGCCCGGCTGTTGTTCCTGTCCTCCTCAGCTACCTAACATAACAGTATCACCGGCCAAACTGAAAATTATATGGTACTCACAGAAGAGAAAAATAGTGTGGAAAGAAAAAAGTTTTCAGAGTTGTCAGAGATTTTTTTTTCTGTTTGTTGCATTTTTTCCCTCTTTTTCTCTGGGTGCTGAGGAGTATTTTTTTTTCTCTCTCAATTGAGTTTGCACAGTTGTCTGGCCGTGTGGATCAGCTTGCCACTGAGGTTCGGAGTATTGCTACCTATCTTGCTAGGTTGCCGGTTGTGGAACCTAGGATTCCCATGCCAGATTTGTTTTTGGGGGATCGGGCTATATTTCTGAATTTCAAAAATAACTGTAAGTTGTTTTTTGCCTTAAAGTCTAAGTCCTCAGGGAACGCAAATTGTCACTCTCTCCTGCGCGGCGATCCTCAGGATTGGGCTTTTTCCCTGACACCTGGGGATCCTATTTTGAATGATATTGATGCATTTTTTTTGGCTCGGGGGTTATTGTATGATGAACCTAATGTCACTGATCAAGCTGAAAAAACCTTGTTGGCATTAAATCAGGGTCTTGAAGACGCTGAGTTGTACTGTCAGAAATTCTGAAAGTGGGCAGTCCTGACCAAATGGAATGATGATGCTTTGGCAGCCCTTTTTCGGAAGGGGCTGTCAGAGAATGTAAAGGATGTTATGGTGGGATTCCCTGCTCCCTCTGGTCTCAATGATTTTATGTCATTGGCTATTCAAATTGACAGACGTTTGCGTGAGCGCAGAGGTATGCGTGAGATAGTGTTGCCTTGTGAGCCAGCTTCTGAGCCCATGCAGTGTGATAGAGTGACTTCTGGGGCACAGCGTCATGAGTTTCGAAAGCGCAGTGGGTTATGTTTCTACTGTGGTGATGCCTCTCATGCTATTTCAGTCTGCCCTAAGAGGGGAAGACATTTTGCACGCTCAGTTGTCTTGGGTAGTGTTCAGACTAAATTTCTGTTGACTGTTACCCTGATTTGCTCTCTGTCCACATTTTCTGCTCAGGGTTTTGTTGATTCAGGAGCAGCTATTAACCTGATGGATTTTGACTTTGCCAAACGTTGTGGGTTTCCCATGATACCCCTGCGGAAGTCTATTCCCATTTTGGGCATTGATTCTACCCCTTTGGCAGAGAATAAACCCCAGTTTTCTACTCAGTTGATAATGAGGGTTGAACCAGATCATCAGGAAAGTTGCAAATTTCTGGGGCTGTATAATCTGCATGACATTATTGTACTAGGTTTCCCTTGGTTACAGTCTCATAATCCTGTTTTGGATTGGAAATCTGTGTCTGTGACCAGTTGGGGCTGCCTTTTGTGAATGTTTTAGAAATGAATTCTGAGCAGAAGCTCCCTCTGGTGGTTACAAACAGTACTGAACCATTCAATGAGGATTGGCAATCAGGAGTTACAGACTGGTCTGATATAAGAGAGGTTCCCTCCCATCATGGTTGCTGGTGATCAATTGTTCTTGTCTCAACTGTGGTTCCTGATTCACTTGGAAGTTTGCTGAGTCTTGCCTCTTCTGCTTTCAGATAAGATATTTTCTGTTTTTTGTTCTTGCGCTTACCATTTGCATATTTCTCTGCATTTCTGTGAGGTTAGCCAGGTTCCCCCCCGGGGGGCTTTGGCTCTCTCAGTTCCTCTGGAGCCACTGTTATTTGTTCATTTGCCTTTTCCAGTTTTTTCAGTGGCTGCGGCTTAGTTTTGTTACACCAGAGAACTGATTTAGGTGGTAGAGGTCGTGTGATCTCAGGTGTTTTTGCAATCAGTAGAGTTGGTATTTTTTAGGGTTTTTTTGGATTGCAGTGAGTATCCTTTCTATCCTTTTCTGTCTAGGCAGATTGGGCCCCAGCGTTTGCTCATACTATTTTCTGTCTGTGTCTGTATTTCCTCTTGTCTAACCGCCATTACATGTTTGGGGGCTTCCTATGTTCTTTGGGGATCTGCTCCGGGGCAGATAGCTTTCCTCTTTCTATCTTTAGGTGTAGTTAATCTCTCAGGCTGTGACGAGGTGTCTAGGACCAACGTAGGAACGCTCCACGGCTGCCTTTAGTTGTGGTGGTTAGTCAGGGTACTGCAATCCATAGATTCCAACCTCTCTGGTGTATTGCCATTTTTTTTGCCTGCTCTCAGCTACCAAAACATAACAGCTGCCAATGTGTTAATGCCGACACTCCTGTTTTTTCTGCCTCTCCCCAGTCTCAGGATGTTCCTGACTTTTTGACTGATTTTTCGGATGTATTTAGTGAAAGTAAATCTGTATCCTTGCCCCCTCACAGGAGCTATGATTGCGCTATTGAATTAGTGCCTGGTGGTAAATTTCCTAAAGGTCGCCTTTTTAACTTGTCTGTACCTGAACACGATGCTATGCGATCTTATATCAAGGAGTCATTGGAGAAGGGTCATATCAGACCATCCTCTTCACCCTTGGGTGCCGGTTTTTCTTTGTGGCCAAAAAGGATGGTTCATTGAGACCGTGTATTGATTATCGCCTCCTGAATAAGATCACTGTGAAGTATCAATATCCGTTACCCTTCATTTCTGACCTGTTTTCCAGGGTGAAAAGTGCTATTTGGTTTACCAAGCTTGACCTCAGGGGGCGTACAACCTTATTCGCATTAAGCACGGGGATGAAAGGAAGACAGTGTTTAATACCCCAGAGGGGCATTTTGAGTACCTAGTGATGCCCTTTGGGCTCACTAATGCTCCTTCCGTCTTCCAATCCTTCATGAATGATATTTTCAGGGATTTTGTGGATAAGTTTATGATTGTTTATTTGGATGATATTTGATTTTTTCCAATGACTGGGACTCTCATGTGAAACATGTTCGGACTGTGTTCCAGATTTTGAGAGAGAATGCACTGTATGTGAAGGGATCAAAGTGTCTTTTTGGCGTACAGAAGGTCTCATTTCTGGGATTCATTTTGTCTCCGTCTGTTATTGAAATGGATCGGTGAAGGTTCAGGCCATCTGTGATTGGGTCCAACCTACTTCATTAAAGGCTCTTCAGAGATTTTTGGGTTTTGCCAATTTTTATCGTAAATTTATTGGTAATTGACTGATTTGACCAAAAGGGTTCCGATGTGGTGAATTGGCCTCCTGAGGCAGTCTCTGCGTTTCAGGAACTTAAGCTGAGATTCACTTCTGCTCCTGTTCTACGGCAGCCTGATATTTCTCTACCGTTTCAGGTGGAGGTTGATGCCTCTGAAATTGGGGCAGGTGCCGTTTTGTCCCAAAGAGATCCAGAGACCTCTAAGAGTAACCCTTGTGCCTTTTTGTCTCGAAAATTTTCTCCAACTGAACGTAATTATTATGTGGGTAATCGGGAGTTATTGGCCATGAAGTGGGCCTTTGAAGAGTGTAGACATTGGCTGGAAGGAGCCAAACATCAGGTGGTGGTCCTCACAGACCATAAGAATCTGGTTTATCTCGAATCAGCCAAGCAACTTAATCCTAGACAGGCCAGGTGGGCCTTGTTTTTCACACGTTTTAATTTTGTGGTTTCTTTTCTTCCTAGAACTAAGAATGTTAAGGCGGATGCCCTCTCGAGGAGCTTCTTTGCGGACTCTCCTGAGTTATCTGAACCTACTGTTATTTTGAAAGAGGGTGTAGTTCTTTCCGCCATCTCGCCCAATTTGAGACTGGCCTTGGAAGGGTGTCAGGAGGATAAACCTAAGCACTGCCCCATTGGGAAACTGTTTATCCCAGACCAGTGGAAGAAGAGTGTGATGTCTGAGATTCATTGTTCCGCGTTGGCTGGTCATCCCGGGATTTTTGGTACCAGAGACTTGGTGAGTCGGTCCTTTTGGTGGCCTACTTTGTCTCGTGACGTCAGGGAATTTGTGCAGTCCTGTGGGACTTGCTCTCGCTCCAAGCCTTGCTCTCACTCTAGTGGTTTGTTAATGCAATTACCCGTGCCCAAGAGGCCATGGATCCATATCTCTATGGATTTTATTTCCGACTTCCCTGTTTCTCAGAGAATGACCGTTATCTGGGTAATCTGTGATAGGTTTTCCAAGATGATACATCTTGTGCCATTATCTAAGTTACCTTCCTCCTCCGAATTGGTGCCTTTGTTCGTTCAGCACGTGGTTCGGTTACATGGCATTCCGGAGAACATTGTGTCTGACAGAGGAGTCCAGTTTGTTTCCAGATTTTGGAGGACATTTTGTTCTAAACTTGGTGTTCAATTATCTTTCTCCTCTGCTTTTCATCCTCAGACCAATGGACAAACCGAGAGAACAAACCAGACTTTGGAGACTTATTTGAGATGTTTTGTGTCTGCTGATCAAGATGACTGGGTCTCTTTTTTGCCTTTGGCTGAGTTTGCTCTTAATAATAGGGCTAGCTCTGCCACCTTGATGTCTCCATTTTTCTGCAATTTTGGGTTTCACCCTCGATTTTCTTCGGGACAGGCGGAGGCTTCTGTCTGTCCAGGTGTTGACTCTGTTGTGGAGCGAATGCAGCAGATTTGGGATCAGGTAGTGGAGAGGTTGTCTCTCTCTCAGGAGAAGGCCCAACGGTTTGCCAACCGGCATAGGACTAATGGTCCTCGGTTTAAAGTGGGGGACTTGGTTTGGTTGTCCTCAAGAAATATCCCTATGAGGTTGCATCTCCAAAGTTTAAGCCTAGGTTCATTGGACCTTATAAGATCATGGAGATTCTTAATCCTGTTTCCTTCCGTTTGCTTCTTCCAGGGACATTTAAGATCCATAACGTGTTCCACAAGTCCTTATTGAAGAGGTTTGTTGAGCCAGTGGTTCCTATGGCTGCGCCTCCTGACCCTGTCTTGGTTGAGGGCAATCTGGAGTATGTGGTTGAGAAAATATTGGATTCTCGTTTTTCTAGACGGAAACTCCAGTATTTGGTTAAGTGGAGAGGTTATGGTCAGGAGGACAATTCTTGGGTGTTTGCTTCGGACATCCATGCTAGGAGACTGATCCGTGCCTATCACCGAGCTCATCCTGATCGGCTTGGTTGCACAAGTGAGGGTTCGGTGACCCTCCTCAGGGGGGGGGGTACTGTTATGAATGTGCTAGAGATGGTTTCTGAACAGAGGCTCCCTCTGGTGGTTACAGACAGTACTGAACCTTTCAGCGAGGAATGGCAATCTGGGTTCACTGACTGGTCTGATATAAAGGAGGTTCCCTCCCATGATGGTTGCCGCCTGTGCAAGCTGAAGATATGGATGAACTCTTTATGCATCAAATGGCCAAGTTCTCCAAAAAATATGACATAGTGGTCATGGGAGATTTCAACTATCCAGACATTTGTTGGTAATCTCTCTCAGGCAAAACTAACAGGTCCAGGAAATTCTTATCCTCTCTTGCTGACAACTTTATCTTCCAAAAGGTAATGGAGAAAACAAGGGGATCTGCTACCTTGGATCTAATCCTCATAAACAGGGAGGAAATGGTGGAGGAGGTAAGAGTGGCTGGGACTTTAGGAGGTAGTGACCATGCTATTTTAGAATTTTGGATAACAAGAGGAGGAAGACCTGTGAAGACTCAGACGTCAAGGTTAGATTTCAGAAAGGCAGATTCTAAGGAACTCAGAAAGAGAATTGGAGGGATCCAATGGCTGGATATCCTTAAGGACAAAAATGTCCAGGAAGGATGGAAAATCTTGAAAAATGAGATTCTCAAAGCACAATCGTTAACAATTCCGAAAAGAGGGAAGAATGGGAAGCATTTAAGGAAACCAGGATGGATGAACATAGAACTTAAACACATGCTAAAAAGGAAGAAAGAAATGTTTATCAAATGGAAAGAGGGAGGCATATCTAAAGAAGAATATAATGCCGTCTGCAGAACCTGCAGGGCACAAATCAGATTATCTAAAGCTGACAATGAATTAAGGCTCGCAAGTGACGTCAAAAGCAACAAAAAAGGATTTTGGGGATACGTCAAAAGTAAAAGAAAAGTCAAAGATGCTATAGGATTTCTACAGGATGAAAATGATGAAATGGTAAATCAGGATGTTGAGAAGGCTGAACTTTTAAATTCCTATTTTGCATCTGTTTTCTCTCAGAAAGGAAATGTAACATCAACTGATCTTCACTGTCCTATTAAAGGAATAGAAGAATCCAGGATATCTATAAACAGAAAGACAGTGAGGAAACACTTAGCTAACATAAATGAATTCAAGTCTCCAGGTCCAGATGAATTACACCCCAGGGTACTGAAGGAGATAGCAGAAGAAATTCTTGAACCACTGTCCATAATCTTTGAAAATTCTTGGAGAACAGGAGAAGTCCCAGAAGACTGGAGAAGAGCAAATGTTGTTCCTATCTTCAAAAAGGGGAAGAAGGTGGACCCAGGGAACTACAGGCCGGTGAGTCTGACTTCTATACCAGGAAAGATCTTTGAACAAATTATTAAAGAACATGTATGCAAGTACCTGGATAAGAATGAAGTGATTAAACAGAGTCAGCATGGGTTTGTAACTAATAAGTCATGTCAGACTAACTTAATTTCCTTCTATGACAGAATCACTGACTGGGTGGATCAGGGAAATGCTGTAGATATAGTATATCTTGACTTCAGCAAAGCATTTGACAAAGTATCTCACACAATCCTTATTGAAAAAATGACTAAGTATGGAATGGACAAGGCAACTGTTAGGTGGATTCATAACTGGCTTAGTGATCGGACCCAAAGAGTGGTTGTAAATGGCTGCACATCCAGTTGGAAGAATGTCTCAAGTGGGGTACCACAAGGCTCTGTTTTGGGCCCTGTATTGTTCAACATCTTTATCAATGATTTAGATGAAGGAATTGAGGGTAAACTGATCAAATTTGCTGATGACACAAAGCTAGGAGGGGTAGCTAATACTAGAGAAGAGAGAGAGAGGATTCAAAAAGATATAAATAAACTGGAGCAGTGGGCAGCAACTAACAGAATGGATTTTAACAGGGAAAAATGCAAAGTACTACATGTGGGCAATAAAAATGAAAAAAGCATATACAAAATGGGAGGAATAGGGCTAAGTAACAGCACATGTGAAAAAGACTTGGGTATACTAATTGATCACAGACTTAACATGAGTCAACAGTGTGATGCAGCAGCAAAAAAGGCAAATGCAATTCTAGGATGTATCAACAGAAGCATACAGTCTAGATCACGTGAGGTCATTATTGCCCTCTACTCCTCTTTGGTCAGACCTCATCTGGAATACTGTGTCCAGTTTTGGGCACCACATTTTAAAAAAGACATCAACAAACTGGAGCAAGTTCAGAGAAGAGCCACCAGAATGGTGACCGGTCTGCAAACCATGTCCTATGAGGAACGGTTGCAGGATTTGGGAATGTTTAGCTTGCAAAAAAGAAGACTGAGAGGAGACTTAATAGCTGTCTACAAATATCTCAAGGGCTGTCACATTGTAGAAGGATCATCTTTATTCTCATTTGCACAAGGAAAGACTAGAAGCAATGGGATGAAACTGAATGGGAGGAGACACAGATTAGATATTAGAAAAAACTTTTTGACAGTTAGGGTGATCAATGAGTGGAACAGGCTGCCACAAGAGGTGGTGAGTTCTCCTTCAATGGAAGTCTTCAAACAGAGGCTGGATAGACATCTGTCTGGGATGATTTAGAGAATCCTGCTTTGAGCAGGGGGTTGGACCAGAAGGCCCAGGAGGTCCCTTCCAACTCTACCATTCTATGATTCTATGATTCTATGATTCTATGGTTCTTGTCTCAATTGTGGTTCCTGGTTCATTTGGAAGTTTGCTGAGTCTTGCCTGCATCTTCTGCTATCAGATAAGATATTTTCTGCTTTTGTTTTTGTGCTTGCTTTTTGCATTGTTCCTTGCACTTCTGTGGAGGTCAGCCAGGTCCCCTCCGGGGGGCTTGTGCTCCTCTCTGTTTATCTGAAGCCACTGTTATTTGTTCATTTTCTTTTTCCTGTTTTTTCAGTGGCTGCGGCTTGGTTTTGTTCACACTGAGATCTGATTTAGGGGGTGGCGAGATCGTGTGATCTCAGTATTTTTGTAATCAGAATTGTTGGATTTTTGTAGGGTTTTCTGGGTTGCAGAAAGTAATCTCTCCTGTCCTATCCTATTTAGTCAGCTTGTGGCCCCAGCGTTTGCTCATTCTATTTTCTGTCTGTGTTCGTGCTTTCTTCTTGTCTAACCACCATTATATGTTTGGGGGCTTCCTATTTTCTTTGGGGATCTGCTCCGGGGCAGATAGCTTTCATCTTTCTGCCTTTAGGTGTAGTTATCTCTCAGGCTGTGACGAGGCGTCTAGGATCAATGTAGGAACGCTCCACGGCTACCTCTAGTTGTGTGGTTACTTTAGGAATCTGCAACCCATTAGTTACCAACATCTCAGGTGTTCGGCTGCCCGGCTGTTGTTCCTGTCCTCCTCAGCTACCTAACATAACAAGAGCCCCAGTGTCCTCGGCTACGACTAAAGTCCTGGCCCCATACCACAATATGACCATTCAGTTGTTTTTCTTCTATTATTTCTTCAATGCTATTCTCCATATTGTGGCAGATCTATTTCAATGTGTGTGTATTTGTTACAACCACAGTGAATTTTCCCAAACAATGTACACTCGAAGTACTCCCCCACACACAGTATGGTGATCCTGTAATGGTCGGCAAGGGCTGTAGTCATGATAGAGGATACTGCAGCACCTTTACCCTGGCCTCCATTCACAGACACACTCCATACGCTGTGGAGCATACTTGCCTCTTCATACCGGGGACTGTAAAGCTCCTTCAGTGAATGAGTAGACGCACAGTCACTGTAAAACTTGAAATGAAACACTTTAATATCCAAACTTCTCAGAGCATCCAAATCCAGCACAGCATTAATCGCAGCCTTCAAATCACATTTCAACTCTTTCTTTCCCTGCTTGATCTGTCACACAGTTCTACAACGGGTCGTACCACTCTGTATGCATCAAAGGTATGTCCCCTGTGTAGCCTGGCTTCTTTCGGGAGTTCCTTCCACTGTTTCGCCCCAGATAGAAAGGCGTCTGCCCGCGCTAAGTACTGCCACATGCTGAACATTCGCATGCTTGATCCTGCTGTGACACTTCTCTTAGGCCTCTTTAACATATCCGTTGTGCGCCTGACGGCACCCTCCAGCATTTTTGTGTCCAACCGCATCTGGCAAAATGTGATGCCGGATGCGTTTTTTTTTGCATTGACATTCATTAGCGCCGGATGGCGCCGCATGTCAGTGCGTTGTATGCGTGTAATGTTTTTATTATTTGCCGGTGCTGCCTGATGTGCCTGAAGCGGCGCATCAGGCAGCCGTGGCAAAATGCCGGGGGCGCCGTCAGGCGCACAACGGATATGTGAAAGAGGCCTTAAGGCAACATTCCTGTCAGCTCCTCTGGCTATAGCTGTAGCTCCAGCTACCTGCTTACTCTTGAGGTGTGCCTTGCTGCTGCTACTGTTTTGGGAGGTGATGCTGCTTTCCTCACTATCTGGATGCCTCGGCACTGTCTTCTTTTCAAACGTTGCGGGGTATCTAGCTTGCCAGGGCCAGAGGCCACCCGAGCACACAGGGCGTGCTCGCCCCACTGATTCTAAACAGGAAGACCTGATCCTATTATCTAAGTGACCCCTCCTACATTAACTATGTACATGCAGAAATATACAAGTAAGCTCAATGCCCCATCTAGTGGCCCCTAACACCACTTCACTTTCCCTATACTTGCATAGTAAGGTAGAATGAACCTATGTACAGTTTGTGCAAGTAGTAAGAACATTAAGCAAAACACATAATAAAGTATGACATAAATACATGTGCAAGCAAGACGGAGGATTTAAAATGGTTAAAACCACCAACCCTTTTCAATCCCACCATACCTCAAATACAATATGATGTCCCACAGCCTCCCACTTGTATGCCTCTAGATTGCCCCCCACAGAGTATAATGCCTTCTCAATATGATAGCACTACAGTGACATCCCCACACTGTTTCCCCAAATATTATGATGCTCCCACAGCTCCATTGTCACAGCAGTGACTCGCAGGCCTTCCCAGTGTCACTCTGCTCGCTATGCAGTTTTTCCTTATTTTTGGCCGTCCCACTAAGGTTGCTTCATGCAGCACTGTTCACTGTTGCGCCTGCATGCGGCTTCCATCTAGCCTTCAGGGGCATGGCCGGTCTCTGCAGGAATTAGAGATTCTTCAGAGAGACCTTCTGCAAAGATTAGCTTTATCGGTCTATTCCGTGCTAGCAGAGTCTATATCAGGCAGCTCCACCTACCACTCCCTTCCCAAGCTTGTTACCTTGCCTGTTAGTTCAGGTAGAGTCCTGTTTGTGCATTGAGAAAACAGAAAGGATAATGTCAGCTCACCGTTGAAGTTTATAGGAGTCCAGCGTGCATGGAACCACGAGCCGACCACTCATGTGTAGCAATTGGAGGAAAAAGAGGAAATGTTCCAGCTTCTCGTAAAATTTTCAGAGTAATCTTTATTCCATCAAACAACAATTAAAAATATAATGGACCGGAACAGGAGCAAGCGACGCATTCTTTATCAAGCTGTTTGTGCATTGTCTGTTTCTTTCTCCTATTATTGACCAGGCTTGCCTATCTGTCCTGTCTGACCTCTCTGCGCCTGACCTTGGCTATTCATACTGATGTTGTGCTGCCTGTCCTAGCTTCGGACTGTCTGGCTTCACTTTGTCTTCTTGGCCCTCCTGTACCATGCCTCTGACCCTCCAATCAGCTGCTTCAGATCCTTGGAGTGATACCTGGCAACTACTTGCAGTCAAGCCTATCCTCACCACCACAGGCACTAGTGAATACCAGGTAGTCACTTAGTCATGGCCCTCCAAGGTAAGCCCAGCCTGTGACGCAGTGGGTTCACATCCATCAGCGTTACATTCACCCGCCATTGTAACATCCACACATACTATGATACCCCTGCAGCACCTCACACAGTATGATTCCGCAACAGCCTGCCACTGCACGTCCCTCACACAGTATAATGGCTCCATAGATACTCCATAGTATAGTAGCCTCTACAGCCCCAATGTCACGCAAGTGTTAGAACTTTGGGTGTTAACCAGGTCCCTAGAACTAAGGGCGCCCTGGTCTATCCCTGTCCCCCGGATTACTCCTGAAGTTGGAGGTGCCAGGTTCTCATGCCTTGCTATGCTTCTATATCTATCCCGATGTTTTCCCTCCCCCACCCAAGGTAGTGGGAAGCTGAAGTGTATAGGAACGTACTAACCAGACAAACAAAGGAATACAGACAGGGATAAATGAAACTACTAACTATACAAAATACACTCACCAAACAACAGAGTGGGACACAAGGGAGATAAAGGAAGGAGAAACTAAATAGTAGAGGATGAGGAAGTGCGCACAGGTAAGACTCCAAGCAACAATCTCTTGAATAATCTCCAACCCCTCAGCTTAATCTCCACACAGTATGATCCCCCACAGCTCTCCACACAGTATGATCCCCACAGCTCTCCACACAGTATGATCTTGTAACAGCCCACCACACAGTGTAATACCCATACAGCCATCACACAGTATTATTGCCCCCACAAAACCCACACAGTATGATAGCTCCACTCACACTGAATGATTAATTGAACAGTCAACCCCCCACTCACCGACATTATGATGGCCCCAAAAAGTACTGACAGGCAAAATTAAAAAAAATACTTGCCTAGCTCCATTCCCCCAGTGTGTTGTTCTGGTCTCCTCTGTGAGTGGACTCAGGATCCGACATCAGATACAATCTAGTGATGTAATTATGCCTGCTGTGCTGTGCTGAGACTCAGGCACACAGGTGCAATGGTGGAATTATTGTATACTGCACCCTGAGACTGCAGATACCTTTGAAATTACTTTATAGTATAATATCGCGCCACTAACATGTTCTCATCCCACTGACATTTATTGTACTTTACATGAAATCTACATGTTCAATTACTTTAAATTACATATAAGATGAAAGCATCATAAGTTTGTCTCTACCCTTGGCTGTTGACTACTATGGCTTTAAATATGATTTTACTGCTTTAAATATTTGGATTTGTCATAAGTGCACAAGCACTAGGTAAGGTAAAATGCCAGTGTTGACATTAATACACTCTCAGAGACCCTTGCCTTCATATTATTAGTATTATTATTATCTAACAGCCTTTTTATGAGAAGACAGTTGGAACACATGTAAGGTGCATCAGATATTGGTACGCCATCTACGCGACACGGAATCAGCTAGATCGTAAATTGACCTGAACTCAACTACACTGAGAACAGTTCAAAAATATTACAAACTTTACTGTATTCTTCTGGGGCATGATCATTATCTTTGCAAAGAGCTGTATATACACAAGTTCAGTAGGAATGTTCAACAGTCCTTCTATTTTCACTACTCTTCTCAGGTACCTTTGTGGAGGCATCAATCTTCCAACTCAGTACCTCATAGGCCGACATCTGAATGGTCTCTTTTCTTTTACATCTGCTCCTCTAGTTGGGTCTTGCTCATGCACTCTTCACTGCTATACACACAAAGTATGTGTCATACCACAGGATGGC
The DNA here is from genome assembly GCA_033576555.1 of Oophaga sylvatica. NCBI lineage: Eukaryota > Metazoa > Chordata > Amphibia > Anura > Dendrobatidae > Oophaga > Oophaga sylvatica. The sequence goes on along the minus strand of JARQOD010000004.1, from coordinate 385,992,855 downwards.
AAACCAATTGGAGTTACTCCTGGTGGCTGTCATAAGTCCACTAACATTTGGCAGCAAACACTTTGTAGCTTCAGAGGTTAAACCTCAAAGATGGGACACTTTTGCTTAGGGCTCCATACCTCACACAGTAGCCTTAAGGGTATGCCACACTAAACAGCGTCGCTAACGAGATCGCTAAAATACGTCACTATTTAGCAATCTCGTTCGTGACGCTAACGTGTGTGGCATGTAGCAACGACGTGGCCCCTGCTGTGATCTCGCTGATCGTTCACTAGAGTTCTGGACCGTATTTAGATCGTTGGCGTCCCGCTGGTGAGCCTATATCGCTGTGTCTGGCACCTTTTGTGAGCGATGTGCGCTGTTTTTTTACATCGCAATGACCGTTAAAGTCGTTAATGAGATCGCTAACCGCTTTTGAGTCGTTAACGAGATCACTAAGTGTGGCAGCTACTAGAGACATTAAAACGATCACAAAAACGATCTCATTAGCTTGCGTCGTTATTGAGATCGCTAACGAGATCACTAAGTGTGGCAGTACCTTTACCTGCAGCAACTCTAAGCACAGGCCTTATCTCTGTCACTTGTTTTGACACTCTTCCACAAGCACCTGACAACTTCTGCGGACCTCGTTAGCCTTTTCTCCATCTCCACTCAAAGGCATCCAGTCCTCTTTGCCAGGGACAGGCAAAATCACTATCTCACTTTCAGTGATATAGCCTGAAATAGCACACCATGCTTATATATATACTTGTCTTTCCTCTACACATCACAGGCTCTATCAGAAGGCATAGCTCCTACCCACTTTACTTGCCCTCTGTGACTGACCATTTTTGACAAAAAATAAGGACCTATATACTCTCTGTCATGCGGAACAACAGTGCAGTACAATAGTAACATTATTGTGGAAGCAATGACCCCACGTAGAGTGGATATTAAAAGTCTGCACATTCCTGTTGAAATGCTAGATTTTTGACATGTATAAAAATAATCATACGCCAAAGAATCATTTCAGATTTTTTTTACACCTTTAATGTCAACCATTATGCCTAATACCTGTTAGAGGGAGAATTATCCCTAAATATCTGACAAATACCTGGTAAATATTTACTTAATCATTTGGATATTCTTGTGGCAGTCAGTGTTATAGGTAATTTTGTGTTTTTAATTGATTTTAATTGTGCATATACAGTTGTGTGGAAAAGTGTTTTCCCCCTTTCTGATTTCCTATTCTTTTGCATGATTGTCACACTTAAACGTTTCAGATCACCAAACAAATGTAAATATTAGACAAAAATAACACAAGGAAACACGAAATCCAGTTTTTAAATGAAGGTCTTTATTATTAAGGGAAAAAAGAAATGCAAGTCTACAGGGCCCTCTGAAAAAATAAAGGGAACACTTAAACAACACAGTGTAACTCCAAATCAATCACACTTCTGTGAAATCAAACTGTCCACTTATGAATCAACACCGATTGTGAATCAATTTCTCCTGCTGTTGTGCAAATGGAACACACAACAGGTAGAAATGATAGGCAACTAGCAAGACAACTCCTATAAAGCAGTGGTTCTGTAGGGTGGGGCACAGACCATTTCTCTGTTCTCATCTTTTTCAGCTGTTGTTTTGGTCACTTTTGCATTTTGTCATTGCTCTCAGCCCTAGAGGTACTGTACAGTAGAATCTATGATCATAGATTCTACTGTACAGTACCTCTAGGGCTGAGAGCAATGACAAAATGCAAAAGTGACCAAAACAACAGCTGAAAAAGATGAGAACAGAGAAATGGTCTGTGCCCCACCCTACAGAACCACTGCTTTATAGGAGTTGTCTTGCTAGTTGCCTATCATTTCTACCTGTTGTGTGTTCCATTTGCACAACAGCAGGAGCATGAGGCTGTGTGTAATGTATGTAGTACAGTTCATATAGCGTCTTGTGCTTGGGTGCGATGAAAATACATGAGACACAGGTTTGATATAGAAAGTCTTGTATTACTTCATACAAGTTGGCAAAAATAATCACACAGTTTGCAGACACAGAAGCAGGAGACACAGCAGGCCAGAGTAATCTAAGCTCAGCAATCACTCTCCACAACAGGTTCAGGATCTTCTTCTCTGTTACCGTAAGTCCATGCAAACGTGGGTCTTTCAAAGAGCAGGGTTCAGAGTCCACAAGTGCTTCAGAGTTCCTCAGTAGGAATAGCTGGAGTACAAGGTCCAAGGCTTTAGGAGTCAGGTCACAGGTTCACTGCAGGCTAGATTCTGAAGCACTGATTGCTCAGCTGTGGCTGCTTAAGAAGCAAAAGGAGAGAATCAGGGCGGGAACATGCAAGCTGGAAACTCCATTTTGACTGAGGGCAAGATAGCTGCAGCAAGACAGAAAGTAAAATGGCTGACGAACAAACTGAGTTTCAGGAACATGTACACAGAACCTTACATTACTCCCCCCTTAGGGACAGCCTCCGGATGACCTCAGGCCAGGCTTGTGTGGGTACCTCTGATGAAACTGACGGAGCAAGCGAGGAGCATTAACGTTATTGACTGGTTCCATGAGTTGTCCTCCACTGGGTAGCCCTGCCATTTAATCAGATATTGTAACTGATTTCTATACAACCTGGAATCTAAAATCCTTTCCACCACAAATTCTTCCTGACCATCGACTAGCACTGGGTCAGGGCAAGGAGAAGAACGTCCAGGAAACGTATTGGGTGTCGCAGCCTTTAGTAGGGATACATGAAAGACAGGGTGAATTCTCATAGTTCTGGGCAGTTGAAGACGACAAGCAATGGCACTTATAATTTTACTGATTTTATAGGGTCCAATGTACTTATGTCCCAACTTAGACGATGGAATCCTTAACTTAAGATTTCTGGTTGACAGCCAGACCAAGTCTCCTACCTTGAAAGCTGGTGCAGGTTTACGAAATTTATCTGCTGCTTTCTTGTACCTTTCCTGAGCCGATTCCAGATTCTCCTTTAGAAGATCCATATTCTTCTGTAAAGACGTGATTCTTTCAGCCACTGCTGGTAAAGGCGTTTCTATGGGAAATCGTGGTAGAATGTTAGGATGATAACCTAGATTAGAGTAAAAAGGAGACTGCTTAGTGGAGGCACTCTGAGAGTTGTTATACGAGAACTCAGCTAATGGAAGTAGATCCACCCAATCATCCTGTAGGTGGCAGATAAAGCAGCGGAGATACTGCTCCAGGGTTTGATTGGTTCGTTCGGTCTGTCCATTAGTCTGGGGATGAAAAGCAGAAGAAAGGTTTACTTTAATGTCCAATGCTGCACAGAAATTTTGCCAAAACCTAGAAGTGAATTGCACCCCTCGATCCGAAATAACCTCATCCGGTACTCCATGTAAGCGAAACACATCTTTAATCATCAAATCTGATGTCTGTTTTGCAGTGGGTAAGCCGACACAAGGGATAAAATGAGCTGCCTTTGTTAGACGGTCAACCACCACTAGAATGGTGTTCTTCCCTTGAGAGGTTGGTAACTCCACAATGAAGTCCATAGAAATGGATCCCCACGGGCGGGACGGGGTGGGAAGAGGCTGTAACAGACCAGTTGGTGAGGAGCGAGGTGTTTTGCATCTTGCACAGACTTCACATGAAGTGACATAGTTTAAAACATCCTTCCTGCAAGTGGGCCACCAAAAGAAACGAGAGAGAAATTCCTGTGTCTTTAGAATTCCTCTATGCCCAGCTATCTTGGAATCGTGAATGAGTTGCAATACTCTCAATCTGACTGTTTCAGGAATATACAGGCGTTGTCCCTGAATCCACACACCATTCTTAAAGACAAGACTTACGTCCCTTGGGGGTTGTGCCAAAAAGGAATCCGCATGGTATGCTTCCTTGATGTGCTTAAGTAGGTCTTGATTATGAATTACTCCTAGGAATCTAGAGTCAGGAAGAATAGTCTTAGGAGGAGTAATTGGACGTGTCTCTGCTGAGTAAATCCTAGAGAGTGCATCAGCCTTTCCATTGCGCGATCCTGGTCTATAAGAAATGATAAAATTAAATTGGTTTAAGAAAAGATTCCAGCGAGCCTGGCGAGGAGTCAGGCACTTAGCCGACCTGATAAACTCAAGGTTACGATGGTCTGTCAGGACGACTATTTGCTGTGCAGCACCCTGAAGAAGGTGTCTCCATTCTTTGAAGGCGGCAATAATGGCCAACAACTCTCTATTGCCCACATCGTAGTTCCTCTCAGCCGAAGACAACTGCTGGGAAAAGAAGGCACACGGATGCAAGACATTCTTCTCACCTGTTCTCTGAGAGAGTATAGCTCCAACGGCACAGTCTGAAGCATCCACCTCTATTATGAAGGCAAGCTCGGGGTTGGGATGTACTAGGATAGGTGCAGTGGTAAATTTATCTTTTAGACGGGAAAATGCTTCCTGGGCTTGGGGAGTCCAGGAGAACCTAGACTCTTTCCGGGTAAGTTGGGTGATAGGTGACACTACCTAGAGAAAATTTCTAATGAAACGTCTATAGAAGTTGGCAAACCCGATGAAGCGCTGTACCTCCTTCACATTTCTAGGACTTGGCCAATCCTTGATGGCTTGGGTTTTGCTTCCATCCATACTAATTCCTTGTGTAGACAGTACATACCCCAGAAATTGAATTTTGGTCCTATGGAATTCACACTTTTCAAGTTTGATGTAAAGATGATTTTGTCTTAGACGTTCCAAGACCATTCTCACATGTCCATGATGTTCCTCTGTGGAGTTAGAAAAAATTAGAATATCATCCAAATAAATTACCACGAATGTATCTAGGAGATCCCTGAAGATGTCATTCACCAAGTGTTGGAAAGTGGCTGGGGCGGTACTCAGACCAAAAGGCATGACTAGATATTCAAAGTGTCCATAGCGTGACCTGAATGCAGTCTTCCATTCATCCCCAGGTCTAATACGGACTAAGTTATAGGCCCCACGAAGATCTAGTTTAGAGAAAATTTTGGCATGTCGCACTCTCTCCAATAACTCAGGGATTAAAGGCAATGGATAACGGTTTCTAACAGTAACCTTATTGAGTTCCCTATAGTCTACGCATGGTCTCAGAGATCCATCTTTCTTCTTTACAAAGAAGATGGGTGCACCTGCAGGAGATGAAGAGGGGCGTATGAAGCCCTTGGCTAGATTTTCGTCTATGTAATCCTTTAAAGCCTTTAGCTCGGGCCCCGCCAGGGGGTAGATCTTACCAAAAGGTATCTCTGCTCCAGGCAATAATTCAATTGGACAATCATATGGACGGTGAGGAGGAAGCTGGTCAGCGTTCTTCTTGTCACATAAATCCACATAGTCCTGGTATACAGCTGGTAGTTCAGGGACTGACATGGTTCCTTTAGGAACAGAGCAAGCTGAAACTTTTGGACTCATCTGTTTCTCTGGAAAGTGTAATTCCTTGGTCTCCCAGTTAATGGTAGGATTCTGAGCCTGCAGCCATGGTAGCCCTAGAATAATGGGAAAGTGTGGAGAAGAGATAAGCATAAAGGACAGTTTCTCTTGATGATCTTTACCCATAAGAACCCTCAAAGGCTCTGTTTCCTGATCCACTGGTCCAGAGGTCAGCAGGGAGCCATCCACAGTTTCCATCTGTACTGGAGTAGCCTTCTTCACTGAACGTATCCCCTGTTTCAGAGCAAAGGAGACATCCATAAAATTTCCACTTGCCCCTGAGTCGATCATAGCAGAGCTAGACACCCAAGCTGAGTCAACCCAGAGTTTGATGGAAAGAAAGCAATGAGAATTGTTTTTCTTACAACTCAGCTGGGACACCGCTGAGGAAACTTGAAAAATGGCAGCGTTTACACAGTCAACGTCCTCAGAGGTAACGGAGTTTAAGTCCGAGAAATCAAGATCTGTTGCTGCAGATCTCTCTGGAGCCTGAGGCTCGGACCTGACAGATCCCTCTCTCGCAACACTCACAATGAATGAGTGCTGCAGTAGTCTTACGAGAACGGCTGGGGCAGTTTATAATGAAGTGCCCTGACTTACCACAATAGAAACATAGATTCTCCTTAAAACGATGTTCCTTGCGTGCATCACTAACCCGTCGTTGTAAGAGTCTACCTGCATGGGTTCAGGTTCAGGTTCCCGTGTAATCCTACTCAAAGGTTCCTTAGCTGGAGAGGAAGGTAGGAAAAGGTTAGTGCGATTGCTTTCGAACCATCTCTCTTGCCTGCGTTCAGTCAGACGAGTATCAATACGGATGCAGTAGTTAATAAAGTCACCTAACGCAGTGGGAGGATCGGCACGAGCAAGTTCATCCTTAATCAGTGGAGATAACCCCTTTCGAAAAATAGATTTTTTGGCGGAACTGTCCCAGGTGGTATCAAGGGCCCATCTCCTGAAATCCAAGGCATATTCAGCTACCGAGTGCTTACCTTGGCGCAAAGCTAACATGGCTGCTTCAGCTGTTGCACCTCGATTGGGGTCATCAAACACCTGCCCCATGGCTGAAATAAAAGCATCAAGGTGATTCAAACAATCATCCTCAGTCTCAATCAGAGAGTTTGCCCACATCAAAGCCTTGTTGGTAAGCAACATAATTATAGTAAGCACCTTAGATCGTTCAGTGGGAAATTGTGAAGCATGTGCAGAAAAAAAAAGATTGCATTGATTAATAAATCCCCTGAATTTCTCACGTTCACCGCCAAAACGAAAAGGGGGCAACTTGGGAATCCCAGAACTCGGGGCTACGGCAGGAGCCTGGACTCGCTCTTCTAGAACCTCAATCCTGGCTCGCAAATCCTGGGCAGTCTGTCCAAACACTTGCAAATTGTGATTAGTGAGGTCCTGTAGGCTTGAAAAACGGGTCTTTATATTCTGCAAATCTGCAAGGATATTATCAGTCACTCCGCAAAGTTCCTTTATGCGGGTCTCCATTTTCCAGATCTTTTAAGACAGGAGTACTGGAAGAAGAGGAGAGGAGAAAAAAAAAATAATAGTGTTTACCTGTGGTAACACTGCAGAGAGAAAAAAAAATTAAGGGAACTGCTCACCTGGAATGGTTGTGAGAAGTCACAACCACTATCATCACAGAAAGTTCACCCGGACATCTGATATCCACAGTTACAGCAGACAAAAAAAAGAGAAGAAAAAAAAAAAACAATAGTGTTTACCTGTGGTAACACTGCAGAAAAAAAAAACACTTAAGGGAATTGCTCACCTGGAATGATTGTGAGAAGTCACAACCACTGTCATCACAGAAAGTACAACCGGACATCCGATATCCACAGTTACAGCAGACACAGCCTTTCCAGACCCAGCAGACACTAACGTTTTGGCTTCAGAATCTTGTAATGTATGTAGTACAGTTCATATAGCGTCTTGTGCTTGGGTGCGATGAAAATACATGAGACACAGGTTTGATATAGAAAGTCTTGTATTACTTCATACAAGTTGGCAAAAATAATCACACAGTTTGCAGACACAGAAGCAGGAGACACAGCAGGCCAGAGTAATCTAAGCTCAGCAATCACTCTCCACAACAGGTTTAGGATCTTCTTCTCTGTTACCGTAAGTCCATGCAAACGTGGGTCTTTCAAAGAGCAGGGTTCAGAGTCCACAAGTGCTTCAGAGTTCCTCAGTAGGAATAGCTGGAGTACAAGGTCCAAGGCTTTAGGAGTCAGGTCACAGGTTCACTGCAGGCTAGATTCTGAAGCACTGATTGCTCAGCTGTGGCTGCTTAAGAAGCAAAAGGAGAGAATCAGGGCAGGAACATGCAAGCTGGAAACTCCATTTTGACTGAGGGCAAGATAGCTGCAGCAAGACAGAAAGTAAAATGGCTGACGAACAAACTGAGTTTCAGGAACATGTACACAGAACCTTACACTGTGTCTACAACCCACAGAAGTTGCTCAGGTAGTGCAGCTCATCCAGGATGGCACATGAATGCGAGCTGTGGCAAGAAGGGTAGTCGAGTCTGTCAGCACAGTGACCAAAGCATGGAGCAGATACCAGGAAACATGTCAGTACATAAGGAGACATGGAGGGGGCCATAGAAGTGCAACAACCCAGCAGCAGGACCACTATCTCCTCCTTTGTGCAAGGAGGAACAGGAGGAGCAGTGCCAGAGCCCTGCAAAATGACCTCCTTTAGGCCACAGGCCACTAGCATACATGTGTCTGCTCAAATTGTCAGAAACAGACTCCATGAGGGTGGTATGAGAGCCCGACGTCCACAAGTGTGTGTTATGCTTACAGCCCAACAACGTGCAGGGTGATTGGCATTTGCCAGAGAACACCAAGATTGGCAGATTCGACATTGGTGCCCTGTGCTCTTCATGGATGAGAGGAGGTTCAGACTGAACACATGTGACAGACATGACAGAGTCTGGAGACATTGTGGAGAACATTCTGCTGCCTGCAACATCCTCCAGCATGACTGGTTTGGCAGTGGGTGGGTAATGGTGTGGGGAGGCATTTCTTTGGAGGGCCGCACAGCCCTCCATGTGCTAGCCAAAGGTAACCTGACTGCCTTTAGGTATCGGGATGATATCCTCAGACCCATTATCCGACCATATACAGGTGCAGTGGACCTTGGGTTCCTTATGCATAAAAATACTAAGCCTCATGTGGCTGAAGTGTGCCAGCAGTTCCTGCATGATGAAGGCATTGATGCTATGGATTGACCTGCCTGTTTGCAGGACCTGAATCCAATAGAGCACATCTGTCATGAATGGACAAGGATATGTCCGGCAGACGGCACAACATATAAGTACAACAGCATGATAAAGGGAGAGGAAGGCCCTATTTTTAAGGAGCTGAGGATGGGACACCTCCTGACACCAACCTGTGTCTGTCCCTAAGCTCCCCTAATAACCTATGCGAGTACTTTTCCACACCGTTGTCATGTGCTGCCACCTCTACTAACCCTGGCTAATGCACTGGCCGGCAAGGGCGCTAGCCTTGCCACTGCAGGTGATATAACAACAGGGAAGAGACAAACAAGGGACTGACAGAAAGCTCAGAATCTGCTGCTAAGCTCCAAAGCAGCAGAGAAAACGGCACCAGGTAAACAGGACTGCAACACCGGCAATACCACAGTCACAGGAGAGCTCCATACACCTAGCTGGTCTGCGCAGAAATAATTCTATAACCAACGATCAGCTGATGTCTCGTGACTATTTCAAGGGAGGTTGGAATCGGTTACCAACCAACATCAGCTGACCAGCCAAAAAGAAGTTGCCAGCAACAGACTGACATTAACGCTTGCTGGACCAAAATAAAAACCTACATTTAAATTCCAGCAGATCCAGAGCTGCCATGAATCTCTTAATGATTTGTGACAACTTCTGGGACATCATGTCTCATTCCATCCACCAACATCACGTTGCACCACAGACTGTCCAAGAGTTTACTGATGCTTGCTTTGATCCAGATCTGGCAGGAGATCCCTCAGGGGAGCATCTCATCTTCTGCCTCATCAGGAGCATGCCTAGTCATTATAGTGAGGTCATACAGGCACAAGGAGGCCACACACACTACTGAGCATCATTTCCATGTCTTGAGGCATTTCCACTGAAGTTGGATCAGTCTCTAATTTTCCACTTTGATTTTTTAGTATCATTCCAAATCCAGACCTCCATGGGATATTAATTTTTATTTACATTGATAATTTTTATGTTTTATTGTACTCAACACATTCCACTATGTAATTAATAAAGATTTGCGACTGGAATATTTAATTCAGTGATATCTATGATGTGGTATTTTAATTTACCCTTTATTTTTTTGGAGCAATATATATATATATATATATATATATATATTATATATATAATATATGTGTATATATATGTGTATATATATATGTAGCTGATGATATATGAGCTGTTTCTACAGAAGGTTGCGGCTATGCGAAAGGCACCCTCCCCAGTGACCCCTATGCGTTCTGAGGCCCGGTTCATGGTCCGGTCAGCGCTGAAGATGACTCCTGAGGACGATTGGAGGCTTTCCTCTCCGTGTTCGAGAGCACAGCAGAGCGGGAGAGCTTGCTAATGTCTCAGTGGGCTGAAGTGGTGGCCCCCTTCCTGACGGGAGATGCCCAGAAGGCCTACTTGGACCTTAGTTGGGATGATGCTCTGGAGTATGAGAAGCTGAGAGGTGAGATCCTTACCCAACTTGGGGTTAATACATATGTGCGGGCCCAACGGGTGTTTCAATGGTCATTTGCGGAGCCTTGTCCTGCCAGATCTCAGGCATATGACTTATTACAACTGGTAAAAAAATGGCTTCAGACTGAGACATTAACCCCTTACCAGATGGTGGAGAGAGTGGTGGTCGACCGGCTAGTACACACTCTACCAGTGAATAGTGATTCAGCGTTGGGAGGGCCAAGGGGATCCCTGCACCCTAGACCAGGTGGTCAGTCTGAATGAGCGGTATACAGCCACTCAGGACTTTATTTTGGAATCTTCTCCAGTACGGTTATCACATCAGGCCCCGTCAGCCTAGGGGAAAGGTCCACGACCCTCTGCAGGGGCTAATGGGGACTGAGCCCATACTGAGGGGATACCCCGGAGTGAGAGTGATCAGAGACCCAGTCCCCTAAATTGGCCCCCAGGTGCAGTCGCAGCTATTAATGGCTTGCAGTACCAAGGGCTAGGACATGTGGCTGCCAACTGCCCCCTGACAGCTGAACCCATGGACTGCGGGTACAGTCTACGTATGTCAACGTGCACCCAGGCCATTTTCACCACGGATCTGTTCGTCCCAGCTGGTGAACCTCATCTGTGCAAGGTGCGTGTCAACGGACAGGAGGCCGAGGCCCTCCTGGACTCAGGGAGTCTAGTGACACTTGTGCATGGGTCATTAATCTTGGGCTTAGGACCCACTGGGAAAAATGTGAGTGTTGTATGCATTCATGGTGAACTCCGTGAGTGCCCGACGGTGGAGGTCTCATTTGTTATGCTCTGCGGGGAAATTAAACGTGGGGGGTAGTGAAGACCCTTCCTTATGGGGCTGTCCTGGGAAGGGATTTGCCCTCTTCTGGTCTCTATTAAAAAATAAAATGAACCCTTCCAGGGCTAATGTTATTCCAGGGGCGGAACCCGAATATCCCGAGTCTGGGATACCTGCCGTAGGAGTTGCCAACCTAGGGACAGAGTGTAACCCTGATAGGTTTCCTAGAGGTATTGGCAGAAGAGGTCGAGGAGACCCCATCGATCCCCGAGCTAGAAATGGCCCTGGTACGTTTGGGACAGCTCAGCTCTAGGATCCCACTCTGACCCCGGCACGGGAAAGAGTAATCGAGGTAAATGGGGTGGCTCGACAACCGGGTGCGGAAACGATGTTCCCACGTATGGCGATCAACCAGGAGTTATTGTATAGGGTTGATAAAATCTGGGATGAGGTGGTAGAACAACTGGTAATGCCCCAATCCTACCGTCGGGCATTGCTTGAAATGGCTCACTGTTAAACCCGGTTCTGGCCCTGCAGCACCCGATCCCGGTTCTGGTCCCATACCTCCACGGGGTCCCTGTCGGGACTCTCGCTCTGTGCCGGCCTCGCACCGTCCACAGCCCCTGCTCCTTCCCCACCCTCTGATTCCTGGCATGCTGTAAGCAGGTCCCCGTGGAGAGTGCTTTGGTCACGCGCGCGCTCCCGGTCTCTTAAACAGACAGCGTGCATTTTTCAAAAATACTTCTGACAAATGACAAGGTACTGATTACTATTTCTGGCCCCTCCACCATAGGGAGGGTGTTATGTTTCGGTAACTGAGGAGTACAGGTAAAAAAGGAAATACACCAGAGCAGTTGGAAACTATGAGATTGCAGTACCCTGACTAACCACCACAACTAGAGGCAGCCGTGGAGCGTTCCTACGTTGGTCCTAGACGCCTCATCACAGCATGAGAAACTAACTACACCTAAAGATAGAAAGAGGAAAGCTATCTGCCCCGGAGCAGATCCCCAAAGAACATAGAAAGCCCCCAAACATGTAATGGCGGTTAGACAAGAAGAAATACTGACACAGACAGAAAATAGTATGAGCAAACGTTGGGGCACAAACTTACTAAATAGAAAAGGATAGGAAGGGCACTTACTGCAATCCCAAAAAACCCTGAAAAGCACCAACTCTACTAATTCCAAAAACACCTGAGATCACACGACCTCTACCACCTAAATTAGTTCTCTGGTGTAACCAAAATCAAAACAGCAGCCACTGAAAAAACTGGAAAAAGCAAATGTACAAACATCAGTGGCTGAACTGAACTGAGAGGGCAAAAGCCCCCAGAGGGGACCCAGAAGGCTCCCACAGAAGTGCAGGACAAAATGCAAAAATCAAGCACAAAAACAAAAAGAAGAAAATGTCTTATCTGTTAGCAGGAGATTCAGACACGACACAGCAGGCTACAAAGGAAACAGGAATCAAGGATTGAGACCAGAACAATTGATCACCGGCAACCCTGATGGGAAGGCGACTCCCTTATATAAGACCAGTCAGTAACACCTGATTCCCAATCCTCACAATCTTCACTGGACAGTCCAGTACCGTTTGTAACCACCAGAGGGAGCTTCTGCTCAGAACTCATTTCCAGCCTATTCACAACAGTACCCCCCTTGAGGAGGGTCACCGAACCCTCATTAGAGCAACCAGGTTGGTCAGGATGAGTTCTATGATACGCACGGATGAGTCTCCTAGCATGGATGTCCGAAGCAAACACCCAAGAATTGTCTTCCTGACCATAACCTCTCCATTTAACCAAATACTGGAGTTTCCGTCTAGAAAAACGAGAATTCAATATTTTCTCAACCACATACTCCAGATTGCCCTCAACCAAAACAGGGTCAGGAGGCACAGTAGTAGGAACCACTGGCTCAACAAACCTCTTCAACAAGGACTTGTGGAACACGTTATGGATCTTAAATGTCCCTGGAAGAAGCAAACGAAAAGAAACAGGATTAAGAATCTCCATGATCTTATAAGGTCCAATGAACCTAGGCTTAAATTTAGGAGATGCCACTCTCATAGGAATATTTTTTGAGGATAACCAGACCAAGTCCCCCACTTTAAACCGAGGACCATCAGTCCTATACCGGTTAGCAAACCGCTGGGCCCTCTCCTGAGAGAGGGACAACCTCTCCACTACCTGGTCCCAAATCTGCTGCATACGTCCACAACAGAGTCAACACCCGGACAGACAGAAGCCTCCGTCTGTCCTGAAGAAAATCGAGGGTGAAACCCAGAATTACAGAAAAATGGAGACATCAAAGTGGCAGAGCTAGCCCTATTATTAAGAGCAAACTCAGCCAAAGGCAAAAAAGAGACTCAGTCATCCTGATCAGCAGACACAAAGCATCTTAGATAAGTCTCCAATGTCTGGTTTGTTCTCTCAGTTTGACCATTGGTCTGAGGATGAAACGCCGAGGAGAAAGACAATTGAACACCAAGTTTAGAACAAAAGGTCCTCCAAAATCTGGAAACAAACTGGACTCCTCTGTCAGACACAATGTTCTCAGGAATGCCGTGTAAACGAACCACGTGCTGAAGGAACAAAGGCACCAATTCAGAAGAGGAAGGCAACTTAGGTAATGGCACAAGATGTATCATCTTGGAAAACCTATCGCAAATCACCCAGATGACGGTCATTCTCTGAGAAACAGGGAGGTCGGAAATGAAATCCATAGAGATATGGGTCCATGGTCTCTTGGGCACAGGTAATGGCATCAACAAACCACTAGAACGAGAGCAAGGCTTGGAGCGAGAGCAAGTCCCGCAGGACTGCACAAACTCCCTGACATCACGAGACAAGGTAGGCCACCAAAAGGACCGACTAACCAAGTCTCTGGTACCAAAAATTCCGGGATGACCGGCCAACGCGGAACAATGAATTTCAGACATTACACTCTTTTTCCACTGGTCCGGGACAAACAATTTCCCAACAGGGCAGCGCTCGGGCTTATCCTCCTGACACCCCTCCAGAGCCAGTCTCACATTGGGCGAGATGGCGGAAAGAACTACACCCTCCTTCAAAATAACAGAAGGATCAGATAACTCAGGAGAGTCCGCCAGGAAACTCCTCGAGAGGGCATCCACCTTAACATTCTTAGTGCCAGGAAGAAATGAAACCACAAAATTAAAACGTGTGAAAAACAAGGCCCACCTGGCCTGTCTAGGATTAAGTCGCTTGGCAGATTCCAGATAAACTAGATTCTTATGGTCCGTAAGGACCACCACCTGATGTTTGGCTCCCTCCAGCCAATGTCTCCACTCTTCAAAAGCCCACTTCATGGCCAATAACTCCCGATTACCCACATCATAATTACGTTCAGTAGGAGAAAATTTTCGAGAGAAAAAGGCACAAGGGTTACTTTTAGAGGTCTCTGGATCTCTTTGGGACAAAACAGCACCTGCCCCAATTTCAGAGGCATCAACCTCCACCTGAAATGGCAGAGAAACATCAGGCTGCCGTTAGAACAGGAGCAGAAGTGAATCTCTGCTTAAGTTCCTGAAATGCAGAGACTGCCTCAGGAGGCCAATTCACCACATCAGAACCCTTTTTGGTCAAATCAGTTAATGGTTTAACAATAACCGAGAAATTACCAATAAATTTACAATAAAAATTGGCAAAACCCAAGAATCTTTGAAGAGCCTTCAATGAAGTAGGTTGGACCCAATCACAGATGGCCTGAACTTTGACCGGGTCCATTTCAATAACAGATGGGGACAAAATGAATCCCAGAAATGAGATCCTCTGTACGCCAAAAAGACACTTTGATCCCTTCACATACAGAGCATTCTCTCTCAAAATCTGGAACACAGTCCGAACATGTTTTACATGAGAGTCCCAGTCATTGGAAAAAATCAAGATATCATCCAAATAAACAATCAGAAATTTATCCACAAAATCCCTGAAAATGTCATTCATGAAGGACTGGAAGACAGAAGGAGCATTAGTGAGCCCAAAGGGCATCACAAGGTACTCAAAATGCCCTTCAGGGGTATTAAATGCCGTCTTCCATTCATCCCCGTGCTTAATGCGAATAAGGTTATATGCCCCCCTGAGGTCCAGCTTGGTAAACCAAGTAGCGTTTTTCACTCTGGAAAACAGGTCAGAGATCAAGGGTAACGGATATTGATATTTCACAGTAATATTGTTCAAAAGACGATAATCAATACACGGCCTTAATGAACCATCCTTTTTGGCCACAAAGAAAAAACCGGCACCTAAGGGTGAAGAGATGGTCTGATATGACCCTTCTCCAATGACTCCTTGATATAAGACCGCATAGCGTCATGTTCAGGTACAGACAAGTTAAAAAGGCGACCTTTAGGGAATTTACTACCAGGCACTAATTCAATAGCGCAGTCATAGCTCCTATGGGGAGGCAAGGATGCAGATTTACTTTCGCTAAACACATCAGAAAAATCAATCAAAAAGTCAGGAACATCCTGAGCCTGGGGGGAAGCAGAAAAAACAGGAGTGTTGGTATTAACACATTGGCAGCCCCAACTGGTAACAGACACAGATTTCCAGTCCAAAACAGTATTATGAGACTGTAACCAAGGGAAACCCAGTACGATAATGTCATGCAGTTTATACAGAACCAAAAATTTGCAACTCTCCTGATGATCAGGTTCTACCCTCATTATCACCTGAGTAGAGAACTGAGGTTTATTCTCAGCCAAAGGGGTAGAATCGATCCCCAGTAGGGGAATAGACTTCTGTAGGGGTATCAAGGGAAACCCACAACGTTTAGCAAAATCAAAATCCATCAGGTTAATAGCTGCTCCAGAATCAACAAAAGCC
>JARQOD010000004.1:385928438-385976991 GCA_033576555.1 Oophaga sylvatica | reverse complement strand
CCAGAGCTGCCATGAATCTCTTAATGATTTGTGACAACTTCTGGGACATCATGTCTCATTCCATCCACCAACATCACGTTGCACCACAGACTGTCCAAGAGTTTACTGATGCTTGCTTTGATCCAGATCTGGCAGGAGATCCCTCAGGGAGCATCTCATCTTCTGCCTCATCAGGAGCATGCCTAGTCATTATAGTGAGGTCATACAGGCACAAGGAGGCCACACACACTACTGAGCATCATTTCCATGTCTTGAGGCATTTCCACTGAAGTTGGATCAGTCTCTAATTTTCCACTTTGATTTTTAGTATCATTCCAAATCCAGACCTCCATGGGATATTAATTTTTATTTACATTGATAATTTTTATGTTTTATTGTACTCAACACATTCCACTATGTAATTAATAAAGATTTGCGACTGGAATATTTAATTCAGTGATATCTATGATGTGGTATTTTAATTTACCCTTTATTTTTTTGGAGCAATATATATATATAATTTATATATATATAATAATAATAAATGTGTATAATATGTATATATGTAGCTGATGATATATGAGCTGTTTCTACAGAAGGTTGCGGCTATGCGAAAGGCACCCTCCCCAGTGACCCCTATGCGTTCTGAGGCCCGGTTCATGGTCCGGTCAGCGCTGAAGATGACTCCTGAGGACGATTGGAGGCTTTCCTCTCCGTGTTCGAGAGCACAGCAGAGCGGGAGAGCTTGCTAATGTCTCAGTGGGCTGAAGTGGTGGCCCCCTTCCTGACGGGAGATGCCCAGAAGGCCTACTTGGACCTTAGTTGGGATGATGCTCTGGAGTATGAGAAGCTGAGAGGTGAGATCCTTACCCAACTTGGGGTTAATACATATGTGCGGGCCCAACGGGTGTTTCAATGGTCATTTGCGGAGCCTTGTCCTGCCAGATCTCAGGCATATGACTTATTACAACTGGTAAAAAAATGGCTTCAGACTGAGACATTAACCCCTTACCAGATGGTGGAGAGAGTGGTGGTCGACCGGCTAGTACACACTCTACCAGTGAATAGTGATTCAGCGTTGGGAGGGCCAAGGGGATCCCTGCACCCTAGACCAGGTGGTCAGTCTGAATGAGCGGTATACAGCCACTCAGGACTTTATTTTGGAATCTTCTCCAGTACGGTTATCACATCAGGCCCCGTCAGCCTAGGGGAAAGGTCCACGACCCTCTGCAGGGGCTAATGGGGACTGAGCCCATACTGAGGGGATACCCCGGAGTGAGAGTGATCAGAGACCCAGTCCCCTAAATTGGCCCCCAGGTGCAGTCGCAGCTATTAATGGCTTGCAGTACCAAGGGCTAGGACATGTGGCTGCCAACTGCCCCCTGACAGCTGAACCCATGGACTGCGGGTACAGTCTACGTATGTCAACGTGCACCCAGGCCATTTTCACCACGGATCTGTTCGTCCCAGCTGGTGAACCTCATCTGTGCAAGGTGCGTGTCAACGGACAGGAGGCCGAGGCCCTCCTGGACTCAGGGAGTCTAGTGACACTTGTGCATGGGTCATTAATCTTGGGCTTAGGACCCACTGGGAAAAATGTGAGTGTTGTATGCATTCATGGTGAACTCCGTGAGTGCCCGACGGTGGAGGTCTCATTTGTTATGCTCTGCGGGGAAATTAAACGTGGGGGTAGTGAAGACCCTTCCTTATGGGGCTGTCCTGGGAAGGGATTTGCCCCTCTTCTGGTCTCTATTAAAAAATAAAATGAACCCTTCCAGGCTAATGTTATTCCAGGGGCGGAACCCGAATATCCCGAGTCTGGGATACCTGCCGTAGGAGTTGCCAACCTAGGGACAGAGTGTAACCCTGATAGGTTTCCTAGAGGTATTGGCAGAAGAGGTCGAGGAGACCCCATCGATCCCCGAGCTAGAAATGGCCCTGGTACGTTTGGGACAGCTCAGCTCTAGGATCCCACTCTGACCCCGGCACGGGAAAGAGTAATCGAGGTAAATGGGGTGGCTCGACAACCGGGTGCGGAAACGATGTTCCCACGTATGGCGATCAACCAGGAGTTATTGTATAGGGTTGATAAAATCTGGGATGAGGTGGTAGAACAACTGGTAATGCCCAATCCTACCGTCGGGCATTGCTTGAAATGGCTCACTGTTAAACCCGGTTCTGGCCCTGCAGCACCCGATCCCGGTTCTGGTCCCATACCTCCACGGGGTCCCTGTCGGGACTCTCGCTCTGTGCCGGCCTCGCACCGTCCACAGCCCCTGCTCCTTCCCCACCCTCTGATTCCTGGCATGCTGTAAGCAGGTCCCCGTGGAGAGTGCTTTGGTCACGCGCGCGCTCCCGGTCTCTTAAACAGACAGCGTGCATTTTTCAAAAATACTTCTGACAAATGACAAGGTACTGATTACTATTTCTGGCCCCTCCACCATAGGGAGGGTGTTATGTTTCGGTAACTGAGGAGTACAGGTAAAAAAGGAAATACACCAGAGCAGTTGGAAACTATGAGATTGCAGTACCCTGACTAACCACCACAACTAGAGGCAGCCGTGGAGCGTTCCTACGTTGGTCCTAGACGCCTCATCACAGCATGAAAACTAACTACACCTAAAGATAGAAAGAGGAAAGCTATCTGCCCCGGAGCAGATCCCCAAAGAACATAGAAAGCCCCCAAACATGTAATGGCGGTTAGACAAGAAGAAATACTGACACAGACAGAAAATAGTATGAGCAAACGTTGGGGCACAAACTTACTAAATAGAAAAGGATAGGAAGGGCACTTACTGCAATCCCAAAAAACCCTGAAAAGCACCAACTCTACTAATTCCAAAAACACCTGAGATCACACGACCTCTACCACCTAAATTAGTTCTCTGGTGTAACCAAAATCAAAACAGCAGCCACTGAAAAAACTGGAAAAAGCAAATGTACAAACATCAGTGGCTGAACTGAACTGAGAGGGCAAAAGCCCCCAGAGGGGACCCAGAAGGCTCCCACAGAAGTGCAGGACAAAATGCAAAAATCAAGCACAAAAACAAAAAGAAGAAAATGTCTTATCTGTTAGCAGGAGATTCAGACACGACACAGCAGGCTACAAAGGAAACAGGAATCAAGGATTGAGACCAGAACAATTGATCACCGGCAACCCTGATGGAAGGCGACTCCCTTATATAAGACCAGTCAGTAACACCTGATTCCCAATCCTCACAATCTTCACTGGACAGTCCAGTACCGTTTGTAACCACCAGAGGGAGCTTCTGCTCAGAACTCATTTCCAGCCTATTCACAACAGTACCCCCCCTTGAGGAGGGGTCACCGAACCCTCATTAGAGCAACCAGGTTGGTCAGGATGAGTTCTATGATACGCACGGATGAGTCTCCTAGCATGGATGTCCGAAGCAAACACCCAAGAATTGTCTTCCTGACCATAACCTCTCCATTTAACCAAATACTGGAGTTTCCGTCTAGAAAAACGAGAATTCAATATTTTCTCAACCACATACTCCAGATTGCCCTCAACCAAAACAGGGTCAGGAGGCACAGTAGTAGGAACCACTGGCTCAACAAACCTCTTCAACAAGGACTTGTGGAACACGTTATGGATCTTAAATGTCCCTGGAAGAAGCAAACGAAAAGAAACAGGATTAAGAATCTCCATGATCTTATAAGGTCCAATGAACCTAGGCTTAAATTTAGGAGATGCCACTCTCATAGGAATATTTTTTGAGGATAACCAGACCAAGTCCCCCACTTTAAACCGAGGACCATCAGTCCTATACCGGTTAGCAAACCGCTGGGCCCTCTCCTGAGAGAGGGACAACCTCTCCACTACCTGGTCCCAAATCTGCTGCATACGCTCCACAACAGAGTCAACACCCGGACAGACAGAAGCCTCCGTCTGTCCTGAAGAAAATCGAGGGTGAAACCCAGAATTACAGAAAAATGGAGACATCAAAGTGGCAGAGCTAGCCCTATTATTAAGAGCAAACTCAGCCAAAGGCAAAAAAGAGACTCAGTCATCCTGATCAGCAGACACAAAGCATCTTAGATAAGTCTCCAATGTCTGGTTTGTTCTCTCAGTTTGACCATTGGTCTGAGGATGAAACGCCGAGGAGAAAGACAATTGAACACCAAGTTTAGAACAAAAGGTCCTCCAAAATCTGGAAACAAACTGGACTCCTCTGTCAGACACAATGTTCTCAGGAATGCCGTGTAAACGAACCACGTGCTGAAGGAACAAAGGCACCAATTCAGAAGAGGAAGGCAACTTAGGTAATGGCACAAGATGTATCATCTTGGAAAACCTATCGCAAATCACCCAGATGACGGTCATTCTCTGAGAAACAGGGAGGTCGGAAATGAAATCCATAGAGATATGGGTCCATGGTCTCTTGGGCACAGGTAATGGCATCAACAAACCACTAGAACGAGAGCAAGGCTTGGAGCGAGAGCAAGTCCCGCAGGACTGCACAAACTCCCTGACATCACGAGACAAGGTAGGCCACCAAAAGGACCGACTAACCAAGTCTCTGGTACCAAAAATTCCGGGATGACCGGCCAACGCGGAACAATGAATTTCAGACATTACACTCTTTTTCCACTGGTCCGGGACAAACAATTTCCCAACAGGGCAGCGCTCGGGCTTATCCTCCTGACACCCCTCCAGAGCCAGTCTCACATTGGGCGAGATGGCGGAAAGAACTACACCCTCCTTCAAAATAACAGAAGGATCAGATAACTCAGGAGAGTCCGCCAGGAAACTCCTCGAGAGGGCATCCACCTTAACATTCTTAGTGCCAGGAAGAAATGAAACCACAAAATTAAAACGTGTGAAAAACAAGGCCCACCTGGCCTGTCTAGGATTAAGTCGCTTGGCAGATTCCAGATAAACTAGATTCTTATGGTCCGTAAGGACCACCACCTGATGTTTGGCTCCCTCCAGCCAATGTCTCCACTCTTCAAAAGCCCACTTCATGGCCAATAACTCCCGATTACCCACATCATAATTACGTTCAGTAGGAGAAAATTTTCGAGAGAAAAAGGCACAAGGGTTACTTTTAGAGGTCTCTGGATCTCTTTGGGACAAAACAGCACCTGCCCCAATTTCAGAGGCATCAACCTCCACCTGAAATGGCAGAGAAACATCAGGCTGCCGTAGAACAGGAGCAGAAGTGAATCTCTGCTTAAGTTCCTGAAATGCAGAGACTGCCTCAGGAGGCCAATTCACCACATCAGAACCCTTTTTGGTCAAATCAGTTAATGGTTTAACAATAACCGAGAAATTACCAATAAATTTACAATAAAAATTGGCAAAACCCAAGAATCTTTGAAGAGCCTTCAATGAAGTAGGTTGGACCCAATCACAGATGGCCTGAACTTTGACCGGGTCCATTTCAATAACAGATGGGGACAAAATGAATCCCAGAAATGAGATCCTCTGTACGCCAAAAAGACACTTTGATCCCTTCACATACAGAGCATTCTCTCTCAAAATCTGGAACACAGTCCGAACATGTTTTACATGAGAGTCCCAGTCATTGGAAAAAATCAAGATATCATCCAAATAAACAATCAGAAATTTATCCACAAAATCCCTGAAAATGTCATTCATGAAGGACTGGAAGACAGAAGGAGCATTAGTGAGCCCAAAGGGCATCACAAGGTACTCAAAATGCCCTTCAGGGGTATTAAATGCCGTCTTCCATTCATCCCCGTGCTTAATGCGAATAAGGTTATATGCCCCCCTGAGGTCCAGCTTGGTAAACCAAGTAGCGTTTTTCACTCTGGAAAACAGGTCAGAGATCAAGGGTAACGGATATTGATATTTCACAGTAATATTGTTCAAAAGACGATAATCAATACACGGCCTTAATGAACCATCCTTTTTGGCCACAAAGAAAAAACCGGCACCTAAGGGTGAAGAGTATGGTCTGATATGACCCTTCTCCAATGACTCCTTGATATAAGACCGCATAGCGTCATGTTCAGGTACAGACAAGTTAAAAAGGCGACCTTTAGGGAATTTACTACCAGGCACTAATTCAATAGCGCAGTCATAGCTCCTATGGGGAGGCAAGGATGCAGATTTACTTTCGCTAAACACATCAGAAAAATCAATCAAAAAGTCAGGAACATCCTGAGCCTGGGGGGAAGCAGAAAAAACAGGAGTGTTGGTATTAACACATTGGCAGCCCCAACTGGTAACAGACACAGATTTCCAGTCCAAAACAGTATTATGAGACTGTAACCAAGGGAAACCCAGTACGATAATGTCATGCAGTTTATACAGAACCAAAAATTTGCAACTCTCCTGATGATCAGGTTCTACCCTCATTATCACCTGAGTAGAGAACTGAGGTTTATTCTCAGCCAAAGGGGTAGAATCGATCCCCAGTAGGGAATAGACTTCTGTAGGGGTATCAAGGGAAACCCACAACGTTTAGCAAAATCAAAATCCATCAGGTTAATAGCTGCTCCAGAATCAACAAAAGCCTGAGCAGAAAATGAGGACAGAGAGCATATCAGGGTAACAGTTAATAAAAACTTAGTCTGAACACTACCCAAGACAACTGAGCGTGCAAAACGTCTTCCCCGCTTAGGGCAGACTGAAATAGCATGAGAGGCATCACCACAGTAGAAACATAACCCATTGCGCTTTCGAAATTCATGACGCTGTGCCCCAGAAACCACTCTATCACACTGCATGGATTCAGAAGCAGGTTCACAAGGCAACATTATTCCACGCATACCTTTCTGCTCACGCAAACGTCTGTCAATTTGAATCGCTAATGACATAGAATCATTAAGACCAGAGGGAACAGGGAATCCCACCATAACATCCTTTACATTATCTGACAGACCCTTCCGAAAAAGAGCTGCCAAAGCGTCGTCATTCCATTTGGTCAGGACTGCCCACCTACGGAATCTCTGACAGTATAACTCAGCGTCCTCAAGCCCCTGATTTAATGCCAACAAAGTTTTTTCAGCTTGATCAGTGATATTAGGCTCATCGTACAATAACCCCAAAGCCTGAAAAAATGCATCAACATCACTCAAAACAGGATCCCCAGGTGTCAGGGAAAAAGCCCAATCCTGAGGATCGCCGCGCAGGAGAGAGATGACAATTTGAACCTGCTGCGCTGCGTTCCCTGAGGACTTAGATTTTAAGGCAAAAAACAATTTACAGTTATTTTTGAAATTCAGAAACTTAGCTCGATCCCCTAAAAACAAATCTGGCATGGGAATCCTAGGTTCCACAACAGGCAACCTACCGTAGCAAGTAGGTAGCAATACTCCGAACTTCAGTGGCAAGCTGATCCACACGGCCAGATAACTGTGCAAACTCCATTGAGAGAAAAGAAAAAATCCTCCCCAGCACCCAGAAACACAGAGGGAAAAAAAAAAATCTCTGACAACTTTTTTTCCTTTTTTCCCTTCTGAGAGTACAATATAATTTTCAATTTGTTAGGCCGGTGATACTGTTATGTTTCGGTAACGAGGAGTACAGGTAAAAAAGGAAATACACCAGAGCAGTTAGACAAGAAGAAATACTGACACAGACAGAAAATAGTATGAGCAAACTTTGGGGCCCAAACTTACTAAATAGAAAAGGATAGGAAGGGCACTTACTGCAATCCCAAAAAACCCTGAAAAGCACCAACTCTACTAATTCCAAAAACACCTGAGATCACACGACCTCTACCACCTAAATTAGTTCTCTGGTGTAACCAAAATCAAAACAGCAGCCACTGAAAAAACTGGAAAAAGCAAATGTACAAACATCAGTGGCTGAACTGAACTGAGAGGGCAAAAGCCCCCAGAGGGGACCCAGAAGGCCCCCACAGAAGTGCAGGACAAAATGCAAAAATCAAGCACAAAAACAAAAAGAAGAAAATGTCTTATCTGTTAGCAGGAGATTCAGACACGACACAGCAGGCTACAAAGGAAACAGGAATCAAGGATTGAGACCAAACAATTGATCACCGGCAACCCTGATGGGAAGGCGACTCCCTTATATAAGACCAGTCAGTAACACCTGATTCCCAATCCTCACAATCTTCACTGGACAGTCCAGTACCGTTTGTAACCACCAGAGGGAGCTTCTGCTCAGAACTCATTTCCAGCCTATTCACAACAGGAGGGCACCGGAGCAACAAGTATCTTCTGTTGCTAGCTTCCGGTTATGCTATTATTATGCCTGTGTTTCTGCAGTGTTCTGCCAAGTTCTCCGATAAAAACAGTTTGTCTATACATACTATAATTACCTGTTACCTGGCTGTTCAGGACGACATCAGTACGGTCTATGCCAATTCCGTCCCGTTCTGCTACTCAGCCATCCGAACCTCTGGACAACCCCAGTGTCAGCCGATACCCATGTACCCGGTCAGGTCCATCATACCTGTTAAACCTGTTAACCCATTGGCCACATGTCCGGGGTCTAACTGAGGTAGCACCTGTGTTAACCCAGACATTCCATTCTGACCCTGTTCGAGGGAACTTACTACGGGTGTCTGGGGCTCACTTAGTCATGCCCCCTTCGGAGCCCCCCGGACCGTGGTCTCAAGGTTCCAGAAATATTGAAATAAAAAACATGTGAACTTCACCAACTGTTCCTCCGCTTCCATTTGTTACACTCACACCCATATGCTGGGAGGGCACTTGGGTGCCAAAAAGATGCAGGAGTGCATATTGCAGCTTTTTTTGGCCTGGGGTCTACGCTGAGATGCAGAGGTTCTGCAAAATGTGTCCGGAATGCCAGCTAACCTCACCCACTGCAAGCTACCTGAGTCTGTTGCAACCTCTACCTATTCTAGAGGTACCTTTTGAACGGATTGCGATGGATCTGGTAGGGCCAATAATAAATTCTGCCTGGGGCCACCAACATATATCAGTGGTCGTAGACTACGCCACCTGGTACCTGGAGGCCATTCCGCTTCAGCACACCTCGGCTAAGCTTATCGCCCTGGAGTTGCCATGTTCTGTCACCTTGGGCTACCGAAGAAGATCCTCATTGATCAGGGGACTCCTTTCATGTCCAAGGTGATGAAGGAACTGTGCAAGCTTTTCAAAATAAAACAGTTGCACATGTCGGTGTATCACCCTCAGACCGACAGACTAGTCGAGCCCTTCAACAAAACCCTCAAATCCATGTTGAAGAAGGTAGTTTCCAAGGATGGAGGCAAATAGGACATGTTGTTACCCTACATGATGTTCGCCATTTGCGAGGTACTGCAGACTTCCATGGGATTTTCACCCTCTGAGCTACTATATGACAGGCATCCTAGGGGTCTGCTGGACGTAGCCAAAGAGACTGGGAGAGGGAACCTACACCACATATCAGTGTCATAGAGCACGTAGTCAATATGCAGCGGTCATGCCTATAGTAAAAAAGCATTTGGTGGATTCTCAGGTAGCGCAGAGTCACGTATATAAAAAAGGCCACGGTCCGCTCATTTTAAAGCAGGTGATCGCGTTTTGGTTTTGGTGCCCACCACCGAAAGCAACCTTATGGCCAAGTGGCAAGGGCTATATGAAGTTCAGGAAAAAGTGGAGGAAGTAAACTACTAAGTTTACCAGCCTGTGAAAAGAAAACCCGTATAGTTGTATCACGTCAATCACAGTTGTATCACGTCAATCTGTTGAAAATGTGGAGGGAGTGGAGTGTATGCTTACGGATGCGACTCCAGACATGTCATCTGGGACCCTCTGATATCGGCCCAGATGGAGGCTGAGAGAAAGGTAAAGATAGGAGACACTCTCGAAACAGCAGCGGCAAGAGGTGCGGAAATTAGTACAAGAGAATACGGATATATTCTCTGGACTACCGGTCGTACCTCTGTCATCCAGCATGGCATTGTCACCGAGTCTCACCTAAGGGTATGAATGAAACCATACCGTGTGCCCGGGGGCTGGAGACAAGCCATCGCAGTGAAATAAAACAAATGCTCCAGCTGGCAGTAATTGAGGAGTCCCGTAGTGAGTGGGCTAGTCCCATTGTACTGATCCCAAAGCTGACGGATCATTACATTAAGGTTCTGTAATGATTTCCATAAGTTGAATGAGGTGTTGAAATTTGATCTTTATTCAATGCCCCAAGTGGATGAAATGATAGATCGACTGGGTCAGGCCCAGTACTTTACCACACTCATCTTACGGACCGCTTACGGAGTCGGTAAAAGAAAAGACCGCCTTCATAACATCGGAGAGTCTGTACCACTATGTCACTGTACCACTTGCCCTTTGGATTACATGGGGCACCAGCTACGCTCCAGAGGCTGATGGACATAGTTCTAGAACCCCATCGGACGTATGCGTCAGCATACTTAGATGATATGATCATCTTTAGTATTGACTGGCATATCCACTTGTCCTGGGTACAGGCGGTAGTAGATTTGCTCAGAGCCGCGGGCTTGACTGCGAATCCCAAGAAATGTGCCATAGGGCTTGAGGAAGCCCGGTACTTAGGATACGTGATCGGCTATGCGGTTATGAAACCCCAAATAAATAAAATCAAGGCCATACAGAACTGGCCCCGACCTGTTACCATGTTCATGCAAATCCTCATAAGTCATGCTTTTTTTTTAAATCCAAAGGTATATTTCTAGTACTACAGGAAATATGAGTAAATATGAGGTGAGATCATTTAATTAAAAAGAGTAAAATCTGATTTGTTTAATGTAAACTTTTCAGCTTTTTTTTCGCTTGTTGATGATAACATGATTTTTATGTCACAAAAACCATAGGTAGTCAGTCATTGCAGCACTGTTGGAACAGACATTTACTATAGTTCAATTGCTCATCTACTAGAATGTAAATTTTCATGTACAGATATTTCACGTATCATATAGGTGACAGAGTAATGCAAGTCAAGTATACACTAACCTCAGCAGCTGGTGTTCAATAATAAAGATCAAAGATCAATAGCGGTCAAAAAATCTAATTGTATTTGTGAATGGAGATGGTCTCATTTTAAAGCCCCTGTATCACTTAGATGCATATAAATTGGATTTGCAATAATGTGAAAGCACTTGGTTATACAACAGGCAGTTAAGCAGCAGTAATTCACACGATGAAAGACAATGTTACCATAAATCTATGGCAATAAAATGGAAAATACTACCTGAAAGGCTGGTTGCTTCAATGATTGCTTAATGCTGTTAATGTGTGGATACAAACATAGACATGTTATTAATGCCTGTGCCCTAGGCATAAGGAAAATAAAATACATCCATGTGTGTTTTGTCCACGTTTTATACTAAAACTTAGGGTATGTTCACGCTGGCAGTATGGCTTCACTATGGCCACTATGCCTCTGTATATATTGGAAGGGAAAAATCTGTGCTGGAAAATGATTTAGTTATGGTATGGGTGTGGGATAAAAACTGTATAGTAAAGAATTTGCATAGTAAGTTTCAAAATATGTTCCATGAAATTGTAAAGACTTGTACATGTGTTGATGATGTCTACATCCTATTTACACTTTAGGAACTTTGTAATGAACATATTTGTTTTTCTATTTTATTGATACATTCTGTTACCATATGTAAAAAAAAATTCCCGCTGGACCTCCCATTTGACCTATTTTCATTGGAAAATATTAAAAAAAAATCCACTCTGAATTTTTGATCACAAAATCTTCTTCAGAATAGCAAATGCCACCTATGGTTTCCATAAATACAGCCTCAATTCTAGTAGAGTTGTCCTGACAATAGCCTGGATATATTTTGATCACTGCTTTCAAAATAGCATTTGAAAAATACTCACGACTAGACAGTTCAAATTCATCCTTTTGAATAACTCTAATGGTAACTTTTGCTTCTCTAGTTTTTCATTAACCATCGAAAAATCGAAATATAGCATTGTGTGTATTCTATATTCTCTAAGCATTTGACATTTCTAATCTTCTGCATTTGCTTAAATTTAAGTGTTAAAATTACATTTGTGCATAGTCCCTAAATCAGCATAAATTTATTTTATTAAAAATATAAAAGACAGGACAAAGACCTTCAACATGATGCGTAATATCTACAGTATGTTTACGTGTTCAATGAAATTGTGACCTTTAAAGCAAACAGAAACTTCAAGGATCAAGGCCGCCATAAGCAGCTCAAAGGCTACAGCAGTAGAAGGAATTCAGTATCTTACTGGTGTTCAGTTTTCTGTAATGTCTGGACGATAAGAAATATAACTGGAATCAGCAGTTATCCTGCGCATAAAACTTTCAATTAATATCAACATATCAACCTCTTAGTGACCAAGCTAATTTTGACCTTAACGACCAGGCCAAACTTTACTATTCTGACCAGCGCCACTTTATGAGGTAATAACTCTGGAACACTTCAATGGATCTGACTAATTCTGACTTGCATTTACTTGTGAAAATGTCAGAATTTTGGTGCAAATTTTGAAAAATATCGCAATTTTCAAACTTTCAATCTTTATATCCTTAAACCAGTTAGTTATTCTGTACAAAATTATTAATAAATAATATTTCCCATATGTCTACTTTACATCTGTATCATTTTTTAAACATAATATTCTTTGTTAGGCTTAAAAGCTTAGCAACAATTTCTCATTTTTTCAATGATCTCACACTTTGCACTGGTGTGGGGGGGCAGTAGATTTTGGTCTTGACTTTTATCTTAAGTCATGTGGCAAGGCTCGTTAGAACTGCAAAACGACGCCACCCCCAATTTGAGGGATAAAGGTGGCATATTTTAGGCCACGCCCTGACCACACCCATTTCACGACTAGTCACTCCCATGTCCACGCCCCGACCACACCCATTTAGCACTGGTGATCACACTGACTGGTACTGAGGGCACAGTGACTGGTACTATGGGCACACTGGTACTGAGTAAAAGAAAGAACAGAGAGAAAAAAGAAAACAGAGAAAAGGAGAGAGAGAAAGAGGGGAAAGCAAGAAAGAACAAAGAGAAAGTAGAGAGAGAAATAAAGGGAAAAGAAAGAACAGAGAGAGAAAAAAGCAAAGGGGAAAGAAAGAACAGAGACGGAGAAAGAAAGAGGGGAAAGAAAGAACAGAGAGAAAGAAAGAAAGAAAGAAAGAGGGGAAAGAAAGAACAGAGAGAGAGAAAGAAAAACAGAACAGAGAAAGAAAGAGGGGACAGAAAAAAAGAACAGAGAGAAAAAAAGAACAAAGAGAGAAAGAAAGAAAGAAAGAACAGAGAGATAGAGAGAAAGAAAGATGGGAAAGAAAGAACAGAGAGAGAAAGAGAAATAAAGAAAACAGATAGAAAGAACAGAGAGAGAGAAAGAACAGAAAGAAAGAAAGAGGGGAAAGAAACAGAAAGAACAGAGAGATAGAAAGAAAGAGGGTAAAGAAAGAACAGAGAGAAAGAAAAAGAACAGAGAGAGAAAGAAAGATGGGAAAGAAAGAAAGAACAGAGAGAAAGAAAGAGGGAAAGAAAGAAAGAGGGGAAAGAAAGAAAAGAAAGAAAGAAGAAAGAAAAGAAAGAAAGAAAGAGAAAAAGAAAGGGGAAAGAAAGAACAGAGAGAAAGAAAGATGGGAAAGAAAGAACAGAGAGAGAGAAAGAAAGAAAGAAAAAGAAAGAAAGAAAGAAGAAAAAGAAAGAAAAAAGAAAGAAAGAAAAGAAAGGGGAAAGAACAGAGAGAGAGAAAAAGAAAGAGGGAAAGAACAGAGAGATAGAGAAAAGAAAGATCAGAGAGAGATAGAAAGAAGAGGGAAAGAAAGAACAGAAAGAAAGAAAGAAAAAGAACAGAGAGAAAGAAAGATGGGAAAGAAATAACAGAGAGAAAGAAAGAACAGAGAGAAAGAAACAAAGATTCTATAAAGATACTATAGCAGCCCGGCTCCCATTGTAGTGCCCACCTGAGCCTCCCGGTGGAGGACATATCATGATCCACTCACATGGCCGACATCCCCGATTCCAAGGCGAGGACACGATGATGGATCTGAAGCATTCACTGAAGTGCCTCCATGGTTCCGTCACAATCTCCTCCCGCAATTACCTCATTTCCGGTCATCTTCCAGCACATCACTTCTGGTGGAACATCACGTGCGAGTTTTAAAGTGCTCCTCGGGGCTCCGGCATGTACTCCTGTGTCTACGGGAAAAGCTCCCGGCCGGGACAGCGGGGCAGACTCTCAAAATCGGTAGTGTCCCACTGAATTCAGGATGCTTAGGAGGTATGAATGCTCCCCACCATACACCTTGTACACGCACGGCTCTGCACACCTCATACACACACGGTTCCGCTTTGTATGCCTCGTACACACACGGCTCCGCTCCGTCCACCTCGCACACACAAGGCTCCACTCAGTATACACATGGCTCCACTCCATACACCTTATACACACGCAGCCACGCTTTGTACACCTTGTACACACACGACTCCACTCCGTAAACCATGTACACATGCGGCTTTGGAGCATACACCTCGTACACACGTGGTTCTGCTCCGTACACCTTGTACACACACGGCTCCGACTACATACACACAAGGCTCCACTCCATACACACACGGCTCTGCTCAGCTCTGTACACACACGGCTCAAGCACGGAGCCCTGTGTGTATGGAGCTGAGCGGCTCAACTCCGTGCACTTCGCACACACAGGGCTCTGTTTTGTACACACACAGCACTGCTATATGCACCTCGTATACACGGCTACGCTCCGTAAACCTCGAACACGTGCGGCTTAGCTCCGTAAACCTCGTACACGAGTGGCTCGGCTCCGTAATCCTTGTACAGACACACGGCTCCGCTCCATCCAACTCGTACACACAAGGCTCCGCTCCATACACCTCGTACACATACGGCTCCGCTACATACACCTCGTACACACACGGCTCTGCTCCGTACACCTCGTACACAGTACAACACTGCTACATCCACCTCGTACACACGGCTCCGCTCCGTACACCTCGTATTCACACGGCTCCACTCTGTACACCTCTTACACACACGGCTCCGCTCCGTACACCTCGCACACAGTACAGCACTGCTACATCCACCTCGTACACACACGGCTCCGCTCTGTACACCTCGTACACAGTACAGCACTGCTACATCCACCTCGTTCACACACGACTCCGCTCCGTACACTTCATACTCACACGGCTCCGCTCCGTACACCTCGTGCATACACGGCTCCGCTCTGTACACTTCGTACACAGTACAGCACTGCTACATCCACCTCGTACACACACGGCTCCACTCCGTACACCTCCTACACACACGGCTCTGCTCCGTACACCTCATACACACATGGCTCTGCTCCGTACACCTCGTACACACACGGCTCCGCTCCGTACACCTTTTACACACACGGCTCCGCTCCATACACCTCGTACACACACGGCTCCGCTCCGTACACCTAGTACACACACGGCTCCGCTCCGTACACCTCGTACACATGGCTCCGCTCCGTACACCTCGTATACACACGGCTCCGCTCAGTACACCTCGTACACACACGACTCTGCTACATCCAACTTGTACACACTACAGTACTGCTACATCCACATTGTAAACCCGTCCCGACCCCACATACAAACTTACCCTCAGTTATCCAGCACCATGACAGTTATCCAGCACCATGACAACCATCACAGCAGAGTCCTGCACACAACGAGGACACTGATCATGTGACCCCTGACTCCTCCCCTCCTGTGACCTCATCACAGGTCCTGTGGGCACAGAAGAGTTCAGCATAGCAGCGTCATTGACAGCTGTGACAGGCTGAGCTGTAAAGGCAAGAAATGGGTGCATGGGGGGTGTTGCGACTCGTCTCACTGCGGGACATATAGTGTCCAGAGCGGGACAGCTGGAGGGGGGGTCAGATGTGACTGTGTGAGGAATTAAGGAGAGCCGGCCGGCACCACACCACGTGTTATGAGTTCCGCTCTGCCGCCCTCTAGCTGCCGCCGTCTGAGACAAAAGGCTCAACTCGCCTCATTATAGCTGCGGCCCTGGGAAACATTACCTCTTGGATCCCGGTCAGACGCCTCTCACCTAGCCATACCAGATCTCACACTTTGCAGTGACGAGTGGCAGAACCCTGAATCACAGAGTCTGCAAATTGAGATTTTCACTTTGGCTTTATCCTAAGTCATGTGGCAAGGCTTGTTAGAGGATTGATATTGACTTTTAGGATTGATACTTCCAGTAGGTGGCACTAGAGTTCTAGTTCTCTTCCTCTCTGAAGAGAAAATTTACATATTTTCCAAAGGAGCATTGCAAGTCATAAAAATCTCCTCACCTTGACATGTCAGGCTTGACATGTCAGTCTCTGCAAGGAGAAACATTACCCCTTGAATACTCATTTTTTCAACAAATTTACACAACTTGTTTCTTTAGGGACTTATTCAGATTTCTACGGACTTTGAGTATCCTATATATTGGAAACTCCCCAAAAGTGATACTATTTTAAAACTGCACCTCTCAAATACTTCAAAACTGTTATCATGAATTTTTTGAACTCTTCAAGTGCTTCACAGGAATTAATGCAATGAAAAAAATACATTTACATTTTACCTCTAAAGTGTTACTTTAGCCCCATTTTTTCACTTTTAAAAGAGGGAACACTAAAATGGTGTCTCACAATATGGTACCCACTTTCTTAGGAGCGCAGCGATACCCCACATGTAGTCAAAAAGTTCTGTTTGGACAAATGGCAGGGCTCGGAACGGAAGGAGCAATATTTGAATTTTGGAACACAAATTTGGCTGAAAGAGATGGTAGGCACCATGTCACATTTTGCAAGGCCCCAGAAGTGGCTATACAAAAGAAACCCTGCATAAGTAACCCTATTTTGGAAACTACACCAATCAAGGATTTTATCCAGGGGTATAGTGGACAATTTGAACACATAAATACTACACAGGATTTGGTGGCACTAGGTCGTCCTATTGAATATGTCATCATATCATCATCATTTTTTTAACTTTTCAAAAAACCCTAACCCTAACTGTAATCCTAACCCTAACCCTAGTGGCATGATCAGCGAATGTGATCAATGAATAACGGTGATCACGTGATCAGGTACATGTAGCTTAGATTTTTGGGCTCTGGGGGGCACTATTACCTTATTCCCAATCGCCAAGGGAATAAGGCCCCTTAGCGGCTACTGCTTTTATGTGTATTGACGGTCATTAAGTGGTTGAAGGTAATCCCATAATAAATAAACAATGTATAAATAATTACAATGATTTTGCCATGTATATTACGCTCCTCAATATTGAAACTGTAACACCAATAAAGGAAAAGTTGTGGAATTACGAAAATCACAGGATTGATAGACACTTTAAAGGGAATCTGTCCGCAGGTTTTTGCTATGTAATCTGAGCACAGCATTAGGTAGGAGGCTGAGACACAGATTTCAGCGATGTGTCACTTATTAAAGGAGTTTCTGGTCTAGAATTACAAGTCTGCAGTCTAGAAATGAGTGAACTTGTTTGGAAAACATTCACCAATCTCAAATTTGGCATGAACATACACATGTGGTCAAAATTGTTGGTACCCATTGTTTAATTACAGAAAAACCCACAATGGTGACAGAAATAACTTGAATCTGACAAAAGTAATAAAATCAAAAATCTATGAAGGCTTAAATTTCTGAATAATATGTGCAACTGTAGTCACAGGAACGTCAAGCTGCTTGGAGATGGTCTTATAACTTTTATCTTTAACATGTTTGTCTATAATTTTCTTTCTAAGCTCCTGAGACAACTCTTTCCTTTGCTTCCTCTGGTCCATGTTGAGTGTAATACACACCATGTCACCAAACAGCACAGTGAGTATCTGTAGCCTTCTATACAGGCCACTCACTGATTCCAAGATTGTAGACACCTGTGATGCTAATTAGTGGACACACTTTGAGTTAACATGTCCCTTTTGTCACATTATTTTCAGGGTACCATCATTTCTGTCCAGGCCTACTTCATGAGTTTTATTTTTTTTAAATTCTGTAGAAGCAATTTTGACCACGTGTGTAGCTCATTCAGATTCGTGTTCAGATTCCAAAGCATTTTTCCTAAAAATCTGCAAAAGTCAGCCAAAGTTCTGTAAATGACCAAGTTCACTAAGGGCTCTTTCAGATGTCAGTGTTTCTGATAGCAGCACGGGCTGCAAAAGTCCGGCAAATGTTCACACTCATTACGCACAGTTGACATTCCAGTGTAATCAGTGCGAAAAGTACCGGTGACTGGGAATCAGCAATACTGTTGGTGCTGTTCCCCAGTGCCGGATGCTGAAGTGAAGACAGCTCATATGCCTGTCCACTTCTTGCGCAGTGATCAGCACTAGCAGAGGACAATGTTGAGAGTTGAATTCAACTCAACGTATTAAATATTCTATTCTTGATAACCTATGCCACATATAGATGGCGGGTTGTATTGTTGCATGATGCGACTATACAACTTGTCATCCAGCAGAGACACTGAACGGCATGTACTACCGCTGCTCAGTGTCTCACAGTGTACATCTATGAACTGACTGACATCACTGTGAGCATGAGAAAGTTCTAGGAGTTCACAGCCAATTAACTCAGTTCAACTCAC
Source organism: Oophaga sylvatica (assembly GCA_033576555.1). Lineage (NCBI taxonomy): Eukaryota > Metazoa > Chordata > Amphibia > Anura > Dendrobatidae > Oophaga > Oophaga sylvatica. Next base: position 385,958,461 of record JARQOD010000004.1, on the reverse strand, counting down.
TTGAGCTCAGCACAAGCGCAGTTGGAAAAGTTGTAACGGCGCTCACACTGACGTCAGTGAGTTGAACTTAGTTAATTGGCTATGAACTTCCAGGACCTTTTTGATGGCACTGCTAGCATGACAACTTTCTCACACTCGCGGTGATGTCAGTCAGTTCATCGGAATTCACCACGAGATATTGAGCAGTGGTAGCACACGCTGCTCAGTGTCTCTGCTGGATGGCAGGCTGCATAGTTACATTATGCAACAATGCAGCCTGCCATGTAGATGTAGCAGAGCTAGACCCATTGTGGGACAAAGATTATTATCTCAGCCTACTGTGGCGTCCGCCCGCTGCAGGTCTGAACTGCAGGTAAGACAGCACCCCGAGAAACCCCGAGACCCTTTAACCCTATACAGGGATCTGGAATTACAGCGAAGCCCAGGAGGTTAGCTGCCTATAAGAGCAGTGGACCGGGGCAGAAAGGACGCTAGGAAGGGAATAAAAAACTGGACAGAAAGAATAGTCAGGAGTCAAGGTCAAAACCGGGAGAGCAGTAAAGGTACAAAATCGGCAGGCAGTAGAAGGATCAGAAATCCAGGCTAAAGTTAAAGTCAAAACCAGGCGGGCAGCAAAGGTACAAAATCAGCAGGCAGTAGAAGAGTCAGAAATCCAGGCTAAAGTTAAAGTCAAAACCAGGCAGGCAGCAAAGGTACAAAATCGGCAGGCAGTAGAAGAGTCAGAAATCCAGGCAAAGGTCAGAGATACAATAGCAAAAACAAACTAGCTCACTGGGGAAACCGAGACTATATCTGGTGGCCTGCAGGACAGGCTCCAAAGTATTTGAAGGGCATGGCTATCTCTCACAGGCTCACCGCCTGATGACCTCATCTGGACCACCCCAGAACCAGGCCAGATGGCAATGCACGACTGGCACCAACCACTTCACCTCAGACAGAAGAGCGAAGCCTGCGCAGGGACCCCTTCTCTGTCACCAACATCACCCACAGGAGAATCACGGCGATGCTCAGCGACAGAGACCGGCGTCAAAGGAGGGGAACCAAATGAGGATATAGCCCTCCTATCCCTGGCATAAGCAGCAGAAGGAGTCCGGCGCCTCCTAGCGGCCAAGGCAAGAACACCAGCCCCTGAGTCCATAGGCGACGTGACACCTACAGGTAGGAATATTGTGGTTTATTATCTTCATTCTGCTACAGGAGACCATGGCTTCTATGGACTGGGTGATGACATAAGTATGGGTTAATTTAGATTCAAATTCATTTAAGGAGTATGTGTCATTCTTTCGACTAAAAGACTTTATTCTGGCAGTGTGCTTATTTACCATATAACTATAGGATTAGAAATGGATAGGCTACTTATCGATGCCTCTCCATTACTAAGCCGTGGGCTTGATGTCACCGGACAATACAAAAGGTGACAATAACACCGCAAATATGAACCCCAATTGCCACCACCAGAGGTCAAGCGGGAAGAGCCGGGCAAAGCACCAGAATTGGCGCATCTAATAGATGTGCCTTTTCTGAGGCGGCTGCAGGCTGCTATTTTTAAACTTGGGGGCTATATCCATTGCCCCTTACCAGCCTGGGAATACAAGCCCTCAGCTGTCTGCTTTAGCTTGGCTGGTTGTCAAAAATGGGGGGGACCCCAAGCCGTTTTTTAATTATTTAAATACTCACAGAACCAAACCTTGAAAGGTTAGCTCATCTCCACTTTGTGAATACTCCTAGCGTTGCTAGGATTCGCTGGCGTCTACGCCGGGAATGGTGGTCAAGTATGCAATATGCATATTGCAGGCCAGAATCCATCTACAGGGCATGGCCTCGCTCGATACACAAAGTGACTGGAAACTTGTCATTCTAGACAGGGCAACCTATTTAAGCTGTGTGCTGTTGTTTAAATTCACTGAATGTTTTATCACCAGGAGGTTTTCACTGCCCATACTAGCTCACCAACCAACCACAATGCCTTCTTTAATAACTAGCTTAATGTGAATAGATGATGTACAGAGAAAGATGTGTTGTGTGCAAGTTTAGGTTTCTCAGCTCTACTTCATGCTACATCTAAAAACTCTGATTGTGTCACAACTGCTGCACCTGCTAAACTAACTGATATGTACAGTAGTTGGAATCAGGGTCTCTTTTCTTACATCATGCTGCGCTCAGATGAGTTAGAAAAAACCTGGTGAAAGATTCCATTGAATGGTGCGCAAAGCCAGAGTAAAGAGTCTATTATGTCATACAATGCTCCTCTGGGAATTTAAATACACAAATATTATTTTCAGATATATGTTCCATGTGAATATTATTACACAAGGAGAAATATTCATTAGAGCCTATATGAGAGGCCTAGCCAAATTATATCATACCTCCTGCTTTCCACTGATGAAGGGAAAAACACCCTGAAATACTTCCTCTATGAAGAGGAAATTTGCATAATAATATGCACATAATGAAAAAATCGAAATATGATTTTAAACTCATCTCGATATATGCAGCATTGAGTATGAACGCCATACACGCACTTAAACGCCTTGGTTACTATCTAAAGAGTTATTAATTCTCCCTTTGCATTTTCAAACCAATTACATCCGACGTGTGCTTGATGGGAGACAAGTTGGCAGATGCTGGAGGTCATGATAGTATGTAAAGGCCACACAGGTGTTCAAAGTAGCATGAGCAATATACGGCTTGTCCTTGTTGGGTTAAAAATAACTCTTAGGACCCTTGGGAAAAATGGCCATACCCTTGGATCCACCACCAAATCAAAGCAATGCTGAGTGTTTACTAAACATGGAATGTAGACTAGCCAATGTACATTATCCTTACACACACTATCACAAGTGTGATGTTACCGCATGAAGATATTTATTGAGTTGCACACGTGGTCTCAACAGATTTAATGAGCGGTGCGTAATGATCCATTCTGCACTGCAAGTGACATTATATGTCCCATACCAAGCCTTAGGTATTAAAAAGAATCTACATAAACCATCATAAAGCTTTTGTACAACATTGGGCTACAAGCCATACGTCCAGCTACAAGTATTGTATTGACCTCATGCCACCGTTCTTAAAAATTATCATGGTGCTGAGCAATATGGCAATGGAGGCTGGAATGTTGGTCTGTTTTCTTCATGAATATGTCCCTCTTTTGTCTTGGATGCAAGGATTGCCTGAAGAATCTGTGGACGTGTTTTGCATTGAGCACATGTGGGACATAATTGGTTGGCAATTGCAATTGGAGTGGATGATTTGCATATCCAAATGCTTCCAGTGTGGTAGAACAGTCCTCAGACAATCAGTGACAACCTAATAGAAAGTATGCCAATGCTGGTTTATTGGTACTTCATAAATCAGCCACAAGCAAAGGAAAAGTTAAAAGTCTTTCAGTGCAGGCAAAACAAAGTAAGCAATTCTTGACAAAGTCTCTTTAGAGCCTCTTTAAGCCAGTCCAAGTAACACCGACTGGATAGCATCAAATATACTGGCTCAGTCTGGCTATAACACACCCCTCCCTCCAAACACACAGACAATGTATCAAACAACAGACTCTATTTTAACATGTGAACCACTCCCAGAGGTTGGGTATGTGGGCAGCCAGAACCGCCCATCTCTCAGGCTGCCTGTAAACCTTGCCCATATGCACCAAACAAACCTCATAGTGCTATGTGCACTAAAGTCATACTCCAGGTTTACATCACAGATGACAACCACCTTTATGAAACATACTTCTCATTTACTATGTGTCCAGTAGCCACTTTACATGCCTCCCCCCTCTGCCTAAAGCCGTGGGGCTTGCAACCTTCTTCTACTACTAAACACGGGTTTCTTGAGGGGGCATCGGCATTACCATGTAGCTTCCTGGCTCTATGTTCCACATGGAAGCTGAAATCCTGCAGGGCTGGAAACCAAAGGGTAACTCAAGCATTTTTCTCCTTGTTCTCCCTCATCCATCTGAGTGGGGTATGGTCTGATACTAATTTACATTTTCACTCTAACATAATATTGTAATGTGTCCACTGCCCACTTTATGGCTAAGCATTCCTTTTCTACGGTGGAATAATTCTTCTCACATGCCGACAGCTTCCTACTCAGGTAGAGTATGGGGTGTTCCTCTCCACGTTTCTCCTGAGAAAGGACTGTGTTGTGAATGTGTTAGAATTGAATTCTGAGCAGAAGCTCCCTCTGGTGGTTACAAACAGTACTGAACTATTCAATGAAGATTGTGAAGATTGGCAATCAGGTGTTACAGACTGGTCTTATATAAGGGAGGTTCCCTCCCATCAGGGTTGCCGGTGATCAATTGTTCTTGTCTCAACTTTGGTACCTGGTTCACTTGGAAGCTTGCTGTGTCTTGCCTGCATCTTCTGCTAACAGATAAGATATTTTCTGCTTTTATTTTTGTGCTTGCTTTTTGCATTTTGTCCTGCACTTCTGTGGAGGTCAGCCAGGTCCCCTCCGGGGCTTGTGCGCCTTTCAGTTTATCTGAGCCACTGTTATTTGTTCATTTGCCTTTTCCAGTTTTTTCAGTGGCTGCTGCTTAGCTTTGTTACACCAGAGAACTAATTTAGGTGGTAGAGGTCGTGTGATCTCAGGTGTTTTTGCAATTAGTGAGTTGGTATTTTTTAGGGTTTTTTGGATTGCAGTAAGTGTCCTTCCTATCCTTTTCTTTCTAGGAAGATTGGGCCCCAACGTTTGCTCATACTATTTTCTGTCTGTGTCTGTATTTCCTCTTGTCTAACCGCCATTACATGTTTGGGGGCTTCCTATGTTCTTTGGGGATCTGTTCCGGGGCAGATAGTTTTCCTCTTTCTATCTTTAGGTGTAGTTAGCTTCTCAGGCTGTGACGAGGCGTCTAGGACCAACATAGGTACGCTCCACGGCTGCCTTTAGTTGTGGTGGTTAGTCAGGGTACTGCAATCCAGTAGATTCCAACCTCTCTGGTGTATTGCCTTTTTTGCCTGCTCTCCTCAGCTACCAAATCATAACAGGACTGCTCCTAAACCAATTTCTGAGGTATTTGTCTGGAAGACAAACTCTTTCTTAAAGTCAGGGCAGCCAGGACAGGCTGTTTATACAGAAGAGCCCCGTTCAGTTCTTGAAAGACCATCTCCACCTACGCACATTTGGCCACAGCTGATTTTGGTCCCTTAAAGAGGTCAGTCAGGGGTGCGGCCATTATGGCAAAGTTTGACATGATTCTCTTGTAGTATCCCACAATTCCCACAAAGGCTTTCACTTGCTTCTTTGAGAGTGATTTCAGCCAGTTTTGGATTGTGTTCACTTGACTGATCTGGGGTTTCATCTTGCCTCTACCTACTACATATCCTAAGTATTTGGTCTCTTCTTTCCCTTTGGCACTTTATTTGGAATTATCGAAAACCCTGCCTCCCAAAGAGCATCGAACACCACCTGGACATTTTGCAGATAACTTCCCCAATCCGGGCTGAAGATTACAATATCGTCCTAGTATACCATGGTGTAATTCTTATGGGGTACAAGGTTACAGTCCTTGGCTCTCTGGAAGGTGGACAGGGCTCCTTGCAGTCCAAACAGCATCCAGACGTATTGAAAGCATCCGTCGGGCATAGAAAACGCTGTTTTCTCCTTGGCTTATTGTGACATGGGGATTTGCCAAATATCCCTTCTTTAAATCCAAGGTGGCTGTGTACCTTACCGGACCAAGTCTTTCGAACAGTTCATCGGCATGAGGCATTGAATATGCATTGAACTTTGAGACTTCATTCAGGTTCCTATAATCGTTACAGAATCTCCATTTACAATGGATTTGGAACCAGGACAATCGGGCTAGACCATCCACTCTTGAATTCCTCAATGACTCCAAGATTCAACATACGAGTTACTTTCTTGGAGATCAACTCTCGTCGGGCCTCGGGAATTCAAAGGGGCTTCAAGTTCACCCACATATGGGGTTCCGTCAGAACCTCATATTCTATGACCTTTGTACAATCCAGCAAATCTGAGAACAGGTCCCTGTTCTGCTGACCGACACTGCTGTTTTTTGGCCTTCAACAGCGTCTCCGCTATTGCGACTCATTCAACATCTACTTCTGGCTTCACCAGCAAACATGGAGTTTCAACATGGTCTCTGTCTTGCCACGGCTTGATGAGATTGACATGGTAGACCTGGTAAGGCTTACATCTTCCCAGTTGATGAACCTTGTAGTTCACTTCACCAAGCTTTTCCACCAACTCACAAGGCCCTTGCCTCTTGGCAAAGAACTTACTCTTCACAGTGGGAATTAGTACGATGACTCGGTCCCCAGGGCAGAAATGCCACACCCTGACTGACCATTTGTAGATCCTAGCTTGACCTTGTTGTGCCTGGACCAGATGTCCTGTTACGATGGGCATCACCTTTCGCAATCCTCTCCTGCATCTGAGCGACGTGCTCGATGATGCTCCAGAAGGGCATTACTTAGGCTTCCCAAGTTTCGTTTGATATATCAAGGAAACCCGGTGGATATTGGCAATACAGAAGTTTGAATATTGAATAAAGAGATCCCAGTAGAGTCCCATGGAACCCCAGATAGAGAACAGCAGATATGGTATGAGACAGTACCAGTCTCGACAATCCTTTTCTATGACCCTTCTTCAACCTTTTATTGAATCTTTCCACAAGGCAGTCCATCTGAGGATGGCACACTGACGTCTTCAGTTGTGTAATTTGCAGGACCTTACACAGTTCTCTCATTACTCATAAAGGGTGTTCCTTGGTCGGTTAGGATTTTGTCCAGGAAAAATGTGGACCAACTCACTGGATGTACTTTTCGCAAAGGATTTTCTCAGGGTACCGCATAGCATAGTCAAGGATGAACAATATATATTTATGTCCACAAGCAGATTTAACCAGGGGACTGACCAAGTATATGGCAATTCTTTCAAATGCCACTTCTATGATGGGTAATGGCACGAGGGGGCTTCGAAAGTGAGAGGTGGGGGCAGTTATCTGGCAGGTGGGACAGGACCTGCAATTCTTTGAGATTTCCTGGTGACATCCAGACCAATAGAACCTTTGCATGACTCGTTCTTGAGCTTTGTCTTACCCCATATGGCCTCCCAAGACATGTGAATGGGCCACATCCAACGCCCTTCGTCTATAGGGTCCTGGGACCAATAACTGTTCTACTATCTCCCCCCTCACTTTCATAACCTGGTACAATAATTCCCAACTCAACATAAAATAGGGAAACCTGGTGTCAGCCCCTAACTCCTGTGCTATACCATTTATGACAGTAACACTATAAAATTTTGTTTAAATTTTTACAGTAATTGCATATGATCAACACGTTTATCCTTCCTGTGATTATCATAATTACACAACTTTTCTTTATTAATGTTGTCATGTTGCCATGTTGAGGTGTGAGTGTATATAGACGTTGAGTTACTACCACAATTAAACCAACAACCAAGCACACAAATGTATTGTAATTATCATTCTATTATTGAAGGCATTTTGCAATATTAATAATGATAAGTTATACCTATAATTGATAGCTTGAATGCACTGCTGCTAGCCAAATATGTGATGAGAAGTCATTACAACACAAAATGACAATATTATAAACCACAGTAACTGCTGCAGTTTACTACCCAATGTTGTGATAACAATGATTTCATTTAGTGTAAGTCTAGTAAATCAATGGATGGATAACTTAAATATCTCTCAGTTCTTTAACTGAAGCCTATAAACCAAAATAATGTTTGTTAAATGAGAAAATAAATTTATTAGGCCCTTTTATTATATTACTGTATATTAGATATTGTTTTTTTTTTGCTGTTTGTTGTCCTGTTTCCCACTTTGTTAATGTAGATCTCATTTGCGTAAATAAAATATCCTCATAGAAAACAATAAAGGTGGTTTAATAATGAGTAATATGTATTATGTGTTATTGTTTCAGGTGGCCATATCAATCCAGCAGTTTCTTTTGCCATGTGTATGACTGGAAAACTGTCATGGGTCAAACTTCCTTTCTATATTAGTGCACAGTTCTTGGGAGCCTTCACTGGATCTGCAGCTGTTTTTGGTGTTTATTATGGTACGTTCATCACTGTACAATGTATATAGTTGAAAAGTCTCAATTTGTTGATGTTAAAGGAAAGTGACAGTGCCTGAATATTAGATCAGTTCCAGTGCATGTATACATAAGTCCAATGTAATGTTATGCATTCAATTCAAAATGCTGAGGCAGACCACACAAGGTATGCATCACCGTCATTAAAAATAGATTAACAATGGCTATGCACAGCCAAGTACAGACTTGATGCCATTACTGTACCAAGTGTGATCATGTTGATGCTAAAGCCCATCTTCAAGACAGCTTGTCTTTTTTATCACTATCTTTTTCTACTCTAATGTCTAAACTGATCTGAACAATCTTTATTTACTTTAGTTCCTATAAAATGGAACGGAAAGACATAAAAGCATAGGATGAACGACAAGTGAGCTAGACTAAGCTTAACCTGAACTAGGTAATTTAATGACTAATGGAAATACCACAATATCATAATTCCCGGACCTTATTGCTGTGATAAGACCAGTATAGTATAGTTTTAGAAAATTCTTTAACCACAGCTCAACTATATCAATGTCATTACCATGTGAATAGCACTGTTAATCTTATTTTAAACATATTAATTAGGGACTTCTGATCAATTAGGTACTCCATTTATATTGATTATATTGATTGTAGGCATTATTACAGTTGTACAACTGAGGAAAAAGCTGTACACAGTAGACTAATATCCCACAAACCCGTCGATTTCAGAGGGATGGCCAACCATCTGCCAAGTATTTGATATTCAGACGAATTTTATTCAGCACCGAGAAAAAAATACTCAGCTAACAACAGCCCACTTAATATGTTTAACCACCTATAGAATGTGTATAAACCTTCAGCTTTATGTGTCATTGTTTGATAATGTCTTTAACCCCTTAACGACCGACGATACGCCTTTTAACGGCGGTCATTAAGGGTACTTAAACCACAGCGCCGTTAATTAACGGCGCTGTGGAAAAAGTGAATAGCGCCCCCCAGAGGCGCATTTTCTCCAGGGTCTCGGCTACCGGGGGTAGCCGAGACCCCAGAGAACATGAATCGGGTCGGTTTTTACCGACCCGATGTTGCGATCGCCGTTATTAACCCTATAACGGCGATCGCAACAACAACAAAAAAAATCTGATGTGCCATTTCATTTCTCTGTCCTCTGATGTCATCGGACATCAGAGGACAGAGAAAAAGGGTCCCCGGGACCTCCCTTGTGTCCCCCAATGTGCCCCTTGTGGCCCGCGGGCCCACCTGCTTCCTCCGGTGGGCGCCGCCATCTTGAATGGCGGGCGCATGCTCAGTGCGCCCGCCGCGTTCTGCCAGGGGGGAAGTGGGCAATTTTCTCTGGGGTCTCGGCTGCTGAGGGTAGCCGAGACCCCAGAGAACATGATCCGGGTCGATAGTTACCGACCCCGGTGTCGCGATCGCCGTTATACTAAGTATAACGGCGACCGCAAAAAAAAAAAAAAAATTATTTCTCTCCCCTCTGATGTGATCGCACATCAGAGGGGAGAGAATGAGGGTCCCCAGGTCCCCTGATCGCCCCCCCCCTATACCTCCCGGTGTCCTCCGTCCTCCTCAATGCCCCAGGATCCCGGCGTCTTCTTCCTGTAAAAAAAAAATGGCGGGCGCATGCGCAGTGCGCCCGCCGATCTGCTTGGCGGCAGATTCAAAAAAAGTTTCATTCATTCTCACAAAAGTACATTTTGATCACTGTGATAAACTATCACAGTGATCAAAATAAAAAAAACAGTACATAACCCCCCCTTTATCACCCCCTTAGTTAGGGACATATAATAAAATATAGAAATTATATTTTTTTTCATTTTTCTGTTAGGGTTAGGGTTATAATTAGGGTTAGGGTTATAATTAGGGTTATAATTAGGGTTAGGGTTATAATTAGGGTTAGGGTTATAATTAGGGTTAGGCTGGGTTCATACTGCGTTATGGCAGTCCGTTAACGCTGCCATTCACCCCCATTTGAGGGCGCATCGCGACGAATGCCGTAAAGCGGCATGCGTTCGTGACGTGCCATCATTCAGTGACGGAGCCTCGGGCGCGGGCTGCAGCGTCTGGGCTCCGTGACCGCTAGCGCAGATGAATCATCTGCTGATTCCTCTGCGCTAGCGGGTATAGCATAACGTGATCACGTTATGCTATACCGTTACCAGCCCGTCAATGCTATGTGTTGAACGGGCTGGTAAAACGCAAAATGAACCCAGCCTTAGGGTTAGGGTTATAATTAGGGTTAGGGTTACAATTAGGTTTAGGGTTACAATTAGGGTTAGGGCTACAATTAGGGTTAGGGTTACAATTAGGGTTAGGGTTACAATTAGGGTTGGAATTAGGGTTGGGATTAGGGTTAGAATTAGGGTTAGGGTTGGGATTAGGGGTGTGTTGGGGTTAGGGTTGGAGCTAGAATTGAGGGTTTCCACTATTTAGGCACATCAGGGGTCTCAAACATGACGTGGCGTTCAAAAAGTCAGATGGCGCTCCCTCCGAGCCCTGCCGTGCGCCCAAACAGTTGTTTACCCCAACATATGGGGTATCAGCGCACTCAGGACAAATTGCCCACCAATTTTGGGGTTCTAATTTCTCTTGTTACCCTTGGGAAAATAAAAAATAGCTGGCTAAAAAAATCATTTTTGAGGAAAAAAATTTTTTTTATTTTCACGGCTCTTCGTTTTATAAATTTCTGTGAAGCACTTTGGGGTTCAAAGTGCTCACCACACATCCTATGCCTATGCCAACCTCTTTCTGGGTTACTGGGAGAGGTTGATTTTTGGCGAGGCGGGGGCCGCTGACCATGTGCTGTGTTGGCTACGCTATATTGATGATGTTCTATTACTTTGGCGCGGAACAGTGCAGCAGTTGGAGGACTTTATGGCTGAGCTTAATGACAACCATTTGAACATTAAACTTACATATAGGTATGATTATAAGCAGATAGATTTTCTGGACGTCAAACTGGAAGTTGACAATACTTTGTCCCTCCAGACGGACGTCTTTCGTAAGAGTACTTCTGTAAATTTTTATTGCATGCCAGCTCAGCACACAGTCGATCCACCGTGGGGGGCTGGGGCCGTCCCGGTCGGACAGTTCTTGATGATGCGTAGGATTTGTTCATCTGGCCAGAAATTTGAGCATCAAGCTTTGGACCTTAGGAAACGTTTTGAACAGCGTGGATATAGTAAACGTAGCATCAAAAAAGGCTACAATCGGGCTAAAATGACTTCACGTGATCATTTGCTTTATCATTCTGTTCCAAAACAAAATGAGGATAATAACATCCGTTTCATATCAGTGTTCAACCATGAGTGGGAGAGCATGAGAGAGATATTGACGAAACATTGGTCCATTTTGAAAACCGAGCCCATCCTGAGGTCCGTCCTCACAGAGAGACCTCTTATGACTCCTAGGAGATCCAAGAATTTGAGTGACATGTTGGTTCAAAGCCATTACATTGCACCCTCAACAAATCCATTTGGGAGTACCAGACGTTATAAAGGGTGTTCTAGTTGTGGCCATTGTGTGGCTTGCGCAAATATCTCTTGTAGTTCTAATTTTAAATCTAGTGATGTGAAGAAAGAGTACGACATTAGGGAATATATCTCCTGTAGTACGAACAACGTGATCTATTATGCGACATGTAGTTGTCCTTTAATTTATGTAGGTCTAACCTCACGTGAACTCAGAGTACGAGTACGAGAACACGTTAGAGATATTTGCGCTGCCAGTAAAACGGAGGACATATCTAGCCTGAAGACCATCCCTAGACATTTTAGGGATAAACACAATTGCGATCCTGTTAATTTTATGGTCAAGGGCATAGACATTGTACATCCTGGTATCAGAGGGGGCAATGTTAAGAAAATGTTGGCACAACGGGAGTTAAAATGGATCGTGACTCTTGACACGGTTAAACCCAGGGGCTTAATGAGGCCCTCAATTTTGCCCCTTTCTTGTAAATGTTTTGATAATTTTCATTTCTATTAATTTTTCCTCTGTATATATTTGCATCATTTTTAAGTGTGTTGTTGTTTTTGGTTTTTAATTTTATTCTTTTTTCTTATTTAGTATATACTGGGTTTTGGAATTTTTAATACCATCCGTCAGATGCTCAGCCCTTATCTCTTACCATTGGGATGACCATAATAATATGAGATATGTTTTGGAAAATAATCGGAGTAATGAAGACATGTACCATCATGAGAAAGATCCATGGACTATCATATATTAATGCCTTGAATTTTCGATTGATTATATGCCATATTCCTGTACATGTTTGTACCGCTGTAGTGCGCGTGCGCGCGATTGCTCTCTGCTACCATCCCCGTTGCCCGGCATAGTCGTGCGGATGCAGCGCCGTGGTTAAATTTTGAACCTAGGCTCTGTGATCTGCTGACACGTCCGGACTGCGGTGGCTGGAGGGACAGCATCGGGCGCATGCACCATTTGATGGTGGGCTGGACATCAAGCGGTCACATGACCGGTTTCTATGGATACTTAAAGGTCCTGTGAGTTACCAACAGCACACTCCCCTTGAGAAAGCGAGGCGAACGGCAGCGAAACGCGCGTCGGGGACTTTCCACATGGCCAGCAGCACTTGGTGAGGACCCCCTCTTTTCCCTGCACCCCGCTTCCTGATATAGCACTGTAATCGTTTATGACCTTTGATGGGATTGCGGTGTGTCTTGGGATATGCTTACTAACTATACTCCTGACTGGGATATATGGTGATTGTCTATGGGATTATGGTGTGCCCCAGGATATTCATTGTTATCAATGTGAGAGGGATTTCTATATGCTTAATCCTCTGAATAGAGTCCACATTGTATATATGGGTGTGTTCCTCCTGACAGAATTAAGTCTTGCATATTGCTCTTTATGGTGCTTATTTGCTTGTCATGTGTTTTGGTGTCTTTTTTAACACACATCATTTGTATTTCAATGTTCACTGTTATGTCGTCTTATTAGGGCTAATAAAACTTTTTACATTTTTGTAAAGAAAAACTCCATTGTTGTCCTCTGTTGTGGTACATTTGTGATATGGAGATATATGTAGTAATTTGGTGAACCGGGTTCACAACTACATTATTATAAATCTGGATATGTGGTTATTAAGTTCCTTAGGGGGTCTAGTTTCCAAAATGGGGTCACTTGTGGGGTTTTCCACTGTTTAGGCACATCTTAGGCACTGCAAACGGAACATGACACCCATCAACGTCTGCATTCCAAAACGTTATTACTTCCTTTCCAAGCCCTGCTGTGCGCCCAAACAGTTCCCCCCCCACATATTTGGTATCAGCGTACTCAGGACAAATTGGACAACAACTTTTGGGGTCCAATTCCCTTGTGAAAAATCAAAAATTTGGGACTAAAAAATCATTTTTGTGGAAAATTGTTTTTTTTTTTTTTTTTCACACCCAGGCATTATAAACCTTTGTGAAACACTTGGGGGTTCAAAGTGCTCACCACAGATCTAGATAAGTTCCTTAGGGGGTCTAGTCTCCAAAATGGGGTCACTTGTGGGGGTTTTCCACTGTTTAGGCACATCTGGGGCACTGCAAATGGAACATGACCCCCATCAACGTCTGCATTCCAAAACGTTATTACTTCCTTTCCAAGCCCTGCTGTGCGCCAAAACAGTTCCCCCCCCCACATATTTGGTATCAGCGTACTCAGGACAAATTGGACAACAACTTTTGGGGTCGAATTTCCTTGTTAAAAATCAAAAATTTGGGACTAAAAAAATCATTTTTGTGGAAAATTGTTTTGTTTTTTTTCACACCCAGGCATTATAAACTTTTGTGAAACACTTGGGGTTCAAAGTGCTCACAACAGATCTAGATAAGTTCCTTAGGGTGTCTAGTTTCCAAAATGGTGTTACTTGTGGGGGGTTTCCACTGTTTAGGCGCATCAGGGGCTCTCCAAACGCGACATGGTGTCCAATCTCAATTCCAGCCAATTTTGGTTTGAAAAAGTCAAACGGCGCTGCTTCCATTCCAAGCCCTGCCGTGCGCCCAAACAGTGGTCCCCCCCCATATATGGGGTATCAGCATACTCAGGACAAATTGGACAACAATTTTTGTGGTCTAATTTCTCCTGTTACCCTTGGGAAAATAAAAAATTGGGGACTAAACTATCAGGTTTGTGGAAAAAATATGATTTTTTATTTTCACGCCCGGGCGTTATAAACTTCTGTGAAGCACTTGGGGGTTCAAAGTGCTCACCACACATCTAGATAAGTTCCTTAGGGGGTCTAGTTTCCAAAATGGGGTCACTTGTGGGGGGTTTCCACTGTTTAGACACATCAGGGCCTCTACAAATGCGACATGGCGTCCAGCCAATTCCGCGTTGAAAAAGTCAAACGGAGCGCCTTCCCTTGCGACCTCTGCCGTGCGCCCAAAAAGTGGTTTACCCCCACAAATGGGGTATCGGCATGCTCAGGACAAATTGCACAAAAACTTTTGGGGTCTTGTTACCCTTGGGAAAATAAAAATTGGGGTGAAAAGATCATTTTTGTGGACAAAATATGATTTTTTATTTTCACGGCTCTACGTTATAAACTTGTGTGAATCACTTGGAGGTTCAAAGCACTCACCACACATCTAGATAAGTTCCTTAAGGGGTCTAGTTTCCAAAATGGGGTCACTTGTTGGGGTTTCCACTGTTTAGGCACATCAGGGGCTCTCTAAACGCGACATGGCATCCAGCCAATTCTGCGTTGAAAAAGTCAAACAGCGCTCCTTCCCTTGCGACCTCTGCCGTGCGCCCAAAAAGTGGTTTACCCCCACATATGGGGTATCAGCATGCTCAGGACAAATTGCACAAAAACTTTTGTGGTCTTGTTACCCTTGGGAAATTAAAAATTGGGGTGAAAAGATCATTTTTGTGGAAAAAAAATGATTTTTTTTTTCACGGCTCTACGTTATAAACTTGTGTGAAGCACTTGGAGGTTCAAAGTGCTCACCACACATCTAGATAAGTTCCTTAAGGGGTCTTGTTTCCAAAATGGGGTCACTTGTGGGGTGTTTCCACTGTTTAGGCACATCAGGGGCTATCTAAACGCGACATGGCATTCAGCCAATTCTGCGTTGAAAAAGTCAAACGGCGCTCCTTCCCTTGCGACCTCTGCCATGCGCCCAAAAAGTGGTTTACCCCCACATATGGGGTATCAGCGTATTCAGAAGAAATTGCACAACAAATTTTGTGGTTCATTTTTTCTTTTAACACTTGTGAAAATAAAAAAAATTGGTACCGAAGTAAAGCTTTTGCAAAAAAAGTTAAATGTCAATTTTTTCCTTCCACATTGCTTCAGCTCCTGTGAAGCACCTGAAGGGTTAATAAACTTCTTGAATGTGGTTTTGAGCACCTTGAGGGGTGCAGTTTTTAGAATGGTGTCACTTTTGGGTATTTTCTATCATATAGACCCCTCAAAGTGACTTCAAATGTGATGTGGTCCCTAAAAAAAAATGGTGTTGTAAAAATGAGAAATCGCTGGTCAACTTTTAACCCTTATAACTTCGTAACAAAAGAAAATTTTATTCCCAAAATTGTGCTGATGTAAAGTAGACATGTGGGAAATGTTATTTATTTAGAAATTTGTGTGACATATCTCTCTGATTTAAGGGCATAAAAATGTAAAATTTAAAAATTGCTAAATTTTCAAAATTTTCACCATATTTCCGTTTTTTTCATAAATAAACACAAGTCATATCAAAGAAATTTTACCACTAACGTGAATTACAATATGTCACGAAAAAACAATCTCAGAATCAGCGGGATTCGTTAAAGCGTTCCAGAGTTATATACTCATAAAGTGACAGTGGTCAGAATTGTAAAAATTAGCCCGGTCATTAAGCTGCAAAATGGCTCTGTCACTAAGGGGTTAAAGCACTGTGGAATTAATGTGGCTATATAAGTGAGTAAGGGTGAGTTTCCACGGTCAGGAAACGCTGCGTGTTTGGCGCTGTGCGCTGGCGCAGCGCCAAACACGCAGCGTCCAGATGTTACAGCATAGTGGAGGGGATTTCAAGAAATCCCGTCTCCACTATGCGTAACAATACGCAGGTGGCAAACCTGCGTAAACGGACATGCGGCGCGTCTTTTCAGACCGCAGCATGTCCTCGCGTATTGCGGCGACGCACCGTCGCCGCAACATAATTAACACAGGGCTATGAAGCCCTGCGCTCTTTCCGGAGGTGTTCCGGAGGTGTCCTGAACACCTCCGGAAAGATCGCGCGTCAGAAAGGGGGCGGGGCTTAGACGGAGCGGAATTTCCGCTCCGTCAAAAGCGCTATGGTTCCGGACCGTGGAACCATAGCCTAAAATATACAAATATATCTACCACTGAATATTTGTTTTTGTTTTTAATTCTGTGCTAATTAATTTCTTTGCAGTGTTGTAATATTACTATTAAATTTGCTTAAATAGCACCATCAGATACTGCTACACTTTTCAGATATTGTTATTAATGTGCATATGAGGGCTCACAATCTAAATTCCCTATCAGTATGTTTTTGGAGTGTGGAATGAATCTGGAGGACCAAGAGGAAACCAACGCAAACGCTGGGAGAACATACAAACTCCTTACAGATATCGTCCTGGGAGGGATTTGAACTCAGGACCCCAGCGCTGTAAGACTACAGTGCTAACCACTGTGCAACTGTGCTGTCCTTTCTCTTTTGCAAAGGCAAACATTTAAAACATAAACTCCTGGCTACCTGTAGCCACCAACCAGTCGATATTCACTTAGCACCAGAGTCTTTCTGTTCACATGACATCACATGATATACAATGTCATGCTGACTTCTCCCTACACCGCTCCAAGTGATTGACAGGTCTCTCCTGTTTAAAACCTTGATTTAACAGTTTTTCAGAGAACGACTTTCATGGCTGAAATCATGCATGGTTTGGGCAACAAAAATCTAGTGACAGCTTTCCTTTAAACTATTAAAGACATATTCAGTTAGGCAATGCACAAAAAATATGAGTGTATAGTTTTGTTGCCTAATTTTAATAAAGTGTAAAAGGTTATCATTTGTTTACTTTAAAGCTTTGTCAATTAATTTTAATATTTGTATATTGTATTTTTTAAATGGCTCAAACCTCTGATTTGTTTTGCAGATGCATTAATAAAATACTCAGGAGGAGTGTTTACAGTAACTGGCCCAAATGCTACAGCTCACATTTTTGCAACATATCCATCTCCATATCTTTCAACATTAAATGGACTTGCAGATCAAGTAAGCTCAAATCAATGATCAATATAACCCCTTCAACTATCTATCTTAAAGTGGTTCTCCAGTACTGTAAAGAATGGCACTCATCACATAATTCAAACGGCAGCCATTCTAGTCACATGTCAGGACGGATTTAAGTATAAAGAAAAATGGCTCCAGAGATCCATGTTTCGACTGACCTTCTCTTTGGCTGGTTGCACATTGAGGACTGAGGCCTTGATAAAAAAAATCCTTTGTGCTCAGTGTGACAAGGAGAAGATTTATTCTGATGTGACAGCCCTTGACCTCAGCTCACAAAGGTATGAGTGCTTACGATACAGCTACTCTGACAGTTGAGGCACAGATCTTGGGAGCAGTTTTTCTTCAGACCTCAACCCATTGGGACACATGACTGGGACAAGTTGACATTTGAATGACGGAATTAAGGCTATTGAATTACATTTTTTGAGAACTTATTTAATCATTAATTGTGGGAAAATAAGCACCTTTGACTGCTAGGCCCCACAGTACGTTCTACAACTGTTGTGCTTTTAATTACAACAATGGTTAGATTACAACCAATATAGCTACATTTATAACTACTGTGTAAGTATGTTGTCATACAGACCCCTCTCTTGAATAAAATGTACAAGTAGGCACATGTTCAGAAATCCAGTTTAAATATCTTTATTTAAACAGGTACTGTTTATTTTCCACATAACCATATTACTCTATTCCATAGAAAATGAAAATGAAACCTTTATTGCAACTTTTTAGAGCAAAAAGTTCCAAATTTTACAAAATGTTGCTAAAATTGTGTAAAAACTTCTGGTATACATAAACTCCCTTCTGGATGGGACTGGAGTATATTTGAGCAAAAACTGGAAACTTTTCAAAAAGTCGCAAATGGTGATTCAGGTGAAAACATCTATAATCTATAATCTCCAAAAACCTGTGACCAATGGTGAACTAAAAAACAAACTAGACACCTAAAAAGTAGTAAATGTGAATTAAAAGCGTTAGTTGTAGAGTTGAGCGAAACGGGTCGGTCAGATTCATAAGTCGCCAATGTTCACCAAAGTCGGGTTTCGCATAATGCTTGCAGGTGCCTTTTCTCAGTCAATGAGCAAGAATGTACACTGTGGGCAACGAGATGACATGGGCAGCGTCCACCACCATCTTAGAGAAGGGCATTGCAGTGATTGGCTTGCTTTGGGTGGCGTCATAGTGTCTATATAAGCTCTGACCGCCGACCTCCATTTTACTTCTGCCGATCTTAACAGTAGGGAGAGGTTGCTGACGCTGTTTATCAGCAGGGAGAGAGTTAGGGCTGGAAAGAGAAGTTCTTCTGTGCTTGTGCTGATAGCAATTGTGCTGTACAGTTAGTGTGCAGTGATGAGGAGGATTTTCTTGTGTGCAGCAGCGCTGGTTGTTAGGCTGCCTGATAGCTGTATTGCTGTGTGTACACTGCTGTGCAGACTGCTTTTTACACAGCAGTGAACTAATACTTTTATTCTTTTTTTCTGCACAGTTACAGAGCGTTCATTTTGTCCCACACCGTATAGAGCTCTAAGCTCCTCACACACTACCGTGTACCGGCTGTTCTGCCCATTCTGAGTACTGGACAGCATGTTTCTTATTGTGAGCTAGTTTTGTTTTTATAGCACCATCTAGCGGTGGCTGAATTTATAGCCTGTGCCTTTAACAAGCAGATAGAGTATTGCATTGTGGGATTGAAGCAATGTATTCTGGGAAGAACAAACTCCATTTTCTTCCATGTACTTCAGGGAATACACATGTTCATGTGCTCTCCTGTAACCTCCGCAACTTGAGTTTGCTATCCTGGTAAAGCATATCTGGTAAGATCAATATCTTCTCTAGCAGTGCAGTGTTTAGGAGGCTATTAACTGTTTAGCAGCCAGTGCATAGGAGATATTATTAGAATCCTGTGTTTTCTCATGTTATAGTTGCATCATACTGTATACTTTCTGTTAATTATAAAGTGTCAGCTGTGTGATTATTGCTCAATACTAGAGTTGAGCGATACTTTCCGATATCCTAAAGTATCGGAATCGGAATGGTATCGCCGATATCACTAAAATATCGGCGATACCCGATATCGATACCGGAAGTCCCATGTAAGTCTATGGGAACAAAATATCGAAATTAAAAAAAACCCATTCTTGCCTTGTTGGTTAATTGTACATGAAGGAAAACAAGAAAGAGTAATGTAGAATGTATTGGGGAAGGTTGAGGAGACATTAAAGGCATAGATGTTTAACCCAATCAAATGGAATAGCATAAATATTTTTTTTTTTAAAGATGTTCGGATTGACGAAGAAATTGACAATGTTAACGTTTTTTATATTTTGGCAAATATGTATATTACACAACTTCCATGCTCTTCATCTTCACCTTTTTAACTTTTCACACACTTTCTCCTTCATAATCTTCTGCAGCATCATCTTTTTCATCAAATTATTCTTCATCTTCACCTTCTTTATCTTCTTCTTAAACTTCTTGCTATTCATCTTTGTTAACATTACTCATATTCTTCTTATTAAACTATTATTCTTATTCATATTCTGCTTCATCTTCTTCATCATATTCTTATTTGTGACAGAGAATCCTGTACTTGTAATCTGTCAAAGTATGAATTTTTCATCCTTCCGTTCTTGCTGTCACAAAAGATTTAAATTACAACAGTATTTGTCCGTGTTCAGTTTAGCCTGCAGCAGCAGGCATTTTCCAGGGGCACCACGAGGAGGAACGGACTCACCCCCATACACTGCTTAGTCTTCTTCTGCTTAGAATTTAGAGCATATATTTTGCTCTTCATTTTGGTCTTATACTTCATGTTCTTCTGCTTTTAGATCTTCTGCTTATTGTTCTTGTGTCTCTTGTTCCGTATCTTGTATTTGTAGCACAATCTTGTACCAGCTGATGTTACTGGGACACGGTTACTAAGCAGGAGGTACCTGTGCTCCAAAGCACTACCAAGGACCAGCAGACGTTGCTGGAACTCGGATACCGAGATGGAGGCACCTAGGCCAAAGGCACTGCGGAGAACCAGTTGACGGTACTGGAACCCGGACGGGTAGCAGAAGGTACAAGAGCCAATGCAAGTAACGAGGACCAGATGACTGTGCTGGAACCCGGAGGGGCAGCAGAAGGAAAAGAGCCAATGGCACAACCGAGGACCAGCTGACGTTACTGAACCCCAGTAACACAGGAGCAAGTGTTGACTGTGCTAACAGCACTTCCGAGCAACAACTGGCGGTGTTGGAGCCCAGGGTCAAGGAGGATGTTTAAATACTAGATCAAGTAATTTCCTTGTTACCTGTCAATTTTAAATGTCTATACTTCAAACAAGAGAAAGATAACCTTTACTACCATAAGATGATGATTTCATTTAAACTAATATCTAGATAAATAAAGAATTGACAAACATAAACACATACATTAACATGTTGAACAGCAATGCAAACCACAAAATAAATTAGTTAAGGAATCTGCTATACGGTTGTACATAAAAGCATACAAGTACATATCTGAATCCATTAATGATGGATAAGTAACAGTATGTACACCATTTTTATTGTATAGACAATGAATGTCTGACTTCAAAACATCATCAGCATTACAAGTTATCTGTGACATTACTAAAATGTTACATTTGCTGAATAATGTCACTAAACAGTTTATACAAAATTATACAATTTCCATCATGTAATACTCATAATATGTGGCAATAATCATGTTTATTAACAAACATAACCTTTAAAAAGTGCATAGTGCATAGTGAAAATTGCTATTTATGCCTGACTGTCGACTTGCAAGCATGACAACGGATAGATAAGGTATATATAGATGAGACTGCATAGCCACAGATGGTGAATGGCGATGTAATACTGTACCTCAATAAAGTGTGCGTCACTACTACATAATTTTTTTTATATAGCTTTATAAACAGGGTACGTGGATGTATGCTTGCGCCTTTGTTTTGACGCACAGACTGCCTTCCTGCTGAGACGCGTTGGGTAGTGAACAGTTGTGTGCAGTGTTCACTGTAGTCTGAGGTTTTCCTTTTTGGAGTGCAGATCACGCTCCAGTTAGTTCTTCAACCACTGCTGGTTGTAGTCTGCTGAGCGTGTGTCACTGGCACATCCTTGAAATTTTTCTCTAATTGTTGCTGCTCCACTCTATTACAAATAAATAAAATCTATTAGTGTGACGCGCTTCCATCCGTATACAATACATTGGTTGCAAACACTATAGAAGTACACAAAGGGGCCTTTCACACCTACTGAACAGTTGTGTGCAGTGTTCACTGCAGTCTCTGCGGAATAACCACACTTAGGCCTTATAACTTTTCAGACTTTCTTTATCAATCTACCAAGATGAAGAAGGCAGGGAGTAAGGCACGTGGTCGTGGAGTTTCTTCAGGGAGAGGACGTGGGGATTCTGTGGCTGCTGCGGCCCCCAGTGACACAGCATCCACCAGTTTTCCCCGGGCCGTGAGCGTTCCTTTATGCGCACTTTTGTAGGAGCTCGGAGTACCCCCCTGCTGCGGGAAGAACAAATTGAAGCCGTTGTTGTTTGGATCTCAGCCAATGCATCGACTTCAATTGCTTCCACCTCCTCTCAGGACCACAGCACTGTTGGGCAACCATCTGTCTCTTCACCGCCTGGCAAATTGCCCAGGCAGTCAGAGAGTTCTGTACAGGAGCCAGCTGAGTGTCTGCTTCTGTTCTCAGAATCTATTGGCTTGCAAACAGGGGCCCAGCCAAGCAGCATTCTGTAATGTGAAGAAGAGGGAGTATGCAGTGATGCGCAACAGCTGTGTCTCTCTGAATCTGAAGAGGCGGGTGAGACAGTGCCGATGGTCAGCACACCGCAGAACGCATCTGATGATGATGATGAGACCCAGGTGCCAGTTTCTGTTGAGCATGGTGCTGGCCAGACCACCCAACAGCAGGTGTTGGAAGAGGGTAGTGGAGATGATGAGGTCCAATACCCAACATGGCATGAAGAACAGGAAGGTGGTGGGAGCAGCTCAGAGGAATAATAATAATATTTATTTATATAGCGCCATCATATTCCGCAGCGCTTTACAGTTTAGCAGTTTCAGAACACAAGTCATAAGTAACAACGTTAACAATACAATAATTTAAGCTAAATAAGTCGCCCCTGCTCGTGACAGCTTACAATGTACAATGAGATGGGGGAGATACAAAGTATAGGTGTTTATATACAATGGTGCATTTACAATGATGTTCCAGCCATCTTAAGGGACTGAGGGATGGAGATAGTGAATGGGCTAGAGACACACACACACTTACACAGAATACATAGAATGACTTTGATTAGTGAATGTGATAGGCCGCTCTGAACAAATGTGTTTTGAGGGAGCGCCTGAAACCATGCAAATTGTGGATAGTCCTAATTTCTTGGGGTACAGCATTCCAGAGGATTGGCGTAGAGCAGGAGAAGTCTTGGAGTCGGGAGTGGGAGGTACGTATTAGTGCAGAGGTTAGTCGAAAGTCGTTTGCAGAGCGCAGCAGTCGGTTAGGCCGATAGATAGAAATGAGGGAGGAGATGTAGGAGGGGTGCTGCACTGTGGAGAGCTTTGTGGGTGAGAACCAGTACTTTGGTTGAAAGCTGGGAGAGGCCTAGAGAAATGGTTAGTGATAGAAGGAAGATAGAGGAAGACATTGCCCCAACGGTACAAACAGGAGGGAGAGTTAGGCTGCAGACTCGGTTGCCTGTAGCCTCCAGTTTGGCACCTGTTCGGAGCAGTTGTCTTCCAAAAGTCAAAACGTGCGCTCCAGGACTTGCACTGCGTGGTCCTTTTTTCACACACTTGCACATGATATTTGCTATGTGAAATGCAAGCTGTGTAATCAAAAATTAAAAATAGCTAAAAGTGTCAGTCACCTCAATACCACAAATATGTGGAAACATGTGCGGACAAAGCACGTAGTTGAGTTACAAAGACACACTGGAGATGTAGGCCAACCTACAGCAGCACCTACATCTTCAGGTTGTGTTGAAGCCTCTTCATCGAGCTCACACACAGCTGGTTATGCTTCCTCACAGGATTGCCATGGAAGAACCTCGGCCACTGTTGTCCAGAGACAAACTGTTATTCCACACACAGCAGCAAGTTCCCTGTCATCCTCACACTCCCAGGCCACAAAACAGCCAGCGGTAGCACAGGCATGGGATAAAACACGGCCATACTCCGCAAACCATGCACGAGCACAGGCTCTGAATGCTGGCATTGCAAAACTCCTGTCCCTTGAAATGCTGTGATTCAGGCTGGTGGAGACAGACAGTTTCCGTAACTGAATATCATTGTCAATCCCACAATACAATGTGCCAAGCCGATTTCATTTCAGCAGGCAAGCCGTCCCTGGTCTGCAAAAGCATGTTGAGGGAAAAATTAAACATGCGCTACTAAAAGCCCTCAGTAGCAAGGTCCACCTGACCACCGATGCGTGGACCAGTACCCATTGTTATGATCTGCTACAACCAGTAAGGAAAGAAGGGAATTCTGTCCCTACAATACAACTAAGCTGAATCCCTACGATGTAACGGGGAACCTGATCCTGCGACCAGACCCGCTAAAGTCCTCATCTAGTGTGAACGAAGACCTATAGTTGCGAGGGAGTAATCCCTACAAGATCTAGGGACTGGGAGAAAAGGTGGACACCTCCTAACATAAATTGTAGCATGGATAATTAAACAGAAAAATAAATACTTTGTGATCCTAACATCAAGCAAAACTCACAGATTAAGGCACCTAAGCACCTGGCTAGCTTAACAGTAGATAATACAATGAAGTCAAGCAAAGCCAGAAGGGCGGAGCCAGACTAAATAGGGAAAAAAGGTCATGTGACCAGCAAACTGAAACAAAACCTAACAAGAGGGTTCTAACACCCATGGCCAGGGACAATACCTTTCCCTCACTGGCCATTGGGTCAATGTTGTGCAGCCGGGTACTGATCTTGCGAGTGGCGCTGTACGTGTTCTGCCAACTCCAAGGATTGCAGGAATCAAGTCTGTACACATTGATTCCTCCTCCTATTCCAGTTCCTCAGAATCATCGCTGCAGGAGCCGTCACGGTCTACCTCCACATGGACCCGTGAACGTTTACCTGTTGCGACCGATATGAGCACAGCCATGTCCAAATGTCAACAGGCCATCCTGAAATTAATTTCCATGGGAATCTTAGCCACACAGCGCAGGAGCTCTGTAATGCCATAAAGCAGGAGAGCGACGTGTGGTTTTTGGAAGAGAATCTACAGGCAGGCTTGGTAGTGTGTGACAATGGCCGAAATCTGGTGTCAGCTCTGGGCCTTGGCAACCTCAGTCACATACCATGTCTGTCATATGTGCTCAACTTGGTCGTGCAGAGTTTTTTGAGGGACTATCCGGATCTTGATGCACTGCTGCACAAGGTCCGCCTAGAGTGCGCTCACTTGCGACGTTCCAGCATGGCCAGATCGCTGATTGCAGCTCTGCAACGCAGATTTCACCTTCATGAACATCGCATTATATGTGACGTACCCACCAGGTGGAATTCCTCGTTACATATGTTGGAGCGGTTGTGTGAGCAGCAGCCAACAGTAATGGAGTATCAGCTGCATCAGGCGCAGTCAACTCGCAATTTGCGGCGTTCACACTTCACCACTACTGAGTGGGCCTCTATAATAAGAATAATAATATTATTTATTTATATAGCGCCATAATATTCCGCAGTGCTTTACAGTTTAACAGTTTCAAAACACGAGTCATAAGTAACAACGTTAACAATACAATAATTAAAGCAAAATCAGCGCCCCTGCTGGTGAAAGCTTACAATCTACAATGAGGTGTGGGAGATACAAAGTACAGGTGTTTATATACAATGGTGTTTTTACAATGATGGTCCAGCCATTTTAAGGAAGTGAGGGATGCATGGAGATAGTGAATGGGCTACACACACAGAATTACACATAGAATGACTTTGATTAGTGAATGTGATAGGCCACTGTGAACAAATGTGTTTTGAGGGAGCGCCTGAAACCATCCAAATTGCGGATAGTCCTAATTTCTTGGGTAGAGCATTCCAGAGGATTGGCGCAGCGCGGGTGAAGTCTTGGAGTTGGGAGTGGGAGGTACGGATTAGTGCAGAGGTTAGTCGAAGGTCGTTTGCAGAGTGCAGCAGTCGGTTAGGCCGATAAATATAAATAAGGGAGGAGATGTAGGGGGGTGCTGCGCTGTGGAGAGCTATGTTGGTGAGAACCAGTAATTAGAATTGGATCCTATAATGAATGGGCAGCCACTGCCAGTGTAATGAGTGGCGAATAACTCTATGAAGGATATCTGCCACGTTTTGCGTGCGTTTGATGAGTCAACGCGGATGGCGAGTGCAGATGATGCACTAGTCAGCCTGACTGTCCCCCTTATCTGCCTGCTTCAAAAAACACTGCAAGCACTAAGGCATGAGGTTTTGGAAGAGGTGGAGGATGAGGAGTCACAAATTCCATCACCTTCTGGACAGTCAGCGCAACGTGGTTCCTCACAAAGGGCTGGAGGACTTTCAAAGTACCATGCTGTATCAACAATTGAACCTCCAGAGTCGCTGTCTATATTTTCATAACCATTACAAACTTTTAATGTATTTACAAAGCACATAATGTACATTTTTTGTCTATCCTTTTGTAATGCTATTGTGTTTCCATAAACTGATGTTACAGAATTATGATACAAAGTTTTTAAATTTTGAGTTTTAAATTTTGTAAATTTATATGTATTTGACTTTGTGAGGAGGATGAGGAGGAGTCAATGGAGGAGGAAGACATCGCTCCAGAGGGAGGTAGACAATGCTCTAGTCAGTATGTAGACCAAGGGTGGGGTGATGCACAGCAGGCGGAGATGACGCCTCTTGCAGGGGACAACGTTTCTTGGCCAGTTGGGAGTCTGCAGCACATGGTTGATTTCATGCTGCAGTGGCTGAGAAACGACCGCCGCATCGAACACATTCACACCACGTCTGATTATTGGGTGTACACCCTCCTAGACCCTCGCTACCGGGACAACTTACAAAGCCTCATCACACCGTTGAACCGGGAGCGTAAAATGCGGAAGTACCAAGACACACTGGTGCAATCCATAATGTTCTCCATTCCAGCCGAGAGCACTGCTGCTGCTACTGATTTACAAAGCAGCTCTGTGCGTCGAGGCAGTGGAGACAGCTCTGCAACAAGAGGGAGCACAAGCAGCGCCTCTGCACAGGGCAAGAACAGTATGTTCCAAATGTGTCGAAGTTTTGTGGCAGCGCCACCAATGTCTACACCATCCGAGACGGCTCCAGTCAGCAGGAGGCAACATTTCCGTAAGATGGTGACAGACTACATGTCTTGCCCTCTCAGTGTACTCCCAGATGGCTCTTCCCATTCAAGTTTTGTGTCTCTAAGCTGGATACATGGCCAGAGCTTAGCCAGTATGCATTGGAGGTGCTGGCTTGATCTGCTGGCAGTGTATTATCGGAGCGCGTCTTTACTGCTGCAGGTGGTGTACTAACAGACCGTTGCATGCGACTATCCTACGATAATGTAGAACGGCTTACTTTTCTGAAAATGAACTAGGCATGGATTTCGCCTGAATTTGCCTGTCCGGTTTCAGATTAACTAACTGGTTGACAACGTTTTCCATGTCTCCTGTTATGTTCATCTTTCTACCACCTGAGCTATACTCCCTGGGCTACAACACTGCCAGTTGCTGCTCAGAAGTGTCGTGTCCACAGACCAATACACAAGCTATAGTGATAGTGGGGTTCAGTAACGCCTGCTGTTCCCCTGCTGTGTGTCCGGCAAAAATTACTGCTACCTACCTACACATGTTTAAAAAAACATGACATGTTAAAGTGGCTAGTGCTACACATAGATATCAGGCTACACCCTTATTTCTAAGCTGTAAACAAGTGAAACGTCAAATTTAAAACCATTCAATGATTAGTGTTGGTAACAAATCTGTAACTAAATAATTGTGACATATTATGGCAGATATCCACATGTCTAACACAAATGCTAACACAAAAGCATACTTATGCTATAGGGTACTGATGGTGAACCTTCTCACTCCATAACTTTGACCAATCCAACTCACATCATGCCTCAAATGCTGCAATGTTGGAAGTGCATAATGTGGGTTGAACTTTGACAACAGCTGCAGTGCGAAGGTTATCCTTCTGTGTTCTTGGCTTTTAAATAAAAGCATACAAGTAAATATAATAATACATTGTTGATTAAGGGACATGATGTACACCTGTAATATTGTGCAAACAATGGATGTAGGACTATTCCTCTTCAACATTACTTATATTTGTGTCATTTGAAAAAATACATATTTTAGTTAAAAATTAAAAACCCATGTTCAGTAGCTGTGAAAGGCCCGTTTGTGTACTTCTATATTGTTTGCAACCAATGTATTGTATACGGATGGAAGCGCGTCACACTAATAGATTAGATTTATTTTAAATGGAATGTAGCAGAACCAATTGGAGATAAATGAAAAGGATGAGCCACTGAGACACGCTCAGCAGAGTACAAGCAGCAGTGCTTGAACATGTAACTGGAGCGTGATCTGCACTCAAAAAAGTAAAAAACACAGACTGAAGTGAACACTGAAACACAACTGTCCACAATCTGTGAAAAGCTCCTTTCTGTACTTCTATAGTGTTTGCAACCAATGTATTGTATACGGATGGAAGCGCGTCACACTAATAGATTAGATTTATTTTAAATGGAATGTAGCAGAACCAATTGGAGATAAATGAAAAGGATGAGCCACTGAGACACGCTCAGCAGAGTACAAGCAGCAGTGCTTGAACATGTAACTGGAGCGTGATCTGCACTCAAAAAAGTAAAAAACACAGACTGAAGTGAACACTGAAACACAACTGTCCACAATCTGTGAAAAGCTCCTTTCTGTACTTCTATAGTGTTTGCAACCAATGTATTGTATACGGATGGAAGCGCGTCACACTAATAGATTAGATTTATTTTAAATGGAATGTAGCAGAACCAATTGGAGATAAATGAAAAGGATGAGCCACTGAGACACGCTCAGCAGAGTACAAGCAGCAGTGCTTGAACATGTAACTGGAGCGTGATCTGCACTCAAAAAAGTAAAAAACACAGACTGAAGTGAACACTGAAACACAACTGTCCACAATCTGTGAAAAGCTCCTTTCTGTACTTCTATAGTGTTTGCAACCAATGTATTGTATACGGATGGAAGCGCGTCACACTAATAGATTAGATTTATTTTAAATGGAATGTAGCAGAACCAATTGGAGATAAATGAAAAGGATGAGCCACTGAGACACGCTCAGCAGAGTACAAGCAGCAGTGCTTGAACATGTAACTGGAGCGTGATCTGCACTCAAAAAAGTAAAAAACACAGACTGAAGTGAACACTGAAACACAACTGTCCACAATCTGTGAAAAGCTCCTTTCTGTACTTCTATAGTGTTTGCAACCAATGTATTGTATACGGATGGAAGCGCGTCACACTAATAGATTAGATTTATTTTAAATGGAATGTAGCAGAACCAATTGGAGATAAATGAAAAGGATGAGCCACTGAGACACGCTCAGCAGAGTACAAGCAGCAGTGCTTGAACATGTAACTGGAGCGTGATCTGCACTCAAAAAAGTAAAAAACACAGACTGAAGTGAACACTGAAACACAACTGTCCACAATCTGTGAAAAGCTCCTTTCTGTACTTCTATAGTGTTTGCAACCAATGTATTGTATACGGATGGAAGCGCGTCACACTAATAGATTAGATTTATTTTAAATGGAATGTAGCAGAACCAATTGGAGATAAATGAAAAGGATGAGCCACTGAGACACGCTCAGCAGAGTACAAGCAGCAGTGCTTGAACATGTAACTGGAGCGTGATCTGCACTCAAAAAAGTAAAAAACACAGACTGAAGTGAACACTGAAACACAACTGTCCACAATCTGTGAAAAGCTCCTTTCTGTACTTCTATAGTGTTTGCAACCAATGTATTGTATACGGATGGAAGCGCGTCACACTAATAGATTAGATTTATTTTAAATGGAATGTAGCAGAACCAATTGGAGATAAATGAAAAGGATGAGCCACTGAGACACGCTCAGCAGAGTACAAGCAGCAGTGCTTGAACATGTAACTGGAGCGTGATCTGCACTCAAAAAAGTAAAAAACACAGACTGAAGTGAACACTGAAACACAACTGTCCACAATCTGTGAAAAGCTCCTTTCTGTACTTCTATAGTGTTTGCAACCAATGTATTGTATACGGATGGAAGCGCGTCACACTAATAGATTAGATTTATTTTAAATGGAATGTAGCAGAACCAATTGGAGATAAATGAAAAGGATGAGCCACTGAGACACGCTCAGCAGAGTACAAGCAGCAGTGCTTGAACATGTAACTGGAGCGTGATCTGCACTCAAAAAAGTAAAAAACACAGACTGAAGTGAACACTGAAACACAACTGTCCACAATCTGTGAAAAGCTCCTTTCTGTACTTCTATAGTGTTTGCAACCAATGTATTGTATACGGATGGAAGCGCGTCACACTAATAGATTAGATTTATTTTAAATGGAATGTAGCAGAACCAATTGGAGATAAATGAAAAGGATGAGCCACTGAGACACACGCTCAGCAGAGTACAAGCAGCAGTG
>JARQOD010000004.1:385842470-385928338 GCA_033576555.1 Oophaga sylvatica | reverse complement strand
GGCCAACCCAGCAGATGTACACCCAACCAAGAGTCTTCAAATTTCAAAAAATGAGGGCCTGACACCACCAAAGTGGCATCAATTTCAAGACACTAGAAATAGTATGATAGGGACCGACACATCTTCCCCTACAGCCAACCCAGCAGATGGGGGGCCAACCATGACTGTTCACATTTCCATAAATTTGTGTTATCATCTGCAGCAGCAACAGCTGGCACAAAACCAAGACTAAAGATATCACAGAGTGCAACTACGTGAGATCAATGCAGCACACTAAAAACTTCAACATCGCCTCGTCTATACAGTCTGCAATTGGAGTGCAAAAGTACTTGGGGAACCATGACTTGTTCATCTTGATGAAAGTTGGCGGGCTACACTTTCAGGGGACAGCCGGATGCGCTTATCCATCAGAACACCACCAGCAGCGCTGAAGACACGTTCTGAGAGAACGCTGGCTGCCGGGCATGATAAAACCTTTAAGGCGTGAGAGACAAGCTCAGGCCACTAAATCCATTTTGGAAGACCAAAACGTGAAAGGGTCCAAACCCTCCCTGATGGTATTGATATTCAGTTCTAGTTACTTCTGCACCATCCTCTCTATTCGTTCACCATGTGTCAGACTTGGAGTCTGATGTGCTGGTGCACAAGCTAGTGTCAAATAATTCACAAAAATTGCTTCTGCCACTTATACTACTGCTGCTGCTGTTGCTAATGTTTTGGCATTGACTAATTGATGTGCCGGAGGTTGGAAGTCTAGAGCTGCAATGCACACTGTGTGCCTCACTGCTGTCTTGGGGAAAACTTCTCCTAAGGTTGTGTAAAAGCATGTTTCTATACTTCAGCATTTGTTGGTCCCTTTCCAAAGAGGGAAGCATCTGGCAAAATTTTGTCTTATAACGTGGATCTAACCGAATGGCTACCCAGTAGTCAGCACTATTTTGAATCATAACTATACGGGGATCATGTTGCAGATAGTGCAGCAAGAAGGCACTTATAGGTCGGGCTCTTCCATGAGGTCAATGCACATGCTGTGTTGGTGGCTAGGTAACACTGATGCTTGTTTCCGCTGTCCACTCCTGCCAACCACGAACAACAGAAAGGGGGATGATTATCCTCTTCATCTCCTGACAATTGCTCACCCAGCACGTCTTCCTCCTCCATTTGTTCCTGGAATCTTGCACCTTCACTAATAGTTTGTCTGTTATCACCAGCCCCCCTCGATCGCAGTAGTCCATACTCCCTTGGCACCCGCCTATGTGACGAAAGTCTAAAACTTTGAGACAATGTTATACCTTCTGCATCCTCCTCTGCTTCCTTATCTTCCTCTGGGACCACCACCTCCTCCCGCAGGCTATTCAAAGTGAGCTCCAACATATAGGTCACAGACGGCCATCAGCTTTGGGAAACCATCTGTATCTACCAGGTGGAAAGGCAGCATTTTCATGATCAACAGATTGGAGATGGTGGAGTTAAATCTCTTAGCTGTGTCATGTGTAGGAGGAAACAATCTTTTACTTGACCATAACTGCGGGACCATGGGCTGGCTGTAGTCCTAAGAAAGGGTGGAGTATGGTGAACTGGACAAACTGCTGGACTGTGAGGGAGGTGCAGGTGGAAATGTTACAGTGGAGTAATACAGTTGTGGTGTGCTTGTTCTCTCAGGTCAATCAAAAACAGCAGGCATGTCCGCTTCCGTTACAGCTGACCGGCTCTCAATCAGCCTGACTGGCTCTCAATGAGCCTGACTGGCACAGGTAAAGAACCCGAGGTTCTGAGATGGCAGACCAGTGTCACAAAACTTGGCATAGTAACAGAGAAGGAGGAAGAAGCAGCAGATGTGATTGATGGGGCAGCTGATGGTTGGTAAGCATTTTAGCACAGTGGGATTCCCAGAGTAATGCATGTTGATTGCGCATGTGAAGGTTCATGCATATAGTAGTCAAATTATTACATTGTTAATAATCTTTATTTAATAATCTTTATTTTTATATAGCGCTAACTTATTCTGCAGCGCTTTACAGTTTGCACACATTATCATCGCTGTCCCCGATGGGGCTCACAATCTAGATTCCCTATCAGTATGTATTTAGAATGTGGGAGGAAACCGGAGTACCTGGAGGAAACCCACGCAAACACGGGGAGAACATACAAACTCCTTGATGGAATTTGAACCCAGGATCCCAGCGCTACAAGGCTGCAGTGATAACCACTGAGCCACCGTGCCACCCTTTGTTGAGTTGGCTCATCCTTTGCAATGTCAAAAAAGGCCCAGGCTAGGTAACCCTTGTGGCCCCTGCGAGCTGCAGACCAACCAACGCTGCTGGCCACAGCCACAGTTGTGGCTGGGGATACATTGCTCATCGTGGCTGCATCACTCCGTGTCTGCGCCGTATGGTGCAATGTAACCGCTATGTCTTCCTCCTCCTCCACCTCCTCAGATGACCTATTCAGCTGCGTGCCTCTTTGTTCACACCAACTGGGAACTGCAACCTTCCCATCATCCTCTGTGTTATCACATTCCTCGCCCTGAGAGTCACCCTCCTCCTCTTCCTGCCCTGACAGCACAGTACAGTCCACCTGAGCCTCAGATATCTGAGTCTCATCAGGATCACCTCCCCCACCAATGGTTAACATCTGGTGACGAGGGTCAGGATACTGCTCAGACCCTACTTCATCCTGCCCCGGATCCAAGCTAAAAAAATTTTGGGGCATCAGTGCAGATGATTTCCTCCTCTTGACTCTGTGAAGCTTTTGAGTGCATTTCTGATGCCCATGGCATAGAATGTGTGAACAGCTCTGCAGACTCACCCATCTATGGTTCCCTACAGTCAGTTGGGCAGTTGGAGAGTTGTGCCGCAGAGGAAAGCAGGGGTAATTTGGGTGCCACCTCTGTGGACTGTACTGGGTGCGATGTTGAGGTGGAGAAAGAAGAGGAGAGGCCACTTGAAGCTGTGCTTACCATCCACTCCAGCACATGCTCTTTCTGGGCCTCATGAACAAGGCATACCACTGTGCATCTGCAAAAGAAAGGTAGTGTAGTAGCTCGTCCAGTAACAGAAGTTGTCAGTTGTCTTTGTATAGGATGTAATGTTGTTGGTTCACTAGTGCTTTCACAAACATTACCAAGTACCCCACCTTCACCTTGAACACCAAGCCAAAACCCCCTTCCACCACAACGGCACTTTTTCCCAGTCATATTGAACAGATAGTGTGGTAGAAGCACAAAATAAGCAAAAAATTAGATATTTTACTCTGCACCAGCTGTGCACACAGCTGAATTTCAGCGGCACTAAATGATAATGTGAAAATCTTGCTAAATCACGGTAGTCACAGAAGAAAGAATTGTTTGAGTGTGGATGAGGAATGTATGACAGAGAAGATCTGCTCCAAACAATTTCAAAATGAGATCTCCCTTACTGTATGACGTTAATAACAGATTTTTTTTTGCCCTGTGGATGAGGCCTGTATAACATAGAGTAGATGCTCCAAACAATTTCAAATTGAGATCTCCCCTATAGTAGAACATTAGTAACAGAATAATTTTTTTTGTGTGGGTGAGGCCTGTATAACATAGAGTAGATGCTCCAAATATTTTCAAACTGAGATCCACTCTACTGTAAAATATTAGTAACAGAAACATTTTTTTGTGAGGAAGATGCCTGTATAACATAGATTACATTCTCCAAAAAATTTCAGACTGAGATCTACCCTACTGTATCACGTTAGTAACAGAACAAATTTGTTTTTAGTGTGGATGAGGCCTGAATAACCTACAAGATATGCTCCAAACAATTTCAAACTCAGATCTAGCCTGCTGTTTGTAAAAAAAATATATATATATGATCCAAAAAAAGAAGGCAGCACTCCAAGATATAAGATATGGGTAGTTTATTAGCCCATGTGCAACGTTTCGGTCCTAGATGTGGACCTTTTCCAAGCATCTAGGACCAAAACGTCGCACATGGGCTAATGAATTACCCATATCTTATATCTTATTATTATATTATGAGGTTTGGTCTATACCTGGAAGGATTTTTTTCCACCCTCATCATCATTTTGGTGCTGCTTTTCAATATTTTTTGCTATATATATATACTAGATGGTGGCCCGATTCTAACGCATCGGGTATTCTAGAATATGTATGTAGTTTACGTATAGAGGCTGCTGGGGTGTATATAGAGGCTGCTGCTGGGGTGTATATAGAGGTTGCTGGGGTGTATGTAGAGGCTGTTGCAGCTGGGGTGTATATAGAGGCTGCTGAGGTGTATATAGAGGCTGCTGGGGTGTATATAGAGGCTGCTGCTGCTGCTGGGTTGTATATAAAGGTTGCTGGGCTGTATATAGAGGCTGCTGGGCTGTATATAGAGGCTGCTGGGGTGTGTATAGAGGCTGCTGCTGCTGGGGTGTATATAGAGGCTGCTGCTGCTGGGGTGTATATAGAGGATGCTGCTGCTGGGGTGTATATAGAGGCTGCTGCTGCTGGGGTGTATATAGATGCTGCTGCTGGGGTGTATATAGATGCTGCTGCTGGGGTGTATATAGAGGCTGCTGCTGGGGTGTATATAGAGGTTGCTGCTGCAGGGGTGTATATAGAGGCTGCTGCTGGGGTGTTTATAGAGGCTGCTGCTGGGGTGTATATAGAGGCTGCTGCTGCAGGGGTGTATATAGAGGCTGCTGCTGCAGGGGTGTATATAGAGGCTGCTGCTGGGGTGTATATAGAGGCTGCTGCTGCTGGGGTGTATATAGAGGCTGCTGGGGAATATATAGAGGCTGCTGGGGTGTATATAGAGACTGCTGCTGGGGTGTTTATAGAGGTTGCTGGGGTGTATATAGAGGCTGCTGGGCTGTATATAGAGGCTGCTGGGTTGTACATAGAGGCTGGTGCTGCTGGGGTGTATATAGAGGCTGCTGTGGTGTATATAGAGGCTGCTGCTGGGGTGTATATAGAGGCTGCTGCTGCTGGGGTGTGTATAGATGCTGCTGGGGTGTATATAGAGGCTGCTGGGGTGTATAAAGAGGCTGCTTGGGTGTATATAGAGGCTGCTGGGGTGTATATAGAGGCTGCTGGGGTGTATATAGAGGCTGCTGCTGGGTGTATGTGGAGGCTGCTGCTGGGGTATATGTGGAGGCTGCTGCTGGGGTATATAGAGGCTGCTGCTGGGGTATATAGAGGCTGCTGCTGGTGGGGTCTGTGTGGAGGCTGCTGCTGGGGTTTACGTGGAGGCCACCAGTCAGGGTACTTCCGCTGCGAGCAGCCGGGAGATGACTGGCTAGCACCGGTCATCTCCCGGCTGCGTCGCCGCTGACCTCCATGCAGCAGGAGATGACCCGCGGCTAATGTTGAGAGATCAGCGGCTAGCGCCACTGATCTCCCGATGATAGCGGTGGCGTGCGTGGTTCAAATCCTGTGCCAATTCACGGCCGGACTGCGCCTATTGCATCGGGTATTCTAGAATATGTATGTAGTTTATTTATGAAGATTTAAGAATAATGCAATGAATACACAGGATTTTCCGGGTAAAATATATACATTATCATTAAATGTTATTGCTCATAGAACTGCTCTCGTACAGGTTCTGTGACAGTCCCTGTGACGTTGCTAAGGCCACGGTTGGGTATCCAAGGGGTGTGCTCGCACCACTCCCTCAGCAACAAACACATCCAATCCGGAGGCAGCTGAGCAGAGAGGTCGCGACCAATCAGCGACGCGGGATTTCCGTTACAGACAGACAGAACTGACAAAACATGTTCAATACAACATGGGCAGTTGGTGAGTCACCTGACCACATGGGCAGAGTTAGCCCTGCGTCGCTGATTGGCCGCGGCCGGACCAATCAGTGATGCGGGATTTCCTGGACAGACAGATAGACAGACAGACAGACAGACGGGATAAGACTATTATATAGTAGATATTTTTTTTTACTGTGCAACTGCTCTGCACACATAACAATGTTACAAGCACAAAATTACAATGTTGTATATGGTGGGTTGTATCACATTTAGCAATAGCAACCAAATTTTTTTTTTTAATCTGCATGAACTATGTCAACAGTTTAATTTCACCGCCACTAAATGACAACGTGATATATGGCGTGCTGAATCACGTCGGCAACTGCCAAAATTTTTTTTTTTACTGTACAACAGCTCAACATACAGAACAATTTCGCTGCCACAAAATTACAATGTGGGATATGTAGGGCTGTATAACGTTTAGCAACAGAATGTTTTTTTCTTTTTAATGTGCATGAGCTCTGCATACAGCTTAATTTAATCGCCACAAAATCACAACGTGGGATATGGCGTGCTGAATCACGTTAGCCCCCCCCAATTTTTTTACTGTGCAACAGCTCTACACACAGATTATTTTTACTGCCACAAAATTACAGCGTGTATTACATTTAGCAACAGAAAAACTTCTTTTTTTTTTTTAATCTGCATGAGCTATGCAAACAGTTGAATTTCACCACCAATAAATGATAAGGTGAGATAAAGTATGCTAAATCACAGTAGCAACTGCCCCCCTCAAATTTTTTTCCTGGCCAACAGCTCAAATCACAGAACAATGTCACCAAAACTAAATTACAAGGTGACATATGCCTTGCTGTATCACAATCAGCAACTGAAAAAATAATATTTAGAAAGGTCTACTCCTGCATGGAGCAGAATAGAAGCAGTGCACAATACACTTCTATGAATTGTGCCCTGCTGTCTTTGTCTGTGGATCTCAATAATGGCTCGCAAAAAAAAAGAAAAAAGCAATGCTAGAAGGTTGATTTCACAGCCACACAGGACACTAGCTATCTAAACTATCTGACTTAGAAACAACCGCCTAGCTAACTAGCTAAAACCATCAGCACCCAGGACCAGTGTCAGGAACACCCTCTCTGCGCTATTACTTTGTCAAAATGGCGCTAAAACAAAATATCTGCTTTATATATGGAGAGGGACGTGTGATTTGAGCAGCCAATGACACAGCAGTTGTGTCAGGACATTATGGATGTTTCCTGTGCCCTGTTTGGCTAGCCGCAATGTGCACACTGTAGGGATGTGGTCTCGCTGGTGTGCGACCGGAGGTAAGCAGGAGGGCGACTCTTCCAGGTTCTTTAAGCAAGTTTATTACAACTTCATAAACTTGCCTGAAAACAGAAAAGAAAACAGCCTTCTCTGGCACAAAGTAACAAAAACAGATATAAAGTCCTGGTACTCCAACTGAGCACTCTTTCAGCAACCAGACTGGTGGTCTCCTCAGAACTCCCACACTGGAGGTTTCCACACCTCCAGCCACTCACACCTGTGGTCAGCAGCAGGCTCACTTATATACACCAGCCATTCAGTTATCACAGAGCACATGACCTGTCATGTGCTCTTGTGACCTCATCACAGGTCCTCAAACCACATACAAAGGTATAGTGAAGTCTTACTATCACTACATACCTCCCCCCTCTGCCTAAAGCCGTGGGCTTGGCACATTTCATTCACCGACTAGAAACTCCTTTCAGTCATCTCCACAATCAGCCGGTCTGTCACAGTTTGCCTTAGGTCACTGAGTCCTGATCTAATTGAGGTGTCACTGCCTCTAACTCTTATTTCAGGCCATCTATGTTCTGTCTTAGTTTCACTTTGATGACCTTCATTCTGCAGCGAACCTCTGCGCCTCTCTATACTTTGGGTTGAAGGTGACTGCCTTTTTTTTCTCAACTCTTGCAGCTGTCTGTTGGTCTGCTTCTTCTCAAGTTTTAGCTGCTCTATTCTTCCCTGGTTCACCTCCAAGAGCATCCGGATCTTCCCAAGGCTTTCCACCAACGCCCTCCGACTTGGAGGTTTTCTTGTTGGCTCCCGACATCTCTGCTTCTCGTGGAGGTATTGTAGTGGCATAGCTCTTATGTCCGCCTCCCGCTTCACTGTGACTTTCCGGGTGTGGCCATCTGGGTGGCGGTTCCCTTGCTGGCTTTCTTTCGCCGTCGAGGCCCCTTCTTTGGTCAACCTCTTCAGTTCACTCTCTTCCCGTACACACGGACCGGGAGAGCGCAACCGTTCGATTTCCTGGTCTGTCGTGGATTTCCTGAGCTGTGCGTTATCTTCCTTCTCTATCTGGAGTTCTTGGAGAATTTTCTCTTGCTCCTCTGCCCAGCATCGGTGCTCTTCTTCTCTCCGTAGAAGTTCCTGCTGATGCTTCTCCTGGGCCTCTCTGAGCATCTCTGTATCTTTCACTAGGACTTGGTTCGCCGTCAGGCACGCTGATAGTTGACCTTGGACTTTAGAGAGTTCTTTCTCCAGGTCCTTCATTCGTTGCTCGATCTCTTGTCCCCGTATCTTTTCTCGCATGACTGTCTCTTTAAGCAGCTCTATCTCATGGCCCTGCTCTCTTTTATCCAGTACATGTGGCACCATCCTTCTCCCCTTTTTTCTTTTTTTAGAGAGCATAGGCTGTCTGGCCTTCCTGCAGCCCCTGCGGTGAGGAGAAGGTCTGCCACTTGTACCTGACTCCACCTTGCTGCACTCGCTTTCACTTGCGGTTAAGTTACAGTCTGCATAGGAGTCATTCCCACTCCCTCTGTCATCTTGGAACGGCAAGTCCCCACTTAACCAGGTGTCGGCCCCTATTCCTGGGGCGACCCAGTTTTCTGCGGACCTATATTTGGTCACCCCAAAGTCCTCACTTTGGTCTGAGCCACCCTTTCTTACGGCTACCAGGCACTGGGTATCTTTAGGGGTGGCTACCTCTGTTTTACCAACCACACTATCAGCAACCACTACAGCCTCCTGCAGGGGTGGGCCTCTCTTAGGGTCATTCTGGTTCCCTTCTGAGCAATCAACCAGTGCTTCGTCCCACACCTCCCAAAACCGTTTACAATCCTGGCCTATTATTATAGGATATGGTAAGTCTGGGACTACAGGGACATCCTGGGTAGAAATAATAGTGTCCGTCTCAACAATTACCCTGGTTACCTGATACTCCCTAGTGAACCCATGAATGCAAGGGACTTCCATCTTTTTTTCGGGAATCAGATAGACAGGGAGTGTGTCGCTCAGCAGAGTCACCTGGCTTCCTGAGTCTAGAAGTCCACTCACACACTCTCCATTCACTATTAGAGAACAGTTCAATGCCCCCCGGTCAGATGTAAAGTCAGTACACCATTCGCGACATACATTGTTCAAACCCCGAACCCGGCAACAGTTCCTCGGCTCATCCGCCGCCACCTCTCCTCTCCTCATCGACTCAGCTTGAGACTCCGCCCTTCTGAGTGTGGCAGTAGTTTGTTAGGGTTTATTGGTTCCCCATTCTCGCTAGGGACCTCAGAACCCTTTCTCCACAGATCCCAAAACAGACAGAAATCCCGGCCTATAATTGTAGGACGCACCAAGTCCCGAACGACGCCGACTTCATGGGACTCAGTGCCATGCGTCGTTTCAATGTCTACTCTGGCCATAGGGTAGTCCTTTACATCACCATGTATGCATTGAACACCAACTTTTTTTCCTGGTAGTATGTTGAGAGGAAAAGTGGCCCTAATCAAGGTCACTAAGCTCCCAGAGTCTAGCAGCGCCGTTACTGCTTCACCGTTCACCTTCACGGGACAGACTTGAGGACCCTGATTGGGGAACGGGTTTCCACTGCAGGCTGGATATGCATACCATGAAATACGGTGTCCTATGCTGCAGTCCATCTGCTCAGTGGTCTGCGGACACCGGGCAGCTATATGTCCTGGCTCGCGGCACCTCCAACAAATAATATCACCCGTAGTGACCTTGGGCACCACCTCCCCCCGCCATTTTGACCTTGGGCTCCCCACCCCTTTTTGGGACTCTGCCCCCTGTTGGGGCCGCCAGTACGGAATAGGCTGCTTCCCCAAGGCACCTTCCATTCCCTGGTACCTCTCGACCAGTCCGACCAGTTCATCAGCATTCCGGGGATCACCCTGGGCAACCCAAGTCTGTAGGGGTTTTGGCAGGGAGTGCACAAACCGATCCATGACGACTCTTTCTACCATCTGTGCCGGCGTAGCGGACTCTGGCTGTAGCCATTTCTGGACCAGGTGCAGTAAGTCAAACATTTGGGAGCGAGGTGGTTTGTCCCGGTGATAAGCCCAGCGGTGCACCCTCTGTGCCCTGATAGTCATTGTTACCCCAATACGTGCGAGGATCTCTACCTTTAGCTTAGGATATTCCTGAGCGTCCTGCACAGTCAAATCGTAATACGCCTTCTGGGGTTCACCTGTCAGGTATGAGGCCAATATCTCTGCCCACTGCCCTGGGGGAAGTCTTTCCCTCTCAGCAACCCTCTCAAATACAGCCAGGAAGGCTTCCACATCATCCCCGGGGGTCATTTTTTGTAATGTGCGTCTTACCGCCTTTCTGACGTGGTTGTCATCAGCCAGACCTGGGGTTGGGGCGCTCGTCCTGCCCTGGATGGCGGTTGTCAAAAGTTGCATCTGCTGCCGATGTTCCTGCTGGCTCAGCTGTATCTGCTGCCGATGCTCCTGCTGCATCTGCTGCAAGAACATCCTGTTGGCTTCTTGCTGCTGTTCCTGTGCCTGTTGCTGCTGTACCTGTGCCTGGACCAAGTGTTTCAGCAGGTCTTCCATTTTCTCCGGCAATGCTGGCTGGATTGCTATAGCCTTGACCCACGACATGCAGTAACCAGTCTCACTTCTCTGCTGGGAACGCTGCCCGCATTTACGCCACCAATTGTAGGGATGTGGTCTCGCTGGTGTGCGACCGGAGGTAAGCAGGAGGGCGACTCTTCCAGGTTCTTTAAGCAAGTTTATTACAACTTCATAAACTTGCCTGAAAACAGAAAAGAAAACAGCCTTCTCTGGCACAAAGTAACAAAAACAGATATAAAGTCCTGGTACTCCAACTGAGCACTCTTTCAGCAACCAGACTGGTGGTCTCCTCAGAACTCCCACACTGGAGGTTTCCACACCTCCAGCCACTCACACCTGTGGTCAGCAGCAGGCTCACTTATA
This sequence comes from Oophaga sylvatica, assembly GCA_033576555.1. Taxonomy (NCBI): domain Eukaryota; kingdom Metazoa; phylum Chordata; class Amphibia; order Anura; family Dendrobatidae; genus Oophaga; species Oophaga sylvatica. Next base: position 385,917,368 of record JARQOD010000004.1, on the reverse strand, counting down.
TACACCAGCCATTCAGCTAACACAGAGCACATGACCTGTCATGTGCTCTTGTGACCTCATCACAGGTCCTCAAACCACATACAAAGGTATAGTGAAGTCTTACTATCACTACAACACATAAAGTTAGAAGAAATAATAAAAAAAAGGTTGGCTACAAGCACGTCGCTCCTCTGAGCTCTGCCAACCCCCTACCATCATCATACACCACCATTATCCTAGTCAAAGTGCTCAAAATACTTTAGTGGCAACAAAAATATTTTCCCACAACTTTTATCGAATGTTACCGATTTTTTTCTGATTTTATAAAATTTTGCTAGTGTTTCCGATCACAAATCCGAATGTGCCATATTCGTACCGATTTTATCTTTTGCGACCATTTTTTAAGAACAAATTCGCTCCTCAATAATTACACTCTGTGTTTAAATATTTTTTCATCCAATTTGTGTGTGATGCATCAGCACTAAATAATCTAAGTTGTGCAGTGCAGCGGGGTTGGTGCAGTGTGACAGACAGGCAGTGACCACTGGAAAGTTCAAAGCAAAGTCTCTTTAATGTTCAGCGTACTCACAAAGCGGAAAACAAATGGTATCCTCTTAATTGCAGCTGGGAAACAAGACAGTCCATATCCGAGACCAGTTGCTGTGGGCGACTGCACTGCCGTGTACGCTGAGGGGTGCCAGGCCTTTAGGCTCCGCTTGGCTCCATGCTGCTTCACACAGGCTAAAGCTTTGCAGAGCCACCTGCTCTTCAGTTTGCAAACCCAGACTGACACATCCAACCCTTTTCTACAGGGTTTTTAAAAGGAACCTGTGGCCATAGGCCACTTGTAAGACCTGGCCGGGAGGAAGTGGACCGCGCTACTACCATCCTGTTGTTGGCTCCAAAAATAAAAGCCCATGGCAGGTCTTCTTAAATATGCCTTGGGCAAACAGCTTGCCCAAGACCAATACTTACTTTTATTTTGCACTGCAATCACAGCTATGCTTGTGACTGCAATGCACTCCCGCTGCCTCAATACATTTCTGTGCGCATCCTGGGGGACACATAGCGACCCTCGAATATAACACCGGTCACTGGCGCACAGTTGTGAAGTAAAGTGAGAAAAATATATGCATTAATTTATCTTTGAAGTCCCTAAAAATTTCTGGTGCAAGCAATTACATTAATAAGTTACATGCTTAGTGAAAGGAAGTTCACCTGTGTGCAATTTAAGTTTCATATGGTCAGTCAGTATATACACACCATTTCTGAAAGGCCACAGAGGCTGCAACACCATTAAGCAAGAGGCACCACTAACCAAACACCGTAAAGACCAAGAAGATCTAAAAATAAGTCAGAGACAAAGTTGTTGAGAAGTACAAGTCATGGTTGGGTTATAAAACAATATCCCAATCTTTGATGATTCCTCATAGCACCATTAAATCTTTTATCATCAAATGGAAAGAACACGGTACCACAACAAACATGCCAAGAGAGGGATGCCCACTAAAACTCTCACCCCCGGCACAGAGGGCTTTAATCAGAGGAGCAACACATAGACCAAAGGTAACTCTTAACGAGCTGCAGAGTTCTCAAGCAGAGTCTGGAGTATCTATCCATATGACTACAATTATTAATATTATTATTATTTATTTATATAGCGCCATTAATTCAATGGTGCTGTACATGAGAAGGGGTTACATACAAAGTTATAGTTATCGTTTACAGTAAACACATTTACAATGACAGACTGATACAGAGGGGAGAGGACCCTGTCCTTGCCGACTTACATTCTGCAGGATAATGAGATAGAGACAGAAGGTTTAGGGCGCAGGAGCTCTGGTGGTGGTGAGGCTGCAGCTCAGGTGATGGTGAGGCGGCAGAATGGTTATTGCAGGCTGTAGGCTTTCCTGAAGAGATGGGTTTTCAGGTTCCATCTGAAGGATTCGAGGGTGGTGGATAATCGGACGTCTTGAGGCGTGGAATGCAAGAAATAAGCAATGTACTCCATAGATGTTGTGTTTATGGAAGAGTAGGCAGATAAAAAGCCTTTACTTATACACTAAAATTGTATGAATACTTTTGCAGCCACTGTATAATTTAAGATATGGATACCATTTTTTGCGAAGGGGTATCACTGCACACTTTAGGTATAGATAATTAATTCATGTAGTTAAGTACACAGTCAATGAACACATATGTACAGTGTGTGTTTAGATTTATGAAACGTTTGGGACAAATTAGGAAGGGGGTCAATTCAAAGATATAAAGATATTTATTAACCAGTAATGTCCAAGTAGGGAATAATTATAGGCTTAGGAAGTGTGAAACGGTGTTAGGTCACATAAATGGGGAAAATGGGTTAAAATATATAAATGGTTTAGGATGCTATCCTGTCAATAAAACACAATGGATTGCACAATTTATTTTTACAATTAACAGGCTGCATTACATTCCTAAATTGCTAGCAAAATTTAAAAGTATTAGTGTACAGGTGTTCCTGAAATTAAGTAGGTAATTAGCAGGATATATCCATACCTACTGGTTTTGTGGAAAAATAAGGACATTTTGGATAAAGATACTAGTTGAAGGATACCTGAAAATATGAGTATATTCCTAGGAGATATGGATTTGCTTCAAGGTTTTGGCATAGGACACAAATGGTAATTTGCCAGACTATTTTTTATTGCCTGTTTAATATTAGCAAGTAAATGGTTGGCACAGGAGTCACCTACAATTATAGAATGGAAAATAGAATAAATAAGGTTATTAATTTGGAATACACAGAAGTAACAAAAGAACAAAACATAAATAAATTCTAGGAGGTATGGAGGCCATTGATCATGTCTATGAAAGAAAGAGAAAAGGAACTGAGGCTGTAGAAAAAAAATCCTTTGCTCTAAGTCAGCGAGAAGATTTATTCCTTCTCATATCACAGCCCTTGTCCGGAAGCTCTCAGAGGTATGTGTGTTTACAATACCGCTACAGTTCTCTAGCTGAGTTTGTTCAGGCAGCAACCCATCTTGATATGTAACTACAAAAGGCTACAGTTTGAATTACTTGATAGAGACTATTTTTTCACATTCTTGGAGAATTAATCCTGTCGGTAAACGACTTAACGAGAAAAAAAAATCAAACCGTCAAAATTATGTTTTTTTTTGCTTGCCGCAACACTGCAATAAGATGAAATAACAGGCGATCAAAACATTGCATCTTGCTAAAAATTGTATCAATAAAAATGTCACTTGTCACGCAAATGGCGCCATTTTTGTTATTTTTACAAAATTTGGATTCATTTTCACTGCTTAAATAAAAAAGAACCTATACATGATTGGTATCTGCAAACTCACAATGACCTGTAGAATCATAATGGCAGGTCAGTTTTAGCATTTAGTAAACCTGGTAAAAAAAAAAAAAACTATTGTAGAATTGCACTTTTTTTTTGCAATTTTACAGCACTTCTAATTTTTTTTCCTGTTTTCCAGTACACTATATGGTAAAATCAATGGTATCTTTCAAAAGTACAACTCTTCCCGCAAAAACCAAGTCCTCAATTGGCCAATAAAAAAGTTATGGCTATGAGAAGAAGGGGAACAAAAAATGAAACCACAAAAATGGAAAATCCCAAGGCGGTGAAGTTGTAAAGAAGTTAAAATTCTACACTTCTGCACAATTGTGCATTTGTGTGGTAGCACATGTAAGGTGCGTGTGCCCCTTCTAACTATAACCATGTTACAACTGTAGAATTGCATACGCCGCAGGCCACTTCAGACTGCAGGCTGCCAAGGCATCAGGATTCTCAGGAACTCAATGTATGTCGGTGTCAGACTCATCATCTCATCTATCTGCATTGTATTTCTGACAGAGGAGGCCATAGGCCGGGAAAGCCCTGTAGCCTGAGATCATGGCCGGCGTCAGCACCCGGCACACCCGGGCAAATGCTGGGGCCCTGAGCAGGCGGGGGCCCACTCGCCGTCGGGCACCCCGGCGCTCGTTAGCGGTGTCAGTGCCACCATTGGGCCCCCCCGCTTGCTCAGGGCCCCGGCAGCAGCCAGCGCAATACTTACCTCTCCCCATGCCTCCGCTGCCGCAGCTCCGAGCTCCAGGGGGCGCCTGCGCCGGCGCTTCCTCTCTCACAGCAGTGCCGCTGAATGACATCATCATTCAGCGGCCGGCTGTGGCAGAGAGCGCGCGGACGCCGGACAGGTGAGGCGTGTGTGTGTGTTTGTTTGTGTGCCTGCCTGTGTGTATGTGAGAGAGTGCTGCCTGCGGTGCTGTATCTGTGATGGTGGTGGGGGAGGCAGTGATGGTGGTGGGGAGGCAATGATAATGGGAAGGCAATGATGATGATGATATTAATGGGGAGGCAATGATAATGATGATGATGGGGAGGCAATGATAATGGGAAGGCAATGATGATGATATTAATGGGGAGGCAATGATAATGATGATGATGGGATGGCAATGATAATGGGAAGGCAATGATGATGATGATATTAATGGGGAGGCAATGATAATGATGATGATGGGGAGGCAATGATAATGGGAAGGCAATGATGATGATGATATTAATGGGGAGGCAATGATGATGATAGGGAGGAAATGATGATGATGATGGGCAGACAATGATGATGAGTTGAGGCAATGATGATGATAATGGGAAGGCATTGATGATAATGGGAAGTCTTTCCACAGCGCCTTTTCCTGAGCTGTAACAGTGCAGAACGCAGCACAGTGTAGAGGAGAGCTCCATATTTTGTATGGATCATTATATGTGGTCCAGTATTCTGTATGGAGCATTATATTGGGTCCAGTATTCTGTATGAAGCATTATATGGGGGATGGCGGGGTGACATCCTGCGTGGGGTATTATATGGATGATGAGGGGAGACTATGTGGTGCCCATAATATAGTATGGAGGACTGTACTGTCCAGTCTGTACTGTGCGCTGTGAGGATTTGAAGCAGAAAGAAGGTTGGCACACTACTATAGGGATGGCGGTGCTAGTGGACGGAATCAAAGATCCCAATATATAATGTCTCGAAAAGAACACTGCACTCGCTAAAAAAATATTGCATCAAGTGAAGTTTTATTTGTCAAGTGTACAATAAGCGACAAGTAATTGACGTTTCGGCCTCTACCGGGCCTTTATCACAAAGTCGCTGCAAAAAATAGATAAAAATATATATATTATAGTATAAACAGTGAAAGAATAATAAACATAGAAAATTATACATATTTACAATGCTATATACAGTTTCATGTCAATGGCGGAAGCATTATAGGGCAGAGTTATCGCACGGGTTCATATAATGTGGATCAAGGCTAGAAAAGATGAGAGGGAGAAGTAGAGATCATGTGTTTATCACATAGAGAGCTGGTAAGTATATGGAAACATACCCATAGTGTGATTGCATTGCAGGATGTGTCATATTAGGTTCACAGAAAATGGAGTCAAGAGGAATTCTCCTGTTGGTAATGGGAGGGTAAAGCAATGAATAATATCACATAATTAAATAAGTCATAGTTAAATAAGTCATATTGATATAACAGGAATGGTGAGGACTCCAGAGGGAGTTAATGGTATATAACAGTGTAACTTTACCAGAGGGCAGTGCTGGTTATGAGTAATGACACATGGGTTTATGCGACAAAGTTCATATAATGAGGTGGAGTACTGGGAAATAGAGATAGAGATAATCATAATTAATTTATGATACATATAGAGTGTATTGAATATATTGAATAGTATTTACCAATGCTTGTCTTAGCCTGACACCAATGGATATGCAAGTTGCGCTGAATATTATAGACATATGTCAGGAACAATATGCTGTGAAAATAGGATTTTCAAATTGAAAGACCATGTAGTGTTGATAAAACATAGATAGGAGGTAGCAAAAAAACGCTCACATATAATGGAAGTAAATCCAACACGTTGGTGGTATAGTGGATGGTGCTGGCACATCCGTGCCTTAGTAGTAAAGTGCTGGGTTGAGGTCTCAGTGGCGCTGTCTGGAGCGCTGGTAAGCGCTATAAAGAAAGGGTTGTATAATCAGGAGCATAGTAATGTCAAGGTGGTACTTATCTTAGCGTCGGTAGGTGCTCACATGCGTCGGTGGGGTGGTAAGCGCCAGTGTACAGCGTTGGTGCTATGGTGGATGCTGGCACAGCTGTGTCTTAGCAGGAGGAGGCTGTACTGAGCTGACAGGAGCGCTGTATAAAGCGCTGGGTGGTCACATGACCGGATGTGACGTCAGACGCCGGCGCATGCGCAGTAGGTGCTGTGATGTCAGCGGACCTCTGTCCTGCTTGGTGAAGGGATTGTTTACATTGTCATGGTGATTAAGAATGTTGTAAACATGATCAGAAAGATGTAGAACGGATAGTTGTATCAACATTATGAATAACAAAATAAAGAAGAGTGGAAACTGAAGAAAATAATAAATGAAGACATAACATAAGTAAATAAAAGAAATAATGGGAGAACACAATAAAGAAAAATCATAGTGGGGCATATAAATCATATAAATAAATAATTTAAATAAATAATATGATACACATGGTAGGAGTCCAAACCAGGAAAAAATAAAGTAAATAAATAAAATGAGAAAAGGTGGGGGAAGGGGAGGGGTATGGATCTTACCAGCTCAATAATGGGAGAAGGCCACAGAGATTAGTTATTAAGGATTGATCTAGGGGAAAAGGAAAATCATATTAGCCAATCCATATCCCGATTTAGACCTTTCGGGTGTAACGTATCCAGGGTGTAAATCCAGTAACTCTCACGTTGTTTTAATAACTTAATATGGTTACCACCTCTCCTGGGTCTCGGGACCCTCTCGATTACCTGGAATCTCAATTGTGCCACATTATGTTTGGCATCTTTAAAGTGTGCCGGTAATGGTAGCCATGTCTTCTCACACCGAATAGTCGATTTGTGGCTTGAGATTCGGTCCCTGATGGCTTGGGTCGTTTCTCCTATATAGAGGAGGCCGCAAGGACATTTCACAAGGTATACAACAAAGTTGCTTGCACAGGTAAAGTAGTCCCTTACCGGGTAAGATTTCCCGGTGCGGGGGTGTACCACTTCATTCCCCTTGATAACATTAGAGCAACTCATGCAGCCGAGACACGGGAATGTACCTGTTCTCCTGTGTCCGGTGAGTGTATTAGAAGACGGTTGTTTATGGGAGCCTAAATCAGCCCTGACCACGCTATCTCTAATGTTTTTAGCTCGTCTAGTACACATAAGCGGTGGTTCATTGAAGATTTCTATATGTGGATATGCTCTGGAGAGGAGTGGCCAATGTTTTCTGATAAGGTTGTGAACTCTGCGCATAGAAGGGTGGTGATTGTGGACAAATGGAAGACGTGGATTCCTATGTGTATCAGTCCTTGTGAGACCCACTTCTCCAAGTGCTCTAGCTGATTCAGAATTGAGAAGGTCAACAGGGTAGTTGCGTACTTTGAATTTTTCCGCCATTTCATGTACTCTGGTTTCTCTTTCGGTAGGATTGGAAACAATCCTAACTACCCTCTTGAATTGTGATCTTGGCAAGCTGTTCTTAGTGGTAGTGGGGTGGCAGTTGTTGTATAATAGTAAACTATTACAGTCTGTTGGCTTGGTGTAAATGTCTGTGCTGAGTAGGCCCTCAGCATTTTTTTGTATCCTGGTATCCAGGAAAGTGACGTTGTGGATGTCATATGTGATGGAGAACGTTAATTCAGGTGTAATGGTGTTGATTTTATTGAAGAAATCAACAAGGCTGGAGGGGTCACCATGCCAAATACAGAAAATGTCATCAATGTACCTGACCCACATTATGGCATGTTGTTTGAATAAGGGGTCATGGTATACATGTTCCTGTTCGAAACGGTCCATATATAGATTTGCATAAGCTGGGGCCACGTTGGACCCCATAGCGGTCCCGCATGTCTGTATATAGTATTCGTCCCCAAATAGAAAGAAGTTTTCTCTCAAAACAAGATTCAGTAAATCTAGGCATAGCTCAGAAGTACCTCTATCTATGTTGGCTTCCTGTAGAGTTAATGATACGGCCCTAATGCCTTTTTCATGAACTATGGATGTGTAAAGACTGTTCACATCCAAGGTACACAGGATACTGTCAGGTGGAACATTGTCGATTCTGCGGATTCTGTCCAGAAAGTCACCTGTGTCCAAAATGAAGGATTTAGTCTGATGGGTATATGGTGTTAAGATTTTCTCCAGGAAGATAGAGGGTTTAGGATGGAGTCAGTGGATGCCACTATAGGGCGTCCAGGTGGATTGTGGAGATTTTTGTGTATTTTAGGTAGTATATACAGAATAGGGGTCACTGGGTGATGATTAGTTAGGAACGTTCTGGTTTTGGTGTCAATGGTTTTTTTGTCCTGATGTTTGTCAAGGACCATGTTGATTTTGTTACGTATGGAACATGTAGAGATATCGAGTGTGGTGTAATCTGTAAGTGGTTGATGGTTCAGACAGTTGTACTCTTGATTTCAGACAACATAATAGATTTCTATTCATGACCACAATGGCTCCGCTTTGTCCGCTGGCTTAATAAACAATATTTATTGATTAGTTTGTTAAGAGGATTCTAGTGCCTGTTTTTCCTGAGGAGTTGAGAGAATTGTGGCGGACGAGCGGAGGAAGATGCCTAATTGTTGGTTCCCATCCATGTTTAGCATCCCATGGACCAACAATTAGAGCTTCTCTCGCGCTCCGCCACAATCTCAACTCCATCAGAAAACAGTGCACTAGAATCCTCTTAAAAATAACAAAAATTCATTGTTATTAAGCCAGCGGACAAAGGCGGAGCCATTGTGGTCATGAATAGAAACTATTATGTGTCTGAAATCAAGAGACAATGTCTGACACAACCACTTACAGATTAACCCACTCCGATCCTACATGTTCCATACGTAACAAAATCAACATGGTCCTTGACAAACATCAGGACAAAAAAACCATTGACACCAAAACCAGAACGTTCCTAACTAATCATCACCCAGTGACCCCTATTCTGTATATACTACCTAAAATACACAAAAATCTCCACAATCCACCTGGACGCCCTATAGTGGCATCCACCTGACTCCATCCTAAACCCTCTATCTATCTTCCTGGAGAAAGTCTTAGACACCATATACCCATCAGACTAAATCCTTCATTTTGGACACAGGTGACTTTCTGGACAGAATCCGCAGAATCGACAATGTTCCACCTGACAGTATCCTGTGTACCTTGGATGTGAACAGTCTTTACACATCCATAGTTCATGAAAAAGGCATTAGGGCCGTATCATTAACTCTACAGGAAGCCAACATAGATAGAGGTACTTCTGAGCTATGCCTAGATTTATTGAATCTTGTTTTGAGAGAAAACTTCTTTCTATTTGGGGACGAATACTATATACAGACATGCGGGACCGCTATGGGGTCCAACGTGGCCCCAGCTTATGCAAATCTATATATGGACCGTTTCGAACAGGAACATGTATACCATGACCCCTTATTCAAACAACATGCCATAATGTGGGTCAGGTACATTGATGACATTTTCTGTATTTGGCATGGTGACCCCTCCAGCCTTGTTGATTTCTTCAATAAAATCAACACCATTACACCTGAATTAACGTTCTCCATCACATATGACATCCACAACGTCACTTTCCTGGATACCAGGATACAAAAAATGCTGAGGGCCTACTCAGCACAGACATTTACACCAAGCCAACAGACTGTAATAGTTTACTATTATACAACAACTGCCACCCCACTACCACTAAGAACAGCTTGCCAAGATCACAATTCAAGAGGGTAGTTAGGATTGTTTCCAATCCTACGAAAGAGAAACCAGAGTACATGAAATGGCGGAAAAATTCAAAGTACGCAACTACCCTGTTGACCTTCTCAATTCTGAATCAGCTAGAGCACTTGGAGAAGTGGGTCTCACAAGGACCGATACACATAGGAATCCACGTCTTCCATTTGTCCACAATCACCACCCTTCTATGCGCAGAGTTCACAACCTTATCAGAAAACATTGGCCACTCCTCTCCAGAGCATATCCACATATAGAAATCTTCAATGAACCACCGCTTATGTGTACTAGACGAGCTAAAAACATTAGAGATAGCGTGGTCAGGGCTGATTTAGGCTCCCATAAACAACCGTCTTCTAATACACTCACCGGACACAGGAGAACAGGTACATTCCCGTGTCTCGGCTGCATGAGTTGCTCTAATGTTATCAAGGGGAATGAAGTGGTACACCCCCGCACCGGGAAATCTTACCCGGTAAGGGACTACTTTACCTGTGCAAGCAACTTTGTTGTATACCTTGTGAAATGTCCTTGCGGCCTCCTCTATATAGGAGAAACGACCCAAGCCATCAGGGACCGAATCTCAAGCCACAAATCGACTATTCGGTGTGAGAAGACATGGCTACCATTACCGGCACACTTTAAAGATGCCAAACATAATGTGGCACAATTGAGATTCCAGGTAATCGAGAGGGTCCCGAGACCCAGGAGAGGTGGTAACCATATTAAATTATTAAAACAACGTGAGAGTTACTGGATTTACACCCTGGATACGTTACACCCGAAAGGTTAAATCGGGATATGGATTGGCTAATATGATTTTCCTTTTCCCCTAGATCAATCCTTAATAACTAATCTCTGTGGCCTTCTCCCATTATTGAGCTGGTAAGATCCATACCCCCTCCCCTTCCCCACCTTTTCTCATTTTATTTATTTACTTTATTTTTTCCTGGTTTGGACTCCTACCATGTGTATCATATTATTTATTTAATTATTTATTTATATGATTTATATGCCCCACTATGATTTTTCTTTATTGTGTTCTCCCATTATTTCTTTTATTTACTTATGTTATGTCTTCATTTATTATTTTCTTCAGTTTCCACTTTCTTTATTTTGTATTCATTATTTTGTATTCATAATGTTGATACAACTATCCGTTCTACATCTTTCTGATCATGTTTACAACATTCTTAATCACCATGACAATGTAAACAATCCCTTCACCAAGCAGGACAGAGGTCCGCTGACATCACAGCACCTACTGCGCATGCGCCGGCGTCTGACGTCACATCCGGTCATGTGACCACCCAGCGCTTTATACAGCGCTCCTGTCAGCTCAGTACAGCCTCCTCCTGCTAAGACACAGCTGTGCCAGCATCCACCATAGCACCAACGCTGTACACTGGCGCTTACCACCCCACCGACGCATGTGAGCACCTACCGACGCTAAGATAAGTACCACCTTGACATTACTATGCTCCTGATTATACAACCCTTTCTTTATAGCGCTTACCAGCACTCCAGACAGCGCCACTGAGACCTCAACCCAGCACTTTACTACTAAGGCACGGATGTGCCAGCACCATCCACTATACCACCAACGTGTTGGATTTACTTCCATTATATGTGAGCGTTTTTTTGCTACCTCCTATCTATGTTTTATCAACACTACATGGTCTTTCAATTTGAAAATCCTATTTTCACAGCATATTGTTCCTGACATATGTCTATAATATTCAGCGCAACTTGCATATCCATTGGTGTCAGGCTAAGACAAGCATTGGTAAATACTATTCAATATATTCAATACACTCTATATGTATCATAAATTAATTATGATTATCTCTATCTCTATTTCCCAGTACTCCACCTCATTATATGAACTTTGTCGCATAAACCCATGTGTCATTACTCATAACCAGCACTGCCCTCTGGTAAAGTTACACTGTTATATACCATTAACTCCCTCTGGAGTCCTCACCATTCCTGTTATATCAATATGACTTATTTAACTATGACTTATTTAATTATGTGATATTATTCATTGCTTTACCCTCCCATTACCAACAGGAGAATTCCTCTTGACTCCATTTTCTGTGAACCTAATATGACACATCCTGCAATGCAATCACACTATGGGTATGTTTCCATATACTTACCAGCTCTCTATGTGATAAACACATGATCTCTACTTCTCCCTCTCATCTTTTCTAGCCTTGATCCACATTATATGAACCCGTGCGATAACTCTGCCCTATAATGCTTCCGCCATTGACATGAAACTGTATATAGCATTGTAAATATGTATAATTTTCTATGTTTATTATTCTTTCACTGTTTATACTATAATATATATATTTTTATCTATTTTTTGCAGCGACTTTGTGATAAAGGCCCGGTAGAGGCCGAAACGTCAATTACTTGTCGCTTATTGTACACTTGACAAATAAAACTTCACTTGATGCAATATTTTTTTAGCGAGTGCAGTGTTCTTTTCGAGACACGCTGTGAGGATTTGGCGGTTTTTAAGCTATTGTACAATTTACAATAGGTATCAGTCATGTAATGGAAGAAGTGAAGTGTTTGGCATTGTACTATACCCATATTTCTCTGCAGTATCTGTGCATCATGAATCGTGGTCTGTGTTAAGGGGGCCCACTGAGACTCTTTCGCCCGGGGCCCATAAAAACCTGGAGCCGGCCCTGCCTGAGATGTCCTGCTCATAGTGGGAACCAGGTTAGATGAGTACTCATTTATTTATTCATTACTGTGTGGCATCACTAATGGAATGCTATTACTTTGTTTGGACAGAAAGAAGAGAACTGTTATTGTGTGATGACTTTAAGGCCTCAACATTATTGTATTGATCCAAATAAAGAAGCACCATAACTAAATACAATCCCAGATTTGGCAAGACATTGCTGGATTTGGAAAGCTGTCCTAGGAAGTTGGGGTATGTCTTGATTTTAATGGTAAGGCCGGGATCACACATGCGATGAAAACGTCCGACGCTCGCATGTGAAATCCCAGCTCTGGTGCCGGCACTCGGGAGTGGAGTGCGCGGCTACATGTATTTATATGCAGCCGCTCGCTCCACTCCCGAGTGCCGGCGCCAGAGCTGGGATTTCACATGCGAGCGTCGGACATTTTTGTCGCATGTGTGATCCTGGCCTAACTGTGTCATCAAGATGCAGATACAGTTGAATAGAGTCTGCATGTCTGAGCCTCACTCCATTGGATCATGCCTGCTGTGTGCAGATACGCACGACACAAACCCAAGCAGTTCATCATGGAAATGAGAGAACAAGGCTAGGCCAGTATTTTTTTTTATTGTTTCAGTGCACTTCTAATTGGGAGGAGATGCACCATAATGTGGGAGGGCATTATGAAGGCATCATAATGTTTGGAGTACACTGTGAGGTGTGTCATAATGTGTGAGAGGGGTTATTGTGAGGTGCATTATAAAGTGTGTGGTGCAATGTATTGTGGGGCAACAAACTGTGTGGGGAAATGCTCTGTAGGGTATCATATTGTTTATTTCGGGGCATCTTTGGGCATTAAATAGTGTGGAGGAGCATCACAGGGGTATTGCATTGTGTTGGTAATATTCATACTGTATGGGAGCCATGAAAGGGATGTTGTTGTGGATACAAACTTTTGGGGTCTTCAGAATTCTGTATGTGGCAGTACAAAATGAACTGAATGAGATGAGCAATGTAGCTTAGAGTAAAAAATACATGTCTCTTTTTCCTATCTTAAAGAGTTCAGAGGTATGAAGCACTATTAATGTGTGGGCCATAAAAGGGGTAATGGCAGATTTAGGAATAGCGATAGGGCAAATTGCCTTCCCTCAGACCACAGATGCTGCCTAATAGTTTTAACTGAAAAATATTGGCTGTCAAGAACATTCCACAGCTGCCACCAGTTTGTCACAAACACCACTCACGACACACGTGACTCGAACTATGAAAGGGGGCTCTGCTTTCCACTCACTCATCCACTCACCTATCACAGTAGGTCAAAAAAGAGCGAATTGGGACCTACAGACTGTCCCCACATCCAAGTCACACTTTATGCTGTCACCACTCATCATTTTACCAGGCCAGAGAGACACCTGCTCTAAGCAACAAACTAGTACACATGCAAACCCAGCTTTCCCAAACTCCTCAATGGTTCACTACTTGTACTCTGGCTATAAGGTAACAGAAGCAAGCTATTTTCTCTCCTTTAGATCAGAGATTTGTTAGAGCAACCAGTGAAAAGCGATTAAATTGGTTTAGCATACAAAAAGAAGTACAATTCTTAAAAATGAAATAATAAGATAAAAATACAGGCAAAATAGTATAAAATAAATGGGACAAAATACAGACACTTCTTACAAATCGGATCCTTGAGTGCTTCAGGCAGAGAAGAATGCTGTGGGAAATATGTCAGATATGCAATACTTGTTACTTCTCCTGGGGTCTGACCCAGATATTGGTTAGATAACATGTTATAAAAGGGTCTTACCAAAGCCCTCCCTCTGCTAAGGTAAGAGGAGCATGGTTAATTAGATTTGATTCTACTCCAATTTTAGTCCTCATTTCTGCTGTCGGCCAAATGTTCACCCAGAAACCTCCTAGAGAAACAAAATGGCTATCAATTTATTGAGCATTCTGTACATACCACACATTAACATGATATATCCATAATTTAGGGAAATATTGCCGTCCTGTGGGTAGTCAGCTAACAAAACTTTTGCAATTTTACCACAGATGTGAATAGGATCCCTGATCATGGATATATCCATGGATTCTGTAAAGCTGGATTTATCATTTAAGAAACATTAAAATATTCTTTTATCTTGTCCTGTTTGTGGAGTACAGATGGAGTGACTACACAAGGTGAAAGCTTTGACATCCCAGCATTTAGCACCTTTGTGCCAAACAGGGGCATACAGGGAAACATCTGCTGGCCAAAATATTATCCAGCACTGACAGTTATTTGTTAATTACTCTGTACACACTTCATGTCTGCTCTACATCAGATAACCTGCCTCAAATAACTGCTCACTGCGGGGGAGAGGGGGCTAAAGTAGTAGAGAAGCTGTCAACAACCCCCTTGAAGATATTATGGTTATATAATGCATTACCATGTTTTAAGTATTTATCTTGCTTGTGGCTTGCAACAGTTGGTTAGTTGCAGATAGGGATAACTATTGGAGCCAGCCCTTGAGGAGTTATATGGGCAAAAGGAACTCAGTTCATGTTTTTAGGAAGAGTACTAATGGCAGAAGGACCTATGTTTCTAATGATAGCAGACCTGCTTTGAAAAAGTGTGTTTGTGTGGGAAGAAGGAAGGCCATACTTAGATAGCTCTGAAGTAAACAAGGTTTAAGCAGCGGAAGGATTATCTCAGGTAAGTGGGGCCTACAGCAAACGTCTATACTAAATAAGAAGCAAAAGTATAACCAGACCTGAGGGTCATAGAGGAGAAGATAGACAGGCTGGGACACATGTTCTATTATGGGGAATTGAAGATGCAATGGCTGTTACAGCACCGTGCGCCCCCCAGCCCCGGGATACTTACCTCAGTCCTAGGCGTGCCGCTGACCGGGCTCCTCTAGGGTCTCTCCTCGGCTTCTGGCGTGGCGGGCAAGTCATGGATCCCATCTTCCGGGCACAATGACCAGGCTGCTTAGGCTGTGGCCGCACTATTCCTCCGTTCATTATGCGGCCTGACCTGGTAGTACCTCCTTCTGGGCGGCAGCAATAGGTATTTCAGGATGCTTCCTGCTAAAGGAAGCACCTGATTATTGCTTCAGCATCAGTGCTGGGCCAGTTCTGGTCTCAGTGCGGGCGCTCTTCTGTGATTCAGGTCTCAGTGTGTGTCCCTTGCGCACAATGCTCTCCTTTTCTCAGCGTACTTCACAGTGCGCGCTCTGCACTTCTGTATCTCAGCGTGTTTCCCAGTGCACGCTCTGCAGTCTCCTGTATCTCAGCGTGCTTCCAGTGCACGCTCTGCAATCTCCTGTATCTCACTTGCTTCAAGTGCGCGCTCTGCACTTCATCTATCTCAGCATGCTTCAAGTGCACGCTCTGCAGTCTCCTGTATCTCAGCGTGCTTCCCAGTGCACGCTCTGCAATCTCCTGTATCTCAGCTTGCTTCCAAGTGCGCGCTCTGCACTCTCATCTATCTCAGCATGCTTCACAGTGCGCGCTCTGCACTCTCCAGTATCTCAGCATGCTTCCCAGTGCGCACTCTGCACTCTCCTGTATCTCAGCGTGTTTTCCAGTGCGCGCTCACCCAGTGTGCTTTCCAGTGTGCACTCTGCACTCTCCTGTATCTCAGCATGCTTCCCAGTGTGCGCTTTGCACTCTCCAGTATCTCAGCATGCTTCACAGTGTGCGCTCTACACTCTCCTCTATCTCAGCGTGTTTTCCAGTGCGCACTCACCCAGTGTGCTTCCCAGTGTGCGCTCTGCTCTCTCCTGTATCCAGCATACTTCCCAGTGTGCGCACTGTGCTCTTCTGTGTCCATTGTGCTCCCAGTGCACACTCTGCACGCTCCTTTACCCCGCGTGCTCCCCAGTTTCTCGTAGCCTTCTTAGTCTCCTTCGAGCCGGCCTCCTGGTACCAGCAGTTGTGGTACTTTACCCCCTGGGTCTGCCCCTGACGCTCCCTGTATAGGGGGTGGTCCCATTAGGTCAGCTTGCTCAGGCTGGGTTGGTATGACAACCCAGAGGGTCCACTCCAGGAGTCGTAACAATGGCACACCAAGGAGCATGTTGCCCTCATCCAATGGACTTTAAGAATAGTCATGAAAAGTCGTAGTAATTTACCTTAGTTTGTGAAGTGTTCATAATGGAAGATGGAGGATCCAATTGTGATCTATGTAGTGAACCATGTAATAGAAGTAATGTACCCCAATGTGTAACCATGAAGCTCCTGCTTCTGGATTGTACAAAAGATGTATTCTTTAAGTATTCTGCTTGCTATCTGACTTCTCATTGGTTTGTTCAGTAAAGTAAAGTTTATTTTTTCCTCATTCATCTTTACTTCATTGGTTCCTGACCTGCCATGTCAAGCAACAGCATGCGATCTGCAGTGGCATATAGATAAGGTAAAGGCCAGGGGCGTAACTAGGAACGGCAGGGCCCCACAGCAAACTTCACAATGGGCCCCCCCCCCCTCGCGCGCGTTGCCAATCCCGGTCTACCCAAGTTGTGTTAAGAAAGATACCTTTATTATCCAAAATTAGAGGTTTTTGGAGTAATGATAGTGAAATAACAGAAAAGAACCAACTCCCAGGAAGCAACTGAGGTAGTGACGAAGGTAGGCTTTCTCCAGAGTAAATATGTGAAGAAACTTGTAATCCAGCCTGCAAATTGCTTTCAAAACGGATGATTTATTCAGTAGAACAACAGTCCGGTATACAGAATAATCTAAGATTGTTCTGTATACCGTACTTCTGCACCACGCCCTCACCAATTACACATGTGAGGAGTGACAGCCTCAGCTCTGCTACATGTGAGGAGTGACAGCCTCAGCTCTGCTACATGTGAGGAGTGACAGACTCAGTTCTGCTACATGTGAGGAGTGACAGCCTCAGCTCTGCTACATGTGAGGAGGAACAGCCTCAGCTCTGCTACATGTGAGTAGGGACAGCCTCAGCTCTGCTACATTCGAGGAGTGACAGCCTCAGCTCTGCTACATGTAAGGAGTGACAGCCTCATCTCTGCAACATGTGAGGAGTGACAGCCTCAGCTCTGCTACTTGTATAGCAAAGCTGAGGCTGTCACTCCGCACATGTAGCAGAGATGAGGCTGTCACTCCTCGCATGTAGCAGAGCTGAGGTTGCTACTTGTCACATGTAGCAGAGCTGAGGTTGTTACTTGTCACATGTAGCAGAGCTGAGGTTGTTACTTGTCACATGTAGCAGAGCTGAGGTTGTTACTTGTCACATGAGCAGAGCTGAGGTTGTTACTTGTCACATGAGCAGAGCTGAGGTTGCTACTTGTCACATGTAGCAGAGCTGAGGTTGTTACATGTAGCAGAGCCGAGGTTGCTACTTGTCACATGTAGCAGAGCTGAGGTTGTTACTTGTCACATGTAGCAGAGCCGAGGTTGCTACTTGTCACATGTAGCAGAGCTGAGGTTGTTACTTGTCACATGAGCAGAGCTGAGGTTGTTACTTGTCACATGAGCAGAGCTGAGGTTGCTACTTGTCACATGTAGCAGAGTTGAGGTTGTTACTTGTCACATGTAGCAGAGCCGAGGTTGCTACTTGTCACATGTAGCAGAGCTGAGGTTGTTACTTGTCAAATGTAGCAGAGCTGAGGTTGTTACTTGTCACATGTAGCAGAGCTGAGGTTACTTGTCACATGTAGCAGAGCTGAGGTTGCTACTTGTCACATGTAGCAGAGCTGAGGTTACTTGTCACATGTAGCAGAGCCGAGGTTGCTACTTGTCACATGAGCAGAGCCGAGGTTGCTACTTGTCACATGAGCAGAGCTGAGGTTGTTACTTGTCACATGAGCAGAGCTGAGGTTGTTACTTGTCACAAATAGCAGAGCTGAGGTTGCTACTTGTCACAAGTAGCAGAGCTGAGGTTGCTACTTGTCACATGTAGCAGAGCCGAGGTTGCTACTTGTCACATGTAGCAGAGCTGAGGTTGCTACTTGTCACATGTAGCAGAGCCGAGGTTGCTACTTGTCACATGAGCAGAGATGAGGTTGTTACTTGTCACATGAGCAGAGCTGAGGTTGTTACTTGTCACAAATAGCAGAGCTGAGGTTGCTACTTGTCACAAGTAGCAGAGCTGAGGTTGCTACTTGTCACATGTAGCAGAGCCGAGGTTGCTACTTGTCACATGTAGCAGAGCTGAAGTTGCTACTTGTCACATGTAGCAGAGCTGAGGTTACTTTTCACATGTAGCAGAGCTGAGGTTGCTACTAGTCACATGAGCAGAGCCGAGGTTGCTACTTGTCACATGTAGCAGAGCCGAGGTTGCTACTTGTCACATGTAGCAGAGCTGAGGTTGCTACTTGTCACATGTAGCAGAGCTGAGGTTACTTGTCACATGTAGCAGAGCTGAGGTTGCTACTTGTCACATGAGCAGAGCTGAGGTTGCTACTTGTCACATGAGCAGAGCTGAGGTTGCTACTTGTCACATGAGCAGAGCTGAGGTTGCTACTTGTCACATGAGCAGAGCTGAGGTTGTTACTTGTCACATGAGCAGAGCTGAGGTTGTTACTTGTCACATGAGCAGAGCTGAGGTTGCTACTTGTCACATGTAGCAGAGCTGAGGTTGTTACTTGTCACATGTAGCAGAGCCGAGGTTGCTACTTGTCACATGTAGCAGAGCTGAGATTGTTACTTGTCAAATGTAGCAGAGCTGAGGTTGTTACTTGTCACATGTAGCAGAGCTGAGGTTACTTGTCACATGTAGCAGAGCTGAGGTTGCTACTTGTCACATGAGCAGAGCTGAGGTTGTTACTTGTCACATAAGCAGAGCTGAGGTTGTTACTTGTCACAAATAGCAGAGCTGAGGTTGCTACTTGTCACAAGTAGCAGAGTTGAGGTTGTTACTTGTCATATGTAGCAGAGCTGAGGTTGTTACTTGTTACAGTAGCAGAGCTGAGGTTGTTACTTGTCACATGTAGCAGAGATCAGGTGTCACTCGTACTTGTAGCAACCATGAGGCTGTTACTGGGCCAGGGGGAGGCTACTGGTGACTGAGGTCCCGTGCCCAACAGGGCCCAGGGGGAGGTTAGTGGTGACTTGAGGCTTGCGTCAAACAGGGCCCAGGAGCCCGAGGCCCTGTTGGAATGCGGGTCCCTGCTCACCTGGGCCCTGTGTTGAATGTGGGCCCCCTGCACTGCAGCCTGGGGCCTGTTGAATGTGGGCCCTGTTAGATCCTGCCTGCACCTGCCCTCCCAGTCACCATTGAGCAGCCAAGCCTCTTCTCACTGTTGAGAGACTCACGGTACTCACCCTGCTCGCCCGGGCTTCCACCTGCTTGTCCAGTCAGCCTGCTGCTTCATGTGGTCTGCCTGGCCATCTGCTGTCCGCCCCCACATGCACACATGCTGTGACAGACGGACCATAATGCACTGGGCCGCAGCTTAAAGCTACAGTGCTCATTTCTGTTCGCTGTCTGCATTTATAACACTGTAGTGTCTCTTTAAAACAACACAGTGTTGTTATGCATCAGCGTTCAGAGTCAGAAGCCTGAACAAAATGTTGGGAGGGGGCCCGAGCGCGGATCCATTTGCCATCGTGCTCGGGCCCCCCTTTTTGCTCCTAAATCACAGGGCAGCTGCAGCAGGGACGGGCCCCCTTCTAGCCCGGGCCCTGTGACAGCTGCTTCCCCTGCTTCCACTATAGTTCCGCCCCTGGTAAAGGCACACACACACAGCGAGGATCCTGTTTATCTGTAGTGTGGCGCGAAATGGAAGCGACCCTCGGCAACTGTATCCATCACATTTGGTGTATTCGTCAGGATCAAGTTTTGAAGAGGAAGAAAAGAAATTTGAGGAAGACTTGTGAAAGAGGGAAGATGGCACCTGAAGCATGCTTAAAAATAGAGTGTCTGAATTAGATGACAAGATGGCGATTTGTGCTGCCGTACAGAAAGAAGAACCCACCTGTCATGAGCTCGGTTGCAACAATGTTATTATGTAATGGATTGCAACCGAACCCGGGGGCTGCGACGCAGTTTATGTTCACTGCTGCCGAACAACCTTGGATTCGGAGGGAAAATAACTGACAACTAAATATAAGGATCTTGCCTGTGAACTTCACATTGAGCAAGATATAGCATTTGCACTATCTCCGTTAACTTCACGGGAGAAGTGCTGACGACTGGCGTAGATGTAGCCCTGTTAACAGCACAGAAGCCACTTGCCAGGTATTAGGTAGTGCATGGAATTCACGCCAGGCGTACATGCTGCCAGCCGGTGTGCGACCGGACTGAGCAACTTCAATATTCAGCTGATGGCGATGCCCGCGTGCTGCCTACCGGGGTACGACCGGACTGCGCAGCTTCAATATTCAGCTGGTGGCGATGCCCGCGTGCTGCCAGCCGTAGTGAGACTGGACTGAGCAAGCTTCACTGTAGAGCTGGCAGGTGATGCAAAGGTTATGCGCCCCACAGTCTGCTCAGGGTGTATAGCTACCCTATATTCGTAGCACGACTGCGCCACATTGGCTACCTGCTTGGCATAAGCTGAACCTGCCTGAAGGACCTGAGCTAATAAGCCGAGCGTACTCTGGCAAGGTCCCGGAGAGCAAAGCTAGAGAGCATGTGGAGCCCAGATTCTGGTACGTCCACACATGAGCACTGCCTATTTTAGTATTATCTGACCGCGCCGCGGACAGACAAGCTATTTAAGGGCTAAGCTCCGCCCCCTGCCATATCGTCAATCACATCACCAATGACGTCATCCGTGACCAATCAGGCGATGCCAGCTCAGAGGATCAGCTGACCTCAAGCCCCAATCATGGCATGCCATGTCACGGACATGCTCAGTGCAGGCATTTCTGGACTTAGGCTTAAAACAGCCTTTTCTTGTTCCGTAACCTAGGTTTAAGGCTACTATGAGCAAAGACCCGAGTAACTATTTGTGCCTCTCGGGTATTGGCTAGGCATTGGGATCGATGGCGAAGCTGAGCAGCATCTTCCTTGGCTGGGTCTGGATGGGAGACCACAGACTCCTCGGATCCTGGTTCAGATCCCGCCGTCGCTCGATGCCTAACACCACTCATCGAAGGTGCAGAAAGCGTAAAAGGGCATGAAGATCTGCCCAACACATTGGGTGTTCAGCCCCTAGAAGGAAGTGCCCTGTGAATAGTAACCAGCCTGCTGTGGGAATTGCGCACCAAAGAAAGGTGAAAAGGAAGTGTAGGAAAAAAATAGGAGGAGTTTCTGGAGGTGGAGACACGAGGGAAAAGTATTACATGCCAGAGAAATGGACCATGGAAATGTGGAGTTATGACAGGAAATGCGCATCAAGGACAGGTTTGGTGCCATTAGGTTGCTGGGGCTTGGAGAGAAAGCAGGAGTGTGAGACAAAAAGGTTTGTCATAGTGGAAATAAAACCCCTGTTGCAGGGATCGGAGAATGACAAAGAATACTTGGTCCTCCCTTGACTGTTTACTGAAGCAGTGTAAGTCTACTCAAGAAATCTGGAAAGGGTCGCTCCAACATACCAGACTGGATCTTCATCCAGAGGGAAATCCATATTTTTGTTCCCTTTGATGACTGAGATAGGCCGAGAGAGATTCCAGTATGTTCTTGGGCAAGTCTACAGGCTATTCTGACTGCAGAAAAGAAGGCAGCTGAAGTATGCATCTAAGAGTGGTTGTTGGGCCCCCTGGCAGAGCTCTTTCAGGAAAAGTGTTCTCATGGAGAGGTAATCCACTTTGACCGAAGGAGGGGGCACCGGTTTATTCATGAACATGGTTCTGATTATGATTTGTATGTCAATACAGTGGCATGTAAAAGTTTGAGCACATCTGGTCAAAATTACTGATATTATGAACAGTTAAGCAATTTGAAAAATAACTCATCTCTAAAAGGCCTAAAATTAAAGATGACACATTTCCTTAGCATTTTAGGCAAAAAATGTATATATTTTCATCTTTGTCACATTTTAAAAATTACAAAGAGTAGTTTTTGACCACATATGAGGTGTTGGAGTACTCAGGAGAAATTGCGTAACAAATTATGCAGTCCATTTTCTCCTATTATCCCTTTTCAAAATTAAAAGCTTGGTGCCAATGCAACATTTTACTGGAAAAAATAGTAATTTTCCATTGACTGAGCCCAATGTTATACAATTCTGTGAATTTCAAGTTTTAGAAATGCTTACCACACTCCTAGATGAATTCCTCAAGACGTGTAGTTTCCAAAATGGGGTCACTTGTGAGTGTTTTTGCTGTTTTCGTATGTCAGGGGCTCTTCAAATGTGTAATGGCATCTGCAATCCATTCCAGGTAAAATTGTGCAGAATTCATTTGGTGCTCCTTCCATTTCGAACCCTGCCATGTGCAAAAAAAAGTAGTTTTCCGCCACATATAGGTTATTGGCGCACTTAAAATCTCAATTTGGACCCCAAAATCTCACAACATATTTTGGGGTCCATTTCTCTTGTAACCATTATGAAAAGGACAAATCTGGGCCTAAAGCAACTTATTTGCGGGAAAAATTTATTTTGTAATTTTCACGGCCTAACCTTATAAAATTATGTGAAACACTTCTGGGTTCAAGGTCCTCATGACACGTCTAGGTAAGTTTCTTGAGGATTGTTGTTTCCACAATGGGGTCATTTGTGAGGGATTTCCACTGTTTAGGCACATTAGAGTCTCTGCAAATGTGACATGGCATCTGCTATCTATTCCAGTAAATTTTGTACTCCAAAAGTTTAAGGGTGCTCCCTCCCTTTTGAGCCCTGCTGTGTACTCAAACAGTAGTATTTCCGCACATATGGTTTATTTGTGTACTCAGGAGAAACTGCACAACAAATTGTATAGTCCTTCTTCTTCTGTTACCTTTGTGAAAATGAATAATTTGGGGCTAAAGCAACATTTTCGTGAGAAATTGAAAAATTTTCATTTTTTCCATATTGTTTTAATTCCTGTGAAGCCCCTAAAAGGGCAGTGAAAATGTTGAAATGGATGGAAAAAGTTCTAAATGGAAGGAGAACAGCATGGAAGCATCTCTGACTCCCAGATCGCTGCTGAGGAAAGTGGTGTCACACTTTTACTCCAGTTTAAGGACAGATAAAAATAAAACATTCAAAATCAACAACAAATTTGAGTTTACACGAAAAAAAGTTAAGAAACATTTTTTCGTGTATAATGACTTTTATATAAGGCAAAATTTTAAAAAGATTTTTTTAAATAATTAAGTAAACCAAAATTGAAATTTTTAGTAAAAAAAATGGAGATTTCAGTGTAATTTATGAAGAAAGCAAGAACTGCCAAAAATGTGATGTGAGAGGGATTCAGTTACACCCTTTATTAGACCTACATCCTTGAAAGCACCAACTGCAGTACCTTTTTAAAACATTGTGAGCAGAGTATAGTTGTGGTACTCTTACACTCATAAAAGTTATGCAGAGTGCAAAGCATGCCAAAACTTACAAGCAGGATCATCCACACAACCTTGAACGCACCAACTGTAGTACCTCATTCAAATATTGTGAGCAAAATATAGTTGCGGTACTCCTACACACCTAAAACTTAAGCAGAGTGCAAAAAAATTCCAAAAAATTACAAGCAGCGTCATCTATTCGCCCATGAAGGCAACAACTGGAAAGCCACATTAAAATATTAAGAAAGTGTACACTTGCAGCAGGTCAATTTTGTTTTTTATTTCAAATCAACAAAATTTAATACAGTTTCTACAGTACATATGACAATAGTCAATTTTTTTTTACCAAAAATATTTTGTGAACTGTATCAGGCCAAGCAGTTTTAAAAATGTTAATTTGTCACACAATTTCTGCTGAACTTGGCAATAACCCATATGTGCCTCTCCAGTACTGTTTAGCCACATGGCGAGACTTGGGATCGAAGACGTGCTATCTGACTATTGAAGAACAAATTATCGTAGAATAGTTTGCGGACTTCATATACAGATCCCCTAAATGCCAAAAGAGTAGAATCTCCCCTCAAGTGACCCGACTGTGGAAATTAAACCCTTGAGGAAATTTATCTACTGGTGTAGTGCCTATTTTGACTCCATGTGTCTTTTCCAGAAACAAACAGTAGTAGATGTGACTAGTACATTGCAGCACCCAATGTTTACAGCGATACCATATTTATATAATTTTTATACTTTTATATGCACTTTTACACAATAAAAACTATTTTGTTGAAAAAAGGATTGTTTTTGCATTGCTATATTCTGAGAGCTGTAGCTTTATTTCTCCACAGACTCAGCTTTATGGTGGCTTGTTTTTTGCAGAACAAGATGGCGTTTTTCAGCAATACCATTTTTATTTCTATTTGACTTTCTGATCGCATTTTATTCTACTTTTTGTTCAGTGGTATTGTAGTTTCACACAAAGCCCATTAAACTGTATGGATGAATCATTGAATCCATAAAAAATTTTTGAAGGATTTTTAGAGTTTAATATATCAGCAAAATGTAACAAGAACCGCGTTACAATGTATGGATGAATAATTGAATCCCTAAAATTTTTTGGAAGGGTTTGTGAGTTTAATATATCACTGAATGTATCAAGAAACACGTTACATTCTTTGGACAATAAATAGATAAAACGTTTTGGAAAGTATATTTTAGAGTTTAACATACCATTGAAATGTAACAAAAACCGCGTTACAGTGTATGGATGAATCATTGAATCCATAAAAAGTTTTGGAAGATTTTTTTGTGAGTTTAATATACCAGCGAAATGTAACAAAAACCACAATACAGTGTGTTAGGCACCAGTATTCGTCCACTTCTTGGGATAGATCTCAGACACTGTCTAGCCCTGCGGTCCCCCATTCAGGTCCGGTCACTGCGAGTCCTGCTCAGCTTGGACGTCGGACCCAATGCCTTGCTTAGGCTCGCAGTGTCCCTTTGGTCACCACTGGCTCACCAGCCAAGTATATGATAAAGGCACCGCCTTTCGCTCTGGAGCATAAGTCCTGAAATCACTTTACTGAGCATGTCAATGATGTGGCATCTTCTCATTGGTGTTCGGATGTCAGCTGCTCTGGTGATGTGGCAGCTCCGCATTGACCTGTGGGTGATGTCAGCTTGAGTGTTCGGGGTGGAGCTTTGGATTTAAAAGGCTCCCACCAATACCCGCGGGTGCGCTAGTATCATGTATGTTTGGTGTGTGTGAGGAAGTACGCTATTTCTCTGTCTGCATGGCTGTGTTAGCTACCTTCTTAGGTAGGGTATTTTGGCCACATGTGCGGTTAGCATGAGTCACGCTCAGGGCAAGATCCAACTATAAGAGCTTTTGCTCCCCTGTGAATTCTACAGGGTTTTCCCTTGCATCTTTTTGAGTTTTTCTCTTGTCTCAGCATATGTTTCATTCCAGTGTGTCCTTAACACTGTTCAGTTACAGAGCGAGTTCAACCTGTGTTCATTACCTCTCTGTGAAGGTAACAGAGCTGAGTATTCTGCATTCTGTTCATGCTGTGTGGTGTTAGGCCGGCGTCACACACAACGACAAAAAATCGGTCCGTTTTAGACGGTCGATTGTCGGATCAAAATGCAAACATCACACATCCTTCTGGCATCCAATTTTCCTTCAAAGATGCGATTTAGTCGCATGTGTGTGTACCTTGTAACATCCGATTTTCATCCGACTTGCGAGAATTTCTCGCAGGCTTGCAAAACTGACATATAATGGATCCAAAAGAATAGTATTTCAATCACAAAAAAAAGAATAGATATATACACATAGAACACATATATATATATATATATATACATGTCATTGTGACATGTATATATACATATATTTATAGTTCCTAGACTTCTACATACTGTTATAGCCGCTAATTCAATTGCCGGCTTTTGTGAAATCACAGAAGCCGACATGAAATGATACATTGTTTCCACACAGTTAACCATGTAATTTCCTGTATTTTGATATTTGTTTAGAACTTACAATTACATGAGTGTATTTGTGCAAAATTTCAGACATGTAGGGGTTAATTAAAGGTGTAAATTCGTTGAAAAAAAATGCGTGGGCTCCCGCTGTATTTTCTCCACCAGACAGACAAGCAAGCGAGTGGGGGCAGATAATAACAGCCTAGGGAGGGTACATTTTTTTGGTGCCCCCCCTGGCTACTAACATCTGCCCCCAGACACCCCAGAAAGGGCAAATCTATAATTAGATTCGCCCTTTCTGGCACTTTGCCCATCTATTCCCATTGCCCTGTAGCGGTGGCGAATGGGTTAATAATCTCACCTTAATGTCACCTTAGTATTGAAAGGTGACCTTAAGGCAGGTTAATAATTGAGAGCTGTCAATTAGACAACTATCAATTATTAATCCTATTGTATGAAAGAAAAATCAAACACACACAGTTTAATAAAAAAGAATTTTAATGAAATAATCACACAGTTTTTGACAATATTTTATTTTCCTGCTAAAACCATTTCCTGTAATAAAAATAAAATAAAAAAGCAAAATCATACTTACCAATCCGATGTACAGTCAGGTCCCACGCTGTAATCCATCAGAAAGGGTTAAGAGGTTACAGTTAGCAGAGAGATAATTCTGTCTCCTAGCTGTAACCCTCTGAATGAATAAGTTCCTCTACCACAGAAAGTAGAGGAAGTGATTCTTGAATGGAGCTTAATTGATTTATTGGCAATTTAACTTTAGTGACCTGACCTAAAGGGAAAGTGGACACAATCAATTAAGCTTCATTCATTAAACACATCCTCTCCTGTCGCCAGGAGAGGAACTTATTCATTCAGGAGCTTTGAGCTGAGCATGCAGGATTACTTGCACTGCTTGGCTCAAAGCTAGTTAACCCTTTGTGAAGGATTACATCGTGGGACGTGACAGATTGCCAGATAGGTAAGAATAATGTTGTTTTATTATTTTATATTTATTTTAGAAGAACAAGGGCTTCGAACGGATTAAGACTTAAATAAAAGATGGTCAAAAATATGTGTTTTTATTTCATTAAAATTATTTATTCTTAAAGTGTGTGTGTGTTTTTTTATTTACTTCAATAGGATTAATAATTGATAGTTGTCTAATTGACAGCTCTCAATTATTAACCTGCCTTAAGGTCACCTTTCAATACTAAGGTGACATTAAGGTGAGATTATTAACCCATTCGCCACCGCTACAGGGCAATGGGAATAGACGGGCAAAGTGCCAGAAAGGGCGAATCTAATTATAGATTTGCCCTTTCTGGGGTGTCTGGGGGCAGATGTTAGTAGCCAGGGGGGGCACAAAAAAAAAGTACCCTCCCTAGGCTATTATTATCTGCCCCCACTCGCTTGCTTTGTCTGTCTGGTGGAGAAAATACAGCGGGAGCCCACGCATTTTTTTGTCAATGAATTTACACCTTTAATTAACCCCTACATGTCTGAAATTTAGCACAAATACACTCATGTAATTGTAAGTTCTAAACAAATATCAAAATACAGGAAATGACATGGTTAACTGTGTGGAAACAATGTATCATTTCATGTCGGCTTCTGTGATTTCACAGAAGCCGGCAATTGAATTTGCGGCTATTACAGTATGTAGAAGTCTAGGAAATATAAATATATATATATATATACATGTCACAATTACATATATAATATATATATATATATATATGTATTCTATGTGTGTATATCTATTCTTTCTAGTCTTTATTAAAACTGTCAGTGTGATTTTACAGTATAGCCGGGGATGAATTGCCGGCTTTTCTAAAGGACACCGATGCGATTTCATTGCAAGTCACACATGCTGTCCGTTTGTAATCAGATTTTTCATCGCTCCCATAGACTTGCATTGGCGATTGTCGACCCACAATCGGTGACAATCGCAGCATGCTGCGATTGCTCACGGACGTTTAAAACGGACCACAAAATAACGGATACTGGGAGCTGCTCCATAGATTAACATAGGGCAGACTGCAATACGATTTTTCATCACATTGCAGTCGTCCGATTCTGTCGCCAGTGTGACGCCGGCCTTACTGCAGTCTGATTAACCCCTTAATGTCCATTGACGTGCACAGTCCGTCATGGCCGGATGTCAGTTCCGGCACCAGGATGGACTGTGCATGTCATCCCTTTGAACTACCACTGCGTGTAAACACGCAGTGGTAGTTCAGTGCCGACAGCTGTCTATGACAGCTGACAGGCACAGCAAGCGGTGCGGGGACCTTTTCCGTCGGTCCCCGCACCCACAGCGCTGTGATTGGTCAGTCAATCTGACTGAACAAACACAGCAGCGATCGCGCAGGAGATGCTGAAATTTCAGCATCTCCAGCGCGATCAGTGCAGGAGCCGGCGCTGCAGTGGCCAAGCTTCCTGCACTGACAGCTAGGAGCGGCGCCCCCACCGCCCCTGGCTGTTAACCCCCTGTCTCTACTGCCTGATGGTTGAATGAGATGTGATGGTCCAAAACTCTTCAATTTACTCCCTTCTCTGCTGATGGTTATAAGTAATGATGACCACATGAGATGCCAATACTCAGTATATGGCTAGTGGGTCCGATAACAGTTTCGCAGACTGGGTCCTGGCTCGCCTCCTTTTCTCTTCCAACCAGTCTAGGCTCTGCTGTTCACTCACCAATTTCTGGATCCTGACTCTCCTGTTTGCAGTTCGCAAGAACCCCAGTGATAAAGGATACGGCCTGGGTTTGGGTCTTGGTGGTTTCGGGAAATCATCGAGGTCTGGACCACAGGCTCCTGCCACCTCTGCTGTTGCACCAGCTTCCTCTAGCTCCAATATTCCTCTGGTCACTCGTGGTTCTGCCATCTTTGTCGCCCACTAAGCAAGTTACACTGTATAGATGACTAATTGAATACGGTAAAATATTTTAACACTTTTTTTGGAGTGTTATATACCACGGAAAAATACACCGGGCCACAGAATAGTGTATGGGTGAGAAATTTAACCCAGCAAAATTTTTGAATGCTTTTTTGGAGTCATAGATATCACAGTAATGTACCCATGACCACAAAATACTGTATGGCTGAGACATTTAACCCAACACATTTTTTAATGCTTTTTTGGAGTGACAGATATCACAGTAATGTACCCTAGAAGATGTAATACTCTATGGGTGAGTAATTTAATCTAGAAAAAAATTAAAAACTTTTTGGAGTGTTATATAACACCAAAATGTACCACAAACCATGTAATACTCGATGGATCACACAAAAAAAAAAAACGCAGTTATATATTTTGCAAGAGACTGCTCAGCCCTAATCCCTGTCTACAACTATTCTGCCAATGTACCTGCAACTATCTCTCTCCCTCCCTAGAATAAATACAGAATGTATGTGATACAAACAGCAAAGCAAGGGATTAGCCCTTAGAATCTCTTAGTATGATGATTAAAAATCAAAACCAGTGTCAACACTACAGAACTTTGATTCGTTAAACTGTGCACACAACGCCTGGACAAGCGTCCATGTGCCGAGCTGGGCAGCGCCTGTTCATTTATAACCCCTGATGATGTCACATGGCCAGCCAATCACAGTAATCCACTAACAAGATGGCTAAGGCATTACAGTGACGCGCTGACAATCCTCGCATGCTTACTGGCTGTGTAACAGTCACATGCAGGGCGGGGATTCGAGTTTTAAATCGAACACTGCACAATGCTAGCTGATTAACGACCACATCCGAGCACTCAGATACCCGAGTGATATCCGAGTATCGCCGTGCATGTTTGCTCATCACTAGAGAATGACTTTGCCTCGGGAGGGTCGAGTCGGGTTTCGGACCACCCAACTTTCACAAAAGTCGAGTTCAACTAAATCGGCCGACTATCGGAAAAAGTCGAAGGTCCGACTGAAACACGAAACCCAATGCAAGTAAATGGGGAAGCAAAGTCGGCAGGGAGTGGAGGACAATAAACACACCCACAGTGCCCATTTCAATGCCAACGACATCAATTCTTATTACTTAAGCATGTCAACCTTAATTTACTTTATAATAATAGTAACGCATTGAAAACTGGGGGTTATTTGGCTAAAGTTGTGGGGGGGCAGGTGTTGTGAATGGACTTGAAATGAGTTCTGAGCAGAGGCTCCCTCTGGTGGTTACAAGTGGTACTGGACTGTCCAGTGAAGATTGTGAGGATTGGAAATCAGGTGTTACTGACTGGTCTTATATAAGGGAGTCGCCTTCCCATCAGGGTTGCCGGTGATCAATTGTTCTGGTCTCAATCCTTGATTCCTGTTTCCTTTGTAGCCTGCTGTGTCGTGTCTGCATCTCCTGCTAACAGATAAGACATTTTCTTCTTTTTTTTTTGTGCTTGATTTTTGCATTTTGTCCTGCACTTCTGTGGGGACCTTAAGGGTCCCCTCGGGGGCTTTTGCCCTCTCAGTTTGGTTCAGCCACTGATGTTTGTAAATTTGCTTTTTCCAGTTTTTTCAGTGGCTGCTGTTTTGATTTTGTTACACCAGAGAACTAATTTAGGTGGTAGAGGTCGTGTGATCTCAGGTGTTTTTGAAATTAGTAGAGTTGGTGCTTTTCAGGGTTTTTTGGGATTGCAGTAAGTGCCCTTCCTATCCTTTTCTATTTAGGTAGTTTGGGCCCCAACGTTTGCTCATACTATTTTCTGTCTGTGTCAGTATTTCTTCTTGTCTAACCGCCATTACATGTTTGGGGCTTTCTATGTTCTTTGGGGATCTGCTCCGGGGCAGATAGCTTTCCTCTTGCTATCTTTAGGTGTAGTTATTTTCTCAGGCTGTGACGAGGCGTCTAGGACCAACGTAGGAACGCTCCACGGCTGCCTCTAGTTGTGGTGGTTAGTCAGGGTACTGCAATCTCATAGATTCCAACTGCTCTGGTGTATTGCCTTTTTACCTGCACTCCTCAGCTACCGAAACATAACAGGCAGGGCTGGCTCCAGGTTTTCGTGGGCCCCGGGCCAAAGAGTCTCAGTGGGCCCCTTTAAAACATACCACAATTCATGATGCTCCGATACGGCACAGAAATATAGGTATAATACAAAGCCAAATACTTCACTTCTTACATTACATGACTGATATCTATTTTAAATTCTACAATAGCTCAAAAAACGGACAGTATATTCCTCTATATAGTATTATAGCCACCACATAGTGCACCATACAGAATAATGAGCCCCATATATTGCTCCATACAGAATAATTGGTCCCATATAATGTTCCATACAGTATATGATGAGCTCCACATAATGCTACAGTATATGATTGTCCCCAAATAATGTGCCATACAGTATAGGACGGTCCTAATAGAGTAGAATGAGCCCCACATATTGCTCCATACAGTATAATGAGTCGCATATAAAGCTCCATACAGTATATGATGGGCCCCATATATTGCTCCATACAGAATGGGCTCCATATAATGCTCCATACAGAATAGGCCCATGTGTGCTCCATATGATGCTCCATACCCTATATGATGCCCCATAAATAATGAACCCCATATGAAGCTCCAGTATATGATGGGCTCCATGGATGATGCTCCAGTGTATGATGGGCCCCATTTATAATGCTCCAGTGTATACTGGGCCCCATATATGATGCTCCAGTGTATGATGGGCCCCATGGATGATGCTCCAGTGTATGATGGGCTATATAGTGCTCCATATATAATGGGCCCCATATGATGCTCCAGTATATGATGGGCTCCATGGATGATGCTACAGTGTATGATGGGCCCCATTTATAATTCTCCAGTGTATAATGGGCCCTGTATATGATGCTCCAGTGTATGATGGGCCCCATTTATAATGCTCCAGTGTATGATGTGCCCCATGGATGATCCTCCAGTGTATGATGGGCCCATATAATGCTCCATATATAATGGGCCCCATATGATGCTCCAGTGTATAATGGGCCCCATATATGATGCTCCAGTGAATGATGGGCCCCATTTATAATGCTCCAGTGTATGATGGGCCCCATGGATGATGTTTCAGTGTATGATGGGCCTATATAATGCTCCATATATAATGGGCCCCATTTATAATGCTCCATACAGAATGGGCTCCATATAATGCTCCATACAGAATAGGCCCCATATGTGCTCCATATGATGCTCCATACCCTATATGATGCCCCATAAGTAATGAACCCCATATGAAGCTTCAGTATATGATGGGCCCCATGGATGATGCTCCAGTGTATGATGGGCCTATATAATGCTCCATATATAATGGGCTCCATATGATGCTCCAGTATTTGATGGGCCCCATGGATGATGCTCCAGTGTATGATGGGCCCCATTTATAATGCTCCAGTGTATAATGGGCCTTGTATATGATGCTCCAGTGTATGATTGGCCCCATGGATGATGCTCCAGTGTATGATGGGCCTATATAGTGCTCCATATATAATGGGCCTCGTATGATGCTCCAGGATATGATGGGCTCCATGGATGATGCTACAGTGTATGATGGGCCCCATTTATAATGCTCCAGTGTATAATGGGCCCCGTATATGATGCTCCAGTGTATGATGGGCCCCATTTATAATGCTACAGTGTATGATGGGCCCCATGGATGATGCTCCAGTGTATGATGGGCCTATGTAATGCTCCATATATAATGGGCCCCATATGATGCTCCAGTGTATGATGGCCCCATTTATAATGCTCCAGTGTATGATGGGCCCCATGGATGATGTTTCAGTGTATGATGGGCTTATATAATGCTCCATATATAATGGGCCCCATTTATAATGCTCCAGTGTATAATGGGCCCTATCTATGATGCTCAAGTGTAAGATGGGCCCCATGTATAATTCTCCAGTGTATAATGCTCCCCATACAGGTCCTTCTCAAAAAATTAGCATATAGTGCTAAATTTCATTATTTTCGGGTCCGGTCCGGTCCCCTCTTCTTGTTGTACAGCGTTTTCTGCCACATTGTTTCCTTCCAACAGACTTCCCATTGAGGTGCCTTGATACAGCACTCTGGGAACAGCCTATTTGTTGAGAAATTTCTTTCTGGGTCTTACCCTCTTGCTTGAGGGTGTCAATGATGGCCTTCTTGACATCAGTAAGGTCGCTAGTCTTACCCATGATGGGGGTTTTGAGTAATGAACCAGGCAGGGAGTTTTTAAAAGCCTCAGGAATCTTTTGCATGTGTTTAGAGTTAATTAGTTGATTCAGAAGATTAGGGTAATAGGTCGTTTAGAGAACCTTTTCTTGATATGCTAATTTTTTGAGACAGGTTTTTTGGGTTATCAGGAGTTCTATGCCAAAATCATCAGTATTAAAACAATAAAAGACCTGACAAATTTCAGTTGGTGTGTAATGAATCTAAAATACAGTCAGGGCCAGAAATATTTGGACAGTGACACAATTTTCGCGAGTTGGGCTCTGCATGCCACCACATTGGATTTGAAATGAAACCTCTACAACAGAATTCAAGTGCAGATTGTAACGTTTAATTTGAAGGGTTGAACAAAAATATGTGTTAGAAAATGTAGGAATTGTACACATTTCTTTACAAACACTCCACATTTTAGGAGGTCAAAAGTAATTGGACAAATAAGCATAACCCAAACAAAATATTTTTATTTTCAAAATTTTGTGGCGAATCCTTTGGAGGCAATCACTGCCTTAAGTCTGGAACCCATTGACATCACCAAACGCTGGGTTTCCTCCTTCTTAATGCTTTGCCAGGCCTTTACAGCCGCAGCCTTCAGGTCTTGCTTGTTTGTGGGTCTTTCCCTCTTAAGTCTGGATTTGAGCAAGTGAAATGCATGCTCAATTGGGTTAAGATCTGGTGATTGACTTGGCCATTGAAGAATGTTCCACTTTTTTGCACTCATGAACTCCTGTGTAGCTTTGGCTGTATGCTTGGGGTCATTATCCATCTGTACTATGAAGCGCCGTCCAATCAAGTTTGCAGCATTTGGCTGAATCTGGGCTGAAAGTATATCCCGGTACACTTCAGAATTCATCCGGCTACTCTTGTCTGCTGTTATGTCATCAATAAACACAAGTGACCCAGTGCCATTGAAAGCCATGCATGGCCATGCCATCACGTTGCCTCCACCATGTTTTACAGAGGATGTTGTGTGCCTTGGATCATGTGCCATTCCCTTTCTTCTCCAAACTTTTGGCTTCCCATCATTCTGGTACAGGTTGATCTTTGTCTCATCTGTCCATAGAATACTTTTCCAGAACTGAGCTGGCTTCTGGAGGTGTTTTTCAGCAAATTTAACTCTGGCCTGTCTATTTTTGGAATTGATGAATGGTTTGCATCTAGATGTGAACCCTTTGTATTTACTTTCATGGAGTCTTCTCTTTACTGTTGACTTAGAGACAGATACATCTACTTCACTGAGAGTGTTCTGGACTTCAGTTGATGTTGTGAACGGGTTCTTCTTCACCAAAGAAAGTATGCGGCGATCATCCACCACTGTTGTCTTCCGTGGGCTCCCAGGTCTTTTTGGATTGATGAGTTCACCAGTGCTTTCTTTCTTTCTCAGGATGTACCAAATTGTAGATTTTGCCACTTCTAATGTTGTAGCAATTTCTTGGATGGGTTTTTTTCTGTTCTTGCAGCTTAAGGATGGCTTGTTTCACCTGCATGGAGAGCTCCTGTGACCACATGTTTCCTTCACAGCAAAACCTTCCAAATGCAAACACCACACCTCAAATCAACTCCGGCCCTTTCATCTGCTTAATTGAGAATGACATAACAAAGGGATTGCCCACACCTGTCCATGAAATAGCCTTGGAGTCATTTGTCCAATTACTTTTGGTCCCTTTAAAAACAGGGTGGCACATGTTAAGGAGCTGAAACTCCTAAACCCTTCATCCAATTTTAATGTGGATACCCTCAAATGAAAGCTGAAAGTCTGAACTTCAACTGCATCTGATTTGTTTTGTTTCAAATTCATTGTGGTAATGTCTAGAACCAAAATTAGATAAATGTTGTCTCTGTCCAAATATTTATGGACCTAACTGTATATGAAAGTTTAATTGTAATCATTACATTATGGAAAATAATGAAATTTAGCACTATATGCTAATTTTTTGAGAAGGACCTGTATGTTGCTCCAAACATTAAAAAAATGAAACACCTCTCCTCGCTGGGCACTGCTCTACTCTGGACTCCTCAGCGTCGCCATCTTCCAGCTCTCTGCATTTGGACTGTTCAGGCAGAGGGCATACAGACGTGACGTCATTGCGCTTTCTGACCTGAATGTCACGGTCAGGAAACGCGGAAGACATCACAGGGCAAGTGCCGGTGCCCTGATTAGGTGGGAGGCCCCCTCGTGGGCAACGGCACTGGCACAGGGCCCCTCATAGTACAACGGTGTCTCTGATGGCGAGTGGGACCCCCCCACCATCAGAGACAACGGCGAACTATGAGGGGCCCTGTGCCAGTGCCGTTGCCCACGAGTGGGCCTCCCACCTAATCAGGGCACCGGCACTTGCCCAGGTTCGCCAGGTGCTGACGCCGGCCCTGAAGGGGGGTACAGCCCAGTTAGGGAGGTGGAAAAACTGGCATATATTGAGGTGTAGGTTGGACGTTCAGCAGCTGCAAATGGAGGAATTGGAGAAGTCGGAGGAAGAGGAGGACAAAGCGAGCCATTTTGCTGGCAACCTATGTGTCAT
The DNA here is from genome assembly GCA_033576555.1 of Oophaga sylvatica. Taxonomy (NCBI): domain Eukaryota; kingdom Metazoa; phylum Chordata; class Amphibia; order Anura; family Dendrobatidae; genus Oophaga; species Oophaga sylvatica. Next base: position 385,881,290 of record JARQOD010000004.1, on the reverse strand, counting down.
CAGGGGAAGGTGGTACAAAATCCTTTGAAACCCAGGCATGGTTCATTTTTATGAAGGTGAGATCTCCAACATTTTGGGTCGAAAGCTGGGTCCTTTTTTCTGTCAGGATTGATCCAGCAGCACTGAAGACTCTTTCTGATAGCACACTACCAGCAGGGCAAGCGAGCTCCTGTAAGGCATATTGTGCCAATTCAGGCCAAGTGTCCAGTTTACAGGCCCAGTAATCAAAGGGGAATGAACTGTGAGGGAGAACATCAATAGGGGAGGAGAGGTAATTTTGAACCATAGTTGACAACTGCTGTTTCCTATCTGTTGCAATCGATTCAGTATTAACAGTCATGTGAGCGGTACTCGAGAAATCAGTCCACAACATGGTCATGAGACCCCTGTCTCCAATGCCACTTCGGCTGTGTGCACCACGAACACCTCTTCCATTTTGCAAAGTACTGCTCGTGGTAGAAACTGCACCACTGCTGTGTGATGGGAATGCCTCTAACAAACGGTTTACCAGAGTTGTTTGTTTGTTCGCCAATATTAGCTCTAGGTTCTCCTGTGGCATGATGTTCTGTAATTTGCCTTTATAGCATGGATCGAGGATGCTGGCCAACCAGTAGTCGTCATCCTTCATAATTTTGGCAATGCGGGGGTCCCTTTTAGGATCTGCAAGACATAATCACACATGTGGGCCAATGTTCCAGGTGTCAATGATGCACTGCCAGTGGTAGGTGGAGGAGCACTTTCTGCCAAATCCACATCCCTCCAGTCACGCACAAACCCTGTACCTGACCTTGGCAAGCCAACATTTTCTCTTGCCCCCTGAGAAGCATCCTCCTCCCCAAAATAATCATCCCCCTCATACTCCTCCTCTTCTTCCTCCACTTCATCCAGGACAGTTCCCTGAGCAGACAATGCCTGACTGTCATCACGGCTTCCCTCCTCCTCCTCCGCTGCAGACGCCTGATCCTTAATGTGCGTTAAAGTTTGCATGAGCAGACGCATAAGTGGGATGCTCATGCTTATGATGGCATCTTCTGCTCTTACCAGCCGTGTGCATTCCTCAAAACACTGAAGGACTTTACAGAGGTCTTTCAGCTTTGACCACTGCACACCCGACAACTCCATGTCTGCCTTCAAACTACCTGTCCGTGTATCCTCCCACAAATGCATTACAGCCTGCCTCTGTTCGCACAGCCTCTCAACCATGTGCATGGTGGAGTTCCACCTTGTTGCAACGTTTATGATTAGGCGGTGCTTGGGGAGGTGGAGCGATCGCTGCAGCCTCTGCAGCCTCGGCAGAAGTAAAATGGCAGTCGGCGGTCAGGGCTTTTTTAGCCACTATGACACCCCCCAAAGCAAGCCAATCACTGCAGTGCCCTTCTCTAAGATGGTGGTGGACGCTGCCCATGTCATCTCGTTGCCCACAGTGTATGTTCTTGCTCATTGGCTGTAAAAAGGCACCTGCAAGCATTATGGGAAGTCCTACTTTGGCGCTCGGGTCAACAACCGCATGGCCGACTTCACGCTATGGTCGGGTTTCGCTCAGCGAAACTTGACTTTAGCGAAAGTCGGCGACTTATGTATCTGACCGACCTGTTTCGCTCAACTCTACTCATCACTAATAATAAACTTCTTGAATGTGGTTTTGAGCACTTTGAAGCATGTAGTTTTTAAAATGGTGTCACTTTTGGATATTTTCTGTCACATTGGGCTCTCAAAGTCACTTCAAAAGGGATGTGGTCCCTAAAAAAATAGGTTTTGTCAACTTAGTTGGAAAAATTTGAAATTGCTGGTAACCTTTTAACCATTCTAACTTCCTAAAAAAATATGTTTAAAAATGATGCTGATGTGATGTATACATGTGGTAAATTATTTTTTTGTATTATCTGTTTCGTGTGGTATAACTATCTGGTTTAGGTGCAAAACAATTCAAAGTTTGAAAATTGCTAAATTTTCTAAATGTTTTGTCACAATTTCGATATTTTCATAAATAAACACAAATCATATTGACCTAAATTTACAACTAATATAAAGTACAACATGTCACAAAAAAAGTCTGAGAATCACTGTGATAAATTCAACCATTCCAGAGTAATTACCAAATAAATAGTTGAAAATATTGTCCTGGTCAGGAAAGTGAAAACAGGCTGGGGGTGCAAGGGTTAAATAATAAAGTTTTTGTAAAATATCAATATTTTTTTATTTCAATATCAGCTTAATAATAAATTCAATTTAGGTTATTCTACTATAAATTCATGTTCACCTGTTGTGGAACAGAAAAGTCAATCAGTAGTTTAGTTTGAAACTTCATATGATGTCAGTTGCAGGGCATATAATGATGATATAGTGTAACACATATATGAGCACACATTAGAAAGATCATGCTTTAAATGTCTAGCATTGAGGCTAGGTTCAGATTTGGGGATGGCAGAGCTGTGGAGGGCTGAGTTCTTCCTCCATGAAGCCCCACCCTCTGCCGCACCTCCTCCATTCAGCTCCGATGACGATGTGGCAACCACAACAAATTCAACATGTTGCGTTCGATGCAGGTTGCCCCATTATCAAAATGACGCATGCACAGGCATCCGCATACATCCGCACGGCCTGCGTACCCAATGCTATAGATAGGTATGCAGGCCGCATGCAGACGTAGGCTGAGCTGAATGGAGGAGGTGCATCAGTGGGTGGGGCTTCACGGAGGAAGTCTGCTGCCCTCCGCAGCTCTGGCATCTGCAAATGTGAAGCCGGCCTGAGTGAGGTAGTCTGACCTTGCGTAATCAAATAATTTAACTGAAAAAAATACTTTTCTGTTGCTATCACATTGCCCAATATGTTGTAGGAATAGGGGCTGCCAGTTGTAATGGCAAAGAATGATATCCGATCACCATATTGATACAGATAACAATTTAAGATGTAGTAAAACATGTAGTGTGACTTTAAAAAAAGAGTGGGTAATTGCCAGGTCCTATTGATTGACTTACAGGGTATATTCGGGACTTTACAAAAAACAAAAAATGTATCTAAGAACTAACAGGGAGATAATTGCAGCTTACCTGCCTTTTATATTTGGCGTCGTTCTTCCGCAGCTCAGTGTAGTCACAGACCACTCCTGCAGGGATTCAGAAACCACTGCTGATGTCACATCTACAAAGTGGAGGCTTCTTTTCACGTTCGCTCTGTTGATGGGGCGGGACTTCAAATATCATTCTGATTGACAATCAAATCGCCGTTGCCTAACTGGGAGAGCCAACTGTCAATCAGAATGACCTCGGAAGTGATGCCCCGTCGCATCAGCAGAGGCATCTGAATTCCCGGAAGGAGCTGTCTGTGACAGCTCTGTGTCGGGGAAGAAAGGCACCATGTACAACAGGCTTGCAAGTTGCAGCTACCTGCCTGTTAGTGCTTAGATAAATTTTTTGTAAAGTCCCAGATACGCCCTTTAATATTTATATTTTGAGGGGTATTTAAACAGATTTTGAGATCATTCTAGAAGTAATATTTCGAAAACTAATAAAAAGAAATACAGTAAAAAAATCTTGCATGTTACTAGTAGGTAGGTAGGTAGGTATTTTTCAGCCTAGTTTCTTTGAGTGGCTATGAGACACTGAATGTTTATGGCTTTACAAATTGACCTCACTAGGAGCATAATTGATAGCAGCGCATCATACATTTTCTTGTAGATGGGAAACTGCATCTTACTGAAGTGAAGTTCTTGGCCTCTGACAGTAAAATCATTTTAACACACAGCAAATTTTAATGGTATTGATGATTGATCACAGTTATTACACATTAATGCATTACAAGACCAATTACCTGCATATACCTTTGTGACCCAGTCTATGGTCCATTAGTGCTTCATTAAGAAGGATGAATTATGGTTGAGCAATTAAGGGACATTATGATTATCTCCTGATACTTTTATGTTGGAGATTGAAGGCTAGGAATAAAATACTAATGAGAACCTTTAAAAACTCTCATATTTTGCTTTAATTTTAACAGAGGATTTTGCAGGTAATTAGTTAAGTCATGACTTGCAGTTACATCACCATAAACCAATCACAGAATGTCCATGTTCAAATGAGAAAGGCAAGTTGGCTTATGTACAAATGAGCAAGCAGCCCACGGAAGTCAGATCACGGTACAGCTAAGATTTGCAGTCTCTCAAGCCATGCTGGCAAGTTCATGTTTTTCAAAGTGATCAATATCAAGGTTATGATCCAAGACGCCTGGTTCCTTTTTGTGATGAACTTGAATACAAAGAATGTATATGTAGGACCCAATTACACCTCCACACATTGGTCCAACCACAGGGATCCACCAAAAGCTATTGCCTGCACTGTGAATGTGAAAAAAAATGAGAATTATTACTGACAAGAGATGATAACAAAGATAGCAGCACATGATGCAATGTTTATCTAGATTGTAATGTGACTGGGCCTCAAGATCACATTTACGGCTCCTAAATATCAAGTGACTTGTATGTCCTATATGCTTCAAACTGATTGGTGTTTGTCATCATGACAAAAACACGTTAAAAGTGAAAAAAAACATTGACATAAAATATTTTCTTCCAGAGTTCCTAAAATCATGTTAATGTTCACTCATTCACTTCTAACAGAAGCTGTTACTGATGATTAGAGATTAGCAAATATTACATTTAAAATAAAGTTAATAGGATTAACATTTGTGGTGGGACAAGTTCTCAAGGATTTGTCCTCTCTGGGGCTATTGATGGAACAGAAATTTACCTTATATCCTATCAATATGCCATAAATGTTTCAGAAATCTACAGTGGGTACAGAAAGTATTCAGATCCCTTTAAATTTTTCACTCTTTGTTTCATTGCAGACATTTGATAAATTCAAAAAAGTTAATTTTTTTTCTTATTAATGTATACTCTGTACCCCATCGTGACAGAAAAAAACAGAAATGTAGAAATTTTTGCTAATTTATTAAATAAGAAAAACTAAAATATCACATGGTCATAAGTATTCAGACCCTTTTCTCAGACACTCATATTTAATCACATACTGTCCATTTCCTTGTAATCCTCCTTGAGATAGTTCTACTCCTTCATTGGAGTCCAGCTGTGTGTAATTAAACTTAGGGCCCCGTCTCACATAGCGACGCACCAGCGATCCCGACAACGATAAGAACTTGTCAGGATCGCTGGTGTGTCGCTACATGATCACTGCTGAGCTGCCAAACAGGCAGCTCAGGCAGCGATCAGTACAGCGACACTGCGGGTAACGTCGCTTAGTAACCCGCAGTGTACGTTGGATACCAGCCCGCTGATGCAGGGAGATGGTAACCAAGGTACACATCGGGTTTCCAGGCGCTGCGTGGTGCCTGGAAACCCGATGTGTACCTTGGTCACCAGCTCCCCTGCAGCAGCACGCTGGTATTCAACGTACACATCGGGTTTCCAGGCACAGCCCCGTGCCTGGAAACCCGATGTGTACCTTGGTTACCAGCTGATCGCTGGTCTCCTGCCTGCCACACGCAGCGATACGTCCCTGGTCAGTGGAGAGACCAGCGATCAAAAAAAAGTGCAGGCATTTCTGACATGACCAGCGATTCACAGCAGGGGCCTGATCGCTGGTACGTGTCAGACATAGCGAGATCGCTGTTGCGTCACAAAACTTGTGACTAGAGTTGAGCGATACTTTCCGATATCCTAAAGTATCGGAATCGGAATGGTATCGCCGATATCACTAAAATATCGGCGATACCCGATACCGATACCGGAGTCACATGTAAGTCTATGGGAACAAAATATCGCAACTAAAAAAAACCCATTCTTTCCTTGTAAACACTAAATATACACACATAGAATACATATATATATATATATACATGTCATTGTGACATATATATATACATATATGTATAGTTTATACACTTCTACATAGTAAAATATCCTCTCATTCAATTGCCGGGTAAAGCCGGCTTCAGTGAAAAGACAGAAGCACCCGACATGAAATGACACTTGGTGTACATAGGGTTAACCATGTCTTTTCATGTCGTTTGCTATCTGATTTGCACAAACAATTAAATCAGACTATGTGTGCAAAATTTCACACCTGTAGGGGTTAATTAAAGGTGTAAATTCGTTGTAAAAAAAACGGACTTTTTTTGCTACGAATTTACACCTTTAATTAACCCCTACAGGTGTGAAATTTTGCACACATAGTCTGATTTAATTGTTTGTGCAAATTAGGCTGGAGTCACACACAACCACAAAAAATCCGTCCGTTTTAGACGGTCGACAATCGGATCAAAATAAAAACATCACACATCCTTCTGGCATCCGATTTTCCTTCAAAGATGCGATTTAATCGCATGTGTGTGTACCTTGTAACATCCGATTTTCATCCGACTTGCGAGATTTTCTCGCAGGCTTGCAAAACTGACATATAATGGATCCAAAAGAATAGTATTTAAATGCCAAAAGAAAGAATAGATATATACACATAGAGCACATATATATATATATATATATATATATATATATGTCATTGTGACATATATATATATATACATATATTTATAGTTCTTACACTTCTACATACTGTTATAGCCGCTAATTCAATTGCCGGCTTCAGTGAAATCACAGAAGCCGACATGAAATGATACATTGTTTCCACACATTTAACCATGTAATTTCATGTATTTTTATATATGGGTTTGAAACATACAATTACATGAGTATATGTGTGCTAAATTTCAGACATGTAGGGGTTAATTAAAGGTGTAAATTCGTTAAAAAAAAATGCGTGGGCTCCCGCTGTATTTTCTCCACCAGACAGACAAAGCAAGCGAGTGGGGGCAGATAATAATAGCCTAGGGAGTGTACATTTTTTTTGTGCCCCCCTGGCTACTAACATCTGCCCCCAGACACCCCAGAAAGGGCAAATCTATAATTAGATTCGCCCTTTCTGGCACTTTGCCCGTCTATTCCCATTGCCCTGTAGCGGTGGCGAATGGGTTAATAAGGGGTTAAAATGACCTTGCAATTGAAAGGTCACTTTAAGCCAGGTTAATAATTGATAGCTGTCAATTAGGCAACTATCAATTATTAATCCTATTGTATGAAAGAAAAATCAAACACACACACTTTAATAAAAAATAAGTTTAATTAAATAATCACACAGTTTTTGACCATATTTTATTTTCCTGCTAAAACCATTTCCTGTAATAAAAATAAAATAAAAAAGCAAAATTATACTTACCAATCCGATGTACAGTCAGGTCCCACGGTGTAATCCATCAGAAAGGGTTAAAGGTTACAGGTCGCAGAGAGCTAATAATGCTGTCTCAGACCTGTATTCCCCTGAATGAATAACTTCCTCTCCCAGCGAAAGTAGAGGAATAGATTCATGAATGGAGCTTAATTGATTTCTTGCCAATTTAACTGTAGTGACCTGACCTAAAGGGAAAGTGGACACAATCAATTAAGCTTCATTCATGAAACACATCCTCTCCTGTCGCCAGGAGAGGAACTTATTCATTCATGAGCTTTGAGCTGAGCATGCAGGATTACTTGCACTGCTTGGCTCAAAGCTAGTTAACCCTTTGTGAAGGATTACAGCGTGGGACGTGACAGATCGGCGGAATAGGTAAGAATAATGTTGTTTTATTTCTTTTTCTTTATTTTAGGAGATCAATGGCTTCGCACGGATTTAGTGTAAAATAAAATATGGTCAAAAAAATGTGTTTTTATTTCATTAAAATTATTTATTCTTAAAGTGTGTGTGTTTTTTTATTTACTTCAATAGGATTAATAATTGATAGTTGTCTAATTGACAGCTATCAATCATTAACCTGCCTTAAGGTCACCTTTCAATTGCAAGGTGACAGTAAGGTGAGATTAACCCATTCGCCACCGCTACAGGGCAATGGGAATAGACGGGCAAAGTGCCAGAAAGGGCGAATCTAATTATAGATTTGCCCTTTCTGGGGTGTCTGGGGGCAGATGTTAGTAGCCAGGGGGGGCACAAAAAAATGCACCCTCCCTGGGCTATTATTATCTGCCCCCACTCGCTTTGCTTTGTCTGTCTGGTGGAGAAAATACAGCGGGAGCCCACGCATTTTTTTTCAACGAAATTACACCTTTAATTAACCCCTACATGTCTGAAATTTTGCACAAATACACTCATGTAATTGTATGTTTCAAACATATATAAAAATACATGAAATTACATGGTTAAATGTGTGGAAACAATGTATCATTTCATGTCGGCTTCTGTGATTTCACAAAACCCGGCAATTGAATTAGCGGCTATTACAGTATGTAGAAGTCTAGGAACTATAAATATATGTATATATACATGTCACAATGACATGTATATATATATGTATGTGTTCTATGTGTATATATCTATTCTTTCTAGTCTTTATTAAAGCTGTCAGTGTGATTTTACAGTATAGGCGGGGATGAATTGCCGGCTTTTCTAAAGGACACCGATGCGATTTCATCGCAAGTCACACAGTGTGGTCCGTTTGTAATCAGATTTTTCATCGCTCCCATAGACTTGCATTGGCGATTGTCGACCGACAATCGGTGACAATCGCAGCATGCTGCGATTGTACACGGACGTTTAAAACGGACCACAAAAAATCTGATACTGGGAGCTGCTCCATAGATTAACATAGGTCCGACTGCAATGCGATATTTCATCGCATTGCAGTCGTCCGATTTTGTCGCCAGTGTGACTCCGGCCTTAGATAGCAAAGGACATGAAAAGACATGGTTAACCCTATGTACACCAAGTGTCATTTCATGTCGGGTCACCCGACATGAAATGACACTTGGTGTACATAGGGTTAACCATGTCTTTTCATGTCCTTTGCTATCTAATTTGCACAAACAATTAAATCAGACTATGTGTGCAAAATTTCACACCTGTAGGGGTTAATTAAAGGTGTAAATTCGTTGTAAAAAAAACGGACTTTTTTGCTACGAATTTACACCTTTAATTAACCCCTACAGGTGTGAAATTTTGCACACATAGTCTGATTTAATTGTTTGTGCAAATTAGATAGCAAAGGACATGAAAAGACATGGTTAACCCTATGTACACCAAGTGTCATTTCATGTCGGGTTCTGCATTTTCACAAAAGCCGGCAATTGAATTAGCGGCTATTATACTATGTAGAAGTGTATGAACTACAAATATAAATATATATATATATGTGTCACAAATTCAATGACATGTATATATATATATGAGGTGTAAAATTGCTGAAAAAAAATGCGTGGGCTCCCGCCCTATTTCGCAACCAGACAGACAAAGCCAGTGAGTGGGGGCAGATAATAATAGCCCAGAGAGGGACCATTATTTTTGCCCCCCCCGGCTACTAACATCTGCCCCCAGACACCCCAGGAAAGACAAATCTATAATTAGATTCGCCCTTTCTGGCACTTTGCCCGTCTATTCCCATTGCCCTGTAGCGGTGGCGAATGGGTTAATATGGGGTTAAAGCCACCTTGCTATTGAAAGGTGACCTTAAGCCAGGTTAATAATTGAGAGCTGTCAATTAGACAACTATCAATTATTAATCCTATTGCATGAAATAAAAATAAAACACACACACTTTAATTAAAAATCATTTTAATGAAATAAAGACACATGTTTTTGACCATCTTTTATTTTACTGCAAAAACCATTTCCTGTAATAAAAATAAAATAAAAAAGCAAAATTATTCTTACCTATCCCATGCACAGTCAGGTCCCACGGTGTAATCCTTCAGAAAGGGTTAATGTTTACTGCAGGGACCGCAGCTAATGCTGCAGCCTCACAGTAAACCCCAAATGAATGAGTTCCTCTCCTGCCTGACAGGAGAGTAAAGGCTGGGTGTCACATAACGATACACCAGCGATCCCGACAACGATATGCACTTGTCAGGATCGCTGGTGTATCGCTACATGATCGCTGCTGAGCTGCCAAACAGGCAGCTCAGGCAGCGATCTGGGACAGCGACACTGCGGGTAACATCGCTTAAGGGCCCGTCTCACATAGCGATATCGCTACCGAGATCGCTGCTGAGTCACTAGTTTTGTGACGCAGCAGCGAGCTCACCAGCGATATCGCTGTGTGTGACATTCAGCGACGATCAGCCCCCTGCCGGGTATCGCTGATCGTCGCAGAAATGTCAGGACCTTTTTTTGATCGCTGGTTTCCCTCTGACAGGCACGCATCGCTGCGTGTGACAGGCGGGAGACCAGCGATCCGCTGGTAACCAAGGTACACAGCGGGTTTCCAGGCACCGCGCAGCGCTTGGAAACCCGCTGTGTACCTTGGATACCAGCTCCCTGCATCAGGGCGCTGGTATCCAAGGTACACAGCGGGTTTCTAGGCACAGCCCCGCGCCTGGAAACCCGCTGTGTACCTTGGTTACCAGCGGATCGCTGGTCTCCCGCCTGTCACACGCAGCGATGTGTGCCTGTCAGCGGGAAACCAGCGATCAAAGGTCCTGACATTTCAGCGACGATCAGCGATACCCGGCAGGGGGGCTGATCGTCGCTGAATGTCACACACAGCGATATCGCTGGTGAGCTTGCTGCTGCGTCACAAAACTAGTGACTCAGCAGCGATCTCGGTAGCGATATCGCTATGTGAGACGGGCCCTTAAGTGGAAAGCTTAATTGATTGCTTTCCACTTTCACTTCAGGTCAGCCAGGGACACAATCAGTGACGTCAGAGGGAACTGATTAACAAAAATAGGGGTTCCCTTCGAAAAAAAAATGGCGTGGGGTCCCCCCTATTTTTGTTAACAGCCAGATGAAGCAGACCGCTGAGGCCTGGATTTTCAGGCTGTTAAGGAGCCAAGATCCATGGACCTTGCCAGCCTGATAATACCAGGCCACAGCAGTCTGTATATCTTGGCTGATTAACAAAAATAGGGGATCCCCTCGAAAAAAATTGGCGTGGGGTCCCCCCTATTTTTGTTAACCAGCCAGATGAAGAAAACCGCTGAGGCCTGGATTTTCAGGCTGTTAAGGAGCCAAGATCCATGGACCTTGCCAGCCTGATAATACCAGGCCACAGCAGTCTGTATATCTTGGCTGATTAACAAAAATAGGGGATCCCCTCGAAAAAAATTGGCGTGGGGTCCCCCCTATTTTTGTTAACCAGCCAGATGAAGAAAACCGCTGAGGCCTGGATTTTCAGGCTGTTAAGGAGTCAAGATCCATGGACCTTGCCAGCCTGATAATACCAGGCCACAGCAGTCTGCATATCTTGGCTGATTAACAAAAATAGGGGTATCCCCCTTCGAAAAAATACTGATTCGGCGTTAAGGGGTCTACCCCACCTATATGGGTTATTGTGTTAACAAGACCCCAGGGGGTATTTGTAAACCCAGAGAACCCGCTGAGGCCTGGTTTTTCAGGCTGGTAAGGATCCAATATCCATGGACCTTGCAAGCCTGATAATACCAGGCCACAGCAGTCTGCTTAGCTTGGCTGGTTAACAAAAATAGGGGATCCCCTCGAAAAAAAAACGGCGTGGGGATCCCCCCTATTTTTGTTAACCAGCCAAGTAAAATGCAGACTGCTGCGGCCTGGTATTAAAAGACTGTCAAGGCCCATGGATTTTGGCCCTCAACAGCCTGATAATACCAGGCTACAGCAGCCCCACATTTGGCGCATCAAAAGATGTGCCAATTGTGGCACTTTACCCGGCTCTTCCCACTTGCCCTGTAGCGGTGGCAAGCGGGGTAATAAGGGGTTATTGTCACCGTTGATTGCACGGTGACAATAAGCCCGGTTAATAATGGATAGGCGTCAATAAGACACTGATCCATTATTAATCCCAAAGTTATTAAATGTATAAAAAAAAGACACAGCAAGAAAAAAGTCTTTTAATGAAATAAAAGAGACAACACAGTTTTCATTTCTTTTATTACTCTCTCATTCCTGCGACGCCATCGATCTCCTGTAAAAAAAGAAAAAAAACAAACCAACAGTATACCACCTGTCCGACGCAGTCCATAGTAACGATAGTCCCACGACGATCCAGCTCTGCTACATCGCAATGACAGGCAGAGCCTGTCATTGCAACGCAGCACAGCTGATTACCTGCTTCCCCGGCGGTGACGTCATCGGACTGACTGCTTTACGGCCGCGATTACCCAGCAGTCACTGCAGTTATCGCGAGAAACTGCATGTGACCGCCGGGGAAAGAAGATGGCGGCCATGAAGCAGTGCAGGACGTGACCGCCGGAGATCTTCTGCCGGGTAAGTGCCGCTGACTCCTGACAGACCCGACCGACGGACACTGACAGTGACAGTGACAATCCCGATTCCGGTATCCGATAAGACGAAAATATCGGAACTCGGAATCGGAATTCCGATACAGCCAATATCGGCCGATACCCGATATTTGCAGTATCGGAATGCTCAACACTACTTGTGACTCAGCAGCGATCTCGCTATGTGAGACGGGGCCCTTATAGGACTTGATTAGTAAAGGCACACACCTGTCTATATAAGAACTCACAGCTCTCAGTGCATGTCATACCAAATGAGAATCATGAGGTCAAAGGAACTGGCCAAGGAGCTTAGAGACAGAACTGTGACAAGGCATAGATCTGGCCAAGGTTACAAAATAATTTTTGCAGTACTCAAGGTTCCTAAGAGCACAATGGCCTCCATAATCCTTAAATGGAAGAAGTTTGGGACCAACAGAAGTCTTCCTAGACCTGGCCGTCCAGCCAAACTGAGCAATCGTGGGAGAAGAGCCTTGGTGAGAGAGGTAAAGAAGAACCCCAAGATTACTGTGGCAGAGCTCCACAGATGCAGTAGGGAGATGGGAGAAAGTTCCACAAAGTCAACTATCACTGCAGCTCTCCACCAGTCAGGCCTTTATGGCAGAGTGGCCCGACGGATGCCTCTCCTCAGTGCAAGACATATGAAAGCCTGCATAGAGTTTGCTAAAAAAAAACACATGAAGGACTCCCAGACTATGAGAAATAAGATTCTCTGGTCTGATGAGATGAAGATAGAACTTTTTGGTGATAATTCTAAGTGGTATGTGTGGAGAAAATCAGGCACTGCTCATCATCTGCCCAATACAATCCCAACAGTGAAACATGGTGGTGGCAGCATCATGCTATGGGGTGTTTTTCAGCTGCAGGGACAGGACGACTGGTTGCAATTGAAGGAAACATGAATGCGGCCAAGTACAGTGATATCCTGGATGAAAACCTCTTCCTTCGTGCTCTGGACCTTAGACTTGGCCAAAGCTTCACCTTTCAACAAGACAATGACCCTAAGCACACAGCTAAAATAACAAAGGAGTGGCTTCAGAACAACTCTGTGACCATTCTTAACTGGCCCAGCCAGAGCTTGACCTAAACCCAATTGAGCATCTCTGGAGAGACCTGAAAATGGCTGTCCACCAATGTTCACCATCCAACCTGACAGAACTGGAGAGGATCTGCAAGGAAGAATGGCAGAAGATCCCCAAATCCAGGTGTGAAAAATTGTTGCATCATTCCCAAGAAGACTCATGCTGTACTAGCTCAAAAGGGTGCTTCTACTCAATACTGAGCAAAGGGTCTGAATACTTATGACCATGTGATATTTTAGTTTTTCTTTTTTAATAAATTTGCAAACATTTCTACATATCTGTTTTTTTCAGTCAAGATGGGATGCAGAGTGTACATTAATAAAAAAAATGAACTTTTTTGAATTTACCAAATGGCTGCAATGAAACAAAGAGTGAAAAATTTAAAGAGGTCTGAATACTTTCTGTACCAACTGTATCAACAGTTGTAGTGCATTAAGCTGACCACGTCAGTTTAACACAATAGTTGCTGCAGAGCTGAATAAAATGTAATTTTTATTTTTTCTTTTCTCTTTTGCAAGTATATTAGCTTGTGAAGTTTTGGTTATAATATATGATAAGTCCAATAGGGTGTTAACAAAGATTCTTCTCTGGAGGTGTGTACTTTTTCCCCTGCATGACATTGATCAATTGTAAGCAGGAGTCATTCTGCAGGTGAAAAAAGAACACGCCCCATAATAACATGGAACGAGTTTTTCAGCGTGAAAACCTTGGACTTAAATTTCCTATTCATTACTTTTTGTGGTTGCACCAAGTCTGCTTAAATGAACAATCATATCCTCCCTGTGTAATATCTCTTTTGCTACTATGGTTACTTACGTGAAAACTTCAGAGCCCCAGCCAGCCAGGGCAGTAAAAATTCTTGGACCTAAATCTCTGGCTGGATTCATAGCACCTCCACAGTTAGATCCTAGAGATAGTCCTAATGTTAGAATGAGGAGCCCAACAGCAATTGGCTCTAGTCCACTGGGAGCAGGCATGTTCTTTTTATCAAATATGGCAAAAATCAGAATGAGCAGCAGAGCAGTAGACATCATCTGTGTAAAGAGAGAAATCATAATTGTAAGTCATAGAGTTAGATTCATTATTGGATTTGCACCTTTTTTGTTTAATTTTTGGTGCTTTACGCCTATTTTTTCATTTGCAACTAACTAGAGATGAGCGACTTTGCCTCCGGGAGGGTCGAGTCGGGTTTCGGACCACCCGACTTCCCAAAAGTCGAGTCAAACGAAATCGGCTGACTATCGGCAAAAGTCGAAGGTCCGACTGAAACTCGAACCGACCCCAATGCAAGTCAATGGGGAAGAAAAGTCGTCAGGGAGTGGAGGACAGTAAACACGCCTACAGTGCCCATTTCAATGCCAACAACATCAATTCTTATTACTTAAGCTTGTCAACCTTAATTTACTTTGTAATAATAGTAACGCATTGAAAACTGGGGGTTATTTGGCTAAAGTTGGGGGGGGGCAGGGCTGGCTCCAGGTTTTCGTGTGCCCCGGGTGAAAGTGTCAGTGGGCCCTTTTAACACATACCACAATTCATGATGCTCCGATACGGCAGAGAAATATAGGTATAGTACAATGGCAAATACTTCACTTCTTACATAACATGAGTGATATCTATTGTAAATCCTACAAAGTTCAAAAAACGGACAGTATAGTCCTCCATATAGTATTATGGGCACCACATAGTGCGCCATACAGAATAATGAGCCCCATATATTGCTCCATACAGAATAATTGGTCTCATATAATATTCCATACAGTATATGATGAGCTCCACATAATGCTCCAGTATATGATGGTCCCCATATAATGTGTCATACAGTATAGGACTACCCCATAGAGTATAATGAGCCCCACATATTGCTCCATACAGTATAATGAGTCACATATAAAGCTCCATACAGTATATGATGGGCCCCATATATTGCTTCATACAGCATGGGCTCCATATAATGCTCCATACAGAATAGGCCCCATATGTGCTCCATATGATGCTCCATATATTAGGGGCCCTATATGATGCCCCATAAATAATGAACCCCATATGATGCTCTAGTATATGATGGGCCCCATATATGATACTCCAGTGTATGATGAGCCCCATATAATGCTCCAAATATAATGGTCCCAATATATAATGTTCCATATATAATGGGCTCCATGTGATGCTCCATAAATAATGTGCCTCATATGATGTGCCACATATAATGGGCTTCATATGATGCTCCAGTATATGATGGGCCGCATGGATAATGCTCCAGTGTATGATGTGCCTATGTAATGCTCCATATATCATGGGACCCGTATGATGCTCCAGTATATGATGAGCCCCATGGATGATGCTCCAGTGTATAATGGGCCTATATAATGCTCCATATGTAATGGGCCGCATATGATGCTCCGGTATATGATGAGCCCCATGGATGATGCTCCAGTGTATGATGGGCATATATAATGCTCCATATATAATGGGCCCCATATATGATGCTCCAGTGTTTGATGGGCCCCATTTATAATGCTCCAGTGTATGATGTGCCCAATATATAATGCTCCAGTGTATAATGGGCTCTAGCTATGATGCTCAAGTGTATGATGGGCCCCATATATAATTCTCCAGTGTATAATGCTCCCATATATTGCTCCAAACATTAAAAAAATGAAATACCTCTCCTCGCTGGGCACTGCTCTACTCTGGACTCCTCAGCATCGCCATCTTCTAGCTCCTGCACTGTGACTGTTCAGGCAGAGGGCGCACAGACGTGACGTCATCGAGCTCTCTGACCTCAATGTCACTGTCAGGAAACGCGGAAGACGTCACAGCGGTGGAGCAGGGAGAGGTAAGTATTGCAAGTGCTGGGGCCCTGAGCAAGCAGGGGGGCCTTTGACGGCGAGAAGGCCCCCCCACATGCTCAGGGCCCTGGCACTTGCCCGGGTGCACCAGGTGCTGACACCGGCCCTGGGGGAGGGGGGTTACAGCCCAGTTAGGGAGGTGGAAAAACTGGCATATATTGAGGTGTAGGCTGGAAGTTCAGCAGCTGCAAATGGAGGAATTGGAGAAGTCAGAGGAAGAGGAGGACAAAGCGATCCATTTTGCTGGCAACCTATGTGTCATCAGGGGAAGGTGTTATGATTTGGTAGCTGAGGAGAGCAGGCAAAAAGGAAATACACCAGAGCAGTTGGAAACTATGAGACTAGCAGTACCCTGACTAACCACCACAACTGGAGGCAGCCGTGGAGCGTTCCTACGTTGGTCCTAGACGCCTCGTCACAGCCTGAGAAACTAACTACACCTAAAGATAGAAAGAGGAAAGCTATCTGCCCCGGAGCAGATCCCCAAAGAACATAGAAAGCCCCCAAACATGTAATGGCGGTTAGACAAGAAGAAATACTGACACAGACAGAAAATAGTATGAGCAAACGCTGGGGCCCAAACTTACTAAATAGAAAAGGATAGGAAGGGCACTTACTGCAATCCCAAAAAACCCTGAAAAGCACCAACTCTACTAATTTCAAAAACACCTGAGATCACACGACCTCTACTACCTAAATTAGTTCTCTGGTGTAACCAAAAACAAAACAGCAGCCACTGAAAAAACTGGAAAAAGCAAATGTACAAACATCAGTGGCTGAACTGAACTGAGAGGGCAAAAAGCCCCCAGAGGGGACCCTGAAGGCCCCCACAGAAGTGCAGGACAAAATGCAAAAATCAAGCACAAAAACAAAAAGAAGAAAATTTCTTATCTGTTAGCAGGAGATTCAGACACGACACAGCAGGCTACCAAGGAAACAGGAATCAAGGATTGAGACCAGAACAATTGATCACCGGCAACCCTGATGGGAAGGCGACTCCCTTATATAAGACCAGTCAGTAACACCTGATTCCCAATCCTCACAATCTTCACTGGACAGTCCAGTACCGTTTGTAACCACCAGAGGGAGCTTCTGCTCAGAACTCATTTCCAGCCTATTCACAACGGGAAGGTGGTACAAAATCCTTTGAGACCCAGGCATGGTTCATTTTAATGAAGGTAAGATCACCTACATTTTGGGTCGACAGTCGGGTCCTTCTTTCTGTCAGGATTGATCCAGCAGCACTGAAGACTCTTTCTGATAGCACACTACCAGCAATGCAAGCGAGCTCCTGTAAGGCATATTGTGCCAATTCAGGCCAGGTGTCCAGTTTACAGGCCCAGTAGTCAAAGGGGAATGAACTGTGAGGGAGAACATCAATAGGGGAGGAGAGGTAATTTTGAACCATAGTTGACAAATACTGTCTCCTGTCTGTTGCAATCGATTCAGTATTAACAGTCGTGTGAGCGGTACTCGAGAAATCAGTCCAAAACATGGTCATGAAAACCCTGTCCCCAGCGCCACTTCGGCTGTGTGCACCATGAACACCCCTTCCATGTTGCCCAGTACGGCTCGTGGAAGAAACTGCACCCTGCTGTGTGCTGGGAATGCCTTTAACAAACGGTTTACCAGAGTTGCTTGTTTGTTCGCCAATATTAGTTCTAGGTTCTCCTGTGGCATGATGTTCTGTAATTTGCCATTATAGCATGGATCGAGGATGCTGGCCAACCAGTAGTCGTCATCCTTCATAATTTTGGCAATGCGGGGTTCCCTTTTTAGAATCCGCAAGACACAATCACACATGTGGGCCAATGTTCCAGGTGTCAATGATTCACTGCCAGTGGTGGGTGGAGGAGCACTTTCTGCCAAATCCATATTCCTCCACTCACGCACAAACCCTGTACCTGACCTTGGCAAGCCAACATTTTCTCTTGCCCCCTGAGAAGCATCCTCCTCTCCAAAATAATCATCCCCCTCATCCTCCTCCTCCACCTCTTCTTCCACAACTTCGTCCAGGACAGTTCCCTGAGTAGACAATGCCTGACTGTCATCAAGGCTTCCCTCCTTCACCTCCTCCGCTGCAGACGCCTGATCCTTAATGTGCGTTAAAGTTTGCATGAGCAGACGCATAAGTGGGATGCTCATGCTTATGATGGCGTCGTCTGCGCTTACCATTCGTGTGCATTCCTCAAAACACTGAAGGACTTTACAGAGGTCTTTCAGCTTTGACCACTGCACACCCGACAACTCCATGTCTGGCCTCAAACTGCCTGCCCGTGTATCCTCCCACAAATGCATTACAGCCTGCCTCTGTTCGCACAGCCTCTCAACCATGTGCATGGTAGAGTGCCACCTTGTTGCAACGTCTATGATTAGTCGGTGCTTGGGGAGGTGGAGCGATCACTGCAGCCTCTGCATACGACTGGAGTCTACGGGCGAGCGACGGGTGTGCGAGCACAGTCTTCGCACCTTATGGAGCAGGGCTGTTAACTCCGGATAATTATTTAAGAAGCACTGCACCACCAGGTTCAAGGTGTGAGCCAGGCAAGGTATGTGTCTGAGTTTTGCCAGGGCTATGGCCGCCACAAAATTACGTCTGTAATCACTGACTACCATGCCTGGCTCAAGATGTAGACTGCCCAGCCATGACTCAGTTTCTCGCTTCAAGTAGTCGGCCAGTACCTCCGCAGTGTGTCTGTTGTTGCCCAAAGACATCTTTAAAACAGCCTGCTGACGCTTACCACTAGCTGTTCGATAGTGGGACACCTCGTGTGCAACACTGGCAGCTGCAGATGGAGTGCTCATGCGGCTACGCTCTGTCGACTAGCTTTCGTTTCTGGAGGAGGAGGAGCAGGAGGGTCGAACGCCTACAGCCAACTGTTGCCTATACCATGGGCTAGGCAGCACTGTCCCACCGCCACTGTCCTCTGTGGACCTGCATCCACCACATTAACCCAGTGCGCAGTGATGAACACAGAACGGCCCTGGCCATGCCTACTGGCCCATGCATCTGTTGTGAGGTGCACCTTTTCACTCACTGATTGTTTGAGTGCATGGACAATGCGGTCTTTCACATGCAGGTGGAGGGCAGGGATGGCTTTTCTAGAAAAGATGTGCCGACTGGGTAGGTCATAGCGTGGGACAGCATAGGCCATGAGCTCTCGGAACGCTGCACTTTCAACCAAATGGAAGGGCATAATCTTTAATGAGATCAGTTTGGCAATGTAGGCGTTCAAAGCCAGTGTACGTGGATGAGAGGATGAGTACGTTCTTGTCCTACTCAGAGTGTCTGCTAGTGTGAGCTGGACTTGAAAGCTGCATATGGGGGAACTAGCGGTGGACTTGTCTGACTGAGAAGGAGTTGGTGATGAGGATGGTGGTGGTGATGGCCTAGATTCAGTCTTTCGTTGCAAAAACATTGTGATTCCCTGACTGCTTTGGCCTTGTGACGACACATCAACATTTCTTGCCGGTGGTGTGCTAACCGGTGGGCTTACAGTGGGGGAAGCGATGTAGCGTTGCTGGCTACCTTCTTTCGGAGCAGGTACACATGTGCTAGCTGAGGTTTTGTAGTCCGTCCACGCTTGCAAGTGCATGGTGTTTAAATATCTAAGCATGCAACTGGTATTCAAATTTCGGAGATTATTCCCTCGGCTAAAGGTCCTTCCGCACTTCTTACAGATAAGCTTTGCCTCATCAATAGGATTTTGGTCAAAAAAGTGCCACACTGCACTCTTCCTACTATGGGATAAATTTTCTGGACTTGCACGCTGTGCTAATTTGACCGTCTGGCCAAGCTGTACTACAACTCTTTTTGTTTTATTAACACTTTTTTGGACTGCTAAGGGCCTGCCAGATAACCGCAGCTGCGATGTCGATGCCTGCTGCGGATCCTCCTCCTCTTCTGAGCTATTGCCAGCAGCACCCTCTTCCCCCAATGGATGCCAATCCGGGTCAACAACTGGGTCATCCATCACCTCCTCTTCAATTTCATCTGCACCTTCCTCTGTGTCACCGTGTAAGGTGGTATAGTATGCGGGAAGGGGCACCTGAGTTTCATCAGGGTCAGAATCTGGCTCAGTAGACTGCGAGGGCAATGCAGTGCTCTGGGTGAATGTACCAGCAGAATCATATAGCAGTGGCTGTGCATCAGTGCACTCCATGTCATATTCATCTTGGACTGGGAAATTCAGGATTTCACTTGATAACCCAGGCATGGTATGTGAAAAGAGCTCCAGGGAGTAATCTGAAGTGTAGCCTGCCGCATCCTTCACTTTTGTTGGGGGTGAAGGACACAAGGAAAGGTGTCGTTCCTGACCAGGAGCCTGAAGTTTTTGAAACTTCAGAAGAGGAGGCGATAGAGCGGGAGGCTGTTTCGGCAATGTAAGCCAAAACCTGTTCCTGATGCTCGTGCTTTAAAAGTGGTTTACCTACTCCCAGAAAAGAGAGCCTTCCAGGCCTTCGGGAGCCAGGCGATGATGCAGGCTCAACACCTCCTGCCTTAGGTGCTATTGTGCTTTTGGCACTACCAGCAGATGAACCACCACCACCATCAGTAACAGCTGGCCCCCCCGCCCACGTGTAAGGTTCTGTGTACATGTTCCTGAAACTCAGTTTGTTCGTCAGCCATTTTACTTTCTGTCTTGCTGCAGCTATCTTGCCCTCAGTCAGAATGGAGTTTCCAGCTTGCATGTTCCCGCCCTGATTCTCTCCTTTGCTTCTTAAGCAGCCACAGCTGAGCAATCAGTGCTTCAGAATCTAGCCTGCAGTGAACCTGTGACCTGACTCCTAAAGCCTTGGACCCTGTACTCCAGCTATTCCTACTGAGGAACTCTGAAGCACTTGTGGACTCTGAACCCTGCTCTTTGAAAGACCCACGTTTGCATGGACTTACGGTAACAGAGAAGAAGATCCTGAACCTGTTGTGGAGAGTGATTGCTGAGCTTAGATTACTCTGGCCTGCTGTGTCTCCTGCCTCTGTGTCTGCAAACTGTGTGACTATTTTTGCCAACTTGTATGAAGGAATACAAGACTTTCTATATCAAACCTGTGTCTCATGTATTTTCATCGTACCCAAGCACAAGACGCTATATGAACTGTACTACATACATTACAAGATTCTGAAGCCAAATGTTAGTGTCTGCTGGGTCTGGAAAGGCTGTGTCTGCTGTAACTGTGGATATCGGATGTCCGGTTGTACTTTCTGTGATGACAGTGGTTGTGACTTCTCACAACCATTCCAGGTGAGCAATTCCCTTAAGTGTTTTTTTTTCTGCAGTGTTACCACAGGTAAACACTATTGTTTTTTTTTTTTCTTTTCTCTTTTTTGTCTGCTGTAACTGTGGATATCAGATGTCCGGGTGAACTTTCTGTGATGATAGTGGTTGTGACTTCTCACAACCATTCCAGGTGAGCAGTTCCCTTAATTTTTTTTTCTCTTTGCAGTGTTACCACAGGTAAACACTATTGTTTTTTTTTTTTTCTCCTCTCCTCTTCTTCCAGTACTCCTGTCTTAAAAGATCTGGAAAATGGAGGCCCGCATAAAGGAACTTTGCGGAGTGACTGATAATATCCTTACAGATTTGCAGAATATAAAGACCCGTTTTTCAAGCCTACAGGACCTCACTAGTCACAATTTGCAAGTGTTTGGACAGACTGCCCAGGATTTGCGAGCCAGGATTGAGGTTCTAGAGGAGCGAGTCCAGACTCCTGCCGTAGCCCCGAGTTCTGGGATTCCCAAGTTGCCCCCTTTTCGTTTTGGCGGTGAACGTGAGAAATTCAGGGAATTTAATAATCAATGCAATCTTTTTCTTTCTGCACATGCTTCACAATTTCCCACTGAACGATCTAAGGTGCTTACTATAATTATGTTGCTTACCAACAAGGCTTTGATGTGGGCAAACCCTCTGATTGAGACTGAGGATGATTGTTTGAATCACCTTGATGCTTTTATTTCAGCCATGGGGCAGGTGTTTGATGACCCCAATCGAGGTGCAACAGCTGAAGCAGCCATGTTAGCTTTGCGCCAAGGTAAGCACTCGGTAGCTGAATATGCCTTGGATTTCAGGAGATGGGCCCTTGATACCACCTGGGACAGTTCCGCCAAAAAATCTATTTTTCGAAAGGGGTTATCTCCACTGATTAAGGATGAACTTGCTCGTGCCGACCCTCCCACTGCGTTAGGTGACTTTATTAACTACTGCATCCGTATTGATACTCGTCTGACTGAACGCAGGCAAGAGAGATGGTTCGAAAGCAATCGCACTAACCTTTTCCTACCTTCCTCTCCAGCTAAGGAACCTTTGAGTAGGATTACACGGGAACCTGAACCTGAACCCATGCAGGTAGACTCTTTACAACGACGGGTTAGTGATGCACGCAAGGAACATTGTTTTAAGGAGAATCTATGTTTCTATTGTGGTAAGTCAGGGCACTTCATTATAAACTGCCCCAGCCGTTCTCGTAAGACTACTGCAGCACTCATTCATTGTGAGTGTTGCGAGAGGGGATCTGTCAGGTCCGAGCCTCAGGCTCCAGAGAGATCTGCAGCAACAGATCTTGATTTCTCGGACTTAAACTCCGTTACCTCTGAGGACGTTGACTGTGTAAACGCTGCCATTTTTCAAGTTTCCTCAGCGGTGTCCCAGCTGAGTTGTAAGAAAAACAATTCTCATTGCTTTCTTTCCATCAAACTCTGGGTTGACTCAGCTTGGGTGTCTAGCTCTGCTATGATCGACTCAGGGGCAAGTGGAAATTTTATGGATGTCTCCTTTGCTCTGAAACAGGGGATACGTTCAGTGAAGAAGGCTACTCCAGTACAGATGGAAACTGTGGATGGCTCCCTGCTGACCTCTGGACCAGTGGATCAGGAAACAGAGCCTTTGAAGGTTCTTATGGGTAAAGATCATCAAGAGAAACTGTCCTTTATGCTTATCTCTTCTCCCCACTTTCCCATTATTCTAGGACTACCATGGCTGCAGGCTCAGAATCCTACCATTAACTGGGAGACCAAGGAATTACACTTTCCAGAGAAACAGATGAGTCCAAAAGTTTCAGCTTGCTCTGTTCCTAAAGGAACCATGTCAGTCCCTGAACTACCAGCTGTATACCAGGACTATGTGGATTTATGTGACAAGAAGAACGCTGACCAGCTTCCTCCTCACCGTCCATATGATTGTCCAATTGAATTATTGCCTGGAGCAGAGATACCTTTTGGTAAGATCTACCCCCTGGCGGGGCCCGAGCTAAAGGCTTTAAAGGATTACATAGACGAAAATCTAGCCAAGGGCTTCATACGCCCCTCTTCATCTCCTGCAGGCGCACCCATCTTCTTTGTAAAGAAGAAAGATGGATCTCTGAGACCATGCGTAGACTATAGGGAACTCAATAAGGTTACTATTAGAAACCGTTATCCATTGCCTTTAATCCCTGAGTTATTGGAGAGAGTGCGACATGCCAAAATTTTCTCTAAACTAGATCTTCGTGGGGCCTATAACGTAGTCCGTATTAGACCTGGGGATGAATGGAAGACTGCATTCAGGTCACGCTATGGACACTTTGAATATCTAGTCATGCCTTTTGGTCTGAGTACCGCCCCAGCCACTTTCCAACACTTGGTGAATGACATCTTCAGGGATCTCCTAGATACATTCGTGGTAATTTATTTGGATGATATTCTAATTTTTTCTAACTCCACAGAGGAACATCATGTACATGTGAGAATGGTCTTGGAACGTCTAAGACAAAATCATCTTTACATCAAACTTGAAAAGTGTGAATTCCATAGGACCGAAATTCAATTTCTGGGGTATGTACTGTCTACACAAGGAATTAGTATGGATGGAAGCAAAACCCAAGCCATCAAGGATTGGCCAAGTCCTAGAAATGTGAAGGAGGTACAGCGCTTCATCGGGTTTGCCAACTTCTATAGACGTTTCATTAGAAATTTCTCTGAGGTAGTGTCACCTATCACCCAACTTACCCGGAAAGAGTCTAGGTTTTCCTGGACTCCCCAAGCTCAGGAAGCATTTTTCCGTCTAAAAGATAAATTTACCACTGCACCTATACTAGTACATCCCAACCCCGAGCTTGCCTTCATAATAGAGGTGGATGCTTCTGACTGTGCCGTTGGAGCTATACTCTCTCAGAGAACAGGTGAGAAGAATGTCTTGCATCCCTGTGCCTTCTTTTCCCAGCAGTTGTCTTCGGCTGAGAGGAACTACGATGTGGGCAATAGAGAGTTGTTGGCCATTATTGCCGCCTTCAAAGAATGGAGACACCTTCTTCAGGGAGCTGCACAGCAAATAGTCGTCCTGACAGACCATCGTAACCTTGAGTTTATCAGGTCGGCTAAGTGCCTGACTCCTCGCCAGGCTCGCTGGAATCTTTTCTTAAACCAATTTAATTTTATCATTTCTTATAGACCAGGATCACGCAATGGAAAGGCTGATGCACTCTCTAGGATTTACTCAGCAGAGACACGTCCAATTACTCCTCCTAAGACTATTCTTCCTGACTCTAGATTCCTAGGAGTAATTCATAATCAAGACCTACTTAAGGACATCAAGGAAGCATACCATGCGGATTCCTTTTTGGCACAACCCCCAAGGGACGTAAGTCTTGTCTTTAAGAATGGTGTGGGATTCAGGGACAACGCCTGTATATTCCTGAAACAGTCAGATTGAGAGTATTGCAACTCATTCACGATTCCAAGATAGCTGGGCATAGAGGAATTCTAAAGACACAGGAATTTCTTTCTCGTTTCTTTTGGTGGCCCACTTGCAGGAAGGATGTTTTAAACTATGTCACTTCATGTGAAGTCTGTGCAAGATGCAAAACACCTCGCTCCTCACCAACTGGTCTGTTACAGCCTCTTCCCACCCCGTCCCGCCCGTGGGGATCCATTTCTATGGACTTCATTTGTGAGTTACCAACCTCTCAAGGGAAGAACACCATTCTAGTGGTGGTTGACCGTCTAACAAAGGCAGCTCATTTTATCCCTTGTGTCGGCTTACCCACTGCAAAACAGACATCAGATTTGATGATTAAAGATGTGTTTCGCTTACATGGAGTACCGGATGAGGTTATTTCGGATCGAGGGGTGCAATTCACTTCTAGGTTTTGGCAAAATTTCTGTGCAGCATTGGACATTAAAGTAAACCTTTCTTCTGCTTTTCATCCCCAGACTAATGGACAGACCGAACGAACCAATCAAACCCTGGAGCAGTATCTCCGCTGCTTTATCTGCCACCTACAGGATGATTGGGTGGATCTACTTCCATTAGCTGAGTTTTCGTATAACAACTCTCAGAGTGCCTCCACTAAGCAGTCTCCTTTTTACTCTAATCTAGGTTATCATCCTAACATTCTACCACGATTTCCCATAGAAACGCCTTTACCAGCAGTGGCTGAAAGAATCACGTCTTTACAGAAGAATATGGATCTTCTAAAGGAGAATCTGGAATCGGCTCAGGAAAGGTACAAGAAAGCAGCAGATAAATTTCGTAAACCTGCACCAGCTTTCAAGGTAGGAGACTTGGTCTGGCTGTCAACCAGAAATCTTAAGTTAAGGATTCCATCGTCTAAGTTGGGACATAAGTACATTGGACCCTATAAAATCAGTAAAATTATAAGTGCCGTTGCTTGTCGTCTTCAACTGCCCAGAACTATGAGAATCCACCCTGTCTTTCATGTATCCTTACTAAAGGCTGCGACACCCAATACGTTTCCTGGACGTTCTTCTCCTTGCCCTGACCCAGTGCTAGTCGATGGTCAGGAAGAATTTGTGGTGGAAAGGATTTTAGATTCCAGGTTGTATAGAAATCAGTTACAATATCTGATTAAATGGCAGGGCTACCCAGTGGAGGACAACTCATGGGAACCAGTCAATAACGTTAATGCTCCTCGCTTGCTCCGTCAGTTTCATCAGAGGTACCCACACAAGCCTGGTCTGAGGTCATCCGGAGGTTGTCCCTAAGGGGGGAGTAATGTAAGGTTCTGTGTACATGTTCCTGAAACTCAGTTTGTTCGTCAGCCATTTTACTTTCTGTCTTGCTGCAGCTATCTTGCCCTCAGTCAGAATGGAGTTTCCAGCTTGCATGTTCCCGCCCTGATTCTCTCCTTTGCTTCTTAAGCAGCCACAGCTGAGCAATCAGTGCTTCAGAATCTAGCCTGCAGTGAACCTGTGACCTGACTCCTAAAGCCTTGGACCCTGTACTCCAGCTATTCCTACTGAGGAACTCTGAAGCACTTGTGGACTCTGAACCCTGCTCTTTGAAAGACCCACGTTTGCATGGACTTACGGTAACAGAGAAGAAGATCCTGAACCTGTTGTGGAGAGTGATTGCTGAGCTTAGATTACTCTGGCCTGCTGTGTCTCCTGCCTCTGTGTCTGCAAACTGTGTGACTATTTTTGCCAACTTGTATGAAGGAATACAAGACTTTCTATATCAAACCTGTGTCTCATGTATTTTCATCGCACCCAAGCACAAGACGCTATATGAACTGTACTACATACATTACACCACGTCCGCGGCCTCTTCCACCATGCTTCCTCATGTTTGGGAAAATGTACCAAACATACCAGCAGATATATGGTACTGTATCAGAAGCGTACAGCTGTATATAGTGTAGGGGAAAATTTAAATCTCCGTATATATTTCCTGAGTCACACACAGATGCTCTCTCAGTATGGATCTGACCAGAATACAAAAGCAGAAAAATTGTACTGTATCAGAAGCGTACAGCTGTATACAGTGTAGGGGAAAATGTTAATCTCCATATATATTTCCGGAGTCACACACAGATGCTCACTCAGTATGGATTTAACCAAAATAGAAAAAGCAGAAAACGGTACTGTATGACAAGCGTACAGCTGTATACAGTGTAGGGGAAAATGTAAATCTCCGTATATATTTCCGGAGTCACATACAGACGCTCACTCAGTATGGATTTGACCAGAATACAAAAGCAGAAAAATTGTACTGTATCAGAAGCGTACAGCTGTATACAGTGTAGGGAAAATGTTAATCTCCATATATATTTCCGGAGTCACACACAGATGCTCACTCAGTATGGATTTAACCAAAATAGAAAAATCAGAAAAACGATACTGTATGACAAGCGTACAGCTGTATACAGTGTAGGGGAAAATGTAAATCTCCATATATATTTCCAGAGTCACACACAGACGCTCTCTCAGTATGGATTTGACCGTAATACAAAAGGCAGAAAAATGGTACTGTATCACAAGCGTACAGCTGTATACGGTTAAGGGAAAAATGTAAATCTCCGAATATATTTCCGGAATCACACACAGACGCTCACTCAGTATTGATTTGACCGTAATACAAAAAGAGAAAAATGGTTTTGTATCAGAAGCGTACAGCTGTATAAAGTGTAGGGGAAAATGTAAATCTCCGTATATATTTCCGGAGTCACACACAGACGCTCCCTCAGTATGGATTTGACCGTAATACAAAAAGCAGATTAACGGTACTGTATCGCAAGCATACAGCTGTATACAGTGTAGGGGAAAATGTAAATCGCCGTATGTATTTCCGGAGTCACACACAGATAGTCAGCATGTATTTGTCCATGATACCAGCCGGTGTTCTGCCTTCATACACGTTGACACGGTGTGGAATCTAGCATACAGCTAAACCATCATTCTATCTTCCAAATAAGCAAACTGTCCTCTGTAGTCTAACTTGTTTATTGGTGAACAGTATAGAACATGCGCGCGGTAAAACTATAAAAAATACAAATGACATAGATAAGTATTGAGCAATAATCACACAGCTGACACTTTATAATTAACAGAAAGTATACAGTATGATGCAACTATAACATGAGAAAACACAGGATTCTAATAATATCTCCTATGCACTGGCTGCTAAACAGTTAATAGCCTCCTAAACACTGCACTGCTAGAGAAGATATTGATCTTACCAGATATGCTTTACCAGGATAGCAAACTCAAGTTGCGGAGGTTACAGGAGAGCACATGAACATGTG
Organism: Oophaga sylvatica; assembly: GCA_033576555.1. Taxonomy (NCBI): domain Eukaryota; kingdom Metazoa; phylum Chordata; class Amphibia; order Anura; family Dendrobatidae; genus Oophaga; species Oophaga sylvatica. The sequence continues at coordinate 385,853,070 of JARQOD010000004.1, read as the reverse complement.
TATTCCCTGAAGTACATGGAAGAAAATGGAGTTTGTTCTTCCCAGAATACATTGCTTCAATCCCACAATGCAATACTCTATCTGCTTGTTAAAGGCACAGGCTATAAATTCAGCCACCGCTAGATGGTGCTATAACAAACAAAACTAGCTCACAATAAGAAACATGCTGTCCAGTACTCAGAATGGGCAGAACAGCCGGTACACGGTAGTGTGTGAGGAGCTTAGAGCTCTATACGGTGTGGGACAAAATGAACGCTCTGTAACTGTGCAGAAAAAAAGAATAAAAGTATTAGTTCACTGCTGTGTAAAAAGCAGTCTGCACAGCAGTGTACACACAGCAATACAGCTACCAGGCAGCCTAACAACCAGCGCTGCTGCACACAAGAAAATCCTCCTCATCACTGCACACTAACTGTACAGCACAATTGCTATCAGCACAAGCACAGAAGAACTTCTCTTTCCAGCCCTAACTCTCTCCCTGCTGATAAACAGCGTCAGCAACCTCTCCCTACTGTTAAGATCGGCAGAAGTAAAATGGAGGTCGGCGGTCAGAGCTTATATAGACACTATGACGCCACCCAAAGCAAGCCAATCACTGCAATGCCCTTCTCTAAGATGGTGGTGGACGCTGCCCATGTCATCTCGTTGCCCACAGTGTACATTCTTGCTCATTGACTGAGAAAAGGCACCTGCAAGCATTATGCGAAACCCGACTTTGGTGAACATTGGCGACTTATGAATCTGACCGACCCGTTTCGCTCAACTCTACAACTAACGCTTTTAATTCACATTTACTACTTTTTAGGTGTCTAGTTTGTTTTTTAGTTCACCATTGGTCACAGGTTTTTGGAGATTATAGATTATAGATGTTTTCACCTGAATCACCATTTGCGACTTTTTGAAAAGTTTCCAGTTTTTGCTCAAATATACTCCAGTCCCATCCAGAAGGGAGTTTATGTATACCAGAAGTTTTTACACAATTTTAGCAACATTTTGTAAAATTTGGAACTTTTTGCTCTAAAAAGTTGCAATAAAGGTTTCATTTTCATTTTCTATGGAATAGAGTAATATGGTTATGTGGAAAATAAACAGTACCTGTTTAAATAAAGATATTTAAACTGGATTTCTGAACATGTGCCTACTTGTACATTTTATTCAAGAGAGGGGTCTGTATGACAACATACTTACACAGTAGTTATAAATGTAGCTATATTGGTTGTAATCTAACCATTGTTGTAATTAAAAGCACAACAGTTGTAGAACGTACTGTGGGGCCTAGCAGTCAAAGGTGCTTATTTTCCCACAATTAATGATTAAATAAGTTCTCAAAAAATGTAATTCAATAGCCTTAATTCCGTCATTCAAATGTCAACTTGTCCCAGTCATGTGTCCCAATGGGTTGAGGTCTGAAGAAAAACTGCTCCCAAGATCTGTGCCTCAACTGACAGAGTAGCTGTATCGTAAGCACTCATACCTTTGTGAGCTGAGGTCAAGGGCTGTCACATCAGAATAAATCTTCTCCTTGTCACACTGAGCACAAAGGATTTTTTTTATCAAGGCCTCAGTCCTCAATGTGCAACCAGCCAAAGAGAAGGTCAGTCGAAACATGGATCTCTGGAGCCATTTTTCTTTATACTTAAATCCGTCCTGACATGTGACTAGAATGGCTGCCGTTTGAATTATGTGATGAGTGCCATTCTTTACAGTACTGGAGAACCACTTTAAGATAGATAGTTGAAGGGGTTATATTGATCATTGATTTGAGCTTACTTGATCTGCAAGTCCATTTAATGTTGAAAGATATGGAGATGGATATGTTGCAAAAATGTGAGCTGTAGCATTTGGGCCAGTTACTGTAAACACTCCTCCTGAGTATTTTATTAATGCATCTGCAAAACAAATCAGAGGTTTGAGCCATTTAAAAAATACAATATACAAATATTAAAATTAATTGACAAAGCTTTAAAGTAAACAAATGATAACCTTTTACACTTTATTAAAATTAGGCAACAAAACTATACACTCATATTTTTTGTGCATTGCCTAACTGAATATGTCTTTAATAGTTTAAAGGAAAGCTGTCACTAGATTTTTGTTGCCCAAACCATGCATGATTTCAGCCATGAAAGTCGTTCTCTGAAAAACTGTTAAATCAAGGTTTTAAACAGGAGAGACCTGTCAATCACTTGGAGCGGTGTAGGGAGAAGTCAGCATGACATTGTATATCATGTGATGTCATGTGAACAGAAAGACTCTGGTGCTAAGTGAATATCGACTGGTTGGTGGCTACAGGTAGCCAGGAGTTTATGTTTTAAATGTTTGCCTTTGCAAAAGAGAAAGGACAGCACAGTTGCACAGTGGTTAGCACTGTAGTCTTACAGCGCTGGGTCCTGAGTTCAAATCCCTCCCAGGACGATATCTGTAAGGAGTTTGTATGTTCTCCCAACGTTTGCGTTGGTTTCCTCTTGGTCCTCCAGATTCATTCCACACTCCAAAAACATACTGATAGGGAATTTAGATTGTGAGCCCTCATATGCACATTAATAACAATATCTGAAAAGTGTAGCAGTATCTGATGGTGCTATTTAAGCAAATTTAATAGTAATATTACAACACTGCAAAGAAATTAATTAGCACAGAATTAAAAACAAAAACAAATATTCAGTGGTAGATATATTTGTATATTTTACTCACTTATATAGCCACATTAATTCCACAGTGCTTTAACCCCTTAGTGACAGAGCCATTTTGCAGCTTAATGACCGGGCTAATTTTTACAATTCTGACCACTGTCACTTTATGAGTATATAACTCTGGAACGCTTTAACGAATCCCGCTGATTCTGAGATTGTTTTTTCGTGACATATTGTAATTCACGTTAGTGGTAAAATTTCTTTGATATGACTTGTGTTTATTTATGAAAAAAACGGAAATATGGTGAAAATTTTGAAAATTTAGCAATTTTTAAATTTTACATTTTTATGCCCTTAAATCAGAGAGATATGTCACACAAATTTCTAAATAAATAACATTTCCCACATGTCTACTTTACATCAGCACAATTTTGGGAATAAAATTTTCTTTTGTTACGAAGTTATAAGGGTTAAAAGTTGACCAGCGATTTCTCATTTTACAACACCATTTTTTTTTAGGGACCACATCACATTTGAAGTCACTTTGAGGGTCTATATGATAGAAAATACCCAAAAGTGACACCATTCTAAAAACTGCACCCCTCAAGGTGCTCAAAACCACATTCAAGAAGTTTATTAACCTTCAGGTGCTTCACAGGAGCTGAAGCAATGTGGAAGGAAAAAATTGACATTTAACTTTTTTTGCAAAAGCTTTACTTCGGTACCAATTTTTTTTATTTTCACAAGTGTTAAAAGAAAAAATGAACCACAAAATTTGTTGTGCAATTTCTTCTGAATACGCTGATACCCCATATGTGGGGGTAAACCACTTTTTGGGCGCATGGCAGAGGTCGCAAGGGAAGGAGCGCCGTTTGACTTTTTCAACGCAGAATTGGCTGAATGCCATGTCGCGTTTAGATAGCCCCTGATGTGCCTAAACAGTGGAAACACCCCACAAGTGACCCCATTTTGGAAACAAGACCCCTTAAGGAACTTATCTAGATGTGTGGTGAGCACTTTGAACCTCCAAGTGCTTCACACAAGTTTATAACGTAGAGCCGTGAAAAAAAAAATCATTTTTTTTCCACAAAAATGATCTTTTCACCCCAATTTTTAATTTCCCAAGGGTAACAAGACCACAAAAGTTTTTGTGCAATTTGTCCTGAGCATGCTGATACCCCATATGTGGGGGTAAACCACTTTTTGGGCGCACGGCAGAGGTCGCAAGGGAAGGAGCGCTGTTTGACTTTTTCAACGCAGAATTGGCTGGATGCCATGTCGCGTTTAGAGAGCCCCTGATGTGCCTAAACAGTGGAAACCCCCAACAAGTGACCCCATTTTGGAAACTAGACCCCTTAAGGAACTTATCTAGATGTGTGGTGAGTGCTTTGAACCTCCAAGTGATTCACACAAGTTTATAACGTAGAGCCGTGAAAATAAAAAATCATATTTTGTCCACAAAAATGATCTTTTCACCCCAATTTTTATTTTCCCAAGGGTAACAAGACCCCAAAAGTTTTTGTGCAATTTGTCCTGAGCATGCCGATACCCCATTTGTGGGGGTAAACCACTTTTTGGGCGCACGGCAGAGGTCGCAAGGGAAGGCGCTCCGTTTGACTTTTTCAACGCGGAATTGGCTGGACGCCATGTCGCATTTGTAGAGGCCCTGATGTGTCTAAACAGTGGAAACCCCCCACAAGTGACCCCATTTTGGAAACTAGACCCCCTAAGGAACTTATCTAGATGTGTGGTGAGCACTTTGAACCCCAAGTGCTTCACAGAAGTTTATAACGCCCCGGGCGTGAAAATAAAAAATCATATTTTTTCCACAAACCTGATAGTTTAGTCCCCAATTTTTTATTTTCCCAAGGGTAACAGGAGAAATTAGACCACAAAAATTGTTGTCCAATTTGTCCTGAGTATGCTGATACCCCATATATGGGGGGGGACCACTGTTTGGGCGCACGGCAGGGCTTGGAATGGAAGCAGCGCCGTTTGACTTTTTCAAACCAAAATTGGCTGGAATTGAGATTGGACACCATGTCGCGTTTGGAGAGCCCCTGATGCGCCTAAACAGTGGAAACCCCCACAAGTAACACCATTTTGAAACTAGACACCCTAAGGAACTTATCTAGATCTGTTGTGAGCACTTTGAACCCCCAAGTGTTTCACAAAGGTTTATAATGCCTGGGTGTGAAAAAAAACAAAACAATTTTCCACAAAAATGATTTTTTTAGTCCCAATTTTTTGATTTTTAACAAGGAAATTCGACCCCAAAAGTTGTTGTCCAATTTGTCCTGAGTACGCTGATACCAAATATGTGGGGGGGGGAAACTGTTTTGGCGCACAGCAGGGCTTGGAAAGGAAGTAATAACGTTTTGGAATGCAGACGTTGATGGGGTCATGTTCCATTTGCAGTGCCCCAGATGTGCCTAAACAGTGGAAAACCCCACAAGTGACCCCATTTTGGAGACTAGACCCCCTAAGGAACTTATCTAGATCTGTGGTGAGCACTTTGAACCCCCAAGTGTTTCACAAAGGTTTATAATGCCTGGGTGTGAAAAAAAAAAAAAAAAAACAATTTTCCACAAAAATGATTTTTTAGTCCCAAATTTTTGATTTTTCACAAGGGAATTGGACCCCAAAAGTTGTTGTCCAATTTGTCCTGAGTACGCTGATACCAATTATGTGGGGGGGGAACTGTTTGGGCGCACAGCAGGGCTTGGAAAGGAAGTAATAACGTTTTGGAATGCAGACGTTGATGGGTGTCATGTTCCGTTTGCAGTGCCTAAGATGTGCCTAAACAGTGGAAAACCCCCACAAGTGACCCCATTTTGGAAACTAGACCCCCTAAGGAACTTAATAACCACATATCCAGATTTATAATAATGTAGTTGTGAACCCGGTTCACCAAATTACTACATATATCTCCATATCACAAATGTACCACAACAGAGGACAACAATGGAGTTTTTCTTTACAAAAATGTAAAAAGTTTTATTAGCCCTAATAAGACGACATAACAGTGAACATTGAAATACAAATGATGTGTGTTAAAAAAGACACCAAAACACATGACAAGCAAATAAGCACCATAAAGAGCAATATGCAAGACTTAATTCTGTCAGGAGGAACACACCCATATATACAATGTGGACTCTATTCAGAGGATTAAGCATATAGAAATCCCTCTCACATTGATAACAATGAATATCCTGGGGCACACCATAATCCCATAGACAATCACCATATATCCCAGTCAGGAGTATAGTTAGTAAGCATATCCCAAGACACACCGCAATCCCATCAAAGGTCATAAACGATTACAGTGCTATATCAGGAAGCGGGGTGCAGGGAAAAGAGGGGGTCCTCACCAAGTGCTGCTGGCCATGTGGAAAGTCCCGACGCGCGTTTCGCTGCCGTTCGCCTCGCTTTCTCAAGGGAGTGTGCTGTTGGTAACTCACAGGACCTTTAAGTATCCATAGAAACCGGTCATGTGACCGCTTGATGTCCAGCCCACCATCAAATGGTGCATGCGCCCGATGCTGTCCTCCAGCCACCGCAGTCCGGACGTGTCAGCAGATCACAGAGCCTAGGTTCAAAATTTAACCACGGCGCTGCATCCGCACGACTATGCCGGGCAACGGGGGATGGTAGCAGAGAGCAATCGCGCGCACGCGCACTACAGCGGTACAAACATGTACAGGAATATGGCATATAATCAATCGAAAATTCAAGGCATTAATATATGATAGTCCATGGATCTTTCTCATGATGGTACATGTCTTCATTACTCCGATTATTTTCCAAAACATATCTCATATTATTATGGTCATCCCAATGGTAAGAGATAAGGGCTGAGCATCTGACGGATGGTATTAAAAATTCCAAAACCCAGTATATACTAAATAAGAAAAAAGAATAAAATTAAAAACCAAAAACAACAACACACTTAAAAATGATGCAAATATATACAGAGGAAAATTAATAGAAATGAAAATTATCAAAACATTTACAAGAAAGGGGCAAAATTGAGGGCCTCATTAAGCCCCCTGGGTTTAACCGTGTCAAGAGTCACGATCCATTTTAACTCCCGTTGTGCCAACATTTTCTTAACATTGCCCCCTCTGATACCAGGATGTACAATGTCTATGCCCTTGACCATAAAATTAACAGGATCGCAATTGTGTTTATCCCTAAAAATGTCTAGGGATGGTCTTCAGGCTAGATATGTCCTCCGTTTTACTGGCAGCGCAAATATCTCTAACGTGTTCTCGTACTCGTACTCTGAGTTCACGTGAGGTTTAGACCTACATAAATTAAAGGACAACTACATGTCGCATAATAGATCACGTTGTTCGTACTACAGGAGATATATTCCCTAATGTCGTACTCTTTCTTCACATCACTAGATTTAAAATTAGAACTACAAGAGATATTTGCGCAAGCCACACAATGGCCACAACTAGAACACCCTTTATAACGTCTGGTACTCCCAAATGGATTTGTTGAGGGTGCAATGTAATGGCTTTGAACCAACATGTCACTCAAATCTTGGATCTCCTAGGAGTCATAAAGGGTCTCTATGTGAGGACGGACCTCAGGATGGGCTCGGTTTTCAAAATGGACCAATGTTTTCGTCAATATCTCTCTCATGCTCTCCCACTCATGGTTGAACACTGATATGAAACGGATGTTATTATCCTCATTTTGTTTTGGAACAGAATGATAAAGCAAATGATCACGTGAAGTCATTTTAGCCCGATTGTAGCCTTTTTTGATGCTACGTTTACTATATCCACGCTGTTCAAAACGTTTCCTAAGGTCCAAAGCTTGATGCTCAAATTTCTGGCCAGATGAACAAATCCTACGCATCATCAAGAACTGTCCGACCGGGACGGCCCCAGCCCCCCACGGTGGATCGACTGTGTGCTGAGCTGGCATGCAATAAAGCATTTACAGAAGTACTCTTACGAAAGACGTCCGTCTGGAGGGACAAAGTATTGTCAACTTCCAGTTTGACGTCCAGAAAATCTATCTGCTTATAATCATACCTATATGTAAGTTTAATGTTCAAATGGTTGTCATTAAGCTCAGCCATAAAGTCCTCCAACTGCTGCACTGTTCCGCGCCAAAGTAATAGAACATCATCAATATAGCGTAGCCAACACAGCACATGGTCAGCGGCCCCCGCCTCGCCAAAAATCAACCTCTCCCAGTAACCCAGAAAGAGGTTGGCATAGGCATAGGATGTGTGGTGAGCACTTTGAACCCCAAAGTGCTTCACAGAAATTTATAAAACGCAGAGCCGTGAAAATAAAAATTTTTTTTTCCTCAAAAATGATTTTTTTAGCCAGCTATTTTTTATTTTCCCAAGGGTAACAAAGAAAATTAGAACCCCAAAATTGGTGGGCAATTTGTCCTGAGTGCGCTGATACCCCATATGTTGGGGTAAACAACTGTTTGGGCGCACGGCAGGGCTCAGGAGGGAGCGCCATCTGACTTTTTGAACGCCACGTCATGTTTGAGACCCCCTGATTGTGCCTAAATAGTGGAAACCCCTCAATTCTAGCTCCAACCCTAACCCCAACACACCCTAATCCCAACCCTAACCCTAATTCTAACCCTAATCCCAACCCTAATTCCAACCCTAATTGTAACCCTAACCCTAATTGTAACCCTAACCCTAATTGTAGCCCTAACCCTAATTGTAACCCTAAACCTAATTGTAACCTTAACCCTAATTATAACCCTAACCCTAAGGCTGGGTTCATTTTGCGTTTTACCAGCCCGTTCAACACATAGCATTGACGGGCTGGTAACGGTATAGCATAACGTGATCACGTTATGCTATACCCGCTAGCGCAGAGGAATCAGCAGATGATTCATCTGCGCTAGCGGTCACGGAGCCCAGACGCTGCAGCCCGCGCCCGAGGCTCCGTCACTGAATGATGGCACGTCACGAACGCATGCCGCTTTACGGCATTCGTCGCGATGCATCCTCAAATGGGGGTGAATGGCAGCGTTAACGGACTGCCATAACGCAGTATGAACCCAGCCTAACCCTAATTATAACCCTAACCCTAATTATAACCCTAACCCTAATTATAACCCTAATTATAACCCTAAACCTAATTATAACCCTAACCCTAACAGAAAAATGAAAAAAAATATAATTTCTATATTTTATTATATGTCCCTAACTAAGGGGGTGATAAAGGGGGGTTATGTACTGTTTTTTTTTATTTTGATCACTGTGATAGTTTATCACAGTGATCAAAATGTACTTTTGTGAGAATGAATGAAAAATTTTTTTGAATCTGCCGCCAAGCAGATCGGCGGGCGCACTGCGCATGCGCCCGCCATTTTTTTTTTTACGGAAGAAGACGCCGGGATCCTGGGGCATTGAGGAGGACGGAGGACACCGGGAGGTATAGGGGGGGGCGATCAGGGGACCTGGGGACCCTCATTCTCTCCCCTCTGATGTGCGATCACATCAGAGGGGAGAGAAATAATTTTTTTTTTTTTTTTTTGCGGTCGCCGTTATACTTAGTATAACGGCGATCGCGACACGGGGTCGGTAACTATCGACCCGGATCATGTTCTCTGGGGTCTCGGCTACCCTCAGCAGCCGAGACCCCAGAGAAAATTGCCCACTTCCCCCCCTGGCAGAACGCAGCGGGCGCACTGAGCATGCGCCCGCCATTCAAGATGGCGGCGCCCACCGGAGGAAGCAGGTGGGCCCGCGGGCCACAAGGGGCACATTGGGGGACACAAGGGAGGTCCCGGGGACCCTTTTTCTCTGTCCTCTGATGTCCGATGACATCAGAGGACAGAGAAATGAAATGGCACATCAGATTTTTTTTGTTGTTGTTGCGATCGCCGTTATAGGGTTAATAACGGCGATCGCAACATCGGTGTCGGTAAAAACCGACCCGATTCATGTTCTCTGGGGTCTCGGCTACCCCCGGTAGCCGAGACCCCGGAGAAAATGCGCCTCTGGGGGGCGCTATTCACTTTTTCCACAGCGCCGTTAATTAACGGCGCTGTGGTTTAAGTACCCTTAATGACCGCCGTTTAAAAGGCGTATCGTCGGTCGTTAAGGGGTTAAAGACATTATCAAACAATGACACAAAAAAGCTGAAGGTTTATACACATTCTATAGGTGGTTAAACATATTAAGTGGGCTGTTGTTAGCTGAGTATTTTTTTCTCGGTGCTGAATAAAATTCGTCTGAATATCAAATACTTGGCAGATGGTTGGCCATCCCTCTGAAATCGACGGTTTTGTGGGATATTAGTCTACTGTGTACAGCTTTTTCCTCAGTTGTACAACTGTAATAATGCCTACAATCAATATAATCAATATAAATGGAGTACCTAATTGATCAGAAGTCCCTAATTAATATGTTTTAAAATAAGATTAACAGTGCTATTCACATGGTAATGACATTGATATAGTTGAGCTGTGGTTAAGAATTTCTAAAACTATACTATACTGGTCTTATCACAGCAATAAGGTCCGGGAATTATGATATTGTGGATTTCCATTAGTCATTAAATTACCTAGTTCAGGTTAAGCTTAGTCTAGCTCACTTGTCGTTCATCCTATGCTTTTATGTCTTTCCGTTCCATTTTATAGGAACTAAAGTAAATAAAGATGTTCAGATCAGTTAAGACATTAGAGTAGAAAAAGATAGTGATAAAAAAGACAAGCTGTCTTGAAGATGGCTTTAGCACAACATGATCACACTTGTACAGTAATGGCATCAAGTCTGTACTTGGCTGTGCATAGCCATTGTTAATCTATTTTTAATGACGGTGATGCATACCTTGTGTGGTCGCCTCAGCATTTTGAATTGAACGCATAAACATTACATTGGACTTATGTATACATCACTGGAACTGATCTAATATTCAGGCACTGTCACTTTCCTTTAACATCAACAAATTGAGACTTTTCAACTA
>JARQOD010000004.1:385786029-385842370 GCA_033576555.1 Oophaga sylvatica | reverse complement strand
AAAAAAGTGATGCTAATAAAGCTACATATATTCGAATGGTATCCACACATGGCTCTTACCCGACTACTCGTGGGTCAATATCAGAATTACCACCAATAAAGGACCATATATCAGGGTCATGAAGTGGAGTGTTTCTATCCTAAGGCTTCTCAGCATATATTAGGCGCTGTTCCTATACGTGACAAAAAATCCCAAAAGGATTTAACTGTGCTTGGACTATAGAAGTTCACAGACTAACAAACAAAAACTCTTACCAGGCCGGGCTTCCCATGTGGTTCAAAGTTGGTAGCGCTAATTCAAAACGGTAAGTACACCAGTATACTGCGCTCAAAGTCCTATGCCACATGCGTGCTTTAAAATGGCGATGAACGCCGGAAGTCAGGACAGGTTGTCGCATACGGTGCGCTATGCTGGCGCACTATGGTGACGTGAACGGCCGAAAAGTAAGTGAGTGCTGCAAAGAGAATCGACTTGTGACACGCACTGGTGGAACGCAACGTCATGTGATTAGTGCAGCGATTCTTATATGGGTGAAAAAGAACCACGCTGGAACCGGTGATAAAGGTGAGTATTCAGGATAGTAAGGATTTATGTGGTAACCTATAAAGAGAAAAGAATAATGAATATATAGGCATTTATACATAACAAATACATATGTATAAGTGAAAATTACTAAGACAAACTCCAGTGTTACCACATTCAAGAAAAATTGGTCACATTATACTCCCTATTTAATCCCTTAGGTTCCATGCTATTTAAATAATGTATCCAGAACGCTTCTCTGAATTGAAGTTTCTTATTTAAATTACCCCCTCTCCTATTCAGTTCTACCTGTTCTAAAACTACAAATCTCAATTGGGCTATAGAGTGCCTCATTTCATTAAAGTGAAAAGGAATCGGTAAATGTAATTTCTTGCACCTAATATCCGATTTATGGTGTGAAATTCGATCTTTTATTGCTTGGGAAGTTTCTCCCACATAAACTTTACCACAAGGGCATTTGATAGCGTATACCACAGATTTAGAATTACACGTATAGAACCCTCTAATGGGAATATTCTCACCAGTTAGGGGATGTGAAATTGTAGGGCCCTTCAATACGTTGGTACATTGTGCACACTGGAGACACGGGTATGTGACCTTTTTCTGAGTGCTGAGGAATTGTTGGGTTGGAATCCTAATCTTGGAGCCTATATCGGCTCGTACAATCTTATTTTTGATGTTGCTCGCCCTTCTGAAGCAAGGTAAAAAGGGGACCTGGAATTCGGTAACATTGGGGAAGCTATCTCGTAATATGTGCCAATGTTTTCGTATCTTACTGTGGAGAAGATACATAAAGGGGTGAAAGGTGTGGACGAATGGGATTCTTGATGTAGTACTATTCCTAGTCTGATTAGTCGTGTGATTACGGGATTGACCCAATAGTCTCCGTGGGTACCCTCTTTCTAGAAATTTGTTCCCCATTTCATCCAGCCGGCAAGACCGGGTTTCAGGATCACTCACTATTCTCTTCACCCGTTCAAATTGTGAAATGGGCACTGATCTTTTAACTGCACTAGGATGGCAACTTTGATAGAGTAACAGATTATTGTGATCAGTTTCTTTAGTAAATAAATCTAGTGAGAGGTTACCCATCTCATCCAATAATACCGTTGTGTCCAGAAAATTAATCTTCCTAAGATCATAATTCAGGGTAAACTTCAATTCGGGCCAAACCTGATTCAATTTGTCAAAAAAGAGATCTAAACTATCAGGAGTACCCCTCCAAATGCAGAAAATATCGTCAATATATCGACGCCACAGTAGACAATGTGTTCTAAACAGTTCATTGGGGTATACATAATCCCTTTCAAAGAAAGCCATGTAACAATTGGCATATGGGGGTGCCACATTAGACCCCATCGCAGTTCCCTGCTTCTGGAGATAAAAGGTGTCTTCAAACATAAAATTTTTTTTGTCAAAACCAATTCCAACATTTCTAGAATGAAAGACATCACATCTGAATCAAAAGAGGACTCTTCCAAATGTCTCCTGATTGCCCTTATACCCTTTGAATGTTCAATCGACGTGTAGAGGCTATTCACATCTAAAGTTGCTAATATGGTATCCTTGGGTAAATGACCCATCCCTCGAATTAGGTGTAAAAAAGCCCCCGTGTCCAACAAAAAAGAGGGAGTCTCTTTAATGAGAGGTGTAAATATCCTCTCCAAAACCACAGAAAGGGGGATAAAATGGAATTTGTTGAAGCCACTATCGGGCGGCCCGGTGGTCTCTCTAATCTCTTATGGATTTTGGGCAGTACGTAGAATACCGGTATCATGGGATCATCCTTAATTAAATACTCCTTCATCTTAGTGTCTATAATTTGTAGCATCAAAGCTCTATCTACAATATCAATGATCCGTTCCTTGATCTGGGCTGTTGGATTATAGGGTAAAAACTCATAGATTTCGTGAACACTTAATTGAGAATATATCTCTTCTATATACATAGACCTATCCATAATCACTGTAGCTCCCCCTTTATCCGCTGGCTTTATAATTATATCTTTGTCACTCATTATCAGTTTCAAAGCTATACGATCTTCCCTTTTAAGGTTGTTTTGGAGATGAAAATCACCCTTTAAGATTTTCTTAGAGAAAAATGACACCTCTTTATTAATCCGGGCAATATAAGTTTCCACCGGATGATTATTTTTTGGTGGCATGAAATTGCTCTGGAGAAAATCTTAAAGGGTGATTTTCATTTCCAAAACAACCTTAAAAGGGAAGATCGTATAGCTTTGAAACTGATAATGAGTCCTCTTTTGATTCAGATGTGATGTCTTTCATTCTAGAAATGTTGGAATTGGTTTTGACAAAAAATTTTTTTATGTTTGAAGACACCTTTTATCTCCAGAAGCAGGGAACTGCGATGGGGTCTAATGTGGCACCCCCATATGCCAATTGTTACATGGCTTTCTTTGAAAGGGATTATGTATACCCCAATGAACTGTTTAGAACACATTGTCTACTGTGGCGTCGATATATTGACGATATTTTCTGAATTTGGAGGGTACTCCTGATAGTTTACATCTCTTTTTTGACAAATTGAATCAGGTTTGGCCCGAATTAAGTTTACCCTGAATTATGATCTTAGGAAGATTAATTTTCTGGACACAACGGTATTATTGGATGAGATGGGTAACCTCTCACTAGATTTATTTACTAAAGAAACTGATCGCAATAATCTGTTACTCTATCAAAGTTGCCATCCTAGTGCAGTTAAAAGATCAGTGCCCATTTCACAATTTGAACGGGTGAAGAGAATAGTGAGTGATCCTGAAACCCGGTCTTGCCGGCTGGATGAAATGGGGAACAAATTTCTAGAAAGAGGGTACCCACGGAGACTATTGGGTCGATCCCGTAATCACACGACTAATCAGACTAGGAATAGTACTACATCAAGAATCCCATTCGTCCACACCTTTCACCCCTTTATGTATCTTCTCCACAGTAAGATACGAAAACATTGGCACATATTACGAGATAGCTTCCCCAATGTTACCGAATTCCAGGTCCCCTTTTTACCTTGCTTCAGAAGGGCGAGCAACATCAAAAATAAGATTGTACGAGCCGATATAGGCTCCAAGATTAGGATTCCAACCCAACAATTCCTCAGCACTCAGAAAAAGGGCACATACCCGTGTCTCCAGTGTGCACAATGTACCAACGTATTGAAGGGCCCTACAATTTCACATCCCCTAACTGGTGAGAATATTCCCATTAGAGGGTTCTATACGTGTAATTCTAAATCTGTGGTATACGCTATCAAATGCCCTTGTGGTAAAGTTTATGTGGGAGAAACTTCCCAAGCAATAAAAGATCGAATTTCACACCATAAATCGGATATTAGGTGCAAGAAATTACATTTACCGATTCCTTTTCACTTTAATGAAATGAAGCACTCTATAGCCCAATTGAGATTTGTAGTTTTAGAACAGGTAGAACTGAATAGGAGAGGGGGTAATTTAAATAAGAAACTTCAATTCAGAGAAGCGTTCTGGATACATTATTTAAATAGCATGGAACCTAAGGGATTAAATAGGGAGTATAATGTGACCAATTTTTCTTGAATGTGGTAACACTGGAGTTTGTCTTAGTAATTTTTACTTATACATATGTATTTGTTATGTATAAATGCCTATATATTCATTATTCTTTTCTCTTTATAGGTTACCACATAATTCCTTACTATCCTGAATACTCACCTTTATCACCGGTTCCAGCGTGGTCTTTTTCACCCATATAAGAATCGCTGCACTAATCACATGACGTTGCGTTCCACCAGTGCGTGTCACAAGCCGATTCTCTTTGCAGCACTCACTTACTTTTCGGCCGTTCACGTCACCATAGTGAGCCAGCATAGCGCACGGTATGCGACAACCTGTCCTGACTTCCGGCGTTCATCGCCATTTTAAAGCACGCATGTGGCATAGGACTTTGAGCGCAGTATACTGGTGTACTTACCGTTTTGAATTAGCGCTACCAACTTTGAACCATATGGGAAGCCCGGCCTGGTAAGAGTTTTTGTTTGTTAGTCTGTGAACTTCTATAGTCCAAGCACAGTTAAATCCTTTTGGGATTTTTTGTCACGTATAGGAACAGCGCCTAATATATGCTGAGAAGCCTTAGGATAGAAACACTCCACTTCATGACCCTGATATATGGTCCTTTATTGGTGGTAATTCTGATATTGACCCACGAGTAGTCGGGTAAGAGCCATGTGTGGATACCATTCGAATATATGTAGCTTTATTAGCATCACTTTTTTGAAGAAATTTCTACTATATACAGGTACAGCGCCTTAATGTATGCCGAAAAGCACTAAACTGGAGCGCCTTAGCTGGGACTTCCTGTTATACATGCGTATACATATATTTCTGTGGTAAGGTTTCCTCCCTCCTTTTTTTCTTTTTCTTTTCTTTTTAGCACATCTTGGGCTCATTTAATATTTCTCAGTACGGCTTTCTTTGAACACCCACAATAGCGGTTCGTTTTATTTCATGTATTTTCAGAGAACGTTCTTTGACTTTGAACCTTAATCTGGTAAGCTCTGTTACATTTACCTGGTAAATTCCCCCTCGGGGTATAATGTTTTGTCCCTATTTGATCAGTCCTTTAAGAAACTTCAGTGGGACTATATCGGACCCTTTGAATTGGGTACTTATTCCCAATATGATTATAAACCGCGGTCTCTTGTGAACACTATATGTGATAACGAACCCTTTAGTTTATTCAGTTTATTCCATTGTTAGACCTTTTCTGTTTAATGATAATAATTGTAAATATCTGCTGTATTTATTCCTTTTTTTGTGAATGGAAAACTATGATTTTTGTACAAACTTGTAACATTTTTGTTTTGATGTATTTTTACAGTCTGATGAAGGTCGAGGTTTTCGACCGAAACGTCATTTTGGATGTAATAAAAATTAATCTATGGTTAAGCATCATTTCTTGAGTGCCGTATTTGTTCATATTATTGATGTATTTATGGGTTTGGTAACCCTTTGATCCAGGCACCGGGACAGCCTTATAGTGGGGAGTGACGTGTATTTTTCTTGAAAAACAGTAGTTCCATAAGCCTTCCACTTACGGATGATGCTCCCAACAGTGGAGATACGTAGGGCCAACTCCTTGGAAAGGGTTTTGTACCCCTTGCCAGCCTTGTGACCCTCCACGATCTTGTCTCTGATGGCTTGGAATGCTCCTTTGTCTTTCCCATGTTGACCATGTATGAGTGCTGTTCACAAGTTTGGGGAGGGTCTTAAATAGTCAGAAAAGGCTGGCAAAAGAGATCATTAATCCACAAATGTGAAGCTCATTATTCTTGGTGCCTGAACTACTTCTTAATACTTTAGGGGGACCAAACAGAATTCTTGTGGTTTGAGGGGTTGAATAATAAATGACACTCTGAATTAACTTTTAACGTTTTTAAAAAAAAAAAAAAAAATTTAAAACAAAAATTTTTGCAGCAGTGCATTTCCCACTTCCAGGCTGATCTACAGTACAAATGTCACAATGTCAAGTTAATTCCGCATGTGTCAACCAGCTAAATCTGCAGGGGGTTGAATACTACTTGTAGGCACTGTATATATAGACACCTAATCTATGTGTATACTGTATATCTATTCTTTCTATTATAACTTGTCAGTGTGATTTCACTGTATAGCCGCATATGAATTGCCGGCTTTTGAAAGGACACAGGTGTATAAAAATCGCACAGCACTCGCATGGTACGATTGCTGTGCGAGTGCTGTGTGATTTTTTTTATCGCACCCATTGAATTCTATTGCGGGTATCCGATGCGATCCGATTTGCGATTACAATCGGAGCATGCTGCGATTTTTTTCCAGCCCGATCCTGATCTGATCCGAGCTGGAAAAAAAACGCAGATGAAGACACCATCATAGATTAACATTGGTCCGAATTCAATCCGAATTTGTCTGATTTCATCGCAAGTGAGCATGAGCCCTCAGAGCATGTCCTATTCTCATCTGTTTTGCGGATCAGACTCATTCATTAACCTCTTTATCCCATCTGACGTACTATTCCGTCCATGTGACCCTGGACCTAATTCCCAAGGACGGAATAGTACGTCATATGCGATCAGCTGCGCTCCCGGTCACGGACCGCTCCCGGCACATTAACCCCTGGCACACTGCGATCAAAGATGATTGCAGTGTACCGGGTGCACAGGGAAGCATCGCGCAGGGAGGGGGCTCGCGCTGTTCTGAGGGACCCTCCTCCCTGCAGGACCCCAGATCCAAGATGGCCGCGGGGTCCTTCCGGATCCTGCAGGGAGGCGGCTTCCTAAGCGCCTGCTGAGCGCAGGCGCTGAGAAAGCCTGCAGCAGTGCCAGTCAGATCGCTGGTCTGACAGAGTGCTGTGTACAGTGTCAGACCAGCGATCTGATATAACACAGTGATGTCCCACCCTGGAACAAAGTAAAAAAATAAAAAAAAATAAAAATTACATGTGTAAAAAAAAATTCAAAAATAAAGAGAAAAAAATATTCCCCAATAAATTCCTTTCTTCATGTAAATAATAAAAAAAAACAATAAAAGTACACATATTTGGTATCACCATGTCCATAACGAACTGACCTATAAAACTGTCCCATTACTTAACCCCTTTATTGAACCCCTTAAAAAAATAAAATAAACAAGGCTAAAAAACAATGATTTATCATCATACCGCCAAACAAAAAGTAGAATGACACGCGATCAAAAAGACGGATATAAATAAACATGGTACCACTGAAAACATCATCTTGTTCCGCAAAAAACGAGCCACCATACAGCATCATCAGCAAAACAATCGTTTTTATTGTGTAAAAGCGCCAAAACATAAAAAAAATACAAATGAGGTATCGCTGTAATCGTACTGATCCAAATAATAAAACTGCATTATCAATTTTACCACATGCGGAATTGTATAAACGCCCCCCCCCCCAAAAGAAATTCATGAATTTCTGGTTTTTGTTCATTCTGCCTCCCAAAAATCGTAATAAAAAGCGATCAAAAAATGTCATGTGCCCAAAAATGGTACCAATGAAAACGTCACCTTGTCCAGCAAAAAATAAGACCTCACATGACTCTGTGGGCCAAAATAAGAAAAAATTATAGCTCTCAAAATGTGATGATGCAAAAACTATTTTTTGCAATAAAAAGCATCTTTTAGTGTGTGACAGCTGCCAATCATAAAAACCCGATATAAATAGTAAATCAAACCCCCCTTTATCACCCCTTTAGTTAGGGAAAAATAATAAAATAAAAAAAATGTGTTTATTTCCATTTTCCATTAGGGTTGGGGTTGGGGCTAAAGTTAGGGTTAGAGTTGGGGCTAAAAAGAGGGTTAGGGTTGGGGCTAGGGTTACGGGTGTGTTAGGGTTAGGTTTGTGGTTAGGGTTATGATTAGGGTTGGGATTATGGTTAGGGGTGTGTTGGGGTTAGGGTTGGAGTTCGAATTGGGGGGTTTCCACTGTTTAGGCACATCAGGGGCCTCTCCAAACGTGACATGGCGTCTGATCTCAATTCCAGCCAATTCTGCGTTGAAAATGTCAAACGGTGCTCCTTCCCTTCTGAGCTCTGCCATGCACCCAAACAGTAGTTTACCCCCACATTTTGGGTATCAGCATACTCAGGACAAATTGCACAATAACTCTTGGGGTCTAATTTCTTCTATTACCCTGTGGAAAATAAAAAAAATGGGGGCAAAAATATCATTTTTGTGGAAAAAAATATGATTTTTTATTTTTATGGTTCTATGTTATAAACTTCTGTGAAGCACTTGGGGGTTCAAAGTTCTCACCATACATCTACATAAGTTCCTTTGGGGGTCTAGTTTCCAAAATGGGGTCACTTGTGGGGGGTTTCCACTGTTTAGCCACATCAGGGGATCTCAAAATGCGACATGACACCCGCAGACCATTCCATCAAAGTCTGCAATGCAAAATGTCACTACTTCACTTCCGAGCCCCGACGTGTGCCCATACAGTAGTTTTCTCCCACATATGGGGTATCAGCGTACTCAGGACAAATTGCACAACAATTTTTGGCATCCAATTTCTCTCCTTACAATTGGGAAAATAAAAAATTGGTGACTAAAAGATCATTTTTGTGGAAAAAAAAATTGGATTTTTTATTTTCATGCCCGGGCATTATAAACTTGTGTGAAGCACTTTATATAGATAAGTTCATTAGGGGGTCTAGTTTCCAATATGGGGTCACTTGTGGGGGGTTTACACTGCTTAGGCACATCAGGGGCTCTGCAAATTGAACATAACACCCATCAAAGTCTGCATTCCAAAATGTCATTACTTCCATTCCGAGCCCTGCCATGCGCCCAAACAGTATTTCCCCCCCACATATGGGGTATCAGCGTACTCAGGACAAATTGTACAACAACTTTTGTGGTCCAATTTCCTTGGGAAAAATCAAGAATTGGATAATTGGGGACTAAAATATAATTTTTGTGGAAATATTTTTTCTTTTTTTTCACACCCAGGCATTATAAACTTTAGTGAAACACTTGGGGGTTAAACGTGCTCACAATGGATCTAGATAAGTTCCTTAAGGGGTCTAGCTTCCAAAATGGTGTCACATGTGGGGGGTTTCCACTGTATAGGCACATCAGCGGCTCTCCAAACGCAACATGGCATACAGTCAATTCTGCGTTGAAAAAGTCAAACTGCGCTCCTTCCCTCCGAGCTCTGTCATGCACACAAACAGTGGTTTACCCCCACATAATGGGTATCAGCGTACTCAGGAGTAATTGCACAATAACTTTTGTGGTGTTGTTACCCTTGGGATAATAAAAATTGGGGTGAAAATATCATTTTTGTGGAAAAACTATGATTTTTTAATTTTACAGCTCTACGTTATAAACTTGTGTGAAGCTCTTGGGGATTAAAAGTGCTCACCACAGATCTAGATAAGTTCCTAATGGGGTCTAGTTTCCAAAATGGGGTCACTTGTGGGGGTTTCCACTGTTTAGGCACATCAGGGACTCTGCAAACTGAACATGACACCCATCAAAGTCTACATTTCAAAACGTCATTACTTCCTTTCCGAGCCCTGAAGTGTGCCCAAACAGTATTTCTCCCCCACATATGGGGTATCAGCGTACTCAGGACAAATTGGACAACAACTTTTGGGGTCCAATTTCCTTGGGAAAAATCAAAAATTGAGGACTAAAAAATCATTTTTGTGGAAATTTTTTTTTTTTCACACCCAGGCATTATAAACTTTAGTGAAACACTTGGGGGTTCACAGTGCTCACAACAGATCTAGATAAGTTCCTTAAGAGGTCTAGTTTCCAAAATGGTGTCACTTGTGGGGGGTTTCCACTGTTTAGGCACATCAGGGGCTCTCCAAACGCGACATGGCGTACAATCTCAATTCCAGCCAATTTTAGTTTGAAAAAGTCAAACGGCGCTCCTTCCCTTCCGAGCCCTACCGTGCGCCCAGACAGTAGGTTTCCCCCACATATGGGGTATGGACGTACTCAGGAGAAATTGCACAACAACTTTTTCTGTCCATTTTCTCCTTTTACCCCTGTTAAAATAAAAAATTGTTTGTAAAAATCATTTTTGTGACTAAAAAGTTAAATGTTCATTTTTTCCTTCCAAATTGCTTCAGCTCCTGTGAAGCACCTGAAAGGTTAATAAATTTCTTGAATGTGGTTTTGAGTACCTTGATGGGTGCAGTTTTTAGAATGGTGTCACTTTTAGGTATTTTCTGCCATATAGACCCCTCAAAGTGACTTTAAATGTGAGGTGGTCCCTAAAAAAATGGTTTTGTACAATTTGTTGTAAAAATGAGAAATCGCTGGTCAACTTTTAACCCTTATAACTTCGTAACAGAAAAAAATTTGTTTCAGAATTGTGCTGTTGTAAAGTAGACATGTGGGAAATGTTATTTAGTAACTATTTTGTGTGACATATTTCTCTGTTTTAAGGGAATAAAAATTCAAATTTTGAAAATGGCAAAATTTTCAACATTTTTGCCATATTTCCATTTTTTTCATAAATAACCGCAAGTTATATCGAAGAAATTTAACCACTATCATGAAGTACAATATGTCACAAGAAAACAATCTCAGAATCGCTAAGATCCGTTGAAGCATTCAAGAGTTATAACCTCATAAAGAGACAGTGGTCAGAATTGTAAAAATTGGCCCGGTCAATAATGTGCAAACCACTCTTGGGGTTAAGGGGTTAAAGACTATGTAGACCTGTGAAATATCAGTTCAAGTTCCATCTATTTTTAACTGATATATTGTGAAGCATTGTGAATAGATAAAAAAAGTTCAGGCAGTCTCGTGCTTCAATGGAAAAATCAATGAGATAAAAATGGAAATAACTAGGATTACACCTCAGAAAAAAATCAGTCCATTTATTTGGAATGGTAACATTCATACGTATGTGTGCATGTAGCCTTTGCAGGCTTTAGTAAATGTGTGCTACCATTTCATTACTAACATCGCTTTCATTTAACTCAAGCTATGATGGATTTGTTTTTAATGAATTACAATGAATCTTAGTAGATACTATTAACTTTTGATGTCTGTCGGGGTTATGATGTTATTGAAGTCAGGAGTAGTACTGC
This sequence comes from Oophaga sylvatica, assembly GCA_033576555.1. Taxonomy (NCBI): domain Eukaryota; kingdom Metazoa; phylum Chordata; class Amphibia; order Anura; family Dendrobatidae; genus Oophaga; species Oophaga sylvatica. Next base: position 385,831,221 of record JARQOD010000004.1, on the reverse strand, counting down.
TACTAGTCACAGCAAATATGTATGTTTGTTCATTATCTTAAAGCATCACAAAAAGGATAATGTGCTCTGTTCACACATGTACAGTAATGGCCTGAGGCCTGACACTGATAGATGCTACTACGCAGTCGCCGCCAGTGCCATCTTGTTGGAAGCTATTTTTTTCTCCTAGCAAAATGGCGCCGGTGGTGCCTGCGCAGTAACATCTATCAGATGGCCAATAGATACTACTGCGCAGGAGCGGCTGGCACCATTTTGAAAGAAGTTTTTTCTGAATAAATTTATATCACCAAATGCAATCATTCAATGGACATTATACATGCGATCATGCTACAGCGCAGATGCCACAGGCGCCTTCCTGCTAAATGTGTTTTTTTTTTTCAAAACATATATTCAGTATGTAAAATAGGGGGCAGGGCACTGAGGGATCAGTGACTTGTCTTAAGCCATACAGGATGAATATGTAAGCAGAGCACCGCCATATACTTTACAGGAAAATTCCGATTCCGGAATCCAATATGCAAAAAATATCGGAACTCAGAATCGGAATTCCGATACCGCGAATATCGGCCGATACCTGATATTTGCGGTATCGGAATGCTCAACACTAGTAACAACTATTTTAAACCAATTAGAGTATAAAGAAATTCCCCAATATATACAAACAGGAGTATATCCCATATCTCAACATGGATCAATAAATATAAGACAAACAAATATTCAGAACAGCAGTCACTCCAATAGTAACAGTAGTATAAAGAAATAGTAGTATCTAGAAATCTGAATAATTAGACACCCTTCACATACCAATATCAATAGTGACAAGTATGAAAACCACAAGTTACATCATAACATGCACAGAGGATGTAACACCATCATAGATAAATATGAGTAGAATAAGAGATACACGTGCTAAATATATATACAAAAATACAAAAATATATGAAAATATATGAAAATGCATGAAAATATATGAAAATATATGAAACAATGAAGAATGGTGAGACTCTTCGTCCGTTCCTCGATGGATAGCTTAGGAAGCGATGAGAAAATGCGTAGGAAATGATGAGAGAAATAAGAGAATATCTAAAAAGTAAGAATAAAAACAATTAAAAACAACATATGTCCGGTACAGGTACATAGAGAGCACAAAACGCGCGGGGAGACAGACGATCATAAAAATGGGGCATAGCTGAGGTTAAGACCGTTAGGGTGGACCGTGTCCAAGGTCCATATCCAACGCGTCTCCAGTTGAGCAAGCCGCTGAGAGATTTTGCCTCCACGAATCCCCAGGTCCAGAGCATCAATACCCCTAACCCTCAATCCTCCACTGTCGCACTGATGGAATAATTTAAAATGTCGTGGGAGCGTTTTGAGAGAAAGCAATGTCATCATGAGTGGCTGCTGCCTGAATGCCAAGCACATGCTCCCTGACTCTAACCTTGAGCTGACGCGTGGTTAGACCAATGTAAATCAGGGAGAATGGACACGTGGCATAATAAATTAATTTTTAGTCAGTCAAGAGATGGATTTCCGAATTTTAAAATGGCGTGTAGAGGCCGAGTTTGAAAACGTAGTGCTGCGATCAATGTTACCGCATGCCAAGCAGCGGCCACATGGAGTGCATCCATTTTTAGTAGTGCGAGGGAGAGAGAAAATGGATTGGGGGCCGGGATCATGATGACTCTGAACCAGGCAATCCCGTAGGTTACGATTTCTGCGGAAAGCAATTAATGGTCTCTCAGGCAAGATTTTAGCAAGGGTAGGATCCGTCATCAGGATTGGCCAACATTTAGTTAGTACAGACCTCAATCGGTCACTCTGGGAATGAAAAGTAGTGACAAATCTTAGAGGTTGGGGATTACTGATGGTCGAGTTATCCCTATATAGCAATTCATTGCGGATGCTATATTTAGCTTTATAATAAGCTCTTTTAATTGCTCTGTTGCTATAACCGCGACTATGAAGCCGATCTCTCAGATCATGTGCCTGTCTTTCAAAGTCCGTATCAGACGAGCATATCCGACGGATACGAAGGAATTGACCGTAGCCACAGCATGAACCATGTGTCCAGGATGCGATGAGGACTCGTGGAGCAGCATATTGGTGGCTGTAGGTTTCCTGAAAACGTCGGTCTATATCGCTCCGAGGGGGTCTCTCTTTAGCACCACATCAAGGAAGTCAATCTGATCACTATCACATTTGAAGGTCAAATGTATATTCTGATCATTGCTGTTTAAGCGCATGATGAAATCATTCAGTGTAACGGGGGTGTCCTGCCAGATCAAGAGGATATCTTCGATGTAAAACGTCCAAAAAAGGACGCGCTCCATCAACTCCTGTTGATCTGACAGGAAGAGGTCCCTTTCCCACAGCCCCAGGAACAGATTGGCATAGGCCGGCACAAAGGCCGCACCCATTGCTGTACCCTGGAGCTTTATTGTCCCTCTATATTGTCTCCTACGCGTCTACATCCAAGTTACTGCAGATATTTTATATTATTATGCCGCCTCTCCTATGTGACAATGTGCAATGGTGCTTCCAATTACAATACTGATACTCACATGTATGTATTAGTTTCTTGTGAGTCATACCTAGGTTTCTGTGAGTGCGACATTTTACTGTTTACTATGATCTGCTAGTATTGAAACTTTGATTTTGGACCATTACCACTGTATACCCCCCATTTTTTCATATTCTCTGGTCATGGTGCACTAGTTGCAACCCATTATTTCCCCCTGCTTGTTTCACTTGTCTATTATTGTTATGTGTATTTTTTAATGATTTTGGTAATAAAATATATACATTTTAATAGTTGTTTTGGACTTCTTAATTGCTCTAGTTGAGGTTGCCCTCATGTTTTGCAGTCGTTTTTTCGATTGTCCTATTTTTCATGCCACTCTTATCAGCTGCTATTTATAATAAAATGTGTATTTCACTGTTTAATATCACATTTATGATGATTCCGCTAATTAGCAGTTATATTTAATTATGATGCATGCAGACATTGATGACATGAGGCAGGTGCGACTGCTCCTATTAATGGACCACAAGAATCATGCCCATCCATGACACATAGCTTCCTGTCCCATTTTGCAGGGAGGCACAGGTCACCACTTCTGAAGCCACACCAGTTTGAACGGGTTGTTAGTTGGATAGTAGATAATGCTTCCAGCATGCTTGTCAGCAACACCTAGTCTTCCACACAGTCCAGTCTCACCAGCCAAGAGTCTGGATAACTTAATACTGAAACTTACTGTTAGGATCTGCGGAACGCACCTAATAGATATTGTAAAGAGGTGCGTTCGCAGCCTGGGGTCCACAGTGCAGGCGAAGCCCGCTGCTAGTAAGATGGCGAAAGTAGCGAACTCTGTTATCCGCAGAGTCGCTAAAATAAACGCCGTAGCGCTCTGTGGCAGTTAGTGCGAACTCTGTTAATCCCCAGAGCCGCTAACGGGAATGCCACAGCGCTATATGGCGATAAGTGCGAACTCACTTAGCTTCAGTGAGCCGCAAAGTAAAACGCTAGGGCGCTGAATCAGCGTTATAAAGCAAACCCTGTTGCGTCACAGAGCCCCTGAGAAAAATACTGTGTCCTGTTAGACTCATAGGGAACACAGATGACTGCTAAGCGGATTGCAGTCTGAGGTCATGCAGTCAGAACACAAGCAAAAATCTCCTCACCAGAGTTGCCGGTATTCTAATGGCGTTTTAAGCCGAGCCCTGAACACGTGCATACAATCTCCTCACTGGAGGTGCCGGTATTCTAGGGGCTTATTTCAGCCTGACCTAACCACATGCATACATGACCTCACTGGCGCAAGCACGTAACAGATTTGCTACTAGCGCATAGCGGCCCAGCCATGCCACCCTTTTATAGTAACAAGTACAGGACCTGCCAGAAAAAGGACCAATGAGAAACTGTTCCAAAACACATGTAGTTTCAGGACCTTCCTGGCGGACTAATAGGAGCTGCTGCAGTACCTGAAAATGTGACCCCTGATCTCCAATGAGAGATCTTACCCTGGGCATGATCAGAAGGGGAAACGCAGGACTTCGTCCTAAAGACATCTGCTCCAGCACTGGCTATAATAGAAGATCCAGGAGGGGCAGCAGCAAGTCTCTGGAATGGGCAAGACGCTGGGACCGACGTCTCTACTGAGCAGGCTCCACTGCGGCCGGAGATGGATGGGGGACTGCAGCGGGAATGGCTCGAGATTCCCCTTGTGCAGCATTGGGAACTTGAACCCTAACATTACCCCCCTCCTAGGGCCCCCACTTCTCTGGGCCTCGCTGCGCTCAAAGGCAGTGATGAGCTGCGGAGCGTGAACATGCTCGGCAGGCTCCCAAGACCTATCCTTAGGCCCATAGCCCCTTCAGTCCACCAAATAAAACTTTTTGCCCCGTACCACCTTACTCCCTACGATGGCGTTCACATCATGGTCGTCCATAGACGAACCCGATGTCCTGGCAGATGACTCGGAAAACCGGGACATGAGCACAGGTTTCAGGAGGGATACGTGAAAGGTGTCGGAGATACCCAGGCGTGGTGGAAGAGCCAAACGGTATACCACAGGGTTAACCAGCTCAAGTACTTTGAAAGGACCCAGGTAGTGGGGTTCCAACTTAGTGGACTCAACTCGCAGCCTAATGTTACGGGCGGAGAGCCACACCAAGTCCCCAGGAGCAAATGTTGGAGCGGGGCACCGATGTGCGTCGGCGGAGGACCTCATCCTCTCCTTGGATGCCTGAATGGCATCCTGGGTACGGTCCTAAATGTCCCGTGCCTCCACAGCCCAGTCTGCCACCCTGGAATCGGCGGAAGACACGGGCATGGGCACCGGAACCCGCGGATGCTGACCGTAGTTTAGGAGGAATGGAGTCAGCCACAGCATTGTTTAGTGCAAACTCAGCCCACGGTAGCAAGGATGCCCAGTCATCCTGCCTGGCTGAGACAAAATGTCGTAGATAAGTGACCAAGGTCTGGTTGGCCCTCTCTACCAACCCATTCGTTTCGGGATGATATGCTGAAGAGAGATTTAGCTCAATACTGAGTACACGACAAAGCTCTCTCCAGAACCGAGACGCAAACTGGGGACCTCGGTCACTGACAATTTTGTCCGGCATGCCGTGTAGACGGAAGATGTGCCTAACGAACAACGCTGCCAGAGCCCGTGCAGAAGGTAACCGTTGTAGCGGCACCAGGTGTACCATTTTGGAAAAATGGTCGGTGATTACCAAAATGATGGTGCAACCCTGAGACTTGGGTAAGCACACCACAAAGTCCATTCCGACCATCTCCCAGGGTCTGTCTGCCACCGGCAAAGGGTAAAGTAACCCAGTGGGCCATTGTCGGGGAGACTTATTCTTGGCGCAGGAGACACATGCCCGAACATAGTCCCCAACGTCACGGACCACATGCGGCCACCAGTATGTCCTCGCCAGCAACTCAGATGTCCTCTTTGCCCCAAAGTGTCCACCCACCCTGGACGAATGTGCCCAAGAGAGTACCTCCGGTCGCAAATTGGTAGGCACAAAAGTCTTGCCCGGGGCACAGACTCTAGCGAAACAGGGGCCACAGTTCTCAGGCTCTCTGTGGGGACAATAAGTCGAGGCTCCTCCTCCTCCTCAGAGGACACCACAGAGCGAGAGAGAGCTTCGGCACGAACATTCTTCTCTCCCTTGAGAAAATGGAGTGTGAAATGAAACCGGGAGAAGAACAAGGACCATCTGGCCTAGCGAGAATTAAGCTGCTGGGCTGTCTGAAGATATACCAAATTCTTGTGGTCGGTGAAGACTTGGAAGGGAAAGTGAGCCCCCTCCAACAGATGTCTCCACTCAGAGAAAGCCAACTTCATTGCTAGCAACTCCCTGTCCCCGATGGAATAATTTCTCTCCGCTGGTGTGAAGGTCTTGGAGAAGAAGAAGCAAGGATGCTTCCGACCTTGAGCATCCTTTTGAAAGATGACTGCTCCAGCACCAATGGATGAGGCATCCACCCCCAATATAAATGGCTTATCAACATCAGGGCGGTGTAGGATGGGAGCGCTAGCAAAATGAGACTTAATTGAGGTGAAAGCCTTGGAGACTTCTTCGGACCACAAATTGGGATTTGCTCCCTTCTTGGTGAGGGCTACCAAGGGAGCTACCAAAGTTGAGAAATGGGGAATGAACTGGCGATAATAATTATTGAACCCCATAAAGCGCTGCACCGCTTTAAGGGAATGGGGTTCTTGCCAGTCCATCACAGCGTGTAATTTGGCAGGATCCATAGCCAATCCCTGGGCGGAGATGATATAGCCCAGGAATGGTAAAGACTCCTGCTCAAACACGCATTTCTCCAACTTTGCATAAATTGCCCGCAAGAGGTCGAAGACTCTGCAGACATCTTTCCGGTGGGAGTCAATATCTGGAGAGAAGATGAGAATATCATCCAGATAAACCACGACCGAGGTGGAAAGCATATCCTGGAAGAAGTCATTAGCAAAGTCTTGGAAAACGGCTGGGGCATTACAGAGCCCGAAGGGCATCACCAGATATTCATAGTGCCCATCCCTGGTATTAAAAGCCGTCTTCCACTCGTCCCCCTCACGGATGCGAATCAGGTTGTAAGCACCCCGCAGGTCTAATTTTGTAAATACCCTTGCTCCCCAGAGCCTATCAAAGAGCTCAGAAATTAAAGGCAGCGTGTATTTATTCTTAACGGTAATGGCGTTAAGACCCCTGTAATCTATGCAGGGACGTAATTCTCCGTTCTTCTTTTGCACAAAGAAGAACCCTGGTGAGCGTCGATGATGCCATAATCAGCACAACAATCCCATTTCTGTGTATACTTAAGCAGTCGCTGCTCACAATTAAACATGAAGCTTTGCATGTGGACTAGGTGGAGATGGAGGAAGACATGAGACAGAGATAATACTCAGCCCAGCATCATCTCATCTGCTGAGCGCAGATTGGGTAACCATGAGGAAGTGGAGGTTGAGCAGAAGGAGTGGGAACATTAGCTGGTTGCTACTGCAACAGAGGCTAGTACCCACACGAGCTTCATCCCATCTCTCCTATGTTAATGGGCTGAGGAGGGAAATTAAGAGGAAGAGAAGGAGGAGGAGATGAAGAGTCATCATCATGATGGAGACAGGGAAGTGTTGGCTATAAGGAGCTTGGCACATATGGCCGACTTTAGGTATCGGCCCTCACATTGTATTCAAATCCAAAAAAGAGTACTGATTGTTTACCCTGCTAGACCCATACTATAATGTTATGATTCGGTAGCTGAGGAGTGCAGGCAAAAAGGCAATACACCAGAGCAGTTGGAATCTATGAGATTGCAGTACCCTGACTAACCACCACAACTAGAGGCAGCCGTGGAGCGTTCCTACGTTGGTCCTAGACGCCTCGTCACAGCCTGAGAAACTAACTACACCTAAAGATAGAAATAGGAAAGCTATCTGCCCCGGAGCAGAACCCCAAAGATAATAGCAAGCCCCCAAACATGTAATGGCGGTTAGACAAGACGAAATACTGACACAGACAGAAAATAGTATGAGCAAACGTTGGGGCCCAAACTAACTAAATAGAAAAGGATAGGAAGGGTACTTACTGCAATCCCAAAAAAACCCTGAGAGCACCAACTCTACTAATTTCAAAAACACCTGAGATCACACGACCTCTACCACCTAAATTAGCTCTCTGGTGTAACAAAATCAAAACAGCAGCCACTGAAAAAACTGGAAAAAGCAAAAGTACAAACATCAGTGGCTGAACTAAACTGAGAGGGCAAAAGCCCCCTGAGGGGACCCAGAAGGCCCCCACAGAAGTGCAGGACAAAATGCAAAAATCAAGCACAGAAACAAAAAGAAGAAAATGTCTTATCTGTTAGAAGGAGATGCAGACACGACACAGCAGGCTACAAGGGAAACTGGAATCAAGGATTCAGACCAGAACAATTGATCACCGGCAACCCTGATGGGAAGGTGACTCCCTTATATAAGACCAGTCAGTAACACCTGATTCCCAGTCCTGACTATCTTCACTAAACAGACCAGTACCGCTTGTAACCACCAGAGGGAGCCTCTGCTCAGAACTCATCTCAAGCCCATTCACAACAGTACCCCCCCCTTGAGGAGGGGTCACCGAACCCTCATTTGAGCAACCAGGTCGGTCAGGATGAGTTCTATGATACGCACGGATGAGTCTCCTAGCATGGATGTCCGAAGCAAACACCCAAGAATTGTCTTCCTGACCATAACCTCTCCACTTAACCAAATACTGGAGTTTCCGTCTAGAAAACGAGAATCTAATATTTTCTCAACCACATACTCCAGATTGCCCTCAACCAAAACAGGGTCAGGAGGCACAGCAGCAGGAACCACTGGCTCAACAAACCTCTTCAACAAGGACTTGTGGAACACGTTATGGATCTTAAATGTCCCTGGAAGAAGCAAATGAAAAGAAACAGGATTAAGAATCTCCATGATCTTATAAGGTCCAATGAACCTAGGCTTAAATTTAGGAGATGCTACTCTCATAGGAATATTTTTTGAGGACAACCAGACCAAGTCCCCTACTTTAAACCGAGGACCATCAGTCCTATGCCGGTTAGCAAACCGCTGGGCCCTCTCTTGAGAGAAGGACAACCTCTCCACTACCTGGTCCCAAATCTGTTGCATACGCTCCACAACAGAGTCAACACCCGGACAGACAGAAGCCTCCGTCTGTCCCGAAGAAAATCGAGGGTGAAACCCAGAATTACAGAAAAATGGAGACAAAGTGGCAGAGCTAGCCCTATTATTAAGAGCAAACTCAGCCAAAGGCAAAAAAGAAACCCAGTCATCCTGATCAGCAGACACAAAGCATCTTAGATAAGTCTCCAATGTCTGGTTTGTTCTCTCAGTTTGACCATTGGTCTGAGGATGAAAAGCCGAGGAGAAAGACAATTGAACACCAAGTTTAGAACAAAAGGTCCTCCAAAATCTGGAAACAAACTGGACTCCTCTGTCAGACACAATGTTCTCAGGAATGCCGCGTAAACGAACCACGTGCTGAAGGAACAAAGGCACCAATTCAGAGGAGGAAGGCAACTTAGGCAATGGCACAAGATGTATCATCTTGGAAAACCTATCACAAATCACCCAGATGGCGGTCATTCTCTGAGAAACAGGAAGGTCGGAAATGAAATCCATAGAGATATGGGTCCATGGTCTCTTGGGCACAGGCATTGGCATCAACAAACCACCAGAGCGAGAGCAAGGCTTGGAGCGAGAGCAAGTCCCGCAGGACTGCACAAATTCCCTGACATCACGAGACAAGGTAGGCCACCAAAAGGACCGACTAACCAAGTCTCTGGTACCAAAAATTCCGGGATGCCCAGCCAACGCGGAACAATGAATCTCAGACATCACACTCTTTTTCCACTGGTCCGGGACAAACAATTTTCCAACAGGGCAGCGCTCGGGCCTATCCTCCTGACACCCCTCCAGAGCAAGTCTCAAATTGGGTGAGATGGCGGAAAGAACTACACCCTCTTTCAAAATAACAGAAGGATCAGATAACTCAGGAGAGTCCGCAAGGAAACTCCTCGAGAGAGCATCCGCCTTAACATTCTTAGTGCCAGGAAGAAAGGAAACCACAAAATTAAAACGTGTGAAAAACAAGGCCCACCTGGCCTGTCTAGGATTGAGTCGCTTGGCAGATTCCAGATAAACCAGATTCTTATGGTCCGTAAGGACCACCACCCGATGTTTGGCTCCCTCCAGCCAATGTCTCCACTCTTCAAAAGCCCACTTCATGGCCAATAACTCCCGATTACCCATGTCATAATTGCGTTCAGTAGGAGAAAATTTTCGAGAGAAAAAGGCACAAGGGTTACTTTTAGAGGTCTCTGGATCTTTTTGGGACAAAACGGCACCTGCCCCAATTTCAGAGGCATCAACCTCCACCTGAAATGGCAGAGAAACATCAGGCTGCAGTAGAACAGGAGCAGAAGTGAATCTCTGCTTAAGTTCCTGAAATGCAGAGACTGCCTCAGGAGGCCAATTCACCACATCAGAACCCTTTTTGGTCAAATCAGTTAATGGTTTAACAATAACCGAGAAATTACCAATAAATTTACGATAAAAATTGGCAAAACCCAAAAATCTTTGAAGAGCCTTTAATGAAGTAGGTTGGACCCAATCACAGATGGCCTGAACCTTGACCGGGTCCATTTCAATAACAGATGGGGACAAAATGAATCCCAGAAATGAGATCCTCTGTACGCCAAAAAGACACTTTGATCCCTTCACATACAGAGCATTCTCTCTCAAAATCTGGAATACAGTTCGAACATGTTTCACATGAGAGTCCCAGTCATTGGAAAAAATCAAGATATCATCCAAATAAACAATCAGAAATTTATCCACAAAATCCCTGAAAATGTCATTCATGAAGGACTGGAAGACAGAAGGAGCATTAGTGAGCCCAAAGGGCATCACAAGGTACTCAAAATGCCCCTCCGGGGTATTGAATGCCATCTTCCATTCATCCCCGTGCTTAATGCGAATAAGGTTATATGCCCCCCTGAGGTCAAGCTTGGTAAACCAAGTAGCGTTTTTCACCCTGGAAAACAGGTCAGAAATCAAGGGTAACGGGTATTGATATTTCACAGTTATATTGTTCAAAAGACGATAATCAATACACGGCCTTAATGAACCATCCTTTTTGGCCACAAAGAAAAAACCGGCACCTAAGGGTGAAGAGGATGGTCTGATATGACCTTTCTACAATGACTCCTTGATATAAGACCGCATAGCGTCATGTTCAGGTACAGACAAGTTAAAAAGGCGACCTTTAGGGAATTTACTACCAGGCACTAATTCAATAGCGCAGTCATAGCTCCTATGGGGAGGCAAGGATGCAGATTTACTTTCGCTAAACACATCAGAAAAATCAATCAAAAAGTCAGGAACATCCTGAGCCTGGGGGAGGCAGAAAAAACAGGAGTGTTGGTATTAACACATTGGCAGCCCCAACTGGTTACAGACACAGATTTCCAATCCAAAACAGGATTATGAGACTGTAACCAAGGGAAACCCAGTACGATAATATCATGCAGATTATACAGAACCAAAAATTTGCAGCACTCTTGATGATCAGGTTCAACCCTCATTATAACCTGAGTAGAGAACTGAGGTTTATTCTCAGCCAAAGGGGTAGAATCGATCCCCAGAAGGGGAATAGACTTCTGTAGGGGTATCAAGGGAAACCCACAACGTTTAGCAAAATCATAATCCATCAGGTTAATAGCTGCTCCAGAATCAACGAAAGCCTGAGCAGAAAATGAGGACAGAGAGCATATCAGAGTGACAGTTAGTAAAAACTTAGTCTGAACACTACCCAAGACAACTGAGCGTGCAAAACGTCCTCCCCGCTTAGGGCAGACTGAAATAGCATGAGAGGCATCACCACAGTAGAAACATAACCCATTGCGCTTTCGAAACTCATGACGCTGTGCCCCAGACACCACTCTATCACACTGCATGGATTCAGAAGCAGGTTCACAAGGCAACACTATTCCACGCATACTTCTCCGCTCACGCAAACGTCTGTCAATTTGAATTGCTAATGACATAGAATCATTGAGACCAGAGGGGACAGGGAATCCCACCATAACATCCTTTACATTATCTGACAGCCCCTTCCGAAAAAGGGCCGCCAAAGCGTCGTCATTCCACTTGGTCAGGACTGCCCACCTACGGAATCTCTGACAGTATAACTCAGCGTCATCAAGCCCCTGATTTAATGCCAACAAGGCTTTTTCAGCTTGATCAGTGACATTAGGCTCATCGTACAATAACCCCAAAGCCTGAAAAAATGCATCAACATCACTCAAAACAGGATCCCCAGGTGTCAGGGAAAAAGCCCAATCCTGAGGATCGCCGCGCAGGAGAGAGATGACAATTTGAACCTGCTGCGCTGCGTTTCCTGAGGACTTAGATTTTAAGGCAAAAAACAATTTACAATTATTTTTGAAATTCTGAAACTTAGCTCGATCCCCTAAAAACAAATCTGGCATGGGAATCCTAGGTTCCACAACAGGCAACCTAGCAAGATAGGTAGCAATACTCCGAACCTCAGTGGCAAGCTGATCCACACGGCCAGACAACTGTGCAAACTCCATTGAGAGAAAAAAAAATCCTCCCCAGCACCCAGAGATAAGAGGGAAAAAAAAAATGCAACAAACAGAAAAATATCTCTGACAACTCTGACAACCTCTTTTTTTTTTTTTTTTCACAATATTTTTTCCCTTCTGTGAGTACCATACAATTTTCAATTTTTTGGGCCGGTGATACTGTTATGATTCGGTAGCTGAGGAGTGCAGGCAAAAAGGCAATACACCAGAGCAGTTGGAATCTATGAGATTGCAGTACCCTGACTAACCACCACAACTAGAGGCAGCCGTGGAGCGTTCCTACGTTGGTCCTAGACGCCTCGTCACAGCCTGAGAAACTAACTACACCTAAAGATAGAAATAGGAAAGCTATCTGCCCCGGAGCAGAACCCCAAAGATAATAGCAAGCCCCCAAACATGTAATGGCGGTTAGACAAGACGAAATACTTACACAGACAGAAAATAGTATGAGCAAACGTTGGGGCCCAAACTAACTAAATAGAAAAGGATAGGAAGGGTACTTACTGCAATCCCAAAAAAACCCTGAAAGCACCAACTCTACTAATTTCAAAAACACCTGAGATCACACGACCTCTACCACCTAAATTAGCTCTCTGGTGTAACAAAATCAAAACAGCAGCCACTGAAAAAACTGGAAAAAGCAAAAGTACAAATATCAGTGGCTGAACTAAACTGAGAGGGCAAAAGCCCCCTGAGGGGACCCAGAAGGCCCCCACAGAAGTGCAGGACAAAATGCAAAAATCAAGCACAGAAACAAAAAGAAGAAAATGTCTTATCTGTTAGAAGGAGATGCAGACACGACACAGCAGGCTACAAGGGAAACTGGAATCAAGGATTCAGACCAGAACAATTGATCACCGGCAACCCTGATGGGAAGGTGACTCCCTTATATAAGACCAGTCAGTAACACCTGATTCCCAGTCCTCACAATCTTCACTGAACAGACCAGTACCGCTTGTAACCACCAGAGGGAGCCTCTGCTCAGAACTCATCTCAAGCCCATTCACAACACTATAAGGAGAACTTGCATATTTCCTTCCTTGGGTGGAGAGGTCTACTAAAATGGTGCTATACCAGAAGGCCATTGTGGAAAATATGTTGAAAAAATTCCCATCAAACAATGCTAGCCACAAACTTCATTGCCCAATCAAGGAGGTGAGGTGAGGGATACAAACCTCGGGTACAGCAGAGGCAGGGTTACACTGTCAAAGGACTGGGCCAATTTCATGGCACACTCCCAGCATCTTGATGACCAGGTATTTTTGAAAAGGAGGGAAAAGTTTTTAAAGGTGGTCAAGCAATACCTGGCCGACCAAACCACCGTACTTACTAATTTGTCTGCGACCTTCAACTATTGGGTCTCAAAGCTGGACACGTGGCATTAGCTGTCCCTCTATTCCTTGGAGGTGTTGTGCTGCCCTGCCGCTAGTGTCTTGTCTGAGTGAGTTTCTAGTGCCACTGAGGGGAAGTTAAAACAGGCAGGTGCTTTCGCCTGTCAACAAAAAATGCTCACAGGCTCAATCTGATAAAAATTATCAAAGCTTGAATTATACCAAACTATTCTATACCACCAGATGACAGCAGCACATAAAGTGTTATTAATCTTTAATATTTGAATGAGGCCCTCCAGTTGTTGCCTTCAAAGGCCTCTGGATGACCATCTTTATTTTTTTTCTGGCTTTGCACTGTGTGCAGAGCCTTTATGAGTTTAGAAGTAACCACACTTTCTTAATATTTGAATGATGTACTACAATTGGTGTCTTTAAGGGTCTATGGATGACACTGCTTGTAATTTTTGTCTGGTTTTGCACTGTGTGCAGAACCTTTATAAGTGTAGGAGTACGGCAACTACACTTTGTTCACAATATTTGAATGAGCTCCTCCAGTTGTTACCTTCAAGGGTGTATGAAAGATCCTGCTTGTAATTTTTGGCAGGCTTTGCACTTAAGCCCCCGTCACACTAAGCGAGATCGCTAGTGAGATCGCTGAAGCGTCACCGATTTTGTGACGCAACAGCGACCTAGCCAGCGATCTCGCTTAGTGTGACATGCAGCGACGATCAGCCCCCCTGCTGGGTATCGCTGATCATCGTTGAATGTCCTGGACCATTTTTTCGTCGTTGGTCTCCCGCTGGTCAACGCGCATCGCTATGTGTGACAGCGGGAGACCAACGATCAGCGAGCTGGGAGTTGGTATCCAATGTACATATCGGGTAACTAAGCACCGCGCGGCACCTAGTTACCCGATATGTACCCTGGTTACCGGCTCCCAGCTTCTGCTGTAGAGCGCTGAGAGCCGGTATCTAGGGTACATATAGGGTAACTAGGTGGCGCGCGGTGCTTAGTTACCCGATATGTACATTGGATACCGGCTCTCAGCGCTCTACAGCAGAAGCTGAGAGCCGGTATCCAGGGTACATATCGGGTAACCAGGTGCGGCGCCTAGTTACCCGATGTGTACATTGGATACCAGCGTGCTCGCTGGTCCTTATCGCTGGTGAGTCTGCCCATGTGACAGCTCACCAGCGATCAGCTAACAATGTCCCAGCGATCCCATCCACATCGTATCGTTGGTGGGATCACTGGGACATTGAACAGTGTGACGGGACCCTTAGTGCATAGCCTTTATCAGTCTAGGGGCACCTCTACATGACAATTTGAACAGAATGTGTTTGAGTCCCTCCTTTGTCTAATTCAGAGTGTATCTGAGTCCACTTCCATCTAATTTTTGGAAGTTCTTGCTTCCTTCATAAATTACACTGAAATTTCCATTTTTTTCATACAAATTTCAATTTTGGCTTACTTTAATTATTTTAATTTAAAACCTTTCTAAATTGTGCCTTATATACAAGTCATTAAACAGGAAATAATGTTTCTTACAATTTTTTGTCCTGTAGACTCCAATTTCTCATTGATTTTGAATATTTTTTGTCAGTCCTTACAGTGGAGTAAAAGTGTGACATCATTGTTCTCAGCAGTGATCTGGGAGTCAGGGATGCTTCCAGGGGTCTTACCCATGCTGTTTCCCTTCCATTGAGCACTTTTTCCATCCATTTCAACTATTTCAATGCCCCAGACATCCTTGTAGGGTCTGCCAGAAAAATGCTCAGATTTCCTATTGACTCCAATTGTACTTGTTACTCAAAAAGAGCATCCGAGCATTAGGAACTGTTTGGCTGGAGTAAAAATCAGCCGAACATTTTCGTGCTCATTCATCACTAATTACAACCTGTGTATAAATGTTTTTGTAATCCAATTTGTGTGTGATGTATCAACACTAAATAGTCTAAGTTGATTAAGTGAATTAATTAGGGGAGTGAATTAGGGAGTGAATGTACATTAAATTTATGAGACCAAATAACTAAATATTGGCATGTGCATATGTATTTACCCTTTTTGTGATGAAGCCCCTAAAAATTTCAGGTGCAAGCAATTTCCTTCATAAGTCAAATGCTAAGTGAATGGAAGCCCACTTATGTCCAATATAAGTGTCACATGGTTTGTCAGTATATACAAACCATTTCTGAAAGGCCACAGAGGCTGCAACACCACTACACAAGAGGCACCACTAACCAAACAACATCATGAAGACCAAGGAGATCTTCAAACAAGTCATGCACAAAGTTGTTGAGAAGTACAAGTCAGAGTTGGGTTTTAAAAAAAATCCCAATCGATGATGATTCTCCAGAGCACCATCAAATCCATTATCATTAAATGTAAAGAACATGGCACCACAACAAATCTGCCAAGAGAGGGCTGCCAATCAAAATTCTCAGCCCGGGCAAAGAGGGCATTAATTAGAGAGGCAGCCCAGAGACCAAAGGTAACCCTGAAGGAACTTCAGAGTTCACAAACAGAGACTGGAGTATTTGTCTGTACGACCACAATAAGCAGAACAATCGATAGAGGTGGCCTTTGCGAAAGAGTAGGCAGAAAAGAGCCTTTACTTACACACTCAGATTGTAAGGCTCATTTGAGTTTGCCAAAAGAAATGTGGGAGGAAGGTGCTGTGGTTAAATGAGACCAAAATTTAACTTTTTGGCCACCAAGGTAAGCGCTATGTCTGGTGCCAATCTGACACAGCTCATCACCTCAAGAAAACCACCCCCACTGTGAAATATGGTGGTGGCAGCATCATGCTGTGGGGATGTTTTTCGGCAGCAGGGACAGGGAAAATAGTCCGAGTCAAGGTGAAGATGGATGGTGTGAAATACAGGGATATTCTTGAGCAAAAACTGAGTCTGTCAGTAATTTGAGACTGCGACAGAGTTTCAACTTCTAACAAGACAATGACCCAAAGCATCCTACTAAACCAACACTTGAGTGGTTTAATGAGAAATGTGAAAATGTTTTGGAGTAGTCTAGTCAAAGCTCAGACCTTAATCTAATTGAGAATCTGTGGCCAGACTTGAAAATTGCTGTCTACCAGAGGAAGCCATTGAACTTGAAGGAGCTTGAGCAGTTTTGCCTTGAGTAATGTGCAAAAATCCCAGTGGACAGATGTGGAAATCTCATAGACACATATGAAAAGTGACATGCAGCTATAATTTCCGCAAAGAGAGACTTTACAAAGTACTGACTTTAGGTGAGTGAATGCACCCTGAAGTTTTCAGTTATTTTATCCTATTTGATGTTTGGTTCACAAAAAAAAGAAAACCAAATATTCACAATTGTAGGAGTGATCTTTACATGAACTGATGCAAACCCTCAAAAAAAAACAGTGACATTCCAGGTTGTGAGATAGCAAAACAGTACAAAATGCCAAGGGGGTGAATACTTTCATAAGCCGCAGTATGTCCACAGGCCTGGTGGACATAACTTGAAGTAAGTCTAGTCTAGTATTCAGCTTAACCCCTGGTTGATAATAGCATGATTTTTTTTTAATATATTGTATATACTCGTGCATAAGCCGAGATTTCAGCACATTTTTTTGTGCCGAAAACGCCCCCCTCGGCTTATACACAAGTCATTGTCCCAGAAAGACGGAGATGGAGGGGTAGCGATAGAACAGCAGGTCACAGAGGCAGGAGCCGGTGGCTGCGGCTGTAACTGTGCCTGCTGCTAAAGAGAAGTGAATATTCACTGCGCTGACAGTGAATATTCATTTCTCATATAGCACGCACAGTTACAGCCGCAGCAGCCGGCTTCCAGCCCACATCCTATTTCCCTGCGCACCCTCGCTGCATTTTGTTCATTCCGACGCCAGCAGCTCTTCTGGCCGAGCAATCACATGGCCCAGCTCACTAAGGTGGAGTGAATATTCATTACCTTAATGAGAGGGACCATATGATCGCTCAGCCAAAAGAGCTGCTGGCGCCAAACGAGATGAAGTGAGGGCGCGCAGGTAAGGTAAGTAGGATGTGGTTTTTTTTATACGAATCATGCATACAAGGATAGGGGATAAGAAGCCATGCATACAAGGACAGGATCAGGGAAGTCATGCATACAAGGACAGGGACTGAGGGAGCCATGCATACAATGACAGGGACTAGGAGCCATGCATACAAGGACTGCTTGGGGAACCATGCATACCAGGATAGGGATGAGGGGACAATGTATACCCGGCTTATACTCGAGTCAATCAGTTTTCCAATTTTTGTCGTGGGAAAATTAGTTGCCTCGGCTTATACTCGAGTTGATTTATACTCGAGTATATACGATAGATAGTAATGGAAAATAAAAATTATGTTAGCATTCCATTGTATAAATAAAGCATTGAAATAAGATAAAACTAAGCTTGTTTTTTAAATAAACTTCCCCTTCAAGTACAAATAAAGAGTTGCTCATTAGGATACAAAACAGACTATGCAGTATATTAGCACCATGCGCATAAGTTGGCCTTGAGCTTCATGCTTGATTCTCCAAGGTCTACATAATTACACAACAAAGAAAACACTGTCACATCGTATTACTCAATTAAATATGTGCTCCATGTTTCTGCTTCTGCAAGGTCTGAAGTGTAGATTTATTAGTAACTCCCTTGTTATTGTATATAACCTAGTATTCCAATTCTTTGCTCTTATAGTGCTGGTGTCTTTGTACATTTAATTCAGGTGTATGCTTAGATTTTCTTCTGCCCAAGGCAGTCGCTGAAATCATATCCATTTTGTACTTTATAGAAGCTGACACACACACTTGAATAGAAATTTCATACACTATTAGGTATCCCAACTGTCCCACTCACATCACTGCTCTTTTGTTCTCCCAGAGGGTCCCTGAATACATTTTATATTTTAATGATGCGATTTCTTTTTTCTTTGATATATTGGAAGAGTTCAAAGTGGAACTGCATTCAATTGTATTGTTAAGATTTTTTATTAATATCACGACTGCTATTTTTATGTTTTGCTTTAAAGGACACATTTGGGGTGATTTTTTTACTTAAATGCATTATTTTGTCCTAGAAATGTTTTTTGCAATTGTCTTTCCTTAAGAAAATATGATAGATTTGACTATCGATGATTATCGATGGTGGTATTGGAGTATTAAGCTCAAAATCCCCTGGCCATCAACTCTTTAATGATAAGCAATGGCTGGCCCATCCATACAAGTGTATCAGATTCATTACTGACAACAAGTTCCATTTATGCAGGCAAAATTATGGTTGTGCATGTGTAAAAAAACAATATATTCTCAAAACATGACGTGAAGAGTTTTTCAAGGCTCAATTTTTTTTTGTACCTAGGGTTTTCTAGGTAAACATAGCAAAATCAGATTGGCTTACTCCCTATTGCTCCAGCAACACCTCTCCAATGTTTATCCTTTGTTGACATGTTAGCATGTGATAGACGCAGCCAATCACTGAGCTTTGCAAAATGTAGGGTATTCCTCAGAATGACCGCTATACCTAGTGAATGGCTACAATGCTCACATACTTTAGCTGTAATGCCACTGCTGCTATGACAAAAAGATAAAGGCTGCAGTAGAAAGGTGGTGGAGGAGTGACAAGACTGATTTTATGGTTTTAACAGAGAAAGCCTGTGCACTAAACATTATATATGAAAAACCCCTATAAAGGTTAATTTCTGTTCTACAAGGCGATGGCATATGACTTTGTAAAATTAGATTCAGAAATAACTAGCAAAAGAACAAGACTTTGTTAATGTTGGAATATGTTTGGCGCAACAACTCCATTCCTGTCTTTGAGTGTTTAGTTGCTAGATTTGTATGCTGTTTATAAAGTTAGAACAAAAAAAAACTCCTACAGGCTCACACAGGAAGAGCATGTGACTGTATTTTCCTGTTTTCCTGTGTCTGTGTATGAGATAAGCAGCCTGCTGTAGATGCTGCACAGATAGAGACACATAAATGATTTATTCCTGATTAGAGATGAGCGACTTTGCCTCCGGGAGGGTTGAGTCTGGTTTCGGACCACCCGACTTTATCAAAAGTCGAGTCAAACGAAATCGGCCGACTATCGGCAAAAGTCGGAGTTCCAACCGGAACCCGACCAAACCCCAATGCAAGTCAATGGGGAATAAAAGTCGGCAGTGAGTGAAGGACAGTAAACACACCTACAGTGCCCATTTCAATGCCAATGACATCAATTCTTATTACTTAAGCATGTCAACCTTAATTTACTTTATAATAATAGTAATGCATTGAAAACTGGGGTTATTTGGCTAAAGTTGTGGGGGGGGCAGGGCTGGCTCCAGGTTTTCGTGGGCCCCAGGCGAAAGAGTCTCAGTGGACTCCTTTAACACAGCACAATTCATGATGCTCCGGAGATATAGGTATAGCACAATGACAAATACTTCACTTCTTACATTACATGACTGATATCTATTGTAAATTCTACAATAGCTCAAAAACCGGACAGTATAGTCCACCATACAGTATTATGTGCACCACATAGTGCGCCATACAGAATAATGAGTCCCATATATGATGCTCCATACAGAATAATGGGCCCAATATAATGCTTCATACAGTATAATGAGCCACATATATTGCTCCATACAGAATAATCAGCCATATATATTGCTCCATACATAATTGTTCCCATATAATGTTCCATACAGTATATGATAAGCTCCACATAATGCTCCAGTATATGATGGTCCCCATATAATGTGCCATACAGTATAGGACGGTCCCCATAGAGTATAATGAGCCCCACATATTGCTCCATACAGTATAATGAGTTGCATATAAAGCTCCATACAGTACAGCCATGGAAAAAGTTTTGAGAATGACACAAATATTAATTTTTACAAAGTCTACTGCTTCACTTTTTCTAATGGCAATTTGCATATACTCCAGAATGTTATAAAGAGTGATCAGCTTAACAGCAATTACTTGCAAAGTCAATATTTGGCTAGAAAATGAACTTTATCCCCCAAAACACATTTCAACATTATTGCAGCCCTGCCTTAAAAGGACCAGCTAACCTCTTTTCTGTGATTGCTCCATTAACACAGGTGTGGGTGTTGATGAGGACATGGCTGGAGATCAATCTGTCATGATTAAGTAAGAATGACACCACTGGACACTTTAAAAGGAGGCTGGTGCTTGGCATCATTGTTTCTCTTCTGTTAACCATAGTTATCTCTAAAGAAACACGTGCAGTCATCATTGCAATGCACAAAAATGGCCTAACAGGGAAGAGTATCGCAGCTAGAAAGATTGCACCTCAGTCAACAATCTATCGCTTCATCAAGAACTTCAAGGAGAGAGGTTCCATTGTTGCCAAAAAGGCTCCAGGGTGCCCAAGAAAGACCAGCAAGCGCCAGGACCGTCTCTTAAAAGTGTTTCAGCTGCGGGATCGGGCTACCAGCAGTGCAGAGCTTGCTCAGGAATGGCAGCAGGCAGGTGTGAGTGCATCTGCACGCACTGTGAGGCGGAGACTCTTGGAGCAAGGCCTGGTCTCAAGGAGGGCAGCAAAGAAGCCACTTCTCTCCAGAAAAAACATCATGGACAGACTGATATTCTGCAAAAGGTACAGGCAGTGGATTGCTGAGGACTGGGGTAAAGTTATTTTCTCTGATGAATCCCCTTTTCGATTGTTTGGGACATCAGGAAAACGCCTCACTCGGAGAAGACAAGGTGAGCGCTACCACCAGTCTTGTCTCATGCCAACTGTTAAGCATCCTGAAACCATTCAAGTGTGGGGTTGCTTCTCAGCCAAGGGAATCGGCTCTCTCAAGTCTTGCCTAAAAGCACAGCCATGAACAAAGAATGGTACCAGAATGTCCTTCAAGAGCAACTTCTCCCAGCCCTCCAAGAGCAGTTTGGCGATCAACAATGCCTTTTCCAGCATGATGGAGCACCTTGCCATAAAGCAAAGGTGATAGCTAAATGGCTCAGGGAACAAAACATAGAGATTTTGGGTCCATGGCCTGGAAACTCCCAAGATCTTAATCCCATTGAGAACTTGTGGTCAATCATCAAGAGACGGGTGGACAAACAAAAACCTAAAAATTCTGACAAAATGAAAGCATTGATTGTGCAAGAATGGACTGCTATCAGTCAGGATTTGGTCCAGAAGTTGATTGAGAGCATGCCAGGGAGAATTGCAGAGGTCCTGAAGAAGAAGGGTCAACACTGCAAATATTGACTTGCTGCATTAACTCATTCTAACTGTCAATATAAGCTTTTTGTTACTCATATGTTTGCAATTATATTTCTGTCTGTGATAAAAACATCTGTCAAACACACATAAAAACCAGATGGCAGCAGATCATGTGAAAATATAATATTTGTGTCATTCGCAAAACTTTTGGCCATGACTGTATATGATGGGCCCCATATATTGCTCCATAAAGAATGGGCTCCATATAATGCTCCATACAGAATATGATGCCCCATAAAAATTAAACCCCATATGATGCTCTAGTATTTGATGGGCCCCATATATGATGCTCCAGTGTATGATGAGCCCCATATAATGCTCCAAATATAATGGTCCCCATATATAATGCTCCACATATAATGGGCTCCATGTGATGCCCCATAAATAATGAACCCCATATGATGCTCTAGTATATGATGGGCCCCATATATGATGCTCCAGTGTATGATGGACCCGATATAATGCTCAAAATAGAATGGTCCTCATATATAATGCTCCATATATAATGGGCTCCATGTGATGCCCCATAAATAACGAACCCCATATGATGCTCTAGTATATGATGCGCCCCATATATGATGCTCCAGCGTATGATGAGCCCCATATAATGCTCCAAATATAATGGTTCCCATATATAATGCTCCATATATAATGGGCTCCATGTGATGTTCCATATATAATGTGCCCCATATGATGCGCCATATATAATGGGCCCCGTATATGATGCTCCAGTGTATGATCGGCCCCATTTATAATGCTCCAGTGTATAATGGGCCCTATCTATGATGCTCAAGTGTATGATGGGCCCCATATATAAATGTCACGCGGTCTTATGATATGTGTACGATGTCAGTAAACTATTCTTAAAAGAACAACACTCTATACAACATATAGATTAGCAACATCAGCATGTAAATATAGAATAGATTTACCTGACACGATATCCGTTGAACTCAGGGTTAATCTTGAGGACTTGATACACTGTCACAGGAAAGAGGAGGACCAGGGGTCTAACCTGACCCTAAACTGGGGTCCTAACTAATCCCTCACCTTGGAGGTACTGATAATGGTTCAGAGGTCCAAGTCTCCAGCCTAACCCTGTCTCCTATCAGTCCCTGAACCCTGTAATCAGTCCTAAGAAGGATTCTGATTACCACCAAAGGGATATGGGCTGATCTCTGCTAAATACACAGATTAGACATATAAGACAGACTGGAGAAAACACAGACTTGCATACACACTCAAACACAGAAGGAACATAAATGATCTGGGATATTAAACTCTAAGCAAGGTGAGCTTAAAACAACTAAGGAGCTCTTTAACTTAAGTCTATACAGATACAATCCTATCTGTGGTCTGCATGAAGAATTTCACTGGCAACTCCCAAACAGACAACCAAGTATTTAAAGGAAACCAATCAACAAATAATCAATTGCAGCCGGGAGAAACTGAACCCAGTCCCAGAACCGAGCACAGACAGAATTAACTCCCTCACTGCCAAACACAAAGAAACAGCAACTCAGCTGTGAGAAGTCAGAATGTGCAACCGCGACGATCTTCGTGGCGATGCACACATGACAGTACCCCCCCTTCTACGAGGGCCTCCGGACCCTCAGGGCCAGGTTTGCCCGGGTGAGTTCTGTGGAAGGTCCGCACCAAACGATCTGCGTTAATGTCAGACGCAGGAACCCACGTCCTCTCCTCTGGACCATACCCCTTCCAATGCACCAAGTACTGAAGGGACCGGCGATTCAGACGTGAGTCAATGATCTTTGACACTTGAAACTCCAAGTTACCATTGACCACCACTGGAGGAGGAGGTAGAGGTGATGGTATGACTGGTGCCACGTACCTCTTAAGTAATGACTTGTGGAACACATTATGAATTTTAAACGTAGGAGGGAGGTCCAGACGAAATGCCACAGGATTAATTATGGAACTGATCCTGTACGGCCCGATGAATCTGGGGCCCAGCTTCCAGGAGGGAACTTTAAGTTTTATATTCCTGGTAGACAACCATACCAGATCGTTCACATTAAGATCTGGACCAGAAACTCTCCTCCTATCAGCCATACGTTTATAACGGTTCCCCATAGCACTCAGATTATTCAATACACCTCTCCACACTGAAGCAAGTGACGACGAGAAACGCTCCTCCTCAGGAACCCCAGAAGGGCCCCCCCATTGAATGTACAAAACTGGGGATGAAAACCATATGCCCCAAAAAATGGGGACTTACCAGTGGACTCGCTCCGCCTGTTGTTAAGAGCGAACTCTGCCAGAGGCAAGAAAGAAGACCAGTCCTCCTGGTTCTCTGAGACAAAACACCGAAGATAAGTCTCTAGGCTTTGATTCAGACGCTCTGTCTGACCATTGGTCTGCGGATGAAAAGCCGAGGAAAATGACAATTGCATCCCCCGACGTAAACAAAATGCCCTCCAAAACTTGGACACAAACTGAGACCCCCTATCTGACACCACATCAGAAGGCAACCCATGAAGTCTCACAATCTCCCCAATGAACACCTGCGCCAGAGTTTTAGCATTAGGGAGGGCAGGAAGAGCAATGAAATGTGCCATCTTACTGAAACTGTCAACAAGCACCAGTATGACAGTCTTCCCTGACGACTGAGGAAGGTCCGTGATGAATTCCATAGACAAATGAGTCCATGGACGCTCCGGAAGTTTCAAGGGTAAGAGGGTCCCAGACGGACGGGTATGAGGGGTCTTAGAGCGAGCACAAACCCCACAGGACGCGACAAAAGTTAAAACATCTTTATTAACGTTAGGCCACCAAAACCGGCGAGAAAGGAGATCTAAAGTAGCCTTACTCCCTGGATGTCCTGCTAAAGCAGAATTATGATGTGCCTCAATAACCTTTTGTCTCAACTGATTTGGGACAAACAGTCTCCCTGGAGGTCCTGCAGGGGCGTCCCCCTGAGCCTCTAACACCTCCTCCTCAAGCTCAGAACATACAGCCGACACTACCACCCCCTCCTGAAGGATAGGAATCGGGTCATCCATTTTCCCGGCCCCTGGGAAACTGCGAGACAAGGCATCCGCCTTAACATTCTTAGATCCAGGGCGATAAGTGACAACAAAATTAAACCTGGTAAAAAACAACGACCATCGAGCTTGTCTGGAATTCAGACACTTAGCAGATTCCAAATACAGCAGGTTCTTGTGATCAGTAATTACGGTGACCGGGTGGACTGCCCCCTCCAAAAAGTGACGCCATTCTTCAAAAGCCAACTTAATGGCCAAAAGTTCCCTATTGCCGATATCATAATTCCTTTCGGCGGACGACAATTTTTTAGAAAAGAAAGCGCACGGATGCCATTTACCAGGGGACGGACCCTGGGACAATATTGCACCCACCCCTACGTCAGACGCGTCCACCTCCACAACGAACGGCTGTGATGCATCTGGTTGGATGAGAACGGGTGCCGAAGCAAAACATTTTTTCAAAGAGGAAAAAGCTTGGCAAGCTTTGTCCGACCATTTAGAAAAATCCGTCCCTTTTCTTGTCATGTCAGTGAGAGGTTTGACAACAGATGAGAAATTACAAATAAATTTCCGGTAGTAGTTAGCAAACCCCAGAAAACGCTGCAGAGCCTTAAGATCCTCTGGCTGATCCCATTCAAGCACTGCTCTCACCTTTTCAGGGTCCATACGGAAACCGGAGGCTGACACCAAGAAACCCAAAAACTGAAGTTCCTGTACGGCGAATACACACTTTTCCAGTTTGGCGTATAGTTTATTGTCTCGCAAGATCTGCAACACCTGTCTCACATGCTCCTGGTGAGACACAAGATCTGGTGAGTAAATTAAAATGTCATCCAAATATACGACCACAAACAGCCCCACCAGATGACGAAAAATGTCATTAACAAAATGTTGGAATACTGCTGGTGCAGTAGTCAGACCAAAAGGCATGACAAGGTTCTCATAATGTCCCTCCGGCGTGTTAAACGCCGTTTTCCACTCATCCCCCTCTTTTATCCTAATCAGATTATACGCCCCCCTGAGATCCAATTTAGAGAACCATTTGGCGCCAACAATTTGATTGAAGAGATCAGGAATCAGAGGGAGTGGATACGGATCTCGAACAGTAATCCGATTAAGTTCGCGGAAATCCAAGCAAGGGCGTAGGCCTCCATCTTTTTTCTTCACAAAGAAGAACCCCGCGGCCACTGGGGAAGATGAAGGTCTAATATGCCCTTTGGCCAGACTTTCCGAAATATAATCTTTCATAGCCTGCCTCTCAGGACCAGAAAGGTTATATAACCTAGCTTTAGGTAACTTAGCATCAGGAAGTAAATTAATAGAGCAGTCATACACGCGATGAGGAGGCAACTCCTGACACCCCTCCTCAGAGAACACATCCCCAAAGTCCTCCAAAAAAGGAGGCAAAGTACTAGGCACGACCGCACTGATGACTGTGTTCATGCAGTTACTTTTGCAAAACTCCCCCCATTGGCTTATATCTCTGGACTGCCAATTAATCACAGGGTTATGTTTAACCAACCAAGGAAGTCCCAACACAATAGGAGTAGGTAGACCCTCCAACACATAACAAGATAATAGTTCCCTATGTATTGCCCCTACCCGAAGGTCAATGTTATGAACCTCATGAACAAAGCTACCTTGGCCGAGAGGCCTGGCGTCAATGGAGAATATAGGGATCGGTTTGACCAATACACTCAGATGCATACCTTGAGCCTGAGCAAACTGAGCGTCAACCAGATTAGCCCCGGACCCACTATCAAGAAGAACAGAAAATCTCTCCACTCTCGTACCAACCACCACCTCCACTGGTACAAGGAACTGAGAAGAACTAGCGGACGAAATACATACTCCCAGGTTGTCGTCCACCACACAACCTGGGATTAACAGTTTTCCGGCGACTTTTTGCTCAACAAGGCACGGGATGGACATCCCCCAACAAAATGTCCCTCTTTCCCGCAGAAGAAACACCTTCTAGTCCTGCGGCGTACCGCCAATCCCCTCCTACGAAATGATGTCCCTCCCAACTGCATAGGCTCCTCCGAACAGACAAGGGGAACCTCAACATAAGGGACTTTAGTAGTAGGTGGAGTAACAACAGGGGGCGGAGTTACCTCGCACCTCTCCCGGAGCCGTCTATCAGTACGGATAGCTAGGGCCATAGCAGCCTCCAGTGATGGAGGAGAATCATACTGAGCCAAAACGTCCTTTAATTTGTCAGAAAGCCCATGACAAAACTGGCTCCTAAGAGCTGGGTCATTCCACTGAGTATCTGTGGCCCATCTACGGAACTCAGAAGCAAATTCCTCCGCCGGACGATCTCCCTGCTGTATCTTACGTAATTTTGTCTCAGCAAGAGAGACCCGATCTGGGTCATCATATACCAAACCCAGGGCAGTAAAAAATCGATCTACTGACTGTAGAGCCGGGGATCCCGGAGGAAGGGAGAAGGCCCAGGATTGAGGGTCCCCTTGTAGGAGCGAGATAACAATTCCCACTCTCTGCTCTTCACTCCCTGATGATCGAGGCCGAAGCCGAAAATACAATTTACATGCTTCCCTGAAGGTAAAAAATTTGTCTCGCCCACCAGTGAACCTGTCCGGGAGAGCTACTTTAGGTTCAAATCTGGTTTGCTCCGAGGGAGACAAAACTTTGGACTTAATGTCCGTCAGCTCCATGGATAATCCCTGCAACTGCAGAGCCAGCTGGGCTACTGGATCCATGGCAACTGGGAATAATTTTATGGGCCAGTGAAAATGTCACGCGGTCTTATGATATGTGTACGATGTCAGTAAACTATTCTTAAAAGAACAACACTCTATACAACATATAGATTAGCAACATCAGCATGTAAATATAGAATAGATTTACCTGACACGATATCCGTTGAACTCAGGGTTAATCTTGAGGACTTGATACACTGTCACAGGAAAGAGGAGGACCGGGGGTCTAACCTGACCCTAAACTGGGGTCCTAACTAATCCCTCACCTTGGAGGTACTGATAATGGTTCAGAGGTCCAAGTCTCCAGCCTAACCCTGTCTCCTATCAGTCCCTGAACCCTGTAATCAGTCCTAAGAAGGATTCTGATTACCACCAAAGGGATATGGGCTGATCTCTGCTAAATACACAGATTAGACATATAAGACAGACTGGAGAAAACACAGACTTGCATACACACTCAAACACAGAAGGAACATAAATGATCTGGGATATTAAACTCTAAGCAAGGTGAGCTTAAAACAACTAAGGAGCTCTTTAACTTAAGTCTATACAGATACAATCCTATCTGTGGTCTGCATGAAGAATTTCACTGGCAACTCCCAACACAGACAACCAGAGATTTAAAGGAAACCAATCAACAAATAATTAATTGCAGCCGGGAGAAAACTGCACCCAGTCCCAGAACTGAGCACAGACAGAATTAACTCCCTAACTGCCAAACACAAAGAAACAGCAACTCAGCTGTGAGAAGTCAGAATGTGCAACCGCGACGATCTTCGTGGCGATGCACACATGACAATAATTCTCCAGTGTATAATGCTCCCCATATATTGCTCCAAACATTAAAAAAAATGAAATACCTTTTATCGCTGGGCACTGCTCTACTCTGGACTCCTCAGCGTCGCAATCTTCCAGCACTCTGCACTGTGACTGTTCAGGCAGAGGGCGCAAAGATGTGACGTCATCGCGCTCTCTGACCTGAATGTCACTGTCAGGAAACGCAGAAGACTTCACAGTGGTGGAACAGGGATAGGTAAGTATTGCAAGTGCTGGGGCCCCGAAAAAGCAGGGGGGCCCACTTGTGGGCGCCAGCACTGGCACAGGGCCCCTCATAGTAATTTTGGCAATGCGGGGGTCCCTTTTTTAGGATCCGCAAGACATAATCACACATGTGGGTCAATGTTCCAGGTGTCAATGATGCACTGCCAGTGGTGGGTGGAGGAGCACTTTCTGCCAAATCCACATTCCTCCAGTCATGCACAAACCCTGTACCTGACCTTGGCAAGCCAACATTTTCTCTTGCCCCTGAGAAGCATCCTCCTCACCAAAATAATCATCCCCCTCATCCTTCTCCTCTTCCTCTTCTTTCTCTACTTCGTCCTGGACAGTTCCCTGAGCAGACAATGGCTGACTGTCATCAAGGCTTCCCTTCTCCTCCTCCTCTTCCTCCTGCGCTGCAGTCGCCTGATCCTTAATGTGAGTCAAAGTTTGCATGAGCAGACGCATAAGTGGGATGCTCAAGCTTATGATGACGTCGTCTGCGCTTACCAGCCGTGTGCATTCCTCAAAACACTGAAGGACTTTACAGAGGTCTTTCAGATTTGACCACTGCACACCCGACAACTCCATGTCTGCCCTCAAACTACCTGCCCGTGTATCCTCCCACAAATGCATTACAGCCTACCTCTGTTCACACAGCCTCTCAACCATGTGCATGGTGGAGTTCCACCTTGTTGCAATGTCTATGATTAGTCGGTGCTTGGGGAGGTGGAGCGATCGCTGCAGCCTCTGCATACGACTGGAGTCTACGGATGAGCGACGGATGTGCGAACACAGTCTTCGCACCTTATGCAGCAGGGCTGGTGTTATGTTTCGGTAGCTGAGGAGAAAAAGCAAAAACGGCAATACACCAGAGAGGCTGGAACCTAATGGATTGCAGTAACCTGAACTAACCACACAACTAGAGGTAGCCGTGGAGCGTTCCTACGGTGATCCTAGATGCCTCGTCACAGCCTGAGAGATAACTACACCTAAAGGCAGAAAGATGAAAGCTATCTGCCCCGGAGCAGATCCCCAAAGAAAATAGGAAGCCCCCAAACATGTAATGGTGGTTAGACAAGAAGAAGCACGGACACAGACAGAAAATAGAATGAGCAAACGCTGGGGCCCAATCTGTCTAGACAGAAAAGTACAGGAAAGAATTCTGACTGCAATCCAACAAAAAACCCTAAAAATACCAACTCTTCTGATTGCAAAAACACCTGAGATCGCATGATCTCCACCACCTAAATCAGATCTCTGGTGTAACAAAACTAAGCCGCAGCCACTGAAAAGACAGGAAAAAGCAAATGAACAAATAACAGTGGCTACAGATAAACTGAGAGGAGCACAGGCCCCAGGAGGGGACCCGACTGACCTCCACAAAAGTGCAGAAAATTTTGCAAAAAGCAAGCACAAAAATAAAAGCAGAAAATATCTTATCTGAAAGCAGCAGATGCATGCAAGACTCCAGCAGACTTCCAAATGAACCAGGAACCACAATTGAGACAAGAACAATTGATCACCGGCAACTATCATGGGAGGGAACCTCCCTTATATCAGTCCAGTCTGTGATCCCAGATTGCCATTCCTCGCTGTAAGGTTCAGTACTGTCTGCAACCACCAGAGGGAGCCTCTGCTCAGAAACCATCTCCAGCACATTCATAACAGGCTGGTAACTCCGGATAATTATTTGCGAAGCACTGCACCAACAGGTTCAAGGTGTGAGCCAGGCAAGGTATGTGTCTGAGTTTTGTCAGGGCTATGGCCGCCACAAAATTACGTCCGTTATCACTGACTACCTTGCCTGGCTCAAGATGTAGACTGCCCAGCCATGACTTAGTTTCTGCAAGTAGTCGGCCAGTACCTCCGCGGTGTGTCTGTTGTCGCCCAAAGACATCATCTTTAAAACAGTCTGCTGACGCTTACCACTGACTGTTCGATAGTGGGACACCTCATGTGCAACATTGGCAGCTGCGGATGAAGTGCTCATGCGACTGTGCTCTGTCAACCAGCTTTCGCTTCTGGAGGAGGAGGGTCGAACGCCTACAGCCACCTGTTGCCTATACCGTGGGATAGGCAGCACAGTCCCACTGCCGCTGCCCCTGTGGACCCTGCGTCCACCACATTCACGCAGTGTGCAGTGATGGACATGTAATGGCTCTGGCCATGCCTACTGGCCAATGCATATGTTGTGAAGTGCACCTTTCTACTCACTGATTGTTTGAGTGCATGGACAATGCGGTCTTTCTCATGCACGTGGAGGGCAGGGATGGCTTTTCTAGAAAAGAAGTGCCGACTGGGTAGGTCATAGCGTGGGACAGCGTAGGCCATGAGCTCTCGGAACGCTGCGCTTTCAGCCAAACGGAAGGGCATCATCTCTAATGAGATCAGTTTGGCAATGTAGGCGTTCAAAGCCAGTGTACGCGGATGAGAGGATGAGTACTTTCTTTTCCTACTCAGAGTCTCTGCTAGGGTGAGCTGGACTTGAGAGCTGGATTTGGTGGAACTAGCGGTAGACATGGCGGACTGAGAGGGGATTGTGTTATGTTTAGGTAGCTGAGGAGGCAGGAGCAAAAAACTGCATAGGCAGCTGAACACCAGAGAGGTTGGAAACTAATAGGTTGCAGACCCCTAAACTAACTGCACAACTAGAAGCAGCTGTGGAGTGTACCTACGGTGGTCCTAGACGCCTCGTCACAGCCGGAGAGATAGTTATCCCTGACAATGGAAAGAGGAAACCTAACTGCCCCGAAGTAGACCCCAAAAGAATAGGAAGCCCCCCAGACATATAATGGCGGTTAGACAAGATGAAAATACAAACACAGACAGAAAATAGATTGAGCAAACACTGGGGCCCAAAACTGTCTAGATAGGACAGCAAAGGAGAGAATACTGTCTGCAATCCAAAAAACCCTAGGAAAAACTCCTACACTTCTGAATCCAAAAAATACTGAGACCACACAGCCTCGACCCCCTATATCAGATTTCTGGTGTGGACACGTAGCAACCCAGCAGTAAAATATCACAAGAACTGAGCAAATGAACAAATAAAAAAATGAAAGGAGACCAGCCAAAGCACCCCAAAGGGGACCCGGCTGAAGACAAAAAGCAATGCAGCAAAAAGCAAGGAATTCAAACCACAGAAAAAAAAACTGAAAAAGACTTATCTGAAAGCAACATAGGTTCAATACCCTCAGCAACCACCAGAGGGAGCTTCAGCTCTGAAGTGGTCTCCAATACGTTCACAACAGTATCCCCCCTTGAGGAGGGGTCATCGAACCCTCACTTGTGCTACCAAGACGACCAGGATGAGCTCGGTGATAGGCTTGGACCAGTCTTTCAGCATGAATGTCAGAAGCAAACACCCAAGAATTGTCCTCCTGAACATAGCCTTTCCACTTCACCAAGTACTGGAGTCTCCGCCTGGCCAAACGAGAATCCAATATCTTCTCAACCACATACTCCAAATTGCCCTCAACCAAAACAGGATCAGGAGGCGCAGCCATAGGAACCACTGGCTCGACAAATCTCTTCAATAAAGATTTGTGAAATACATTGTGAAACTTGAATGTTCCTGGAAGAAGCAAAAGGAAGGAAACGGGATTAATAATCTCCATGATCTTATAAGGTCCTATGAACCTTGGCTTAAATTTTGGAGACGCTACCCTCATAGGGATATTTTTTGAGTACAACCAAACCAAGACACCCACTTTAAATTGAGGACCATCAGTCCTATGCCGGTTGGCAAACCTGTTATGCTTCGGTAGCTGAGGAGAAAAAGCAAAAATAGCCAAAGTAGCAATACACCAGAGAGGCTGGAAACTACTGGGTTGCAGGACCCTAAACAAACCGCAACACTACAAGTAGCCGTGGAGCGTACCTACGGTGATCCTAGATGCCTCGTCACAGCCGGAGAGATAGCTACACCTAAAGACAGAAAGATGAAAGCTAACTGCCCTGTAGCAGAACCCCCAAAGAAATAGGAAGCCCCCAAACAGAAGAAAATACTAACACAGACAGAAAATAGAATGAGCAAACGCTGGGGCCCAATTCTGTCTAGATAGAAAATATAGGAAAGAATTCTGACTGCAACCCAAAAAACTCTGACAAAAATACCAACACTTCTGATTAACAAAAAACCTGAGATCACACGATCACTGCCACCTAAATCAGATCTCTGGTGTAACACACAGCAATTCAGCAAATAAAAAGTGACACAGGAACATAGCAAAAGTGCAAACACAAACTGAGCACAAATGCAGCGCCAGGCCCCAAAAGGGGACCAGGCTGAAGTCCACTGCAATGCAGAAAACCAGCAAGGAAAATCCAACCAGAGGAAAAAAAAACAGCAAGTCACTTATCTGAATGAAAGCAGGAATGCAAGCTGAGCTCCAACCAAGACCTGGAAGAACAATTGATTACCGGCAAGGCTGATGGGTAGTGATGAGCCACCCCTGAAGTGTTCGAGTTAGGTTCGGTTTGCCGAACAGCCATATGTTCGAGTAACTGTTCATCGAACTGTTCGTCGAACAGGTCGAACACCGTTAAAACCAATGGCAGGCAAACAAAAACACATAAAAACACATAGAAAACACATAGAAAACACTTCAAAGGTGTCCAAAAGCTGACAATAAATTTATATATATATTTTTTATAGTTCATACACTTCTACATAGTATAATAGCCGCTAATTCAATTGCCGGCTTTTGTAAAATTACGGACCCGACATGAAATGACACATGGTTTACATACAGTTAACCATGTAATTTCATGTAGTTTGATATCTGGTTTTCACTAACAATTACATGAGTGTATGTGTGCAAAATTTCACACCTGTAGGGATTAGTTAAAGGTGTAAATTCATTGACAAAAAATGCATGGGCTCCCGCCCTATTTTCTCAACCAGACAGACAAAGCCAGCGAGTGGGGGCAGATAATATTAGCCTAGGGAGGGTGCATTTATTTAGTGCGCCCCCTGGCTACTAACATCTGCCCCAGCCACCCCAGAAAAGGCAAATCTATAATTAGATTCGCCCTTTCTGGCACTTTGCTGGTCTATTCCCATTGCCCTGTAGCGGTGGCGAATGGGTTAATAATGGGTTTAAAGCCACCTTGCTAATGAAAGGTGACTTTAAGCCAGGTTAATAATTGAGAGTTGTCAATTAGACAACTCTCAATTATTAATCCTATTATATTAAATGGTTAAAAAATACACACACACATAAATGAAAAATCATTTTAATGAAATAAACACACAGTTTTTGACCATATTTTATTTTACTGGCAATCCTCGATTCCCTTGATGTCCTGTAATAAAAATAAAATAAAAAAGCAACATTATTCTTACCTATCCGGCGATCTGTCACGTCCCACGCTATAATCCTTCACAAAGGGTTATCTAGCTTTCAGCCAAGCAGCGCAAGTAATGCTGCCTGCTGAGCTGAAAGCTCCTGAATGAATGAATTTCTCTCCCGGCGACAGGAGAGAAAGTGATTACTGTGTGAAGCTTAATTGATAGCTTCCCACAGAAATTAGTTCACTTTAGGTCAGCGGGGACACCGCACAGCATCAGTGACGTCAGAGGGAGTCCCCGCTGACCTGAAGTGAACTGATTTCTGTGGAACGCTATCAATTAAGCTTCACACAGTAATCACATCCTCTCCTGTCGCTGGGAGAGGAAGTCATTCATTGGGGATCATACTCACTGGCGAGAAATATGGACGATTGCAAGCCGATAAAAAATCGGCTTGCAATCGGACCAATGTTATTCAATAGGGGACTTCTCATTTGCGATTTATTTCTCAGCTGAAATCGGTTTGAGAAAAAAATCGTAGCATGCAGCGATTTGCAGCGATTTTTGCATGATAATTGCTAATGCAAGTCAATGGATGCGCTAAAAAATCGATTTATACGCACCAGTGTCCTTTGAAAAGCCGGCAATTCATCCCCGGCTACTGTAAAATCACACTGACAGCTCACAAAACACTACATATATACACATATAATACATATATATATATATACATGTCATTGTGACACATATATATATATTTATAGTTCATACACTTCTACATAGTATAATAGCCGTTAATTCAATTGCCTTTCATTAAAAGGATTAATAATTAATGTGTGTGTGTTTTTTTTCCTTTCATACAATAGGATTAATAATTGAGAGTTGTCAAATTGACAACTCTCAATTATTAACCTGGCTTAACCCCTTACTGCCATCGGACGTACTATCCCGTCCATGGTACCTGGGCCCGTATGACCGGGGACGGGATAGTACGTCCAGCCCTTTAATGCGACATTGCGACTTAAGTCGCAATGATCGCATTAAAATTCCGACGCCATCTTACCTCAGGAGAGATGGCGCCTGCATCCCAGGGTCTGTCACCGCCCACCCTCACTCCCGATCGCTGTGATTGGCTGTTCAATTCTGAACAGCCAATCGCAGCCTTTCTCACTGTTTCAGCCAATCCGATGGGCTGAAACAGTGAGATCCCAGGCTAGAATCGAGTACCGATGTACTCGATCCTAGGCCTGGGCATAGAAAGGAGCAGACCCCCCTGGATTGGCGCGATCGCCGATCACATCGATCGCGCCAATCGCAGGGCACAGCCGCGGTGTATCCGCGCTGTGCCCTGCCTGTACCTGCCTGGATCGGTGCAGTAATAGCACCGATCCTAGGCCGGAGCCTAGGACAGGCCCAGTAGGGCCTGCAGCTGCTGATTGGCGCGATCGATGTCATCGACGATCGCGCCAATCACAGGGCACAGCAGCGGTGTGACCGCTCTGTGCCCTGCTTCCTGACCTGCCGGTGACCTGCCTAGGAATCGGAGCAGTGAGCTCCGATTACTAGGCCGGTGCCTAGCAACCGGCAAAACAAGGGTCTCCTCTGATTGGTGGGATCGATGTGATCATCGATCCCACCAATGACAGGTCACAGCAGCGATGTGACCGCTCTGTGACCTGTCTGCAAACTGGATCTGACCTGTCTGACCGCACTGCAGGGGTCCTCACACTTGCTGAGGATTCCTGCAGTGCGGTCACATGCCAGATCTCCTCCTGTGCTGGGCCTTGTGGTGCCACAGTAGCCTGTGACACCACAACTCCTGCTGAAGAAAGAAGAAAGAAGAGAGAAGAAAGAAGAGAGAAGAAAGAAGAGAGAAGAAAGAAGAGAGACTACAAACGTGAGTTTTTGAGCCCCGATCCCTGCCCGATCCACCCCAATCCCCCCATTCCCCCCTCCCCCTTCCCTTTCCCCCTCTTTTTACCCCCCCTTTGCACACATTTAGCAGCCGCCGAGCGTTGATTGGTGACGCAGTTCACCGATCAACACTCATGCTCGTTTTTCTTTTGCACCCCCTCCGTGCGCACTTCCAGCAGCCGCGGAACTTTGATAAGTGACACCAGTCACTTATCAGAGCTCGTTCCTGCAGTTTTTTTTTTTTTTTTCACTCCCCTTTCCGCCACTCCTGTGCGCACTTCCAGCAGCCGCGGAACTTTGATAAGTGACACCAGTCACTTATCAGAGCTCGTTCCTGCAGGTTTTTTTTTTTTTTCACCCCACTTTCCGCCACTCCGTGCGCACATCTAGCAGCCGCGGAACTTTGATAAGTGACACCAGTCACTTATCAGAGCTCGTTCCTGCAGTTTTTTTTTTTTCACA
Source organism: Oophaga sylvatica (assembly GCA_033576555.1). Classification (NCBI taxonomy): domain Eukaryota; kingdom Metazoa; phylum Chordata; class Amphibia; order Anura; family Dendrobatidae; genus Oophaga; species Oophaga sylvatica. The sequence continues at coordinate 385,795,047 of JARQOD010000004.1, read as the reverse complement.
CCACTTTCCGCCACTCCCGTGCGCACATCTAGCAGCCGCGGAACTTTGATAAGTGACACCGGTCACTTATCAGAGCTCGTTCCTGCCGTTTTTTTTTTTTTTTTCACTCCCCTTTCCGCCACTCCTGTGCGCACTTCCAGCAGCCGCGGAACTTTGATAAGTGACACCAGTCACTTATCAGAGCTCGTTCCTGCAGTTTTTTTTTTTTTCACTCCTCTTTCTGCCACTCCTGTGCGCACATCCAGCAGCCGCGGAACTTTGATAAGTGACACCAGTCACTTATCAGAGCTCGTTCCTGCAGTTTTTTTTTTTTTCACCCCACTTTCCGCCACTCCCGTGCGCACATCTAGCAGCCGCGGAACTTTGATAAGTGACACCGGTCACTTATCAGAGCTCGTTCCTGCCGTTTTTTTTTTTTTTTTTCACTCCCCTTTCCGCCACTCCTGTGCGCACATCTAGCAGCTGCGGAACTTTGATAAGTGACACCGGTCACTTATCAGAGCTCGCTCCTGCCGTCTTTTTTTTTTTCACTCCCCTTTCCGCCACTTCTGTGCGCACATCCAGCAGCCGCGGAACTTTGATAAGTGACACCAGTCACTTATCAGAGCTCGTTCCTGCATTTTTTTTTTCACTCCCCTTTCCGCCACTCCTGTGCGCACATCCAGCAGCCGCGGAACTTTGATAAGTGACACCAGTCACTTATCAGAATTCGTTCCTGCAGTTTTTTTTTTTTCACTCCACTTTCCGCCACTCCCGTGCGCACATCTAGCAGCCGCGGAACTTTGATAAGTGACACCGGTCACTTATCAGAGCTCGTTCCTGCCGTTTTTTTTTTTTTTTTACTTCCCTTTCCGCCACTCCTGTGCGCACATCCGGCAGCCGCGGAACTTTGATAAGTGACACCGGTCACTTATCAGAGCTCGTTCCTGCAGTTTTTTTTTTCACTTCCCTTTCCGCCACTCCTGTGCGCACATCCGGCAGCCGCGGAACTTTGATAAGTGACACCAGTCACTTATCAGAGCTCGTTCCTGCAGTTTTTTTTTTTTCACACCACTTTCCGCCACTCCCGTGCGCACATCTAGCAGCCGCGGAACTTTGATAAGTGACACCGGTCACTTATCAGAGCTCGTTCCTGCCGTTTTTTTTTTTTTTTTTCACTCCCCTTTCCGCCACTCCTGTGCGCACTTCCAGCAGCCGCGGAACTTTGATAAGTGACACCAGTCACTTATCAGAGCTCGTTCCTGCAGTTTTTTTTTTTCACTCCACTTTCCGCCACTCCCGTGCGCACATCTAGCAGCCGCGGAACTTTGATAAGTGACACCGGTCACTTATCAGAGCTCGTTCCTGCCGTTTTTTTTTTTTTTTTACTTCCCTTTCCGCCACTCCTGTGCGCACATCCGGCAGCCGCGGAACTTTGATAAGTGACACCGGTCACTTATCAGAGCTCGTTCCTGCCGTTTTTTTTTTCACTTCCCTTTCCGCCACTCCTGTGCGCACATCCGGCAGCCGCGGAACTTTGATAAGTGACACCAGTCACTTATCAGAGCTCGTTCCTGCAGTTTTTTTTTTTTCACACCACTTTCCGCCACTCCCGTGCGCACATCTAGCAGCCGCGGAACTTTGATAAGTGACACCGGTCACTTATCAGAGCTCGTTCCTGCCGTTTTTGTTTTTTTTTTTCACTCCCCTTTCCGCCACTCCTGTGCGCACTTCCAGCAGCCGCGGAACTTTGATAAGTGACACCAGTCACTTATCAGAGCTCGTTCCTGCAGTTTTTTTTTTTTTTCACTCCTCTTTCTGCCACTCCTGTGCGCACATCCAGCAGCCGCGGAACTTTGATAAGTGACACCAGTCACTTATCAGAGCTCGTTCCTGCAGTTTTTTTTTTTCACCCCACTTTCCGCCACTCCCGTGCGCACATCTAGCAGCCGCGGAACTTTGATAAGTGACACCAGTCATTATCAGAGCTCGTTCCTGCAGTTTTTTTTTTTTCACACCACTTTCCGCCACTCCCGTGCGCACATCTAGCAGCCGCGGAACTTTGATAAGTGACACCGGTCACTTATCAGAGCTCGTTCCTGCCGTTTTTTTTTTTTTTTTTTCACTCCCCTTTCCGCCACTCCTGTGCGCACTTCCAGCAGCTGCGGAACTTTGATAAGTGACTCCAGTCACTTATCAGAGCTCGTTCCTGCAGTTTTTTTTTTTTTTCACTCCTCTTTCTGCCACTCCTGTGCGCACATCCAGCAGCCGCGGAACTTTGATAAGTGACACCAGTCACTTATCAGAGCTCGTTCCTGCAGTTTTTTTTTTTCACCCCACTTTCCGCCACTCCCGTGCGCACATCTAGCAGCCGCGGAACTTTGATAAGTGACACCGGTCACTTATCAGAGCTCGTTCCTGCCGTTTTTTGTTTTTTTTTCACTTCCCTTTCCGCCACTCCTGTGCGCACATCCGGCAGCCGCGGAACTTTGATAAGTGACACCGGTCACTTATCAGAGCTCGTTCCTGCCGTTTTTTTTTTTCACTTCCCTTTCCGCCACTCCTGTGCGCACATCCGGCAGCCGCGGAACTTTGATAAGTGACACCGGTCACTTATCAAAGCTCGTTCCTGCCGTTTTTTTTTTTTTTTCACTTCCCTTTCCGCCACTCCTGTGCGCACATCCGGCAGCCGCGGAACTTTGATAAGTGACACCGGTCACTTATCAGAGCTCGTGCCTGCTGGTTTAGACTTTTTTTCACAGGCATTTTTTTCCCTATTCTCTTTCTTTTCTTTTAGCTTTTTCCTTTCAGCATAGTTTGCACCAACCACTATCCCCCCCCCCACACACACACAGTTATAAATAAAGTTCACACAAAGCACCACATTCAAAAAAAAAATGTCCCGCTCGTCACGTTCTTCCCAACAGCGCTATTCAGTGGAAGAGGCATACGCTTTCCTTGCCTCCGACACTGATAGCGAGGGAGAGGATCCCACATTTCTTTACTTTTCAGATTCTTCATCCTCTTCTTCTTCTTCCTCCTCTTCCTCATCTTCCTCCTCGGGTCCTGCGGAACCGCCACGCAGACGCCCCAGGACAGAAGATGAGGCAGCGCCCACCCCTGAAAATGAACCAGCGCACCCCTCTTCGGACCCCATATGGACCCCGCCCCCCGAAAATTACGAGCCACTGATTCCTGATTTTGTGGCAGAATCAGGAATCAAGTTTGACACCACGGGCCTCAGAGAAATAAACTTTTTCAAAGTCTTTTTCTCTGAGGATTTTATTAACCTCGTGGTGGAGCAAACTAATTTGTACGCTCGGCAATTTTTGGCGCAAAACCCAGTGTCATCATTTTCCAACTGGTCTCCTGTAGACGCAGGTGAAATGATGCAGTTTTGGGGCCTGGTCCTCCATATGGGGATCCTGAAGAAGCCAGAACTTCGGCAATATTGGAGTGTTGATATTTTATACAACACTCCACTGTTCCGAATGGTCATGGCTCGGACGCGTTTTGAGGCCATCCACAAATTCCTGCATTATAATGATAATGCACAGTGTCCCCCACAAAATGACCCCAACTTTGACCGTCTGTTCAAAGTTCGGCCGGTCATCGAACACTTCAGCAAAAAGTTTGCTGAAGTGTACGTGCCCCAAAGGGACATCTGCGTGGATGAGTCCTTGGTTCATTTTAAGGGACGGCTCAGATTCCGCCAGTACTTGCCCAGCAAGAGGGCAAGGTACGGAATTAAACTCTACAAGCTGTGCGAGAGTACCTCAGGGTACACGCACAGCTTTAGAGTTTACGAAGGAAAGGACACCAGGATTGAACCCCCTGAGTGTCCCCCCGTCCTGGGAGTGAGTGGGAAAATTGTGTGGGATTTGGTGCACCCACTGCTGGATAAAGGTTATCACCTTTACACCGATAACTTTTATTCCAGCGTCCCACTCTACAAATCCCTCTCTGCGCGAGGTACCGCAGCTTGCGGTACCGTCCGCAAAAATCAGAGAGGCCTCCCGAAGACGCTACTTGGGCAGATGCTCAGAAAGGGTGAGAGCAGAGCCCAATGTAGCGACCACCTGTTGGTGGTCAAGTACAAGGACAAGAGGGATGTCCTTCTCTTGACCACCATACATGGTGATGGCAGCGCCCTCAGCACTGTACGGGGTACCTCTACACAGGTCCGCAAACCGGACTGTGTACTGGGGTACAATAAATACATGGGGGGTGTTGATCTCTCTGATCAACTCCTCCAACCGTACAGTGCTTTGAGAAAGGCCAAGGTGTGGTACAAGAAGCTGTCCGTGCACATCGTCCAAATGGCAATGCTCAACGCTTTCCTGCTGTCACGATGTGCACGCAACAGCGATACGACGTACCTTCAGTTTCAGGAGGTAGTGGTTAAGGCCCTGATGTTTGGCGATCAGGAAAGAGCGGGCCCCAGTACTTCTGGAACTGAAGGTGCTCGTATCATACCAGGTCAGCATTTCCCGGGGGTGGTCCCGCCAACTGGAAGCAAAGGTAAGCCGCAAAAAAGGTGCCGAGTGTGTTACAAAAGGGGAATACGCAAGGACACCACTTACCAATGCGACACCTGCCCCGAAAAACCTGGCCTGTGTATGAAGGATTGTTTCAAATTGTACCACACCTCAATGCACTACTAATTTACTTTACAGGAAAGATTAGTTCCAGAAGGGGGGCACATTTAGAAAAGTTCCTTGGGAGTCTACTTTCCAAAATTATGTCACTCGTGGTTTTTTTTTACTGTTTAGGCACATCAGGAGCTCTGCAAACGGAACATGACGCCCGCAGACCATTCCATCAGTCTGCATTCCAAAACGTCACGACTTCCCTTCTGAGCCCCGACTTGTGCCCAAACAGTTTTTTCCCACATATGGGGCACCAGTGTACTCAGGACAAATTGGACAACAATTTTTGGTGTCCAATTTCTCCTCTTACCCTTGGGAAAATAAAAAATTGGGGACTAAAACATCATTTTTGTGAGGATAAAAGTAGGATTTTTTATTTTTACACCTGGGCATTATAAACTTTAGTGAAACACTTGGGGGTTCAAAATGCTCACCACACACCTAGGTAAGTTCCTTAGGGGTTCTAGTTTCCAAAATGGGGTCACTTGTGGGGGTTTCCACTGTTTAGGCACATGAGGGGCTCTGCTAACGGAACATGACGCCCGCAGACCATTCCATCAAAGTCTGCATTCCAAAACGTCACTGCTTCCCTTCTGCGCCCTGCCATGCGCCCAAACAGTGGTTCCCCCCAACATATGGGGTATCAGCGTACTCAGGACAAATTGGACAACAACTTTTGTGGTCCAATTTCTCCTGTTACCCTTGGGAAAATAAAAAATTGGGGACTAAAACATCATATTTGTGGAAATTTTTTTTTTTTTTTTTATTCACGCCAGGGCATTATAAACTTTAGTGAAACACTTGGGGGTTCAAAATGCTCACCACACACCTAGATAAGTTCATTAGGGGGTCTAGTTTCCAAAATGGGGTCACTTGTGGGGGTTTTCACTGTTTAGGCACATGAGGGGCTCTGCTAACGGAACATGACGCCCGCAGACCATTCCATCAAAGTCTGCATTCCAAAACGTCACTGCTTCCCTTCTGCGCCCTGCCATGTGCCCAAACAGTGGTTCCCCCCAACATATGGGGTATCAGCGTACTCAGGACAAATTGTACAACAACTTTTGTGGTCCAAGTTCTCCTGTTACCCTTGGGAAAATAAAAAATTGGGGACTAAAACATCATATTTGTGGAAAATTTTTTTTTTTTTTTATTCACGCCAGGGCATTATAAACTTTAGTGAAACACTTGGGGGTTCAAAATGCTCACCACACACCTAGATAAGTTCATTAGGGGGTCTAGTTTCCAAAATGGGGTCACTTGTGGGGGTTTCCACTGTTTAGGCACATGAGGGGCTCTGCTAACGGAACATGACGCCCGCAGACCATTCCATCAAAGTCTGCATTCCAAAACGTCACTGGTTCCCTTCCGAGCCCTGCCGTGTGCCCAAACAGTGTATCCCCCTAACATATGGGGTATCAGCGTACTCAGGACAAATTGGACAACCACTTTTGGGGTCCAATTTCTCCTCTTACTCTTGGGAAAATAAAAAATTGGGGACTAAAACATCACTTTTGTGGAAAAAAAAATATATTTTTTTTTTCACGCCAGGGCATTATAAACGTTAGTGAAACACTTGGGGGTTCAAAGTGCTCACCACACACCTAGATAAGTTCCTTACGGGGTCTAGTTTCCAAAATGGGGTCACTGTGGGGGGTTTCCACTGTTTAGGCACATCAGGGGCCTCTAACGGAACATGGCGCCCGAGCCACTCCATCAAAGTTTGCTTTCCAAAAGTCACGGCTCCTCTTCGAGCCCTGCCGTGTGCCCCAAACAGTGTATCCCCCCACATATGGGGTATCAGCGTACTCAGGACAAGTTGGACAAAACTTTTGGGGTCCAATTTCTCCTCTTACCCTTGGAAAATAAAAAATTGGGGACTAAAATCATCATTTTGTGGAAAAAAATATATATTTTTTTTTCACGCCAGGCATTATAAACGTTAGTGAAACACTTGAGGGTTCAAAGTGCTCACCACACACCTAGATAAGTTCCTTAGGGGGTCTAGTTTCCAAAATGGGGTCACATGTGGGGGGTTTCCACTGTTTAGGCACATCAGGGGCCCTCCAAACGCGACATGGCGTCCGTTCGCAATTCCAGCCAATTTTGGTTTGGAAAAGTCAAACGGCGCTCCTTCCCTTTCAAGCCCTGCCGTGCGCCCAAACAGTGGTTCCCCCCACATATGGGGTATCAGGTACTCAGGACATGTTGGACAACAACTTTTGTGGTCCAATTTCTCCTCTTACCCTTGAGAAAATAAAAATTTGGGGACTAAAAATCATGTTTGTGGAAAAAATATGATTTTTTTTCTTCAGGCTCTACATTACAAACTTGCGTGAAGCACTTGAGGGTTCAAAGTGCTCACCACACATCTAGATAAGTTCCTTAGGGGTCTAGTTTCCAAAATGGGGTCACATGTGGGGGGTTTCCACTGTTTAGGCACATCAGGGGCCCTCCAAAGGCGACATGGCGTCCGTTCGCAATTCCAGCCAATTTTGGTTTGGAAAATCAAACGGCGCTCCTTCCCTTTCAAGCCCTGCCGTGCGCCCAAACAGTGGTTCCCCCCTACATATGGGGTATCAGCTGTACTCAGGACATGTTGGAAACAACTTTTGTGGTCCAATTTCTCCTCTTACCCTTGAGAAAATAAAAATTTGGGGACTAAAACATCATGTTTGTGGAAAAAATATGATTTTTTTTCTTCACGGCTCTACATTACAAACTTGCGTGAAGCACTTGAGGGTTCAAAGTGCTCACCACACATCTAGATAAGTTCCTTAGGGGTCTAGTTTCCAAAATGGGGTCACATGTGGGGGGTTTCCACTGTTTAGGCACATCAGGGGCCCTCCAAACGCAACATGGCGTCCGTTCGCAATTCCAGCCAATTTTGGTTTGGAAAAGTCAAACGGCGCTCCTTCCCTTTCAAGCCCTGCCGTGCGCCCAAACAGTTGTTCCCCCCCACATATGGGGTATCAGCGTACTCAGGACATGTTGGACAACAACCTTTGTGGTCCAATTTCTCCTCTTACCCTTGGGAAAATAAAAATTTGGGGACTAAAACACATGTTTGGGAAAAAATATGATTTTTTTTCTTCACGACTCTACATTACAAACTTGCGTGAAGCACTTGAGGGTTCAAAGTGCTCACCACACATCTAGATAAGTTCCTTAGGGGGTCTAGTTTCCAAAATGGGGTCACATGTGGGGGGTTTCCACTGTTTAGGCACATCAGGGGCCCTCCAAACGCGACATGGCGTCCGTTCGCAATTCCAGCCAATTTTGGTTTGGAAAAGTCAAACGGTGCTCCTTCCCTTTCGAGCCCTGCCGTGCGCCCAAACAGTGGTTCCCCCCCACATATGGGGTATCAGCGTACTCAGGACATGTTGGACAACAACTTTGTGGTCCAATTTCTCCTCTTACCCTTGGGAAATAAAAATTTGGGGACTAAAACATTGTTTGTGGAAAAAATATGATTTTTTTTCTTCACGGCTCTAATTACAAACTTGCGTGAAGCACTTGAGGGTTCAAAGTGCTCACCACACATCTAGATAAGTTCCTTAGGGGTTAGTTTCCAAAATGGGGTCACATGTGGGGGTTTCCACTGTTTAGGCACATCAGGGGCCCTCCAAACGCGACATGGCGTCCGTTCGCAATTCCAGCCAATTTTGGTTTGGAAAAGTCAAACGGCGCTCCTTCCCTTTCGAGCCCTGCCGTGCGCCCAAACAGTGGTTCCCCCCACATATGGGGTATCAGCGTACTCAGGACATGTTGGACAACAATTCTGTGGTCCAATTTCTTCTCTTACCCTTGGGAAAATAAAAATTTGGGGACTAAAACATCATGTTTGTGGAAAAAATATGATTTTTTTTCTTCACGGCTCTAATTACAAACTTGCGTGAAGCACTTGAGGGTTCAAAGTGCTCACCACACATCTAGATAAGTTCCTTAGGGGGTTATGTTTCCAAAATGGGGTCACATGTGGGGGGTTTCCACTGTTTAGGCACATCAGGGGCCCTCCAAACGCGACATGGCATCCGTTCGCAATTCCAGCCAATTTTGGTTTGGAAAAGTCAAACGGCGCTCCTTCCCTTTCAAGCCCTGCCGTGCGCCCAAACAGTGGTTCCCCCCACATATGGGGTATCAGCGTACTCAGGACATGTTGGACAACAACTTTTGTGGTCCAATTTCTTCTCTTACCTTGGGAAAATAAAAATTTGGGGACTAAAACATCATGTTTGTGGAAAAAATATGATTTTTTTTCTTCACGGCTCTACATTACAAACTTGCGTGAAGCACTTGAGGGTTCAAAGTGCTCATCACACATCTAGATAAGTTCCTTAGGGGGTCTAGTTTCCAAAATGGGGTCACATGTGGGGGGTTTCCACTGTTT
>JARQOD010000004.1:385741246-385785929 GCA_033576555.1 Oophaga sylvatica | reverse complement strand
CTATGGTATAAGGCAGCTGTAACAACCCTGCCGGCTTCACTGCATGGCCTCCCATCCCCCACCTGCCTTACACATCAACTTACTCACTACTCCGGGCCATGCAATGAATTCTGTCTGCTGCCGGCTCCATGATGTGTGCCTCATGTCTCCTGCCTGCTCTGTGCATGCTTCCTGGCTGTGTGCATAGCTTGGCGGCGCCGGCACTTCCCGGTTCTTATAGAGTCAGTGTGCATATTCCTAAGGTGGCCCCAGCCAATTGCCAAGAAGCCTCTGGTACATAAGGCATCCCCGCCGACAGAAGGATGCCTGTGCAATGCTGTATCTCAGTTAGTGTCTTGCTGCTGAGCTGCCAGGTCCTGTCCTGTTTTCTGCCTTCTCTGGGGCTGAAAACCCAGATCTGTTTCTCTGTTTCTTGTTCTGCCCTCCAGGAGGCTGCATATCCTGGTTCCTGTGCCTTGACCTGTACCTGATGTTGTCTGAACTGAGTCTTATACCTGTACCCATTTGTATCCTTGTCTGTAGCCTTCCCTACCCTGCTGTGTGTATCCTTGTGTTTACTCCTGCTCTGCTCTCAGCTCCGCTCCTTGCGGTTCTGCTCTGCTCTCAGCTCCGCTTCTTCCGGTTCGCTCTGCTCTTGGCTCCGCTCCTTGTGGTTCTCCGCTCTGCTCTTGCTCCACACGCCTGCGGTTCTGCCTTGGCTCTAGGAAAAAAAAGGGATGCGGTAGCACTCACCAGTAAAAGTCCATACTTTATTATGCACACTTGGGTTACAGCATCTTCAAAGGGAGAATGGGGTCAGGAGTGTGCGGCTGACGATGGCTGTTTAGTTCTGTTGAGCTTCTACGGGTCGGACCCGTGGACATTCTTTTTTCTCAGTGTGCACCCAAAGTATTGGCTCATTCATTCAGGTCATGGTCTGATACATTTCTATGCATTGTGAATAATTGGCACTGTAGTTTCCTTGCTGTGGAGCCTGTTTTTTCTTTTTGTATTATTTCTGCCTTGGCTCCGCATGCCTGCGGTTCTGCCTCGACTCCCGACGCCTGCGGTTCTGCCTTGGCTCTGCACGCCTGTGGTTCTGCCTTTGCTCCGCACGCCTGTGGTTCTGCCTTTGCTTCGCACTCCTGCGGTTCTGCCTTTGCTCCGCATGCCTGCTGTTCTGCCTTTGCTACGCACGCCTATGGTTCTGCCTTTGCTCCGCACGCCTGCGGTTCTGCTTTTGCTCCGCACTCCTGCGGTTCTGCCTTTGCTCCGCTCTCCTTGTGGTTCAGCTCACTGCACTGCAGCCAGCGACTCTGTTCTGCTGTCCACTCCGCAACCTTGCAGTTCTGCTCCGCTCTTGTTCCGCTTCCTGCGGTTCTTTATCTGTCCCTGCTCCTCCAGTCTGAACAGGTCCCTGCCTGTTCCCACACACTACTCTTACCTGTTCACATATATCTCTCATTCCAGTCTGTGTCTCTTGTCCTGAACCAGCCCCAGCTCCACCAGGCTGAACAGTTCCCTACCTGTTCCAATATTTCTTATTCCAGTCTGTGTCTCTGTCCTTTTGGAACCAGCGCCAGCGTCTCCAGTCTGAACAGATTCCTGTCCATATCGAGTCTGTTCCTGCCCCTTCCATGTGAACTGTGCCCGCCTGTCTGCCAGTATCTCAGCCGTGCCCGCCTGTGTGCCAGTGTCTCAGCTGTGCCCGCCTGTCTGCCAAGAGTACCAGCCGTGCCCGCCAGTTGTGCCTGTCTGTACTAGTCTGCACCTCTCATATTGTTCTGTTCCCCAATGGGATCAGTAGCCACAGCCAGACACCACCCTAGAGTGGTACCTGGCAGCTACCTGCCGCACAAGCCTGACCTCACCATCAGAGGCTCTAGTGAAAACCAAGGTAGCTGCTTAGTCATGCCCCTTCCAGGATAGTCTGGTTTGTGGCACAGTGGGGCCACATCCCCCATGCTCGCACCAACCAGTCAGGGTGCGAGCGTAACAACTGCCCTTAATATAATGCAACCCCAAAGGCAGACTCTATAGCAAAATAGGCTTTTAATATAATGCACCCCCCATAGGCAGCATCTATAGAATAATGCAGCCCTTAATATAATGCACCCCCACAGACAGCCTCTATAGTATAATGCAGCACTTAATATAATACACCCCCATAGGCAGCCTTTATAGTATAAGGCAGCCCCAAATATAATGCACCCTCATAGCAAGCCTCTATTGTACAATGCAGCCCCTAATATAATGCACCCCCATAGGCAGATTCTACAGTACAATGCAGCCCCTAATATAATGCACCTCCATAGGCAGATTCTATACTATAATGCACTCCCCGTAAGCAGACTCTATAGTATAATGCAGCACCTAATATAATGCACCCTCATAGGCAGACTCTATAGTATAATGCAGCCCCTAATATAATGCATCCCCCATCGACAGACTCTATAGCATAATGCAGCCCTTAATATAATGCACCCCCATAGGCAGCCTCTATTGTGCAATGCAGCCCTAATATAATGCACCCCCATAGGCAGACTGAATAGTATAATGCAGCCCCTAATATAATGCACCCCCATAGGCAGACTCTATACTATAATGCACTCCCCGTAAGCAGACTCTATAGTATAATGCAGCCCCTAATATAATGCACCCCCATAGGCAGACTCTATACTATAATGCACTCCCCGTAAGCAGACTCTATAGTGTAATGCATCCCCTAATATAATGCACCCCCATAGGCAGCCTCTATTGTATAATGCAGGCCCTAATATAATGCATCCCCATAGGCAGCCTCTATAGTATAATGCAGCCCCTAATATAATGCACCCCCATAGGCAGACTCTATAGTATAATGCAGCCCCTAATATAATGCACCCCTATAGGCAGCCTCTGTAGTATAATGCAGACCTTAATATAATGCACCCCCATAGGCAGCCTCTATTGTGCAATGCAGCCCTAATATAATGCACCCCCATAGGCAGACTCAATAGTATAATGCAGCCCCTAATATAATGCACCTCCATAGGCAGCCTCTATAGTATAATGCAGCCCCTATTATAATGCAACCCCATAGGCAGCCTCTATTGTATAATGCAGGCCCTAATATAATGCATCCCCATAGGCAGACTCTATAGTATAATGCAGCCCCTAATATAATGCACCCTCATAGGCAGCCTCTATAGCATAATGGAGCCCCTAATATAATGCACCCACATAGGCAGCTTCTATAGTATAATGCAGCCCTTAATATAATGCACCCCCATACGCAGCCTCTATAGTATAATGCAACCCCTAATATAATGCACCCCCATAGGCAGCCCCTATAGCATAATGCAGCCCATAATATAATGCATGGATAACACCTATGGAGTCAAAATCATCACTACGCCTTTATATCAATTCCCAAAGGAGTATAATTTCAAAAATGGCGCCATCTGAGGGAGGATTCTGTTCTTATAGCAATTAGGGGCTCTGTATATGGAGTCAGCAAACTAGTCTAGCAAAATTTGCCCTCCTGAGGAAAATAGTGCTCCATCCCTCCCGAGTCTCCCCGTATGGCTATACAGTCACATGTGAGATATTTCCTCTTTCAGCAGAAATACATTTTGGTGCCATGCTTACCAATTTTTAAGTGTGAAAATGTGAAATCTGTGGCTAAAACAAAATGTTGGTGTTAAAAATGTAATTATTTTTTCTTCACTGCCCAATGGCATATAATTCTGTGACACACATGTAGTGTCAATATGATCACTGCATCCGTAGATAAATTAATTGAGAGGTGTAGTTTGTAAAACGGGGTCACTTATGGGGATTCTGCTTTTTTGGCACCTCAGGGTTCTAAAAATGTGACATGGCACCCTCAATCTAGTCAGGCAAGATCTGAACGCCAATATCGCGCTTCTTCCCTTCTGAGCTTTGCACTGTGCCTCAAAAATAGTTTTCAACCACATATGGAATTTCTCTGTACGCAGGAGAAATTGCACAACAAATTTTGGGGTACATTTTCCCCTGTTAACCTTATGAAAATAATAAAAATGGGGCTAAAAGAACAGTTTTGTGGGAAAAAAAATTGATTTTTTATTTTCATGCATCAACCTTATAAACTTCTGTGAAGCACCTGGGGGTTCAAAGAGCTCACCACTAGAGTTGAGCGAAACAGGTCGTTCATTTTCAAAAATCGCCGATTTTCGCCAAAGTCGGGTTTCATGAAACGAAACCCGACCGTGGAGTGAGTACGGTCACGTGTTCGGTGACCATTTTGCTGGAGTCGGTTTTCCCCTACACTTTAAGCGCCTTTTCTCGGCCAATGAGCAAGGACGCAGGCTGTGGGCAACAAGATGACATAGCCAGCGGCCAGCACCATCTTAGAGAGGGGCATTGCAGCGATTGGCTGTCTTTCAGTGGCGTCACAGTGCATATAAAATCCCTCAGCGCCCACCGCCATTTTACATCTGATGAACTCAGTGTAGGGGAAGGTTGCTGGCAGCGCGTCTGAGCAGGAAGAGCGTTAGGCAGGGCCTAAAAAAAAAAATTACTTTCTGCTGATAGCGATTAGCTGTACAGTGACTGTGCAGTGAGAGGGGAGGATTTTGCTGTGTGCAGCAATGCCGGTTCTTAGGCTGTCTGCCTGCCAGTGACACTGTAGAAATTGCTTGTGTGGAGCATCAGATTTGATCAGTAGGCTGCCTGACTGTGATAAGGGGGCAATTAATTTGGTTGAGTAGCAGAGCTGCCTACCAGTGACAGTGTACAAATTGCTTGTGTGGAGGATCACATCTGATTAGTAGGCTGCCTGACTGTGATAAGGGGGCAATTATATTATATTATTATATTATATATATTATATTATAATCCCCCTTTTATTCCCCATTGACTTGCATTGGGGTCGCATTTTCGGCTCCGACCCGACCATTTCCGTTAGTCGGCCGACTTCGTTCGACTCGACTTTTGAGAAAGTCGGGTTTCACGAATCCCGACTCGACCTGAAAAAAGGCAAAGTCGCTCATCTCAACTCACCTAGATAAATTCCAAGAGGAGTCTTGTTTGTAAAATGGGATCACTTGTGGGGGGGTTCCACTGTTTAGGCACATCAGCGGCTCTCCAAATGCGACATGACCCCGCAGAACATTCCATCTAAATATGGGATCCATAATGTGTCGACCCGCCACCACAATTGTGGATTACCAGGGCAATGGGGTACTCAGAGCCGAGCCCATGGAAGTCTATGGGGTTTGTCACAGGTAGCGGTGGCTTGGTCTGTGGCCCTGGCGGTCTGGCGTATGTTTGGGGGGATATTTACAGGGGATTTGATATATTTACAGTTCGTGACGCCACCTGTAGTCTCTGGTAATTTGTACCAGCGCTGCTGTAGATCTCTGAGGGGATGGTGAGGCAGCTAGATGTCGGGTCCCCTACAGGTGGGACTCTTCCCTCAGGTCGATGGTTATGGTGGGGTTGTGCAGGCATGCAATTAAATAACACAGTCTCACACGTCAGCGTCTTTCCATACCTTTTACTTGTAAGATGGTAAGGCAGGTCCCAGGGAGGCTGATCCAATGGAGAATGTGTTTTGAGGTAGCAGCTGGACAAGTTAGGGGCCTCCTTTACTTTCAAATGATGATGAGTTCAACCAGCATAAAGCGTAGTTCCCTCTATAAACTCCAGCTATTCCAAAGCTGTACTGCCCGGTCAGTTTTGTGGTCGGAGCCTTCCAGTGATGAAACTAGGTTCTTCTATGCTTGGCCTAGCTCAAAGTTCCTATTCCACCTGACCCCAGTTACGTACCGACACTCCAAGGGCTGCTTGTCGCGACCTAAGGTCCGGTAAGCCTCTGGTTCTTTTACCACTATGCGTGAAGCTATAGTGATCCTTCGGTCCCCAGTGACCGGTGACAACGTGCAGGACTTCTCCAATCCTAAAGCACTTCTAATTCCTTCCACTGTGCCTTTCGCCTTGTCCGCGCTTGTAGCATAAGCATTCCTCACTTCAAAGGTTATAAAAGTCAGTCCCTTTCTTAACTTCTTTCTTGAGCTTGTTGCCAGAATCTCAGTAATCCTCTAGGCAGGAGCACGTCTCTGAACCTTCACTGTCCTTGGGACAGGAGACTGAAGTATCTCTGCAACTCACTCCTCTCTCCTCAATAGATGTCTCAGTCTCTCTATCAGTGGGGCACAGCTCTGACCAGGCTGAGGTGATCTGGCTCACCTTTTACTGGCCTCCACTTCTCTGAACTGCACGCAGACTGCACTTCCTGACTCCTTCGAGTCACTGACTGAACTCCTCTTGACAGACTCAGGCTGGACTACTTCCTCCCTCCAGGTCCAGGCTAGACTGACTGACTGAATCCTGACACTCCCTGTGTCTAGACTTTATACCTGTGGGCGTGTCTAAGTG
Source organism: Oophaga sylvatica (assembly GCA_033576555.1). Lineage (NCBI taxonomy): Eukaryota > Metazoa > Chordata > Amphibia > Anura > Dendrobatidae > Oophaga > Oophaga sylvatica. Next base: position 385,779,548 of record JARQOD010000004.1, on the reverse strand, counting down.
TGTTGGAATGAATGTTCATTGAGCATTAAACTGCTATCTCTCCACACATTCTCCAGGGTACTGCGTGTGCCTTCACACCAGGGCTACACAATAACATCGCTCCATCCTTTCTGAGCCCTGCCATGTGCCCAAACAGTATTTCCCCCCACTTATGGGGTATCTGCATAATCAGGAGAAATTGCACAACAAATGTTGGGGTCCATTTCTCCTGAAAAATAAAAAAAATTGGGCTAAAAAACATTTTTGTGTAAGAAATTAGATTTTTTTTATTTTCATGGCTCAACATTATAAACTTCTGTGAAGCACCTAAGGTTTCTTGGTGCTCTCCACACATCTAGATAAGTTTCCTGAGGGTCTAGTTTCCAAAATAGTGTCACTTGTGAGCAGATTCTACTATTTAGGCACATCAAGGGCTCTCCAAACGAGACTTGGCGTCCACTAAATATTCCAGCAAATTTTACATTCAAAAGTCAAATGGCACTTCTTCCCTTCCGAGCTCTGTGGCGTGACAAAACAGTAGTGTTCCTCAACATATGGGGTGTCAGCATACTCAGGAGAATTGTAAAACAAATTCACTATTGCCATTTTTAGAATGGTGTTACTTTTGGGTATTTTCTTTCATATATGTCCCTCAAAGTCACTTCACATGTGATGTTATCCCTAAAAAAATGGTTTTGTAAATTATGTTGGAATAATTTGAAATCGCTTTGTCAACTTTTAAGCCTTATAACTTTATAAGAAAAAAAACTTATGTTTCAAAAATTGTGCTGTTGTGAAGTAGACATGTAGAAAATGTTATTTATTAACTATTTAGTGTGACATAACTCTGATTTAAGGGCATAAAATGTAGAAGTTTGAAATTTGACAAATTTTCACCAAATTTCCAATATTTTCACAAAAACAGTCTCAGAATCAGTGGGATCCCTTGAAGCATTGCAGAGTTCTTGCCACATAAAGTGACACTGGTCATAATTGTAAATTTTTGGCCTGTTCAGGAAGGTGGAATCAGGTTTTGGAGTGAAGGGGTTAACAGTAATTAACTTTTTACTTGTCAGTAGTCAGAGCAGAGAACAACTTTCTGATACCCCCCTCCTGAAAAATGGCTAAACGTAAGGTGGACGCTGAGAACAGGGGGTTTCAGGCCAGGTGGGAGGCAGAGTACATGTTTACGGAGGTAAAAGGCAAACCTGTGTGTCTTCTGTGTGAAGAAAATGTGGCTGTAATGAAAGAATTTAATTTAAGAAGGCATTATCAAACGTCTAAGAAACACACAGACAAAGACAAGAATATGGAATATGAACAAAAGCTACAGAAGGTGGAAGAATTAAAACGAGGCCTTAAGTCCAGACAGGCTATGTTCACATATGCTAAATCACAAAGCAAGGCTGCTGTCAAGGCTAGCTTTATTGTGGCAAAAGAGGTCGGAAAATCAGCCCGGCCCTTTGCAGAAGGAGAGTTTATCAAAAACTGTATGCTTGAAGTTTGTGACGCAGTGTGCCCAGACAAAAGACAACTATTCGCAAACGTGAGCCTGAGCAGAAACACTGTTGCTGAGCACGTAGACCAGCTTTCCACCAACATAAAAGAACAGCTTGTGAGAAAGGGAAAAGATTTCATCGCATATTCTCTTGCTGTGGATGAGAGCACGGACACATCAGACATTGCCCAGGGGTCAATTTTTGTCCGTGGAGTAGACTCCAGCCTGAGCATAACAGAAGAGTTTTTGGCATTACGTCCTATGCATGGCACAACTACAGGACAAGATCTGTATGAAGAGGTATCCAGATGTGTAGATGAGATGGGGCTGCCCTGGGAAAAACTAGTGGGATTAACCACAGACGGAGCACCCGCAATGTGTGGGCACAGGAGTGGATTGGTGGCAAGGATGCGGGAGAGGATGCGGGAGGAAAACGTCACAGATGAGCTAACAGTGTATCACTGCATCATACACCAGGAGTCGTTGTGTGGCAAAGCCTTGAAAATGGAGCATGTAATGAGCACCATAACGCGAGCAGTTAACTTCATCAGAGCCAAAGGTTTATATCACCGCCAGTTCAAGGCATTTCTGGGGGAGTTAGATACAGAGTATGGTGACTTACCGTATCACACAGAGGTGCGATGGCTAAGCCGGGGAAAGGTGCTTCAAAGATGTTTTGAGCTGTGTGAGGAGATCTGTCTGTTCATGGAAAGCAAGGGGAAAGACACAACAGAGCTCCGAGATGAAACTTTCCTGTGTGAAATGACATTTCTCTGCGACATCACGAGCTATCTGAATGTGATGAATCTGCAGCTGCAGGGACGGGGACGTGTCATCTCTGATATGTACAGTACAGTGAAGGCCTTTAAAACCAAGCTGAGTCTGTGGGAGACGCAGATGCGGAAAGAAAACTTAAGCCACTTTTCCAGCTGCCAGACCATGAAAGAGAAGCTCTCTACCGCTGTGTTCCCGTGTGCACAGTTTGCCGATAAACTCAACATACTTGCCGCCGACTTCCGACGCCGATTTGCTGACTTTGAAGCCCAAAAAAGCAGGTTTGAACTGCTCAGCAATCCTTTTGCAGTTGTGCCCCCGAAGGAGTTACCTCCGAAACGCGCGTCGGGCCTGGGAATCGGTCGCTGGCCCAGTCCCTGCTCCCCTCTATCACCAGGTATACGGCTGCTGGGTCAATGTGTCTGCATACATACGGGACTCACTATGCACTTTGCATTATACCTGCTATTTACTACTGGTGATTTCTGCTCTGTATGTATGATATACAGACTATTTAGTCTGATTGTTCTATATATTACTGCTATTTCTTCATACCAGCTAGTCTTATACTGTAACACCTATTGCATTGTATGGATTCTTTGTACTAGCAAAATATCGCACCTGATCCATGGTTGCTATAAGCAACATTGGCTACAATGGATTTTTCCATGGAGTTAGGTAGGATTATTTCCATTTCTGGTACTTTGTTAATGGGTGTTATATATTTTCATTGGTGACCATTATGTGGCTATTCTGGTGAGTTTTTGATACATTTTTGATACATATCAACTCTGGGACTGGTCTTGCTGCTTATTCCCCCCCTTTTTCATATTGGTTTGATTGTGATGCATTCGTTGTACTCCACATCTTCCCTTGATCGTGTAATTTCTGTCCTCTATGTCCATTACCAATTGTTATGCATACTTGTATAATAAAGTTATCTTTTATCATGTATTGGACATTTTTGATTGCATTTTTTGAGGTTTCTCACGTTCTGGTCTATGTGTGCGATAGTCCTAATTATTCATGGTATTTATATCAGCATTTATTATGTGTATGATGTTTATTCAGCTAAATATGTATACTTTTATGCTGATTCTGCTATTTAGCGGCTGTATTCTTTTGCAGTTGATGTAGAAAGCGCACCACCAAATCTACAAATGGAGTTGATTGAGCTCCAGTGCAATGACACACTGAAGGAAAAATATGAGAGAGTGGGTGCTGCCGAGTTTTCACTTTCCATCCCCGACACAATGCCCCAGTTGCGCATCCAAGCCGCTCGGACGCTCTCTATGTTTGGCAGCACATACCTGTGTGAACAACTGTTCTCTTTGATGAAGCTAAACAAAACATCACAGAGGAGTGGTCTTACTGATAATCACCTTCACTCAATCCTGAGGATTTCCTCAGCTCAGAGCCTAACCCTGAACATTGATGAACTTGTACAAAAGATGAGACACCTCCAAGTATCAGGCTCAGCCTCAGACAAGTGAGCATCACAGAGCAGTAAAGTATTTTCGGTTTTTTAATTCAGTTACATTTTTACATTTGTTTCTACAAGACGTGATTTTTCTTTGAAGGAAGTATTGTTTTGTCTGTGTGCCATAAATTTTTGTATTTTATTTATATTTATTTTTCAGTTGAATGGACTCAGGGAAAATTGCAGATAAGAGCCATGAGAAAGAATACAACTGATTTGATTTATTTTTTCATTTTACTATTTGAAAGCAGTGATCGGTAGATCATAGAGCAGCACAATAATACATTTTCAGTTTATAATGCATGCACTTTTATTTATGCATTTATCTTGATATTAAGAAACACATGATAGAGTTCAGGGATTTTTTCTCTTCCAACCTCAGGTGTCCGCTTATGATAGGAACCTATCTATGGGAGAAATAAAGAGACACACACACACAGTTCGTGTCAAGTAGATCTCCTCCTTTAATGGTTGGATGGGGGACCTTTTATAGCCCAAAACCTACAAGGTTGCATAAGAATTGGCACAAACATGAAGTGTTATACAATAGGTTGTCATGTTATCTATTCAATCATAAGATTAATTTCTTGACCAAATTGGGAAACTTCCTCTTCTAGGATATTCAAAAATATTCTTCAGTGTTGAAAGTTCACGTTCTCATCGTTTGTCCTTGGCCAGTGAATAGTACTGGCGTCGTGTCCATGGGTGGTTTATGACTTATTGCACAATTTTTGACCCAAAACCATCTTATCTTGTTTTTCTGGGAATTTTGTTTTCAAAAACAATTTCATTTTTTGCTGTTTGGCTGTTGAAAATGTTTTAACTTGAAGTTACTGACAGAGCCATAACAAAATATTGCCATATTCATTGCCATATTCATTTAATCATTAAATAATGTACACTGTGTTAGGTCTTGGTTCAATAGGCTATGTGCAATCATTTCGATATGTTTTAATAAACATTGAACCAGTCCGGCCCTCGGCTTGTAGCAAATTTGTTTTTTTGGCCCTCGGTGTGTTTGACTTTGACATCCCTGCTCTAGGTCATTCAGGTCAGCAATAAACAAACATATATGATCTAACATGTTGCAACACATTGTTATAGCCTAAAGCCCCTGTCACACTAAGCGAGATCGCTAGCTGCTGAGTCACAAGTTTTGTGACGCAACAGCAACCTCGACAGCGATCTCGCTACGTTTGACAGGTAGCAGCGACCAGGCCCCTGCTGTGAGATCGCTGGTCGTGTCAGAATGGTCTGGACCTTTTTTCGATCGTTGAGATCCCGCTGGGTAGCATGCATCGGTGTGTTTCACACCTTAACATCGACCTCGTTAGCGACTCAGCACCGGGACACATAGGCGTGGATTTGCGTTCCCTTTTCCACGCCCTCTGCTGCGATTGGTGGTCGCTACTGCGTCCTGATTGGCGGCCTTGCCTTAAAAGAAGGCAACGTAGTGGCGCTTCAGTTCTTTGTTCCTGACTGCATGCTGGTTTGCAGATCGTAGTAGCGTTCTCCGCCTGCGACTTCACAGCGATTTCAGTATTCTTCAACGGTTCTTCTGACACCTATATACTCTGTGCACGGTAGGTATCGTTTGGGGTCTCAAATGCGTTTCCATTTTATCTTAATTTATAGGACACCTACCTATTGTCTATTGTCTGCTATAATTGCTCTGGTCTGGAGGGAGGGAGGGCTTGGCTTCTATCGGTGTACATATGCTTTTACATGGGCAGCCATTTTAGGGGTCTCGTGTGCACACACCCAACACAGCACGTTTTCTGGCATGCTGGCTAACATAATGGAATGCAGTTTTCCATGACATTTTGCATATACAGTTTTAAGAATTACTTTTTTGTTTAGTTGAAACTTTTCTCATCTTTTCATTTATTTTTTTTTCAGTTTGTACCATCATGAACAATGCCCAGTGTGCTGTTGTGGTTGCTGCATTGCTGGTTGAGGAAGCTCGTCGTCAAGATGAGGCAGAGTGGCTGCAGAAGAGGTCCCACATGCAACTTCTAAGAGAGCTTCAGGAGAAAAATCCTCATGATTTCCACAACTATCTGCAGATGTCAGAGGAATCCTTCATATATTTACTGGAAAAAATTACTCCACTTATTCAACGGAAGGATACAGCGATGTGTGCTGCCATCCCGGCAGATGAAAGATTGGCAGTCACGCTGCGATTCCTGGCCACTGGACGCTCACTGCAAGACTTGCATTTTTCAGCTGCCATTTCAAGGAACCTGCTGAGCGTTCTAAATTTCGGAGACATGCAATGCGATTTTCCATAGTCTACGGAGCTACATGTAGTTTCCAAACACGGAGGAGGAATGGAAAAAGATTGCCTCCAATTTTGAACAGCTTTGGCAGTTCCCTAACTGTGGTGGGGCTTTAGACGGGAAACATGTCGGGATCACTCAATCACCAAACAGCGGATCCTATTTCTTTAATTATAAGGGCTATTTCAGCATCATCCTGATGGCCCTTGTTAACGCCAATTACGAATTTATGAATGTAGATGTTGGCATTAGTGGAAGGGCTTCCGATGGTGGTGTTTTAGAGCACACACTTTTTGGAGAGTGTTTGAACAACTGTGACCTTCATTTGCCTCTCAACTCAGAGACTATAGGCAACCTTAATTTTGTTTTTGTCGGCGACGAGGCCTTCTGGCTTCATCCCAATCTTATCAAACCGTTCCCCCAAAAAAGTCTTACGGGGGAAAGAAGAATTTTCAATTACCGCTTGTCAAAGGCACGTCGGGTTGTTGAAAATGCCTTTGGTATCATGGCCAATCACTTCAGAGTTTTGCACACGCCTATTAACATGAAGCTTCAATCCATAGACTCAGTTATTTTGGCTTGTTGCGTGCTTCACAACTTCCTTCGCCGGGGCGATGCAATTGCGTACTGTCCGCCTGGCTTCGTGGACTCTGTGGACCTAACAAATGGGGAAGTGCAGCTCGGTGAATGGCATGCCAATAATCCCGCAATTGCAGGCCTTCAACCATTGGGACCCGGCAGAAACACCAAAGATGCGAAGACCTGCCGAGACAACTACTGCCAATATTTTAATGGTCCTGGTGCTGTTACTTGGCAGCATCAGAACTTATAGTGGACTAATACTCACATTGATACACTACTTTCATTTTTGTACTGATTTGTCTATTAAACTTTGTGTTTTACTTTGCCAAACCATTGTTTCGCATTCTTTCTGTAGTAAGGGCCCGTATATACATACGTGTACTCAAATGTATACAGTTACATCTATATACACATACATATTCAGATAGATACAAATCTACACAAATATACAGATACCTACATAGTGTAACCAGTTCAGGGGTATAGCTCTGGGATCGCCGTCTCGGGTAGACGGAGTGGCATAGAAAAGTTCAATCACAGACAGCAGTACTGGTATAAACTGGCTGCAACCAGTTTTATTGAAAGTCCACAGTAATAAACATAAAACAAAACCATAAACCAAAATCCTAAGCCTGGCAGGCTGCTAACTAGACACAGTCAGTTCCCTCACTACCGTGGTCTAGACTCTACCAGCCTGGCCACAACAACACATGTTCGGTAATTACCAGAGCTTGGCTTGCAGAAGACTCCAGCAGCGTCTGAAGTCAGATTCAGACTGAGAGCTCTGTCTGTGTAACTCTACCACCTATTTCTGGCTGCTTAATTAGGCAGTTGTGTGTACTCAGGGTTGAGCTGCAAGCCTGTACTGGATGGGGAGTGGAGTGAACGTCGTACTGCCATCCTACCTTCACTCCTATATTCCTTATGCGACCCAGCTAAGAAACCTGGGCGAGATATACACCCCGTCCAGTACGCACCCCTTCACTGTCTCACAATAGACACATACATACTCACAGACATACAAGTATGCATACATATATATTCCTAGTCCTATGGATATATACCTAGTTAAAAATATAGATATATATCCATACATAAAACCACCAACATACAGTGCCTACAAGTAGTATTCAACCCCCTGCAGATTTAGCTGGTTTGATAAGATGCAAATAAGTTAGAGCCTTCAAACTGCAAACGAGAGTAGGATTTATTAACAGAAGCATAAATCTTACAAAACAAAAAGTTATGTTGCTCAGTTGAATTTTAATAAATTTTAAGCATAAAAGTGTGGGTCAATTATTATACAACCCCTATGTTTAATATTTCGTGGAATAACCCTTGTTTGCAATTACAGCTAATAATCGTCTTTTATAAGACCTGATCAGGCCGGCACAGGTCTGTGGAGTCATCTTGGCCCACTCCTCCATGCAGATCTTCTCCAAGTTATCTAGGTTCTTTGGGTGTCTCATGTGGACTTTAATCTTGAGCTCCTTCCACAAGTTTTCAATTGGGTTAAGGTCAGGAGAATGACTAGGCCACTCCAACACCTTGACTTTTTCCCTCTTGAACCAGGCCTTGGTTTTCTTGACTGTGTGCTTTGGGTCGTTGTCTTGTTGGAAGATGAAATTACGACCCATCTTAAGATCCTTGATGGAGGAGCGGAGGTTCTTGGCCAAAATCTCCAGGTAGGCCGTGCTATCCATCCTCCCATGGATGCGGACCAGATGGCCAGGCTCCTTGGCTGAGAAACAGCCCCACAGCATGATGCTGCCACCACCATGCTTGACTGTAGGGATGGTATTCTTGGGGTCGTATGCAGTGCCATCCAGTCTCCAAACGTCACGTGTGTGGTTGGCACCAAAGATCTCGATCTTGGTCTCATCAGACCATAGAACCTTGAACCAGTCTGTCTCAGAGTCCTCCAAGTGATCATGAGCAAACTGTAGACGAGCCTTGACATGACGCTTTGAAAGTAAAGGTACCTTACAGGCTCGTCTGGAACGGAGACCATTGCGGTGGAGTACGTTACTTATGGTATTGACTGAAACCAATGTCCCCACTGCCATGAGATCTTCCCTGAGCTCCTTCCTTGTTGTCCTTGGGTTAGCCTTGACTCTTCGGACAAGCCTGGCCTCGGCACGGGAGGAAACTTTCAAAGGCTGTCCAGGCCGTGGAAGGCTAACAGTAGTTCCATAAGCCTTCCACTTACGGATGATGCTCCCAACAGTGGAGACAGGTAGGGCCAACTCGTTGGAAAGGGTTTTGTACCCCTTGCCAGCCTTGTGACCCTCCACGATCTTGTCTCTGATGGCCTTGGAATGCTCCTTTGTCTTTCCCATGTTGACCATGTATGAGTGGTGTTCACAAGTTTGGGGAGGGTCTTAAATAGTCAGAAAAGGCTGGCAAAAGAGATCATTAATCCACACATGTGAAGCTCATTATTCTTGGTGCCTGAACTACTTCTTAATACTTTAGGGGGACCAAACAGAATTCTTGTGGTTTGAGGGGTTGAATAATAAATGACACTGTGAATTAACTTTTAACGTTTTAAAAAAAAAAATTATTGCTGCAGTGCATTTCCCACTTCCAGGCTGATCTACAGTACAAATGTCACAATGCCAAGTTAATTCCGCATGTGTCAACCAGCTAAATCTGCAGGGGTTGAATACTACTTGTAGGCACTGTACCAGTGTTCCCGTCTGACTGGGGACGCTGTATTGATGAGGAGTCAATTAAGGGACGCAGCAGCGTCTCCGATCCGACAGAGAGATACGCTGAATTCAGCGCTTCCTTCGAGAACGCAGTAGCGTCCTCTAAGCCGCTGCACGTCCCTCACGTTGAAGCAATAACTGTGGGTGGCGCTGATGCAACATGGGCGGGTTTTACGACGTTAATGCGGCCTAGCTTGTCAGAAGAGGTGGGAAGATGGAGGCCAGGAGACGTGCCACACCATGGGGGGATGCAGAGGTGCGATATTTGTTTGGAGAGGTGGATAAGAGGGACTATTGGTGCACAGAACAACAAAACCATCCAGTCCTCCACAAGCAGGCTGTGCTGCAGAGGATCAAACAGGGCCTGGCCAGAAGATTTGGGGTGCAGCGGTCCACAACACAAATCCGCAAGAAGCTGGCTGATCTGCGGTACAGATCCAGTGACCGCATCGCCAGCATCCGGTCACAGAGGCTGTCCCATCGTGGTGAGTGGCGTTATATATAATGCAGTAATGTAATAATATAATGCAGTACCTCCAGTATAATGGGGGGAGGTGACATCCTGCATGGGGCATTATATTGGGGGGGCTCCAGCATTACATACCGAGTGCAGTTGCACCGGGGCCCCAAGCAGGTGGGGGCCCAGTAAAAACTCATGGCAACAGTGCATAATCGATCACCGTACCGGCGGCAGCATCATAGCTAACAGGAGTGGGTGGCCCGCTTTCCTGCACACTACACACGATTATGCAGAGGGGCCCTGTCCTCACCTGTTAGTAATATTGTATGACATGACGGACTGTACTGTCCGGTCTGTACTGTGAGCTGTGAGGATTCGGTGGTTTCTGAGCTAGTGTAGAATGTATAGATATCACTCATGTAATGTAAGAAGTGAAATCTTTGGCATTGTACTAGACCCATATTTCTCTGCAGGATCTGTGCATCATGAATTGTGGTCTTTGTTACAGGGGCCCACTGAGACTCTTGCACCCTGGCCCACAGAAACATGGAGCCCGCCCTGATAATGTATTAACTATGGTATATAATAAGGTATTTTTCGTCCTGCACCTGCAGACCCGGAGCCCCAGCAGGAGTCACCTGCAGAACCAGAGCCCCAGCCGGAGTCACCTGCTTTATCGCCAGCCTCCAGTGATGCAAGAGGATCCGGGTGGTCCCTCAGCCCGTCGCCACCAGAAACACCACAATTCTCGCCAGCATCAATCCATGACATGGGTGCTGGCTCGCCATCTGTTGAAGAACAGCAGGAACCCCAAAACCGTAAGTGTTTAATAACAAACACGGACCTATGAATTAGTGTCCAGAATTATTCTTGTAAAGTTTTACCATTCCCTCCATAGGGAATCAATTTCTTCACCTGAAAAACAAGTCGATGATCTCTAGGAGTCAATGCTACAGTATCTAACACCACTGGCATCTACCACAGCAAAATGAGAGGGGAGGAAAGTTGCTGATAACAATATTGCTGGCTATGCAAAAGGAAAATTCTTTTCCAGAATAGTTTTTTTTTCCTATTTTCAGTTTTTCCGTTTGTTCTTTGTAATGTATAGACACTAAAACTTGGTATGTCTGGCTTTTCTCTAAATATTGCATAAGAAGTATATAAATAGATATATAGACAATTCATGAAATAGTCACTTTTTGATCTATAACTCAGGTGAAAACAGAAAAAATGCAGTGTAGAACCAAGTATATAAAACATTGTACTTGATTGTTTATGTGACTATTATACCTAAGGTACTAAAAACATTCTGCCAACATTTTAGAGTATCTTGTACAGAATGTATCTGTGTATAGTTGCATATTTACAGAAATTAGAATTCTCTTGTGGATTTGCAGCTGATTTTCACCTATGCACTTGCAAAGGATGAAATCCACAGTGCAAATCGGCACAAAGAATTTACATACTGAGGAGTTAAAATCCACAGATCAATTTCTTCACAAAAAATTTTTTGCGTGAGACTTTTGTTAACACTCATTCAACTTTCTGCCTCTGCAATCCACTGCGGATTTGGAGCGTGCGGCTGCATGTATTTCTATGCAGCCGCACACTGCGGTTTGAGTGCCGGCGGCAGTGTCGGGTGTAGATGCGATAGACTCGCTTTGAGTTTCTGTCATCACACATGCAAGTGTACTCCGGCCTCCCTGTGGTAATACCAGGTTAAGTCATGTACAAAAATTTTATTGAGAAGAATCATTTCAGAATTTTCAGAATTTTTTCCATCCTTAAGATGTCTCATATAAACTGTACAAATTAATTGAGAAACAATACAATTGTTTGGGGTAGAAAAATAAAAATAAAGAACTAAAATAATGTGGTTGCATGGTTGCATAAATATGCACACCCTTAACCGTCAACTGGTGAGGTGGGGTTTGCCACACCCCAGAGAATTTTTGTACGGCTGCCATTCATTGAAAATTGCTGGTATGAGGATACTTGTCTCACTAGCTTCCATCCATTTCCTTGTCAACAGGATGTCCTCAAGGCCTCTCTCTTCTGGCCATGCATAACAGAGCTAGCTGTCGCTAAGTGCTGTCTTGGCCTTGCTGAACCCCACATTACCACTCATGTAATTCTTTTTTACACATTTTCAAATTTTGAAAACTTCTTTATTTCTGCACAAATTTATAACTGAGTTTCTGTTTGTTCGTGCACTTGCTCTCAGGCAAAAATTGGCGAATTCCAGGATGTCTATGAGGTCAGAAGATCCCCGTTTTGCAGATTGGACAGCTTCAGTCCTTGACAATGAAGAGAGTGATTTCAGTGGCGATGAAGGAGATGTTGTACCAGCCGATTTCCAGAGCGATCACAATAGTGAGTCTGAGGAAGATGCGCCTGAGGACAAAAGTGAAGACACTACATCAGCCTCAGATGACGATGACTCCCCACAATCACGTCCAGGTACTACAAATTCTTCTCAAACTTTCTATGGAAAGAACAAATTCAAGTGGTCAGGAGAAGAGCCAAAGCCAAACATCTGTACGAGAAGGCACAACATCGTATTGCATTTGCCTGGTGTGATTGGGCCTGCCAGGCAGCTTGGTCGTTGTTGCACACATCAGTCATCGCGGAAGTTACTGTTTACTGAAGACATAATTGATGAAGTAATACTTTATACAAATGAAAAGCTGTCTGAATTGCGATTCAAACTGACTGATACTGAGCGAAGTGACTACAAAGATTTAGACGTGATCGAGTTCAAAGCATTCCTGGCCATCTTGATGTATTCTGCAATTTTCAAATCTTACTTATGTTCACTTGTTTTTGAAAAATGTTTGTGATTTTTATTTACATTATCCTAAAAGTCATGTTTCATAATGCCCTCGGATTGAATCATCAAAGTATTACATTTTACGATACTTGTGGGTGTCAAAAATTTGTAATACTCATGTGTAATCAATCGCCAATAAGAAAACGATTAAAACAAACGTGATCTTTGCATTTTCTGTAAAAATTAGAGCTTTCTAAACACTGGGGTATAGGAAACCCACATCAGCAGTTGCGTGACAAAACCCCCACCTCACCATTTGAGGGTTAACCCTTCACCACCTTGGTCTTGTCTGTTTTTGCATTTTCGTTTCTTCCTCCCTTTCTTCCCAGAGCCATAACTTTTTTATTTTTCCGTCAATTTTGCAACGAGAGGGCTTGTTTTTTGCTGGACGAGTTGTGTTTTTGAATGACACAATTTTTTTGCCATGTAGTGTACTGGATAACAGGAAAAAATTCAAAGTGAGGTAAAATTGCAAAAAAAATTGCTACTCCACAATTGTTTTGTTTGTTTTCTGAGACCCGAGGCGTCTCCATTTTTCATGATCTGGAGCTGGGTAAGGGCTTATTTTTTGTGTGCCAAGCTGACTTCATCAATTTTTCAGGGACATCCAGTTCTAGGAAATTTCATTGTTGTGCCTTGGAAATTCTTTTGGATCCTTTTCCTGACTGCTAACTTTCAGCAATGAAACTCATTTTGCTGTGTTGTAAGTTTTTTTTATGGATCTTAGCTTTTGCAGTAAATGCAAGAAAATGTCAGAACAATTCTACTAGAACAACTAAATTTTATATGAGTTAATCAGAAGCACTTTATTTAATTCCAGCTATATGTTTCACAATGGATTTGTAATGGGTGACAATAAAGGTGGTAAAAGTTCTGTAATTACTCTATTTTGGTATGATTTTTTACATGACAATAAATTGGCATTTTAACAGGGGTATGTAGGTTTTGTATTCACTGTACCTTGCAGCAGAATATGGCATAAACGGTGTAAATTTAAGCAGAAAACTAATCCATAGTGCTCACTGATTTTTTATTCTGACTTAGGGTATGTTTCCATGATAAGGAAACACTCCGGATTTGCTGCGTGTTTGGCGCTGTGCGTTGGCGCAGCGCCAAACACGCAGCATCCAGATGTTACAGCATAGTGGAGGGGATTTCAAGAAATCTCGTCTCCACTATGCGTAAAAATACGCAGGCGGAAGACCTGCGTTTCCAGACATGCGGCGCGTCTTTTCAGACCGCAGCATGTCCTAGGGTCTTGCGGCGACGCTGCGTCGCCGCAAGGTAAATAACACAGGGCTATGCAGCCCTGCGTTCTTTCCGGATGTGTTCCGGAGGTGTCCAAAACACATCCGGAAAGAGCGCGCATCAGAAAGGGGGCGGGGCTTTGGGCGGTGCGGAATTTCCGCTCCGTCCAAAGCGCTGTGGTTCCGGACCATGGAACCACAGCCTTAATAAGCACCAAAATTCATTAAGAAGTGTGTTAGGGGGTCGAGTTCCCGCTTCTGCACAAAGGGAATCTCAAACCATACCTGCTGTGGTCTCCCATCGATCTCCGGCTGCAGTGGACTCTGCTCAGCAGAGACGTCGGTCCCAGCGTCTCGCCCAGTCTAACATTGTGCAGAGGATTACTGCTGCCTCTCCAGGTTCTGCTATTGTAGCCAGTACTGGTCAGTGGCGAGCAGACGTCTTTGGGACTAAGTCCTGCATTTCTCCTTCTGAGCATGCCCAGGGTAAGATCTCTCATTGGAGATCAGGGGTCATATGCTCAGGTACTGCAGCAGCTCTTATTGGTCTGCCAAGAAGGTCCTGAGACTGCTTGTGTTCTGAGACAGTTTTCTCATTGGTCCTTTTCTGGTAGGTCCTGTAGCTGCTGCTATAAAAGGTGCGCATGGCCGCTCGGCCGTGCGCTAGTATCAATTGTGTTATGTGCTTTGCGCCAGTGTGATCATGCAACCATGTGGTCAGGGCTCGGCTTAAATAAGCCCCTAGAATACCGCACCTCCTGTGAGGAGATTTGTATGCACGTGTTCAGGGCCTGGCTGAAATAGGCCCCTAGAATACCGGCTTCTCCTGTGAGGAGTTGCATGTTTTCGTTGCTGACTGCATGACCACGGACTGCTATCCGCACAGCAGTTATCTGTGTATCCCTGTGGTGTTAACAGGACACAGTCTCTATCTCTGCGTCTCTACCTCAGCGACTCTGTGGTGTAACAGAGTTCGCTTATACCGCCATATAGTGTCACAGCATCTATGTTTGCGACTGTTGTGAATATGCTGGAGGCGGCTTCTGAGCTGGAGCTCCCTCTGGTGGTTGCTTATGGTAATGAACTGATTAATGAATTGCCTTCAGCTGGCGCTGAATGGTAGGATATAAGTGGCCTGATTTCCCAGCAGTCTTGCCGGTTATCAATTGTTCTTCTGGTCTTGCTTGAAGCACTGCTAGTTTACTGCTCTCCTTCAGATAAGTGTTTGCTGTTTTTTTTTCTCTATTTGATTTTCTCTGCTGGTTTGTTGCCTGCAGTGGACTGCAGCCTGTCCCCTTTTGGGGGTCTGGCGTTGCAATTGTGTTCCGTTTGTGTCTGCACTTTTGCTTTGCTCTTTTGTTACTTTTATTTGCTGAATAGCGTATTGTTACACCAGAAATCTGATTTAGGTGGAAGAGGTCGTGTGATCTCAGATTTTTTGGCAATCAGAAGTGTTGTTATTTTTGTTAGGGTTTTTGTTGGATTGCAGTCAGAATTCTTTCCTGTACTTTTCTGTCTAGACAGATTGGGCCCCAGCGTTTGCTCATTCTATTTTCTGTCTGTGTCTGTGCTTTCTTCTTGTCTAACCGCCATTACATGTTTGGGGGCTTCCTATTTTCTTTGGGGATCTGCTCCGGGGCAGATAGCTTTCATCTTTCTGCCTTTAGGTGTAGTTATCTCTCAGGCTGTGACGAGGCATCTAGGATCAATGTAGGAACGCTCCACGGCTACCTCTAGTTGTGTGGTTAGTTCAGGTTACTGCAATCCAATAGGTTCCAGCCTCTCTGGTGTATTACTGCTTTTGCTATTTTTTGCCATTTCTCCTCAGTTCCCGAAACATAACATGCGACTCTGTGAAGTAACAGAGTTCGCTAATACCGCCATCTTACTAGCAGCAGGCTCTGCCTGCACGGTGGACCCCGGACTGCGAACGCACCTATTATTTATATTTATTTGGTGCGTTCCGCCAGCCCTAACAAAGTGTGCGCTTCTTATTGAATTTAGCACATTTTATCTGAAACTCAACTGTTGATGAATTTCACCAAAATGTTTCAGAAACATTTATGCCTATTTTAACCTGTCTAAAGTTTTTAACATGTGTAAAAAGTGGATTGGCTTAGAGCGTACGTTCCCAACCAGTGTATCTGCACCCATTCCCCAGCTTTGGTTGAGTTTCCATTGGACTGTTTGCTATTTCTTCAGTCAAAAAAGGATATCATACTGCAGAAAAACATGCTGCAAAATAGAACTCCAGCTCTAACCAGTGTTGATTTTTTTTTTATTTTGAATGAACAGCTTTAAAAAAGACCTGTCAAAAATCCAGACCCCAAAAACATGATACAGGAATTGCTGCAAAAAAGTAATAATTATGACAGCATTTAATGGGAATTAGGTAGTTTTCACTATTGCATCAAAATTACTTTCTACTGTATATTTTTGGAATCAAATAGCAGTGAACCATATTTTCTAGGTCAATACATCCTGACTTATTATCACAAGAGACAGTATTTATCCCCCCAGTTATCCAAAGAATGGGGGCCCCAAAGTCCCTTGTGTAAATGGACAAGTATAGCACATGTGTGACCACCGTTTCAATTACTGTCTAAGGCTGTGGTTCCACGGTCCGGAACCACAGCGCTTTGGACGGAGCGGAAAGTCCGCTCCGCCCAATGCCCCGCCCCTTGTGAACACGCGGTGAATCGGGATGTGCTCATTGAACACATCCGGATACACCGCAGCACTGCATAGGCCTGTGTATTTCCCTTGCGGCGATGGAGTGTCGCCGCAAGGGAAAAGGTCATGCTGCGATCTAAAAAGACGCGCAGCATGTCCATTAACGCAGGTCTGCCACCTGCGTGTTTTTACGGATAGTGGAGATGGTATTTCTTGAAATCCCCTCCACTATGCTGTAACATCTGGACGCTGAGTGTTTGACGCTGCGCCAGCATTTACTGAAGGAATCCTGACCGTGGAAACACACCGTTATGCAGTTATGCATACTACCACTCCTAAAGAACTACCACTCCCGTAGACCCATGAAAGTAATTAGAGTAGTGGGTCATGCATCTATGCTACCAGACCATTCACACAGGTCAGACTCACAGCAATCATGCCTTTATCATCTATCCTGTGTTGATACGAGATAAATGTATTTAAGGGCACAACCACTTTAGCAATGATCAAATCAAATTAACATTTATTCATGGTGGAAAGATCCTATTTTGTCAACAAACAATATTGGATGCATATTCACTCTGAAGCCATATGGAACAAGTTTTAAAATATGCAACTCATAGCGAATTATTTTGTATGACTCATGTTTCCAGTCAGATGAGTATAACACCTGAATATGGAGAAAGTCACTTGTGATGTTAATTTGAGATAAAATGTTGCTTGCAATAAAAGAATTGTGAGAAGAAAGAAAGTAGATGAAATTATTCATTGTATTCCATTAACGCTTATATATTACTAATTCATTATTAATTGTTTCTTTTTAGCACAATGTCTAAGAAGCCCTGGGGTACCATTGTTCCCATTAGGACATCAGACTAAGTCTTTGCAGCAGTTGGCTTAGATGTTCTGGACTTAGAACCTTGATTCTCGTTGACGGGTAAAGGAGATTAGTTGTACCACAGATTGCACAGCAATAGCTTGAATGAAGCCTTTGAACAAGTTGTTGTTCAATCTCTCTGCTGCACGAGATCGCTAACGAGATCGCTAACGAGATCACTAAAACGTCACTATTTAGCAATCTCGTTAGCGACCTCGTTGTGTGTGGCATGTAGCAACGATGTGGCCCCTGCTGTGATGTCGCTGATCGTTCACTAGCGTTCTGGACCGTTTTTTGATCGTTGGCATCCCGCTGGTGAGCCTATATCGCTGTGTTTGGCACCTTTTGCGAACGACGAGCGACCTCGTTTGTGACGCATATGATTGTTTTTAGCGTCACGGAGTGGATCGCAATATCTGTAAGTTCTCTTTTGCGTCACAGAGAGGATCGCAGAAGTTGCAAAGCAGGCTAGCAGGACGCAGAGAGCAGGAGTGATGCTGGAAATTCCTATGAATCAGAAGCGCTCAGTACATGCTAATAGATCCTAACGACCGCCAAAGTCGTTAAAGAGATCGCTGACCGCTGATGAGTTGTTTATGAGATCTCCTGTTTGGCAGCTACTAGCGACCTAAAAGAGATCACACCAATGATCTCGTTAGCTTGCGTCGTTATCGAGATCGCTAACGAGATCGCTAAGTGTGGCAGTACCTTTACTCAGCACTCTGAGAAGCATGCCCCTGACAGCAAAAGGATCGCACATGGAAAAAGCCTTCAAATGAGGATAGTGAATTCTTAAACATGGAAAGGGTGGAACTAACATATGCCAAATTCTGTGCTTTATTGGAATAGGTTTTAAGTGTCAAGCATTACATTTGAAGGAACCATTACAATAAACTAACTGAATAATATTAGCCATGACAATGGCAGCCCAGGCAGTTGCGTATTATTTACCAGAATTTCTGCAATACAATATATCGAATCATCATTATCATGCAGAAAATAAATATTGTATGGGGTGACTAATCAGGAGCTGATTGCATAAATTATTTTAGATTTTTTAGATTTATTAAGAGTAACCAGTGGTACAGCAAGGTTGCGGCAGTGGTGTGGCAGAGGTGCCGTGATGCTGATACTCACCTTCCTCAGGTGAGGTGACGCCGTGGCCCGGTGTCCAAGGCAAGCAGGAAAGCCGGGATAACCACAAGTTACCGGGGGTTGGTTGCGGCAGTGGTGCGGCGGTGGCAGTGGTGTGGAGGTGGCAGAGGTGCGGCATTACTGAGGCGCGGTGGGCGGCGTGCACCTGAGCAGGGTCCCTTCCTCAGGTAAGGTGACGCCGCAGCACGGTGTCCACGGAGAGCAGAGCCGGGTTTGTCGGTGGTGGCGGCCATCTTCCTGAGGTGGCGCGTGCGCATATAGAGTACTCTGCTTCCTGGGACTTCAGGAAAATGGCCGCCGCAATCTCTATCTGCACATGCGCGGCCTCCCGTGGCCATTTTCCTGAAGCCACAGGAAGCAGAGTACTGTATCTGCGCATGCGCCGCCTCAGGAAGATGGCCGCCACCACCGAAAAACCCGGCTCTGCTCTCCTATCTGCTCTACATGCCGCGGCGTCACCTCACCACCTGAGGTAGGGACCCTGCTATTGTGCACGCCGCCCACCGCGCCTCTGCAACGCCGCACCTCTGCCACCGCCACCACCACACCATAGCCGCAACCCCCCGGTAAGCCTGCGTTCGGGCTATAAAATGCACCCCCCATTTTCCTCATAATTTTTTTAGGGAAAAAGTGCGTCTTGTAGTCCGAAAAATATGGTAATAAATTTATTCAAATAACAATTCATATACAAAATCACATAAAGTTACATATGGAGAGGAAAGGAGTATACCCAAGTAAAGTGCACATTCGGTGATAGAGGGACATAGTCCAGGCTCTGGGATTATACAGTGTTCATATATCCATGTATATATAATATCATAGAATCATATCATCCAGAATAATCAAACATAAAGTGCATAGTGCATATGTAGAAACATCATTAATTATCTATAGATGAATGCATACCCATGAAAGTTCACCTGTCCACGGTATCACCAAGCCCTGACGCACGTTTCGCGTATCAGCTTTCTCAAAGCGATATGTGCATGTCATGTCTCAAAAGCTGTCTGGTTTATATGGTATAGATACTCACTCTTAGACCAATGGTAGAAATATCCACACCCCCACCTCACAGGTGCTGCCCAAATATTCATTCTAATAGATTACTGGCCAGCTGGCGCATGGCACCGCCATTCCCGAGTCTCCATAATCTTGGCGTCCGTCACTCAGATCCGGCGTGTGGGGAGGAAATCCTCCATGACCTCACATCCACCTGCCACAGTGGAAAGAGGCCTTAGGCCAGAGATCCGAGATCCCGGCGCAGTGCTCATGCGCATCGCCATTTTGTTGAATACCTCTATCTAATGAAGTCATCCCAGTGCTGACACAGCACACAGACAGGTCCATAAGTACATAAATGCACGCTAGTGGATAGAGAGAAAACACGGCTGTATGACCGCACATAAGTAAGGACAAATATATTAAAACGCCCCACATACATTAGCCCCCACATAATTATCATAATGGTGCTATATGGGCCACATCTTATTACAGATAAATACCGCATGTAATGTACATTGTAAGGCAGTCAATTCTTAATGAATGGTAAACTAAGGAAACAAGTGGGGGGGAGAAAAGAGAGAGGGAAGAGACCTTAACATAATTATAGCTAGAAATAGCACAAAAAAACATATCAATAAGGGGACAAAAGACCATATTAGAGAGAGTCCAGTCATGAAGGGTCCCCCATTTTGTTTCATTTTGGTCTCTTCCGACTCATAACTGTGGTCATCAGTCCCAAAGTGCATCGTAGTGAGTAGAGGCATCATAGTCCCAACCAAGACACGTGGAATAATTTTACTGGAGTAAAGAAATAAAAGAAAAATATAAAAATACTAAACAGACACAACATATAATAAAAGACAGAGAGTTTACAGGAATGGAGCAAAACAGAGTTTTTCATTACGGTAAGTCCTGCAGGGGCCATAGTGCCCAACTCCACAATCCATCTTGTCTCCGACTGTGCTAAGATCAATTTCATGTTACCACCTCTTATACCTCCATGTATCCTGTCTATACCTCTGACTTTAAGGCCACATGGATCCGAATTGTGGTATGCCCTAAAGTGTCTGGGTAAGGTTTTTAACAGGGAAAGGTCCTCCACCTCAGCCGCCGCACTGATGTCCCTAATCCCTCATTCTGATGCGCAGTTCTCTGGATGTCAGGCCAATATATGTCTTAGAGCAGGGACACTGTGCAAAATATATGACATAAGAAGTCGTGCACGAGATATAATGCCTGATGGTATATTTCCGAGTACCATCGGCCACTGCAAATGTCCCTGCCCTAATAATATTACCTTACCTTGGTTACAAGCCAGGCAATTCCCACATGGGAAACAGCCCCATCTCTGTTTGGTAGCTCCAAACGGATTTCTCTGGGGAACCACATAGTGGCTTCTAACAAGATGATCCCTAAGGTTTCTACTTTCCTGGCTGTTACTAATGGTCTCTCGGAGATTTCTTTATTCAGGATAGAGTCTGTTTGAAGAACAGACCAGTGTCTCATGAAGATCTGACGGATAGCATCCCACTGACAGTTATAGGTGGTAATAAACCTTGTATACTTTTTCTTAGATTTACCGTAGCTACACAGTAGGGTTTGTCGTGGGGTATGTTTTGTCCGGTGGTAGCCATATTTTATATTCCTCTTGCTGTACCCCCTCGCCAGAAAGCGTTCTCTTAAATCCTTGGCCTGTAATTCAAATTTATCTTCTGTGGAACAAGTACGCTTAGCCCTCAGAAATTGGCCGATAGGGATCGCCTTGTAGAGTGGGCATGTCCAGAGGAAGAATGGAGAAATGAATTGACCGATGTATCTTTCCGATAAATATCAGTGTGGATGGAACCAGAATCATTGACTGACAATGCAATGTCTAAAAAATTAATTTTACGTTCATGCCATTTATAGGTCAATCTGATATTATAAATATTATCATTCAGACCAAGCATAAACCTATCCAGTTCAGGGACCGGACCCTGCCAGATGATAAGAAGGTCATTAATGTAACGAAGACAGCACTGCACATTATTTTACTGACAAAGAAGCTGTACTTCGTTATGCATTATCCCATGGGATACTGTCAATGGAGGGTGCTGAGATTCGCTTGTTTCCCAACATTTATTGTCGGCTTTATATGTAAAGAATGGTGGAGACCCTCTGTTGCTCCCTCTCCACTTCCCTGATGTGGTCCCCCATGCTGTGCCCCAACTGCAGGTTGTGCATTAATATGTATTAAATGTATGTGCTGTGTTTGCAATGCCCTAATGTAGTATCATTGCAATGTATGTGATTAGTTCAGGGTAAGCACAGGTTTATTTAGTGGGCTGGTTCAGCAGCCTCCAAGCAGACAGGAAGTCCCTGTCTGCAGGTCAAAGCCCAGGCTGCACTGACTGCGGCAGAACATGCTCCCCTACTGGGAGCTGGCCATACCCCTGGAGGGGAACAGAGCTGTCAGGGGTAGTGTTGAGCGATACTTTCCGATACTGGAAAATATCGGATTGGATCGGACCAATACTCAAAAAGTATCGGGTATCGCCGATTCCGATACCGGAAACCAATGCAAGTCAATGGGACAAAAATATCGGAATTAAAATAAACCCTTTCTTTCCTTGTAGGTTAATTGTACATGAAGGAAAACAACTAAGAATAATGTAGAATGTATTGGGGGAGGTGTAGGAGACATTAAAGGAATAAAGGTTTAGCCCAATCAAATGGAATAGCAGGAATATTTTTTTTTTTAAGACGTTCGGCGTTACAAAGAAATTGACTATGTAGTTAACCTTTTTTCTATTTTGGCACATATGTATGTTTCACTACTTCCATGCTCTTCACCTTCTTTTTTACTTCTCCCACACTTTCTCCTTCATGATCCTCAGCAGCAGCATCTTTTTCATCAACTTCTTCTTCACCTTATTTATCTTCTTCAACTTCTTCCTATTATTCTTTTTTTTACATTCTTCATATTCTTCTTTTTCAACTAATATTCTTCTTCATATTCTACTTCTTCATCTTCTTCCTATTCATCTTCTTCATTATATTCTTATTTGTGACAGGCATTCCTGTAGTTGTAATCTCTAAAAGTTTGAACATTACACCTTCCGTTCTTGCTGTCACAAAAGATTTACCACAGTATTCGTCCGCGTTCAGTTTGGCCTGCAGCAGCAGGCATTTTCCAGGGGCACCACGAGGAGGAACGGACTCACCCCATACACTGCTTAGTCTTCTTCTCCTTATAATTTAGAGCATATCTTTTGCTCTGATTTTTGGTCTTATGCTTAATGTTCTGCTTTTTGTTCCTCTGCTTCTTGGTCTTCTGTCTCTTGTTCTGTATCTTTTTGGTTGTCTTCATGTTCTTTGTCCTCTTGGTCATCTTCTTCTGGGTAATCTTTTTGGTCTTCTTTGGGGTGGTATTCAGGCTCGGTGTCTTCATGGTCGTCGTCCTTGGGGTCGTCGTCTTCTTCGGGGTGGTCTTCAGGGTCGTCTCAGGGTCATCGTTTTCAGGGTCGTCGTCTTCTTCGGGGTGGTCTTCAGGGTCGTCGTCTTCAGGGTCATCGTCAGGCAGATCCATAGTGATTACCAAAAAACATTTAAAAAATCTTCAACTTGGAAATGTAGCTGAAGGTACAAGAAGGCAGAGTAACTGCCGAGAACCAGCTGATTGTCCTGGAACCCGGATGGGTAGTAGAAGGAACATTACAAGAGCCAATGGCACAACCGAGGACCAGCTGACGGTACTGGGACACGGTTACTAAGCAGGAGATACAGGTGCTACAAAGCACTACCAAGGAACAGCAGACGTTGCTGGAACTCGGATACCGAGATGGAGGCACCTAGGCCAAAGGCACTGCCGAGAACCAGCTGACGGTACTGGAACCCGGATGGGTAGCAGAAGGTACAAGAGCCAATGGAAGTAACGAGGACCAGCTGACTGTGCTGGAACCCAGAGGGGCAGCAGAAGGAACAGAGCCAATGGCACAACCGAGGACCAGCTGACGGTACTGGGACACGGTTACTAAGCAGGAGGTACCTGTGTTAGAAAGCACTACCAAGGACCAGCAGACGTTGCTGGAACTCGGATACCGAGATGGAGGCACCTAGGCCAAAGGCACTGCCGAGAACCAGCTGACGGTACTGGAACCCGGATGGGTAGCAGAAGGTACAAGAGCCAATGGAAGTAACGAGGACCAGCTGACTGTGCTGGAACCCGGATGGGTAGTAGAAGGAACATTACAAGAGCCAATGGCACAACCGAGGACCAGCTGACGGTACTGGGACACGGCTACTAAGCAGGAGGTACCTGTGCTAGAAAGCACTACCAAGGACCAGCAGACGTTGCTGGAACTCAGATACCGAGAAGGAGGCACCTAGGCTAAAGGCACTGCCGAGAACCAGCTGACGGTACTGGAACCCGGATGGGTAGCAGAAGGTACCCATGAAAAATTAAGTTGCGCGGCCGCGAGCCGGCCGCAGTTACCGAATTCAACAGTCCTACAGGGGGTGCTTGTCATATTGGCACTATGGAAACAGCCTTTATTTCCATATCCCGCAGCCCCATAGGAAGCACCTAAACTGTAGGCACCATAAAGTCGGCTAACCTGACCGCAACACAACAGGACAACGTATTGGAGGCAAAGTGACATTGACACTGCCAGGAAACAGCTGGGGTGCTGTAACCTGGCTGGGCAGGAGGGAGTACCCGTGCCAAAGACACTGCCGAGAAGCAGCTGACGGTACTGGAACCCGGATGGGTATCAGAAGGTACCCATGAAAACCAAAGTTGCAAGACCACGAGCCGGCCGCAGTTACCGAATCCCACAGTACTACAGGGGGTGCTTGTCCTATTGGCACTATGGAAACAGCCTTTATTTCCATATCCCGCAGCCCACATAGGAAGCACCTAAACTGCAGGCACCATAGAGTCGGCTAACCCGACCGCAACACGACAGGACAACGAATTGGAGGCAAAGTGACGTTGACACTGCCAGGAAACAGCTGGCGTGCTGTAACCTGGCTGGGCAGGAGGGAGTACTCGTGCCAAAGACACTTCTGAGCAGCAACTGGCGATGTTGGAGCCCAGGGATGAGAGTAGTAACAGAGTGGAGGCAGAGGACAAATTGAAGCAAGTTTAAAATCTGGACTTGTGTGAGTGTGGACAGACCAGGAAAGATTGCCAGCTACACAGCTGGGGATCAGCTGACATTACTGAAACCCAATAACATAGGAGCTAGTGTTGACTGTGCAGACGGCACTTCCGAGCAGCAACTGGCAGTGTTGGAGCCCAGGGATGACAGTAGAAACAGAGTGGAGGCAGAGGACAAATTGGAGCAAGTTGAAAATCTATACTTGTGTGAGTGTGGACAGAGCAGGAGACATTGCCGGCTACACAGCTGGGGATCAGCTGACATTACTGAACCCCAATAACACAGGAGCATATGTTGACCGTGCAGACGGCACTTCCGAGCAGCAAGTGGCAGTGTTGGAGCCCAGGGATGATAGTAGAAACAGAGTGGAGGCAGAGGAAAAATTGGAGCAAGTTGAAAATCTGGACTTGTGTGAGTGTGGACAGAGCAGCAGACATTGCCGGCTACACAGCTGGGGATCAGCTGACATTACTGAACCCCAATAAAACAGGAGCATATGTTGACTGTGCAGACGGCACTTCCGAGCAGCAACTGGCAGTGTTGGAGCCCAGGGATGACAGTAGAAACAGAGTGGAGGCAGAGGACAAATTGGAGCAAGTTTAAAATCTGGACTTGTGTGAGTGTGGACAGACCAGGAAAGATTGCCAGCTACACAGTTGGGGATCAGCTGACATTACTGAACCCCAATAGCACAGGAGCTTTTGTTGACTGTGCAGACGGCACTTCCGAGCAGCAACTGGCAGTGTTGGAGCCCAGGGATGACAGTAGAAACAGAGTGGAGGCAGAGGACAAATTGGAGCAAGTTGAAAATCTGGATGTGTGTGAGTGTGGACAGAGCAGGAGACATTGCCGGCTACACAGCTGGGGATCAGCTGGCATTACTGAACCTCACAAACACAGGAGCGAGTGTTTTTCTCTGTGCATTCAGCACTTCTGAGCAACAACTGGCGGTGTTGGAGTCCAGGGTCAAGGAGGGTGTAGAAATCCCATATAGAGTATTTGCCTTGTTCCATGTCACTTCAAAATTTATATACTCCAAACAAGAGAAACGTAAGCTTTACTAACATAAAATGATGAATTTTCTTCAAAAATATTGAAATAAAGACATTTAAAATATAAGCGCATATATGCACATGGCGACAACAAATGCAAAAAAAACAAAAAAACATAGGGTATAGGGGTTGAAATGAATGCATACAAGTACATTTCATAATCCATTAATGCTGCCTAAGGAATGGTATGTACACCTTTAATATAGTGCAGACAATGTATGTAGGACTAGTCATCATCATCATTAGAAGTTATATGTGACAGTAAAAAATACACTCATTGAGGAAAACTGTTAGTTCACACCCCATATATTAAAGGTCCAGCATGTAATCCTGATAATATGGCGCAATAATCAATGATCAAGCATAACCTAGAAAAAGTGCATCGTGCATAGTGAAAATTGCTATGTATGCCTGCAAGTGCAGGTGATACAACGCCAACGGATAGATAAGGTATATGCTATCTATGTATCAGAGTGCATAGCCACTGATGGCGAATGGCGATATAATACTCTACCTCAATAAAGGCTGCGGCACCACTCACGCGCGTTTGGCTTGTAGCTTGTTGAAGAGGGGAAGTGCATGTATGTTTGCACGTCGGTTTTGCCGCACAGACTGCCTTCCTGCTCTGACGTGTTGGGTAGGGTAGCAGCTGTGCGTCATATGACACTGACTTGCAGTGACCTTGCGCAGCGTTCGTCAGCGGTAGTTTAACGCCGAAACAAAGCCGGCATCATGACTGATTTCCTCTATAAACATGCAGCTATGAGCAACCATACACGCACGTCTCCTCTTGAAGAAGCTACAAGCGAAACGCGCGTGAGGGGTGCCGAAGCCTTTATTGAGGTACAGTATTATATCGCCATTCGCCATCAGTCGCTATGCACTCTGATACCTAGATAGCATAAACCTTTTCTATCCGTTGGCATTGTTTCACCTGCACTTGCAGGTATACATTGCTATTTTCACTATGCACGATGCACTTTTTATAGGTTATGCATGATTATTGCCCCTTATTATCAGGATTAGATGCTGGACCTTTCATATATGGGGTGTGAAGTAAGAGTTGACCTCAATGAGTGTATTTTTTACTGTCCCATATATAAGTAATGATGATGATGACTAGTCCTACATCCATTGTCTGCACGATATTACAGGTGTACATACCGTTCCTTAAGCACCAATAATGGATTATGAAATGTACTTGTATGCATTCATTTCAACCCCTATACCCTATGTAGGCTTTTTTGGTTGCATTTGTAGTCGCCATGTGCATATATGCGCTTATATTTAAACTGTATACTTGTACATATTTGGGACTACAATTCATCATTTAATGGTTGGAAAGCTGCCGTTTTTCTGGTTTGGAGCATATCAATCAGGGTGTAGGCTCATCCTTATGTGGAACAAGTTAGACATCTGATGTTCTGTGCATGTGGAGGGAGCAGGAGACTTTATGCCGAACACACAGCAGGGGAATAGCTGGCGTTACTGAACCCCACTAACATAGGAGCTTGTGTTTTTCTTTGTGCAGACGGCACTTCTGAGCAGCAACTGGCAGTGTTAGAGCCCAGGGAGTACAGTTCAGATGTTAGAAATATGAACAGAACAGGAGACATGGATACTATTGCCAACCAGTTATTTAATCGGAAACCGGACAGGCAAATTCAGGCGAGATCCATGCCTTGTTCATTTTCAGAAAAGTAAGCCGGTCAACGTTATCGGAGGATAGTCGCATGCAACGGTCTGTTAGCACACCACCTGCGACACTAAGACGCGCTCCGATAATACACTAGCAGCAAGGCAAGCCAGCACCTCCAATGCATATTGGCTAAGCTCTGGCCATGTATCCAGCTTAGAGACCCAAAACTTGAAGGGGGAAGAGCCGTCTGGGAGTACACTGAGAGGGCAAGACATGTAGTCTGTCACCATCTGACGGAAACGTTGCCTCCTGCTGACTGGAGCCGTCTGTGATGGTGTAGACATTTGTGACGGTGACACAAAACTTCGCCACATTTCGGACATACTGGTCTTGCCCTGTGCAGAGGCGCTGCTTCTGCTCCCTCTTGGTGCAGAGATTCCTCCACTGCCTCGACGCACAGAGCTGCTTTGTAAAGCACTAGCAGCAGTGCTCTCGGCTGGAATGGAGAACATGATGGAATGCACCAGTGTGTCTTGGTACTCCCGCATTTTACGCTCCCAGTTCAACAGTGTTATGAGGCTTTGTAAGTTGTCCCGGTAGCGAGGGTCTCGGAGGGTGTACACCCAATAATCAGATGTGGTGAGAATGTGGGCGATGCGGCGGTCGTTTCTCAGGCACTGCAGCATGAAATCAACCATGTGCTGCAGACTCCCAACTGGCCAAGAAACGCTGTCCCCTGCAAGAGGCTTCAGCTCTGCCTGCTCTGCATCACCCCACCCTCGCTCTACATACTGACTACTAGAGCATTGTGTACCTCCCTCCTCTGGAGCGATGTCTTCCTCCTCCATTGACTCCTCCTCATCCTCCTCACAAAGTAGTCCCCTGCCTAGGCCTTTGTGAGGAACCACGTTGCGCAGACTGTCCAGAAGGTGATGGAATTTGTGACTCCTCATCCTCCACCTCTTCCAAAACCTCATCCCTTAGTGCTTGCAGTGTTTTTTGAAGCAGGCAGATAAGGGGGACAGTCATGCTGACTAGTGCATCATCTGCACTTGTCATCCGCATCGTATCATTGAACGCACGCAAAACATGGCAGATGTCCTTCATAGAGGCCCACTCAGTGGTGGTGAAGTGTGAACGGCGCAAATTGCAAGTTGTTTCCACCTGATGCAGCTGGTACTCCATTACTGCTGCCTGCTGCTCACACAACCGCTCCAACATATGTAACGTGGAATTCCACCTGGTGGGTAGGTCACATATGATGCGATGTTTTGGGAGGCGGAATCGGCGTTGCAGAGCTGCAATGCGCGATCTGGCCATGCTGGAACGCCGCAAATGAGTGCACTCTATGCAGACCTTGTGCAGCAGTGCATCAAGATCCGGATAGTCCCTCAAAAAACTCTGCACGACCAAGTTGAGCACATTTGCCAGACATGGTATGTGAGTGAGGTTGCCTAGGCCCAGAGCTGCCACCAGATTTCGGCCATTGTCACACACTACCAAGCCTGGCTGGAGATTCGCTGGCACAAACCACACGTCGCTCTCCTGCTTGATGGCATTCCAGAGCTCCTGCGCTGTGTGGCTTCGATTCCCCATAGAAATTAATTTCAGGACGGCCTGTTGACATTTGGCCACGGCTGTGCTCATATCAGTCGTAACAGGTAAGCGTTCACGGGTCCATGTGGAGGTAGACCGTGACGGCTCCTGCAGCGATGATTCTGAGGAACTGGAGTAGGAGGAGGAGTCAATGTGTACAGACTGGATTCCTGCAATCCTTGGAGTTGGCATAACACGTACAGCGCCACTCTCAAGATCTGTACCCGGCTCAACAACATTGACCCAATGGGCAGTGAAGGAAAGGTATCATCCCTATTCATGGTTACTGGTTCACGCATCGGTGGTCAGGTGGACCTTGCTACTGACGGCGTTTAGTAGCGCATGTTTAATTTTTCCCTCCACATGCTTTTGCAGGGCAGGGACGGCTTGCCTGCTGAAATAAAAGCGGCTGGGCACATTGCATTGCGGGACTGCCAATGCCATGAAGCTACGGAAGGTGTCAGTCTCCACCAGCCTGAGGCTAAGTGCACACGTTTGCAGAATGTTTGCAGAATATTCCTGAGCAAAACCGGACTTTTTTCGCGGCAAAAATGTGTGTTTTTTTTGCGCAGTTTTTGCGCGTTTGGCGCGTTTTTTTGCGCGGATTTGACGCGTTTTCACCGCGATTTTTTCCTGAACTTTCTAGGTCAATAATATAGCGGAAAAACGCTAGAAATCCGCAAAATTAATGGACATGTTGCTAGATTTTCCGCAATGCGTTTTTTTCGCGGAAAAAACGCACCATGTGCACAGAAATTGCGGAATTCATTCTAAATGATAGGATGCTTAATACATGCGTTTTTGACACGTTTTTTCCCGCGAAAAAAACGCAAATATTCCTGAACGTGTGCACTTAGCCTGAATGACAGCATTTCAAGGGACAGGAGTTTTGCAATGCCAGCATTCAGAGCCTGCGCTTGGGGATGGTTTGCCGAGTATGGCCGCCTTTTCTCCCATGCCTGTGCTACCGATAGCTGTACAGTGGCCTGGGAGTGTGGGGATGACTGGGAACGTGGTGCTGTGGGTGGAATTACACTGGGTCTCTGTACACAAGTGCCAGAGGTTCTTCCAGGGCGATCCTGTGAGGAAGCCTAACCAGCTGTGTGTGAGCTGGAGGAAGAGGCTACAACACGAGCTGAAGATGTAGATGGTGCTGTAGGTTGGCCTACATCTCCAGTGTGTCTTTGTAACTCCACCACGTGCTTGGTCCGCACATGTTTCCACATATTTTTGGTATTGAGGTTGCTGACACTTTTACCTCTTTTTACTTTTTGATTACACAGCTTGCATTTGACAAAGCAAATGTCATCTGCAACTGTGTCAAAAAAGAACCACACACTGCAAGTCCTGGGAGCGCCCGTTTTGGCTTTTTGAAGAGAACTGCTCCGAACGGGTGCCAAAGTGGAGGCTACAGGCAACCGAGTCTGAAGCCTACCTCTCCTCCTGTTTGGACTGTTGGGGGAATCTCTTCCTCAGAGCTGCTCCCACCACCTTTCTGTTCCTCACGCCATGATGGGTCAAGGACCTCATCATCTCCACTACCTTCTTCAAACACCTGCTTCTCCTGGGTCGTCTGGACAGCACCATGCGCAACAGAAACTGGCACCTGAGTCTCATCATCATCAGATGCGTTCTGCGGTGTGCTGATCATAGGCACTGGCCCACCCGCCTCTTCAGATTCAGAGAGACAAAGCAGTTGCGCATCATTGCATACTCCCTCTTCTTCACATTCTAGAATGCTGCTTGGCTGGCCCCCTCTTTCCAAGTCAACAGATTCAGAGAACAGAAGTAGAGACTCGGCTGGCTCCTGTACAGAACTCTCTGACTGCCTGGGCAATTTGGCAGGTGGTGAAGAGACAGATGGTTGCTCTTCAGTGCTCTGTGTTATGAATGTGCTAGAGATGGTTTCTGAGCAGAGGCTCCCTCTGGTGGTTACAGACAGTACTGAACCTTTCAGCGAGGAGTGGCAATCAGGGATCACTGACTGGTCTGATATAAGGGTGGTTCCCTCCCATGATGGTTGCCGGTGATCAATTGTTCTTGTCTCAATTGTGGTTCCTGGTTCATTTGGAAGTTTGCTGGAGTCTTTCCTGCATCTCCTGCTTTAAGATAAGATATTTCTTGCTTTTCTTTTTGTGCTTGCTTTTTGCATTGTTTTCTGCACTTTTGTGGAGGTCAGCCAGGTCCCCTCCTGGGGCCTGAGCTCCTCACAGTTTATCTGCAGCCACTGTTATTTGCTCATTTGCTTTTTCCTGTTTTTTCAGCGGCTGCAGATTGGTTTTGTTCACACTGAGATCTGATTTAGCGGGTGGCGAGATCGTGTGATCTCAGTATTTTTGTAATCAGAATTGTTGGATTTTTGTAGGGTTTTCTGGGTTGCAGAAAGTAATCTCTCCTTTCCTATCCTATTTAGTCAGCTTGTGGCCTCAGCGTTTTCTCAATCTATTTTCTGCCTATGTTTGTGTTTTTATTTTGTCTAACCGCCATTACATGTTTGGGGGCTTCCTATTTTCTTTGGGGATCTGCTCCGGGGCAGATAGCTTTCGTCTTTCTGCCTTTAGGTGTAGTTATCTCTCAGGCTGTGACGAGGCGTCTAGGATCAACGTAGGAACGCTCCACGGCTACCTCTAGTTGTGTCGTTAGTTTAGGAATCTGCAACCCATCAGTTACCAACATCTCAGGTGTTCTGCTGCCCTGCTGTTGTTCCTGTCCTCCTCAGCTACCGAAACACAACAGCTCTGGTCCTGAGAGGATGTGGAAGTAATTGAAGTCGATGCGTTTGCTGCCATCCATCCGACAACGGCTTCAATTTGTTCTTCCCGCAGCAGGGGGTACGGTGAGCTCCTACAAAGCTGCGCATAAAGGACCGCTCCCGGGGAAAACTGGGGGATGCTGTGTCACTGGTGCCCGCAGCAGGCACAGAATTACCACGTCCTCTCCCTGCTGAAACTCCACACCCACGACCACGTGCCTTACTCCCTGCCTTCTTCATCTTGGTAGATTGATAAAGATAGGCAGAAAAATACTAAGGCCTTAGTGTGCTTATTCCTGAACAGCTGCTAACAGGTATAAGAAACACTAAGTTTATTAAGTGTGGAATACACTTTAATATGAGCTAATGTGGCCTAAAAACTGTCAAGTGTAGTGTTTGGTGAACTTTATTCACTTTTTTGTGTTTTTCACAAAAAAAACAAAGGTTGTGATTGAGACAAAAGATGTACAATCGATAGTATCACAAACTTTTTGTAGCTCTTACAATGCAGGAAACTACAATGCAATAGATAAAGCTACCAAAAATAGGTGTCACGCTGTCTAGCAGATGTATAAATATATAATGTCAGTAATCTATCAAGTGGGACAACATTCTATATAACATATAAATAGGTAACATTAACATGTATATATAGCATAGTATTACCTGACATAATATCCTGTGGGTCAATACTGAATCCTTTTCACGCTGTCTCTGGCTAGAGGTGGACCGGGGTCTATGCTGACCCTAAACTGGGGTCCTGACTAGTCCCTCTACCTGGAGGTACTGTTAATGGTACAGAGGTCCAGTGTCATGTGTGCATCGCCATGAAGATCGTCGCGGTTGCACATTCTGACTTCTCACAGCTGAGTTGCTGTTTCTTTGTGTTTGGCAGTTAGGGAGTTAATTCTGTCTGTGCTCAGTTCTGGGACTGGGTGCAGTTTTCTCCCGGCTGCAATTAATTATTTGTTGATTGGTTTCCTTTAAATCTCTGGTTGTCTGTGTTGGGAGTTGCCAGTGAAATTCTTCATGCAGACCACAGATAGGATTGTATCTGTATAGACTTAAGTTAAAGAGCTCCTTAGTTGTTTTAAGCTCACCTTGCTTAAGGGTATGCCACACTAAACAATATCGCTAACGGGATCGCTAAAAAACGTCACTATTTAGCGATCCCGTTAGCGATGTTGTTCAGTGCGGCAGCTTCCAGCTGACGAGCTTCCTGCTGTGATCTCGCTCGTCGCTGGAATCGCTCCGGACCCTATTTCATCGCTGGCGCTCCCGCTGGGTAAGTATCTAATCGCTGTGTGGCACCTTTTCTTAGCGATTTAGCGGTACTTTTGTACCGCTAAAGTCGTTAAGAAGATCGCTAACGGCGATAGCGTCGTTAACTATATCGCTAAATGTGGCCGCATTTAGCGATATAGAAACAATCCCGCTAGCGATCTCATTAGTATGCAACGCTAACGAGATCGCTAGCGGGATAGCTTAGTGTGGCAGTACCTTTAGAGTTTAATATCCCAGATCATTTATGTTCCTTCTGTGTTTGAGTGTGTATGCAAGTCTGTGTTTTCTCCAGTCTGTCTTATATGTCTAATCTGTGTATTTAGCAGAGATCAGCCCATATCCCTTTGGTGGTAATCAGTATCCTTCTTAGGACTGATTACAGGGTTCAGGGACTGATAGGAGACAGGGTTAGGCTGGAGACTTGGACCTCTGAACCATTATCAGTACCTCCAAGGTGAGGGATTAGTTAGGACCCCAGTTTAGGGTCAGGTTAGACCCCCGGTCCTCCTCTTTCCTGTACAGTGTATCAAGTCCTCAAGATTAACCCTGAGTTCAACGGATATCGTGTCAGGTAAATCTATTCTATATTTACATGCTGATGTTGCTAATCTATATGTTGTATAGAGTGTTGTTCTTTTAAGAATAGTTTACTGACATCGTACACATATCATAAGACCGCGTGACATTTT
Source organism: Oophaga sylvatica (assembly GCA_033576555.1). Lineage (NCBI taxonomy): Eukaryota > Metazoa > Chordata > Amphibia > Anura > Dendrobatidae > Oophaga > Oophaga sylvatica. The sequence goes on along the minus strand of JARQOD010000004.1, from coordinate 385,745,848 downwards.
CACTGGCCATAAAAATTATTCCAGTTGCCATGGATCCAGTAGCCAGCTGGCTCTGCAGTTGCAGGATTATCCATGGAGCTGACGACATTAAGTCCAAGTTTTGTCTCCCTCGGAGCAAACCAGATTGAACCTAAAGTAGCTCTCCCGGACGTTCATGGTGGCGAGACAAATTTTTCTACCTTCAGGGAAGCATGTAAATTGTATTTTCGGCTTCGGCCTCGATCATCGGAGTGAAGAGCAGAGAGTGGGAATTGTTATCTCGCTCCTACAAGGGACCCTCAATCCTGGGCCTTCTCCCTTTCCTCGGGATCCCCGGCTCTACAGTCAGTAGATCGATTTTTTACTGCCCTGGGTTTGGTATATGATGACCCAGATCGGGTCTCTCTTGCTGAGACAAAATTACGTAAGATACAGCAGGGAGATCGTCGGCGGAGGAATTTGCTTCTGAGTTCCGTAGATGGGCCACAGAATACTCAGTGGAATGACCAGCTCTTAGGAGCCAGTTTTGTCATGGGATTTCTGACAAATTAAAGGACGTTTTGCTCAGTATGATTCTCCTCCATCACTGGAGGCTGCTATGGCCCTAGCTATCCGTACTGATAGACGGCTCCGGAGAGGTGCGAGGTAACTCCGCCCCCGTTGTTACTCCACTACTACTAAAGTCCTTATGTTGAGGTTCCCTTGTCTGTTCGAGGAGCCTATGCAGTTGGGAGGGACATCATTTCGTGGAGGGGATTGGCGTACGCCGCAGGACTAGAAGGTGTTTCTTCTGCGGGAAAGAGGGACATTTGTTGGGGATGTCCATCCCGTGCCTTGTTGAGCAAAAAGTCGCCGGAAAACTGTTAATCCCAGGTTGTGTGGTGGACGACAACCTGGGAGTATGTATTTCGTCCGCTAGTTCTTCTCAGTTCCTTGTACAGTGGAGGTGGTGGTTGGTACGAGAGTGGAGAGATTTCTGTTCTTCTTGATAGTGGGTCGGGGCTAATCTGGTTGACGCTCAGTTTGCTCAGGCTCAAGGTATGCATCTGAGTGTATTGGTCAAACCGATCCTATATTCTCCATTGACGCCAGGCCTCTCGGCCAAGGTAGCTTTGTCTATGAGGTTCATAACATTGACCTTCGGGTAGGGGCAATACATAGGGAACTATTATCTTGTTATGTGTTGGAGGGTCTACCTACTCTATTGTGTTGGACTTCCTTGGTTGGTTAAACATAACCCTGTGATTAATTGGCAGTCCAGAGATATAAGCCAATGGGGGAGTTTTGCAAAAGTAACTGCATGAACACAGTCATCATGCGGTCGTGCCTAGTACTTTGCCTCCTTTTTGGAGGACTTTGGGGATGTGTTCTTGAGGAGTGTCAGGAGTTGCCTCCTCATCGCGTGTATGACTGCTCTATTAATTTACTTCCTGATGCTAAGTTACCTAAAGCTAGGTTATATAACCTTTCTGGTCCTGAGAGGCAGGCTATGAAAGATTATATTTCGGAAAGTCTGGCCAAAGGGCATATTAGACCTTCATCTTCCCCAGTGGCTGCGGGGTTCTTCTTTGTGAAGAAAAAAGATGGAGGCCTACGCCCTTGCTTGGATTTCCGCGAACTTAATCGGATTACTGTTCGAGATCCGTATCCACTCCCTCTGATTCCTGATCTCTTCAATCAAATTGTTGGCGCCAAATGGTTCTCTAAATTGGATCTCAGGGGGGCGTATAATCTGATTAGGATAAAAGAGGGGGATGAGTGGAAAACGGCGTTTAACACGCCGGAGGGACATTATGAGAACCTTGTCATGCCTTTTGGTCTGACTACTGCACCAGCAGTATTCCAACATTTTGTTAATGACATTTTTCATCATCTGGTGGGGCTGTTTGTGGTCGTATATTTGGATGACATTTTAATTTACTCACCAGATCTTGTGTCTCACCAGGAGCATGTGAGACAGGTGTTGCAGATCTTGCGAGACAATAAACTATACGCCAAACTGGAAAAGTGTGTATTCGCCGTACAGGAACTTCAGTTTTTGGGTTTCTTGGTGTCAGCCTCCGGTTTCCGTATGGACCCTGAAAAGGTGAGAGCAGTGCTTGAATGGGATCAGCCAGAGGATCTTAAGGCTCTGCAGCGTTTTCTGGGGTTTGCTAACTACTACCGGAAATTTATTTGTAATTTCTCATCTGTTGTCAAACCTCTCACTGACATGACAAGAAAAGGGACGGATTTTTCTAAATGGTCGGACAAAGCTTGCCAAGCTTTTTCCTCTTTGAAAAAATGTTTTGCTTCGGCACCCGTTCTCATCCAACCAGATGCATCTCAGCCGTTCGTTGTGGAGGTGGACGCGTCTGACGTAGGGGTGGGTGCAATATTGTCCCAGGGTCCGTCCCTGGTAAATGGCATCCGTGCGCTTTCTTTTCTAAAAAATTGTCGTCCGCCGAAAGGAATTATGATATCGGCAATAGGGAACTTTTGGCCATTAAGTTGGCTTTTGAAGAATGGCGTCACTTTTTGGAGGGGGCAGTCCACCCGGTCACCGTCATTACTGATCACAAGAACCTGCTGTATTTGGAATCTGCTAAGCGTCTGAATTCCAGACAAGCTCGATGGTCGTTGTTTTTTACCAGGTTTAATTTTGTTGTCAGTTATCGCCCTGGATCTAAGAATGTTAAGGCGGATGCCTTGTCTCGCAGTTTCCCAGGGGCCGGGAAAATGGATGACCCGATTCCTATCCTTCAGGAGGGGGTGGTAGTGTCGGCTGTATGTTCTGAGCTTGAGGAGGAGGTGTTAGAGGCTCAGGGGGACGCCCCTGCAGGACCTCCAGGGAGACTGTTTGTCCCAAATCAGTTGAGACAAAAGGTTATTGAGGCACATCATAATTCTGCTTTAGCAGGACATCCAGGGAGTAAGGCTACTTTAGATCTCCTTTCTCGCCGGTTTTGGTGGCCTAACGTTAATAAAGATGTTTTAACTTTTGTCGCGTCCTGTGGGGTTTGTGCTCGCTCTAAGACCCCTCATACCCGTCCGTCTGGGACCCTCTTACCCTTGAAACTTCCGGAGCGTCCATGGACTCATTTGTCTATGGACTTCATCACGGACCTTCCTCAGTCGTCAGGGAAGACTGTCATACTGGTGGTTGTTGACAGGTTCAGTAAGATGGCACATTTCATTGCTCTTCCTGCCCTCCCTAATGCTAAAACTCTGGCGCAGGTGTTCATTGGGGAGATTGTGAGACTTCATGGGTTGCCTTCTGATGTGGTGTCAGATAGGGGGTCTCAGTTTGTGTCCAAGTTTTGGAGGGCATTTTGTTTACGTCGGGGGATGCAATTGTCATTTTCCTCGGCTTTTCATCCGCAGACCAATGGTCAGACAGAGCGTCTGAATCAAAGCCTAGAGACTTATCTTCGGTGTTTTGTCTCAGAGAACCAGGAGGACTGGTCTTCTTTCTTGCCTCTGGCAGAGTTCGCTCTTAACAACAGGCGGAGCGAGTCCACTGGTAAGTCCCCATTTTTTGGGGCATATGGTTTTCATCCCCAGTTTTGTACATTCAATGGGGGGGGCCCTTCTGGGGTTCCTGAGGAGGAGCGTTTCTCGTCGTCACTTGCTTCAGTGTGGAGAGGTGTATTGAATAATCTGAGTGCTATGGGGAACCGTTATAAACGTATGGCTGATAGGAGGAGAGTTTCTGGTCCAGATCTTAATGTGAACGATCTGGTATGGTTGTCTACCAGGAATATAAAACTTAAAGTTCCCTCCTGGAAGCTGGGCCCCAGATTCATCGGGCCGTACAGGATCAGTTCCATAATTAATCCTGTGGCATTTCGTCTGGACCTCCCTCCTACGTTTAAAATTCATAATGTGTTCCACAAGTCATTACTTAAGAGGTACGTGGCACCAGTCATACCATCACCTCTACCTCCTCCTCCAGTGGTGGTCAATGGTAACTTGGAGTTTCAAGTGTCAAAGATCATTGACTCACGTCTGAATCGCCGGTCCCTTCAGTACTTGGTGCATTGGAAGGGGTATGGTCCAGAGGAGAGGACGTGGGTTCCTGCGTCTGACATTAACGCAGATCGTTTGGTGCGGACCTTCCACAGAACTCACCTGGGCAAACCTGGCCCTGAGGGTCCGGAGGCCCCTCGTAGAAGGGGGGGTACTGTCATGTGTGCATCGCCACGAAGATCGTCGCGGTTGCACATTCTGACTTCTCACAGCTGAGTTGCTGTTTCTTTGTGTTTGGCAGTTAGGGAGTTAATTCTGTCTGTGCTCAGTTCTGGGACTGGGTGCAGTTTTCTCCCGGCTGCAATTAATTATTTGTTGATTGGTTTCCTTTAAATCTCTGGTTGTCTGTGTTGGGAGTTGCCAGTGAAATTCTTCATGCAGACCACAGATAGGATTGTATCTGTATAGACTTAAGTTAAAGAGCTCCTTAGTTGTTTTAAGCTCACCTTGCTTAGAGTTTAATATCCCAGATCATTTATGTTCCTTCTGTGTTTGAGTGTGTATGCAAGTCTGTGTTTTCTCCAGTCTGTCTTATATGTCTAATCTGTGTATTTAGCAGAGATCAGCCCATATCCCTTTGGTGGTAATCAGTATCCTTCTTAGGACTGATTACAG